>OY728120.1:953642750-954872306 GCA_963277665.1 Viscum album | reverse complement strand
TGACTTAGACTTCCTTCCTAAGATCCTATCAACGTGGAGTGTTTTCCACAACGGACATGTGACCATGGGATTGTAAGTGTGCGGTGGATGCATGGAACGACGAAAATAATGTATTCATCCCCGTGACTCCATCGATGAACGATGAAAAAATGTAGGGGGTTAATTTGAGTAATATTACCTTCATTATTCTCTTCTATGGTTGGAAATGAATCATTGCGGAGGTTGTGAATCAATTTGTAACACCCCGACTGTAGTTACCCAAAGTCAGTGCATTATTTTAATACATTGGCACGATTACAAGGAATCAAGTCCCGAAGGACCGATCAATTTAGCAGTCTTGGAAAATAGATTACATACATGAATGTTACATTACACTTTATAACATACAAAACAACATAAATAATCCTTTATAAATTCCATTATTCCCTTATCTTAACCCTGAATATCAATCACAGTACACTTATTGGAATCCTAGGAAAATAAAACATTGAAAGGGGTGAGCTCAAACGCTTTGTAATGGTAGGAAATAAAGCAGATACATTCAAAAATAACCATAAACATTTATGGAAATGTATAAAACTAAAACAGAATCCTTTTAAACATGAAATTCTGCATAATATGGAAGAAATAAAATGAAATAATGCCATTTACTTATTCACATGGATATTATACTAATATAATAATCACATTCAATATCAATAACCACTTTCATAATGATGGAATGCATAATGCCAGACTATCATAACCACATAGCCAAGGCCTCATGCCAAGACTAAAAATATGATTTTTTTAAGGGCTCGTGCCAAGACACTAGTTTGTCTCATGAGACCTACCAATGCATCAAGGAGCTATAGCAGGCTCCACCCATCACATACTAAGTCCAATTCATTCTCCATATGAAAAGGTCTAAACATAACATAAACATTTGTATTCAAAATAGCATACGAAATGTCAATAATCTACCCATAAACCATGAATGGTATAACAATAACACATCCACGGTCAAAACATATCACAAAACCTTCAACACAATATGGAAGATTTGTATCATGATAAATCAATTTCAAAACAAGTTTAAAATCCATTAATGGATTTTGACGTTGATGAAAATTATTTGTAAAACTCTTTGAGAGAAATTCCCCTTTTTCATGAAAATATATAAAAGCCACACAATTTGCAAGAGAAGTCATTTTAAGACATTTTTGAATCAATGTTTCCCATACCACTTTGAGACTTTTAAATGGAATTAACATTTTAAAAACATTCATGTCCATATAAATAAATCCTTAAAACCCAATTTGAAGACATGAACATTAATGGGAATGATTTAAAGGAATAAATATTTAAAACATTTGAAATGATGTTTTAGTAAAATGTACCTTAAAATAACCCCTTTGAAAACTCTTTCCTAAAACATTTATATGTATAATAAATATTTCTTAAAATATACTTACTTAAAAACAACCTTGGATAATAATGAAGTTGTGAAATTAACCCTTACAAATTTGGTAACTAACGAAACATATAACCCTTGAAAGAAGTATCATACAATGAATATGTAAATACACATAAATTAAATTGTATTACACAAATAATACAATTATGGTCAGTACATACACCACACCAAATGTAATAGTGGCAATATGGCATGAATCTCACGTGAATAAGGAGTGAGATGAAAAACCCCTTACCTTGCACTTTTCTTTAGTCGAGGGTAAGTTTAACCTCCTATGTGAAGACCATTGTATGTTATTAACTTATAGCAGAACCATATTAATATTTATGATATCATAAATTATTAATATATGACTTTTTACTACCCATTTAATATTAATTTCAATGTTAAATTAACATTTCGGGTAATAATTTCTTTCTTTATTGTACATGTTTTAACTTGTTAATCTTGATTTTATCACTTTTATCATGATTTAAATATTTCCAGAATATAAAACATGATTTAGATATCATATATATTTATAATATAATTATTTATAATAGGTATTTTTGTTAAATGTAAAACACCATTTATGGAGACGGTAGTCCGTACGTACGCATAAACGTTGTTTCCGTTTTCATAACTTATTGAACGAAACTAAGTGAATAAAATATTTGTAAGGACATATATATATATATATCCACTAGCAGTATTATGTCATATAGTAAAAACATATTAGTAATATATATATTTTTATAATTGTCGATGAATGGTGAATGTGGAAATGAATCTCATCGTGTCACGGAGACGGTAATTAGTACGCAAGAGGGATAATATCATTTCCGTAAAGGTGTGGAATTGGATGGAATATTAATTTTACAGAGACATTATTATGTTATATTCATTAATTATATATATTACTAATCATTATATCCATCCAAATAACATACGGTTGAATAACAAATTACACTTCGGCATGGAGACAGTAAGCTGTACGTACGCATGCATGGTGATATTATCAATCATAATATGGATAGAATAATGAATATAGTTGTGAAATATTTATAATAACATCACAGCATATATAAGATACTTGAGTTATTATTATATATTGGAAATAAAAAATAAAGAAGAAGTGGAAGAAGAAAGGAACTTGGAAGAGGCTGGTGAAATCATTACCTCTTCTTCGTGTTCTTCCATTTGATTTGATCAAAAGGGAACCTTAGGTTGGATTTATGATCAAAATAAGGACTCTAAGTTGAAGGGAGGATAGTTTAGAGGGTATTTAGGTAGGTTTTGGCCTAGTCAAATGGCATAGAAGGTGGGAATTAGAGAGAATGGGGAGTTCCCTTTTATAAGAGGGGTGAGAGGCACCTTAGAAAAAAAATAAAAATATTATTTTATAATAAATTCATATTCGGTTTATAATTGCTAAAAAGTTGATTATTTAAATTCTAAGGTGGGGATAGGTCTAAAAAACTATACCAATAGGTTTTAGACAAGTTTAGGTTATAATTTTAACCTTATCATTTAGATTTAACTCTAAGTTAAATAATTTAACTTTTACCATGTCTTCTTGTATTCTTATACTATATGGTTAATAAAAATAGTATATACTGCCCATCGAACCTCAATTGGTCCATTAATGTCATATATATTATTATATAAGTCTTTTGGCAGAACCTTATATTTCTAGGACCATTATATAAATTAATAATATAATATTTGTTTTAAAAAATATTTTATGTCAATTTTGACACTATTTGTAATTCGTTTTTTGAAAAAATAATAACAATAAGATTATTTCAAAAAAAAAATACATTGAATCAATACTAACATGTCATATTCTCCTATAAAATTCGTGGATGTCATAAAAACTTTGAAATTATATTTATTTTAATATTTACAATATCATTTATTTGATTCTTTCATAAAAAAGGTAATTACTGTATCATCATTGTGTCATAAATAAATTTATTTATTTAATGTGTAAAAATTCTAAATAAAACACCATGATGTAGAAATATTTTTATATTTTTAATGAATATTTATAATAGAATTTATATTAGGTAAAACTCTATATTAAAAATGTTTTAGTTATTAAACATTGATTTTAACTCTTTTAACTCTTCTTTGAATTAAATAATAATAAATGTCCTAATCTAAACCAAGTGGACCTAAATGATAACAATTTATTCCTAAAGTTGTTTTTGGTCGAGATAAACTTGTCCAATAGAATTAGGAAATGTGTGATGGTAATATTAATATCATTTTGACCCTTAATTACCCTATTTACTTTTAACTGTGGTAAATAAAAGTAAAACTTACTATTTACCCAAAATTATTTTCATCTCATTGAACCAAATTTTACTCCTTTATATTAACTGTGTCTCTCAGATTTTCGAAAATCAGCTCATAGAAGCGGTAAAATTAAATTTTATGTGAATTTGCAAAAGCTCATGGGAGGTGGGTAAAAGACGATAAAAAGTCCGATAAATTTTTTTATATATCTAAAATTATTATAAACTGACTCCAATGAATTACATTAAATTTATATAGGTATTATGTATCTATTTTTACATAAAATAAATTTAACTAAAATAAATTATTATTTAAATAAAAATTCGATTTTAAATAATAATTTAGTGTTTTTCATTATTCATCAAAAATTGAATGTTTTCAGAGAAACAACAAAAATTTACACTAGGATAATTTCAATATTACGAATCCAAAAAAGATGTCTATTTTAACAAATTTTAAACATAGAAGTTTCATTTATTATTTTAAAATGAGTTCATGTTGTCAAAACCAAATGGCATATGGTTAAGAAATAATAACTATCAAAAGATTGACACTTGTTTATGTCCAGTTTAAATGTGAAATTACGTAAAATAACCAACATTGTATTAAATGGTAAAAATATATTCTAAATATACTTTTAAACCACTCAAATTCATAATTTATTTCTATTAATTATTCCTATTAAAAAATTTGTTTGTAATTAAAATTTAGTAACTTTCACTATTCATTAAAATATGAAACTTATCAGAAAGACACCATAAATTTATCGAAACTAAATTATTCTATCCCGATACTATAAAATAATTTTCTCTTTTCAAAGAGAATATATATAATTTTCAAATATTGGATATGAAAAGGGTTCACTATTAAAAGGCGATAAAAGTGCATTTTTTGAAAAATACTTCTTTTATCTGAAAAATGAATTAGTTCTTACATTATGTTTAAGAAACTCATAATATGGATTCTAAAATTATAAGGATTATAAATATAGTTCAAAATTTAGTTGATAATATTTATAACTACTTTTGAACGGCAAGTTTGGTAAGTTATGGGACGCATGAACTCAGTGTTTCATGTAGTGCATGTTGTTGAATTACATTGACGAAATAACGTTCTATACAATATTGGGGTGTTAAATTATTCCCTCCTTCAATTAATTTCTTCCCCAAAATTTGAAATTGTTCTTGAAAAATAAAAGGTTGAATATACAAAATACCTTTGTGGGAAAACCCACATTGGACACTGGGTTAATAAAATTTAGTCTTAATAAGAGGAAAAGGGGAATGAAAAAGTTACCACCAAATTAAGGTCTCATTTATTAGAACATTGGTGGAAATTAGAGACACATAATTGGAGGAAAAACGTAAATAATTAAAGGGTGTGATTGAGGTCATCAGTCACACACATTTTTAGAATTTTGGGCCTCAAATCCACCATTCTATGTTGATTTAAAATACCATCATTTCAACAAAATGTAAGGTATTAGGTTAAAATTTTTTTGGTTTTAAGATGCCTTACCTAAAGTTTAAGAATTTATTTCATCAGAGAATAAGGGAATAAAAAAATGTATACTTGTCAAGTTGATTTCAATCCTTTAACTATTTTCTACCACAAACTCATCTTTCACTCCATAAGATTTCAATATATATATATATCCTAATCGTATAGGGTTCCAAAAAAATGAATTTATAATTCATTTTTCAGACTATTTAAAAAAAGATAAATTATACAAACCAGTATATCATGTAGTCTAATCATAGGTGATACACCCTTGTCGCTCTTCGGTTGCAAGTTTATGTCTCACGGCCTTGTCAGATGCGACTAGTTATCACCTGACCTTTGGGTTATCCTTTTATAACAATCCAAAAATAACCATAACAATAGTATCCAATTTCAAACTTAATCTATTACAACCATTATAATTATCCAAAATACCTATATCCAAACTCCTAGTCCAATGTTTATAAGGAAGTTAGACATAATGAGGATCCCTTTTTCCAGGTAATAACATGTGAACGCCTTCATCATGTATTCCTTTACAACACCGCAACATCATGAATTACCAAAATAAACCATCTCTTATTCCAAAATCACTACCTCATTATTAGGACCATATTAAGGATTACCTTTCCTTCACCCATTTATTTTCCAAAATGTGTAACTTACTATTAAGTAACTTTTCTTAGAACCATATAATCTCAAATCCTCAATAATATAGTACTGCCCTACAATCATTATTTATCTCCATAATTCATCTAACCAATATACTGTTGATACGACACTCGAAGAAATAATTCTATAATAACAACATAAGAACACTAGTCATTCCTCTTTATTCGAGGTAGTATCATAACTTGATTATTATCCGATAGCATCATTTGGTGCATACTCTGATGATTTTGACATTGGATTTTATAGTGTCCCAACTCCTTGGAGATGAAACATTGTACATTTGAAAACATTTTCTTACCCTTGCAATCACGTACTTGTTGTCCTTCTTCTCCACACTTATAACAAACTCCCATTCCCTTCAACAATTAACCAAGGTGATTCATTCCACATTTATCACAAATTGGAAAATCCTTATATCCCTTATTCCCTTTATCCATATTTCTTTCTACCATCCTTTTCTTCTCTGGCTTCCCTTCAAAGCCATATGACTCAAAGAATTATTTACCTATCTTATTAACACATGATAATCTTTCTTCATATGATGATAATACGTTGGAGACTATTTCCCTTATAAATTTTTGCTTAAAACCATGAATGAAATGATCCTTCTTACTCTTTGGATCATGCATATTTCTGGAGTTCTCATTACTTCTACTAGGCACCATTTATAAACAAATGCATAGACTAGGTCAGTTTATGAATCACAATTCATAATTCCAAACATGTAAAATACCTAACGTAAATTGAACAGTTTATGGATATAATCCATAATAAAAAATGTTTTCTTTGAGGATATATATACTCATAAACCCTTCATAATGGTTCTTAAAGAAAATGAGAATTATCCTAAGCAAATCCCTTGGGAGTGTCGTAACTAAGATTGTAGCAAGGCCCGTTGTCGTGCACCAGTTCCTGTTCGAGTCTAGCTCAAAGAAGTGTTTTTAGGTTTTACCCCTAGGTACATCTGTTCCAGATCCACCTCTAACTTCTCGTATCCAGACATGGATGTATTTATCAAAAAACTCACAAAATATCTACAATATCAAAATTCTAGGATGTTCTTCTCTACTAATCCTCAAAGTCTTTCTTAGGGCTATGTGCTCTAATCAGACTTTATCTAAATCTAGAGTCCAAGGTTATTTCTAAACTTCCTCTAATACCAACTGTAATGCCCTGACCCTAGTTACCCAGAGTCGGTGCATTATTCTAATACATTGGCATAATTACAAGGATTCAAGTCCCAAAGGACCGATCGGTTTAGCAGTCTTGGAAAATAGATTACATTCATGAATGTTACATTACACTTTATAACATACAAAACAACCTAAATAATCCTTTATGAATGCCATAATTCCCTTGGCTTAACCCTTCATATCAAATAACAATACACATCTTGGAATCCTGGGTAAATAAAACATAGAAAGGGGTGATCTCAAACGCTCAGTAAGGGTAAGAAATACAACGGAAACTTTCAAAAACAAGGATAAACATTTAAGGAAATGTATAAAACTAAAACAAAAGACATTTAAACATGAACATCATCATAATATGGCATAAATAAAATTATATAATGCCATTTAATTTTTCACATGGATATTCTACTAATCGAATAATCACATGAAATATCAATAACCACTTTTATAATGATGGAATACAAAATGCCAGACTATCATAACCACGTAGCCAAGGCCTCGTGCAAAGAATACAAATAAGATTTTGTCAAGGCCTCGGACCAAGACACTAGCTTCTCTCATTAGACCTACCGATGCATTGAGGATCTATAGGGTGCCCCACCCGTCACAAACTAATTCTAATGCATTCCTCATATGAAAATGTCTAAACATAACATAAACATTCATATTAAAACTAGCATATGAAATGCCAATACTTTACCCATAATCCATTAATGGTATAAGAATAACACATCCATAATCAAACATATCATAAAACCTTCAACACAATATAGAATATTTTTATCATGATAAATCAACTTCAAATCGAGTTTAAAATCCATTAAAGGATTTTGACGTTGATGAAAATGATTTTTAAAACTCTTTGAGAGAAATACCCCATTTTCTTGAAAACATTTAGAAGTCAAAAAATTTGGAAAACAAGTCATTTAAAGTCAATTTTAAATCAATTTGTCCCATACCACTTTGAAATAGTTGAAAGGAATTAATATTTTAAAAACATTCATGTCCATATAAATAAATCCTTAAAAACAATTATGAATACATGTACATTAATGAGAAAGATTTATAAGACTATATATTTTAAACATTTGAAATGATGTTTTAATAAAAATTCCCTTAAAATAATCCCTTTTAAAACACTTTCATAAAACATGGACATGGATAATAAATATTTCCCAATAGATACTTATGAAAAAACAACCTCAGATAATAAAGAGATTGTGAAATTTACCCGTACCAATTTGGTAACTTACAAAACATACAGCCCATGAAAGAGGTATCATAAAATGAATATTTAATACACATAAATAAAAGTGTATTACACAAATAATACAATTATGGGAAGTATATACACCACACAAAAGGTAATTGTGTCAATATAGTATGAATCTCACGAGAATTAGGAGTGAGATGAAAACCCCTTACCTTGCACTTTTCTTTAGTCAAGGGTACATTTATCCTCCTTTATTAAGAATTTAGTATGTTATTAAATTATACAATAACCATGTTAATATTTATGATATCACACATTATTAATTTATTTCATTTTATTACCCATTTAATAATAATTTCCATGTTAAATTAATATTTTGGGTAATAATTTCTTTCTTTATCGTACATGTTTTAAAATGTTAATCCTTATTTTATCACTTAGATCATGATTTAAATACTTCCCGAATATAAAACATGATTTATATGTCATATATATTTAGAATATAAATATGTATAAAAGGTATATTTGTGAAATGGAAAACACCATTTATGGAGATGGTAGTCCGTACGTAAGCGTAAACGTTGTTTCCGTTTTCATAACACATTGAACGAAACTAAGTGAATAAAATATTTGTAAGTAAATATATATATATACAGTAGCAATATTATGTAATAAATTAAAAACATATTAGTAACATATATATTTTTTATAATCATTAATGAATGGTGAATGTGGAAATGAATCTCATCTCGTCGTGGAGACGGTAATCCGTACGTACGCACGAGCGACAAGATAATTTTCATAAAAGTGTGGAATTGGATGGTATATTAATATTACAGAGACATTATTATGTTATTTTCATTATTTATATACATATTAATCATCATGATATCCATACAAATAACATAGTGTTGAATTACAAATTACACCATGGCATGGAGACGGTAAGTCGTACGTATGCACGCTTGGTGACATTATGAATCATAATATGGATAGAATAATGAATATAGTTTTTAAATATTTATTAAAACATCATATTATATATAAGATACTGGATTTATTATTTTAGAATGGAAATAAAAAATAAAGAAGAAGTGGAAGAATAAAGGAACTTGAAAGAGGGTGGTGAAATAATTATCTCTTCTTCGGGTTCTTCCCTTTGATTTGATCAAAAGGGATCCATAGGATGGATTTATAATCAAAATAAGGCCTCTAGTTTGAAGAGAGGATAGTTGAGAGGGAATTTTTGTGGGGGTTTTCTGATCCAAATGACTTAGAATGTGTGAATTTGAATGAAGGGGGAGTGCTCTATTATAAGAGGGGTGAGGGGCACCTTAGAAAAAACTTAAAATATTATTTTATAATAAATTCATATTCGGTTTTTAATGGCTCTAAAGTTGATTATTTAAAATCTAAGGTGTAGATAGGAAGAAAAAAAAGTCAACCAATAGGTTTTAGACACGTTTAGGGTACCATTTTATCCATATCATTTAGATTTAACTCTAAGTTAGATAATTTATCTTTTACTATGTCTTCTTGTATTCTTACACTATATGGTTAATAAACATACTATATACTGCCAATAGAACCCCAATAGGTCCATTAATTTCATACATATTATTATATAAGTATTTTGGCCAAACCTTATATTTTTAGGACAATTATATAATTTAATAATACAATATTTGTTTTAAAAACTATTTTATGTCATTTTTGAAACTATTTGGTATTTGTTTTTTTGTTAAAATAATAACATGATTAATTTAGAAAAAATAAATTTAATCATTAATAAAATGTCATATTCACCTATAAAATTCATGTATGTCAAAAAAAACATTGAAATTATATTTATTGTAATATTTATAATACCATTTATTTGATTCTTTAATGAATAAGGTAATTACTTCATCATCATTGTGTCATAAATAAATTTATTTATTTAATTTATAAATGTTTTAAATAAAATACCATGATGTAAGGAATATTTTTATCTTTCTAATGAATATTTATAATCGATTTTATCTTATGTAAAACCATATATTAAAAAACTTTTAGTTATTAATCTTTGATTTTTACTCTTTTAACTCTTCTTTGAATTAAATAATAATAAATGTCCTAATCTAAATCAAGTGGACCTAAATGATAATATTTTATTCCTAAGGTTGTTTTTTGTCTTGATAAAATTGTAAAATAGAATTAGGAAATGTGTGAGGGTAATATTAATATCATTTTTACCCTTAATTACCCTATTTTCTTTTAACCGTGATAAATAAAAGTAAAAAGTTACTATTCCCAAAAAAATATTTTCATCTCATTGAACCACATTTTACCCCTAGATATTAACATTTTCTCTTCGATTTTCTATATTCAGCTCACAGAGGCGGTAAAATTATGTTTTATGTGAATTTACAAAAGCTCCTACGAGGTGGGTAAAAGACGGTGAAAAGTTCGATAAATTTTTTTATATATCTAAAATTATTATAAACTAACTCCAATAAATTAAATTGAATTTATATAGGTAATATTTATATATTTTGACCTAAAATAAATTTAAATTAAATAAATTACTATTTAAATAAAAATCTGGTTTTAAATAATAACTTAGTGTTTTTCACTATTCATCAAAAATTGAATGTTTTTAGAAAAATTACAAAAATTCACTCTAGGATAATTTATATATTCTGAATAAAAAATGATGTCTATTTTATCAAATTAAAAACATTGAAGTTTTATTTTTTAATTTAAAATTAATTTCCATTGTCAAAACCAAAAGGAGTATTTTTAAGAAATAATAACTAGCAAAAGATTGACACTTGTTTATGTCCAGTTTAAATGTGAAATTATGTACAATAACCAACATTGTATTAATTGGTAAAAATATATTCTAAATATACTTTAAAACCACTAAAATTCATAATTTATGACTATTAATTATTTCGATTAAAAAAGTTGTTTTTAATTAACATTTAGTAATTTTCACTATTCATCAAAATATGAAAGTTATCAGAAAGACACCAATAATTTATTGAAACTAAATTCTTATGTACCGATTCTAAAAAATAAGTTTATGTTTTCAAATTGAATATATAAAAGTTTCAAATATTGGATTTAAAAATGGTTCACCATTAAAAGGCGGTAAAAGTGCTTTTTAAAAAAATACTTCTTTTATCTAAAAAAAATCAATTCGTTCTTAAATTATGTCTAAGAAACTCATAATATGGAATCTAAAATTATAAGGATTATATATATAGTTCAAAATTCAGTTAATACTATTCATAATTGCTTTTGAACCCCTAGTTTGGTAAGTTATGGTGCACATGAACTCAGTGTTGCATGTAGTGCAAGTTATTGAATTACATTGACGAAATAACGTTCTATGAAATCTTGGGATGTTACAAAATTGAATTTAATCTTTCATACTTCTTGATGAGCCAAATGTTACCACCCTAAATGAGGAGGGTGCGGGCCAAAACAACATGGCATGACCCCTCCGTCGTTCTTGTTTATGATGATATTCGGAATGGCGACGAAGCAACGATGTGATGACGACGTTGAAGACAAAGGCCATGCTACCTGCGACCTCCGTGATCTACACCGCCCCCATGGAATTCTGCACCGCCACCGGCTGTAACGGCCCCAGCTGAGCCCCAGCTAGCAGGGCCGCTCGCTGGGCCGAGCCGCTGCCCCGATCCGGCCTGTGCCCCGTCGGCATGCCCGACCACATCTAGGATGCCGATTGGCCCACCCTGACGTTCGGCGGACAACCTAGTGCCTTGCCCGGCCACCTCTCGGCTGCCTACCAGCCAGCTCGGCTGCCCCTAGCTACCTTATGGCCTGCCCGGCCAACCTTCGGCCCTCCTGAAGACCTCCCCGGCCACCTCCTGACCGCCTTCTAGCCTGCACAGCTACCCGCTGGCCCACTTTCCACGCTGCCCGGCCTCCCGCCGGCCTGCTAGGCACCCTGCTCGGCCACCTGCCAGCCTGGCCGTGCCCTGCCCATCCACCCGCTGGCCCGCCTATCAGTCTTCCTGGCCACCTACCGGCATAGTCGCCCCCATTGGCCTCCCTGCCGACCTGACATTCCACCTCCCTTGTGCCCGGCCTAATGGAACCCCCCGCTCGCCACTCGCAGCATTGGTCGTACCACTCTTGGCTATCCGGGCAGAGACGTTGAGCCGCGCCCCACACGCTCCGGGCTGAACCGGCCCTGAGCCCAGGCCCAATTGCCCACGTGTCCTGCTAGGTAGGGCCCAGCGGGCTAGGCCGAACCTAACAGGCTGACCCACCCAATGGGTCGAGCCACACCCAATAGTGCGAAGAGGTCAACCCAGATCGGGTCGACCTAGACGGGGTCGGACCAAGTCGGTCCGAACCCGGGTCCACTACCGACCCTTTAGTGTCTTTGGCCATATCTTTGGCAACAGACGTCTGTTTGAGAAACCATTAGTGGCTCTAGTATTCTTGGAGCATGAAGTTCCTTTTCAGTACACTCCACTAGAGTTTGGTGTAAAATTGAGATACAACCAGGTTGGATTGTGCACGAATCCAACCGGGCCCCCAATACTAAAAGGCTAATAACTCACAGACCGACTGTCCAATTGATACATCGTCTATTGTGTTGAGACCCCCATGACATGGAAGACCATTGAGAAACTTCTACGTAGGACTTCGTGACAGCAGCTGTATTGAACTGTACCTCGTGGTGAGGATCCTCTCGGAGATGAGTGAGCATATTGCGGAGACCATGTAGCTGGTTGAGACCTGACGATTGCTGACCAATTCGACTCATAGTTGATTCGACTAGCCCATTGGGGAGTGCCTTGGTGTGGTGGAAGACCCATAATGGGGAGCTCCATGGTGACGCAGCAGAACCATAGTGGAGAGTTCCTTAGTGACGTAGCAGACCCACGGTACATGACATGAGGAGTACCTCAGCAGTCCAAGGTTAGTGGGAAGCGCTTTGATGACACGACATGCCCACTGTACTCGATAGAGGAGGATTTCTCGACCAGCCGAGGTTTCGACCGTGTGTATGGGGATGTTACTTGATACTACCTCTAGAATAAAATCCATGATTTAGATGAGTCTGTAACTTTTGTGTTTATCTCATGATTGATATTGATATTTGATAACTTAGGTATATGTATGGGCATATAACTAAGTGGGGTTATCTGTGGATTTCATACTTTTTGGTTTATCCTTGTTGGATTTTGTGAGACCTTGAGGGTCTCTAGGTCCCTACTAAGTATCGTTATACTCACCCCTACATAGGCTATGCCACCACCCCGTTGTGTTGGTTGTAGATGAAGGACAACAGTGACTGAGGCTGAGAGTTCCAGGACTGGACAGTACCTGGAGGTGGACCATACGACGTGTTGATACACGGAGGAGACCAACAGACATGGAGTGATGAGGACGCTATCTGTACTTACCATTTATGTAGGATTATCGGTGGACGATCCAGGAGCTGCTTTTCAATTTTTAGCTAATTTTTCCTTTTCTGTGGAAATTGTACTATACAGTTTGGCTTCTATTTCTAGCCCCTTTACTTTTCATCACTGTCTTGTTATATAGTTTTACTTAGTGTTTTTTTATCCATCTATGTGCTCTATTGTGTTTTTTATAGTTATAAATCCAATGGCTCCCCAGTTTAGGGATTTATGCCTTTGATGCTAGTCGCCAGTCCCTAGCCTATGGAAGGCGGGCTTAGGGTAGTCACGGCACGGGCCCCGGGGGACGGGGCATGACAAAGCATCCATAACCATTCCATGAACCGATCCAATTAATCTTAATGATGGGATAGTGTTTGTAGAAACCTAATTAGTTCATTTTTGTATTCCAATAGTTTATGAAATGGGGAAATGTAAAGAAGTAATACAAGAATTTAATTAATCATTCTCATTAGATGGTCATAAGGTTATTGAGAAAAAAATAAAAACATATAATGAATTTTGAAAAAATGGATCTAAGACCTATATATATGTTTAAAAATAATTTGACGAAGTTGAAGAAGAATAATAATAAGCTCCTGAAGAAGAACAAGAATAAGAAGAGACATAAATTGGGGAATACCAAATGAAAAAGCAGAGCTCATCAAATTCATCCTCTATTCCTAATGTGATATCATTCAAATCTGAAAAAAATGAAGAGTTTGAATTTTTACGGGGGAAATATCAATATATAAATGAGAATAAAAATAATCTTAAAAAGTGGAACAATATAATCATTACTAGAAAAATCTCCATAGAAATATGATCATGATAAAGAAATCTATATTATAAAGTTTTCACTCGAACAAGGAAAAGTTCAAGATGAAATGAAGTTATTTATTGTTCCTGAAAGACCATATGTATATTAAATTCAATTGGAATCATCAGATTTAGAAATACCTGAATCTCAAAAGAACATTGATTAGATGTTCTCAGCTATGAAATAGTAAATAGATACAATTTGTTTCCTTCATGACATCACATTAACATATAATTTGGTACAATTTTCATTGAATGAAAAATTTGAGATGCGAATTTTTTTGAATCAATTAGTTGAACAGATTGATATTGATTTAATGTACTTAAAAGGAAATAAGGCCCAAAAATTAATCAATATCCTTATTATGAAAAAATAATGAATATTTTATTGTTATTTTAAGGAAAATGAAGATAATTTATTATTTGTATATAAATTATCTCTTGAAATGGTTGAATAATATGATAACATTTATAAAGATGTCTTTGACAATGTCATGACTGTTGAATATTTTATAGACATCACTGATTATCATAATGAATAAGTGAATTACCGAAATGAAAAATTTCACAACATAGAATTAGAAAATAGAAAAATCATAAATACTGAATTTGACTACATTCTTATGAAGGAGGTGAATAAAAAAATCGGTGGGGATGTTGAAATGTTGAAGTTAGAGTTAATAAAAAAATTTATAAGGAGGATAATATATTGAATTTTGAGTCACCATCTGGTAAAATATAAAATCAAAATGATTAAATCAAAAAATTAAAGGTTGTTTTGAAAAATTTATATAAAAAATAATGATTTTTTTTTCATTGAACTATGAATTTAATATTTTTGAATTAATGTTAAATATAAATGACTTTTATCCAATATATTTATGTTTAAATATCTACCAATACATTGGATATTTGTTATTTACTTTATATCATGGATAATTAGTTATTTTAAAAATATTTTTTCACATGTTATTAATTTTCTAAATTTTTAGTAAATTTTTACTTCCTTCCCAATATTTTTTTCTAATTCACAAATTCGGAGATGTCTTTAGAAGATTTGTTTAATGGGGAGAGTTATAAAAAGGGGAGAGGATTTTAATATGTTTTTTAGGGGAAATTTTTATAAGAATTTAATTAGGGGATATTTCACCTAATGGGGAGAATTCAATATATTAATAATTTACACAGTATTAAAAAGGGGTTATAAAATAAGATGGATTATATATTTGAATAACTTAATTATAAATTGGATGAAATTATTTTTATGTTATTAAATTATCAATTTATGCGTTGTGTTTTGTGAATTAAAGAAATTGGGATATTATTGATTCAAATGGTATAATTTATAATTTTCCATCATTTATTTGTGGGAATCCCAAAGAATTTACTAAAACTGTATTTACTAACTACTTTATACCAACAATTATTGTACGTTTTCTTGAAACATTTATTTTATACTGAATGTATAAAGTTTCCAAAAATAAAACATCTATAAAATTTTATTCATTAATCTGATTCATTGGACTAATGACACATCCAATACATCAGACCAACTAATGTTCTGATCTATGGGAAGATTAATTTCATATCTATTAGAATGAAAAAAATTAAAACCCACCAGATTGGAATAAGTTATGATACATCAGGCTGACCTCTATTTATTTTATTATATTTACAATCCAATGTATTTTCCATCGAACTATTCAATTTCTTAATCATATTACATAGATGTTTCACTATTGGATGGAATACCTTAGTAGAATTATTACTTATCTTCTTTATATTACACTTTTAGTTGTTTTAGTCATATAGAAAAGTACATCGACATATCCATTTATCACTAGTTTCGATTAAAAAAGTATGATCATCATAAAATCTTTGAGTTTACTCATTTTTTGAATGATAGGTGTTGTGTTTTAATCTGTCTAAAATTTTAAACTAAAATCCACCCTCCCTCATGTAGCTATAATAACATTTAAGAACCAACAACCCAGTACTAGGATAAACACTAATTACCATCCTCTAACACAGAGATGAAACTACTAAAAAATTGATATTCTATAAAAATAAATAAATTCATGAAGAATTCATTTATTTTTCTCTGTTCAACATTCATCAATATGTTGATTCTTTTAATTATTCATTATCATTTTTTAACTGTACATTTATAACATCACTAAGTAATATCAATCCATAAAAAACCAATCTCGCAGTTTCTCAAGAGTATCATCATTTGAATCATTCCATCAAACACCATTCCCTTGGGTTAAATTTATTTATTTTTTATTAACAATCAATAGTTCTAGGTACTCTAGTTCAAATCCTAAATTACAACATAAAGAGATTCATTACGATGAAAACTGACCAAATCAAGCAGTGGGAAATGAATAATGGTGATGATGAATATCACACATCTTGAATTCAAAGAATAATATTCCAAAATAATCACAATTTTCACTACAATAATTTTGTAGCACAACATCAACCCCTTCTATCAGTCTCGATCCCATCCATAAAAACACTATTCATAAAATCATGTGTGTCACTATGAATTCTACCATCTCAAGAGTTAAGTTTTTCATCAAACTGGAAACTCCCATACCAAATTTCAATAACTTTCAATCATCCTTGGATCCAATGACATTAAATCTAAAGGATGAAATTTTGAGAAATCACACAATGAAGTAATAAAACAACACAAGTCATTAGGGTATCTAGGTACCACAAAAAGGAAGGAAACAATTATATGAAAACATACTCACTAAGCCCCAAAATTAATATTTATGAAATTATTAGATCTTTTCCATATTATATCAACCAATTATTTTATCATATGTTATGAAAATAATTAAATGAAGGAAATATATTTTAAAAGGTTTAAATTATTTAAACATGCTTCAAAGCATAAAATTTTCTTTCCACAAACTCAAATGAATAAAATATAATTAAAATAATCTTATAAATTATTTCATTAAAAAAAATATTGCACCCATGTTATTTATTAATCTCCCTTAAATTAATAAATAATTTCATTAATTAAACATTTCAAATAATTACTTCATTTCCCGTAAATTATAATAATAACTGTCCCATTATAAAAGTGTTCTAATTCCTTACACAATAAACATGTCCAACACAAAATTATTAAACCATTTTCATCACATTGACATAAAAATATCAATTATTAACATAGATTGAACATTATATAGAAAATCAATATGTAAACCATTATCAGAGTGGAAGAACATTTTATCATGATATCCCTAATACATGTTATTTATTTAATATAACATAATATTTATTATGGTTAATTCCACCATTTCCCAAAGAGATTGATAATGATTACATTATTATTTCACAAAAAAATAAAAGGATAACTAATGAATCGCCTATATCAAATATTTAAATCTACCCCCAAGGAAAGAAAACAAAAAATGTGGATTTTGGATCTCCCCTTAATTATGGAACCCAAAACCCTACAAGGGCATCATAACATAACTATGACAAAAAAGTGAAATAAAGTCATAATAATGTTGGAGATCAACCACGAAAATATAAAAATAATATATGGGAAAAATGAATCCAAATAAAGAATAAACAATAGTGAGTGGGGAAGAAAACACCTTAGATCACCATGGATCATGCATGTGAAGCTAAGGATAAACCTCTTTTGAATGGATTTGGAAATACTTGAAAAATATCCATTTGTCTCCTAGGGTTTTTTAAAATTCCATGGTATTTTAGGAAAACTAAGGTTGTGGGAATATTTATAGAAACAAAAACAGATGTAGATTCATGATGTGAATATCAAATTATTTTCATGAATGGTTAGTGTTTTAAGACTCTCAAAAAAAATTTCCTCAATACCCCAAACGTGTATCAATTCAATTCTAGAAAATTATGTTCACATAATGTGTTTTTTTGGGAAAAATTTATCAAATTCATTCCTTTACCATTTCAGGATGTGATCCCAGGATTCAAATCCTAAATAACACCCTATAAACAACCCTTTTTAGTATGTGAATTTCCAATTTGGGCTATGAGTTCTTATCTCGTGTCATGAACTATAGTGATGGTCATGAAATTCATTTTTCAATGATAATTCATCTCACAGACTTCAACAAATGTACTCTAGGCAGCATCAAATTTCTTCAGACTTTAGAAACATGATAAGTTATGTAATAGATAGATCCATTAACTTATAGTAGATACCTATAAAATAATTACTAACCTTACTAATTTGAAACTTAACATTGATAGAGTAAAAGGAAAAGGGGTTTTTATAATATAAACACCTCAATATGCTATCAATAATATCAATATAATAGCAGAAAAACCACCAAAATAAAAGAAACAAGGTAGAAAAGTTCACAAAAAAATATTCCAATCCCAAACATTTCCTGGGAGAGAGACAATTCAAAAACAGTGAAGGGAAACATATATAGCATTTAATATGAAAAAAAATATCCAAAAAAAATATTGGAGTCCATAAAAACTTAATATAAAAGAATGTATACAAATAAAAAATTATTGGATATTGAGTTCATATCTATGACTCACTTTTCTAGGAACTAAACTCCATGCATCCATGTATCCATAAGTTTTGAACAAAGAAATGATAATGCCCATACAACACATTCTATTAGTATTCAAGGATCACATCAAGCCATGACATGATGGTTATATCATCATCAACATTGATCTCACGCCAATTGATGAATTGAGAGTCATCATAGAGAAAATGGTGAAGCTAAAACACATGGAATAAATTATGTATATCAATAATTAGTGGGGATGTACTATCTAATAAACTGAGTTTCCCATTGACCAAACTCCTCAAAAGTCCCAAAAGACAATGGAGAAATCTAATTTCTATGACCAAACCACTACTACCCATGATCATGAGACACCATGTGGAACACATGTTCGTAAATGTAAATAAAAATAGGTCTTATCCTATGATCGACATAAGACATTATAGATATTGTTCTTCATTTATCCACCAATAAAACACTTGAAATAAATCCCACATTATATGTAATAGTTCCACCCTACGAATTACTGACTCTCTATCCCCAGTCCCAGAAAACGAGACCCAATAGGATGGAAATAAAAAAATTAAATTATTTTAATACCATTTACAGAGTGAAGAAAGATATTGTATGAAAAATCAACAATTGGTTTGTGACTCATTGTGGAACCAAAAATATTTATGACACAAATGTGTAAGTTTCCATCAAGAGTCTGGATTGTCTACTCTATCAAATCATTCAACTATGGATAAAAAGAATGTACAAGGAACAAATTAGTTCCAAAAGAATACTTGTGACCTCTCGATATTATTGTGATAAAATAAGGACGATGACATCATATGTTTATCCTCCAGACTCTGTGGATCCTCACATCCTCTTTCTCATATTATCTCAACAAAACCTCCACTAATATTGATTCTATATTTTCTAATAAGTTATTTGAATTTTAAAAATAGTCTACAATCACCCATATATAATAATAGATTCATTGAGATTTAATAAATATAGTGAATAACAACATTTTAATGTCCCCCAAATTCCAGTAATGAAAATCTATGGTCTTGTGAATACCACAAAAAATGGTGTTCAACCTTTACTTTCTATAAGACTAAACATCATGATAGAAACACAACAAATGAATTAATTAACCCATACTACCGAAACATACCACGTAGAGTACAATAAATTCTACTCAAACTTTGATGTACTGATTGGCCTGTGTTTTGTAATTCATTGAGAACCATCTGACATAAATTTGAGGTAACAAGAAGACTCCCCTAGATACTCACCTAGCATTTTCATCATCATACCAACCATTAGAGGAATAACCATATAAAACATGGTCTCCCTATACCTCTACCCCTAAATCCCACATTAAAACTCCTCCAAATTTTATACCAAATAGGAAGACACCATAATATGAAAATGTTATTCTCCAATACCAACCTCTCATATATCATGATGTATCAGGATAATATCGTCCATCAATCTCCAGAAATCACTAGTATCATGCATGGGATAATTATTTGACTTCATGCTTATAATACCCCATAAGGCATAAATAATACCCATTTTATATTAAATATAAATTCATAATCCAATATGAATTTTATCCACAACCACTACCATTGGTTCTGGGTTTTCTTGGAGACAACCTACCACAAATATTTAGATCATTGTAAACCACAAAATTATTTTTGATGAGGTTATGTTTCTATGATATCTACGAAAGCATGAATGTTTCCAAATAAATATCATGGGTGAAATAGTTATTCTCAAGGGGATTTATATTATGATATAAATATCAAAAAACCTATATTTACATCATCAAGACATTGTACATATTTGGACAGAAAGCATCATAGAAAATATCAAACTAAACTCTGACATAGAAAACAATGTACTTGATAACTAAACAAATACTCTTTTGGGTACCATATTAACTATTGAAATGGTTCATCCAATAAGAAATTACAATCATTTATTTTCATGGATGTCATAATAATCATTATAAGATTCAATTTTCATATGAACATCCTATATTAACTTGTAAGACCCTGGAAACACTATACCTCTATAAATTTCTTTTGGGCTACCTAAGAAAAGACATCCTAAATCATTGTTGGATCTATGGATACTCCACAATGGGAAAAAGCATGTACCATGAAAGGAAATTCACGGGTCCAAAACTCACACATTGACAACATCCCAATCAATAACCAATGATGGAGAACTCCAAAAGAAACATGTAGATCCTATGGGTTATCTTCCTCAAACCTGTAGTAAACAAGTATGTGGTCGATGAAAACCACCACAATGTGATCCCTAATATAACTGAACAATATTTTCATAAATAATAAGATAAAAATTATTGTTTTCATCACACATGAAGATAAAATAGTGAACTCATAATTTCCATGACAACATTTGAAACAGGATTTCATATATCTTTGGAATATGATAGTGGTTATTTACTATCTCGTGATTCATTTTTTTATAGCTGATTTAGAGACATAGACTTCCATTGGCCATCATTATGAATACAACTAGTTCACCCCATGGTGACACACTTGGCCAAACAAAACCTCACATAAAAAGATCATTGACATTTACACTAATCTATTTTAACTCAAAATGTGAAATATTATTTGGATACATTGAGATTTGAGAATCACATAGATGTTTATATATCACAAAATTGTTCTCCCAACAATGGGTATTTCCCATCCCTCCTCTCGAAGTACATCATGTAACTCCTCCACAACCCTTATAATCTTTATCATTAGGTAGTCGACAATGGCCTACAAGGAATACAATCTATCCATGATAAGGATTATGTCATATTTCTTTAAGGATAAACATAATAATTTTATCAAATAATTGTGTTGTGTCAGAACTAGATCATTTTCTATCTAAACATGAAATAGCAAACATCAACCTCAAAAAACCAAAGTCAATGATAAGGGAACTATAGACCTTTTATCCTCAAGTACCAATCAATGGACTATGACAGGTGTAATGGGGGAGTTCAAAGATACATAATTTAATAAATATTGTAACCAAATATAAAAAATAAAATGGTTCCTAAAATTATATTTAGATCAGAAAGTGTTGATTACTCTAGAACATCATGAATACCATAACCTTCTTCAAGAGCTCTCGGACCATAATGGATACTACATCACTAAACATATTATACTCTATGAGGATGAGGATCTACATAGGAAAATCCTATGGCTAACATATATCATCTTTATAGGTTGAAATTTATAGGACCCATCTACTTATACCTTAGCTAAAACTACCTCAATCGAGGAACCTAAAGTTAAACACCTACCACATGATACCTTCTAAAAAAGATGGGGTCTCTCACAACTAATTTCCTTAGAGACCATATTAAAAATATTTCTATGAACCCTTGGTACGGGCCTGAGATCCACCAACCCTATAGAAATGAGATAATGGATACTGGGACCCATCTATGGTTGTCTACAATACCTTATTTCTTAGAAATGGGGATCCTCGGAAAACAATGATAAATCATGGTGAATCCTGATGAATCCCCTCCCATGATAATCAATTTTAAGATATCATATTCTCACCAACATATTATCCCTCTAGCACATCGAGATATGTCAAAAACAATAATTGGGTGACTTGAAATGGGATCTATAGGTGAAAATCCTTCTAACAATTCCTTCCTTATCATCTTCTTCTAGATTTTGTTCTGAAGCCTATCTGACAAGGGTCCTAAAATGGATCAAAAAAACCCATATGATAAATCTCCCATATTCAAGGTTAAAACACTATAATAGAGTCAACTCCTTCAATATCGAAGAATGAAACTATACTTTAAACTACCCTTAAGACTTCTCCAATGAGAATACTAAATTTACATGATCCCTAAGGAATACAAACCACTATTACAAAACTATTCTATAGTGCATCTTCATTACAAATAAAACTGAGTTCTCTTTATGATATTTGAGTTAACTGAAGGTTATTTATAATGACCCACAATTTTCATACATAGATATTCCATTTTAATATATGAATATTCATTTCATTTTACAAAACCCACATGTGTACCATAATGGTTTAGTTTATTTTGAAACATGGATATATAAACAACTAGTTCCTATGTGAATTACACCATCTCATACTAAATTAACAATAAATATAACACTTTTTTTACATATCATAACTTATAACATTAAAAATAACATAGATAAAGGAAAATTAATAAAGGCTAATCTCATTCGTTCCTTATAATTAAATAAGGAAGATATCAATTATCACATAATCATAACATGTGTATAAAGGTATGGGAACATGATCATAATATTAATAAATGTACCATGAAAATCAAGGATTAGAATAATGAGACATAATGAGAAAACATTTTTGTTCATAAGACATGAATCTTAATGGAATCCAAGAATATAAACCATGAGAGGGGAACATTTCCACAATTCATAAATTTGTGTCATAAAATAAAGCATATGAAATGATTTTCTTATTATTCCAAACTCATTGAAAACATAATCTTTGTGGAATGGTTTCACTAACTAGGACATCGAAGTAGTCATTTTTCACCCCCAATACTATCATAATAGATTGAATCCCTTACAAAATTGGGTTCAATTTCTATTCTAGTCTATTTTATATCTTTAGAAATCAATATTTACTCAATGAATTGTAGGAATATATAATTCCGAGACATTCCATTAGAAAAATAAAATCATATAGATGTGTTCCAGAAGATCCTTAAATGTTTATAATATGATAAACTATAAAAATTAAATGGGCTTCCAAAATATTTCTACATACCATGATGAGTGAAAATGAATTGGGTTTCATAATAATTTAATAAATTTATCATCTCATAAACCATGGAAAAGGAAATTTTTTCATAAATTTATTTTCATAACAATAATAAATGATCTATAAAAAGAACAATGATTTAATTATTAGATCTTATAGCCATTAGAGAATAAGTGTAATCATGGTTTGTTGTAATTTATGGACAAAATAACATTAAAATATTATTATATTCATTCTTGTGGAAAATATCATTTCCACTATTAATATTCATTTTCAAAATATAAATTTTCCCAAATATCAAATAAAACCATTTTATTTAAAATAAACAAGAAAAATTTTAAAGGACTCAATAAATGATTGAGTGTTGATGATGTTATGAAATACCATTCATGTCATAGACATTATTATGAATATTCCTTTTTCAATTTTTTTTTAAAATGACAAATATATCTTATTTGGAAAAAATAAGATATCATTTAAACATTTTTTTAAACATCAAAAAATAGTTACAAAATTATTTTAATAATAATTTTATATTATTAACAATAGTCTTTAATTGAATTTTAGAAAAAAATCTCATGGAAGATAAAAGATTTTTGACTAGAGAGGGAGACAAAATTAGTTTCCCTTAAAAAAATTATTTTTGAATATTGAGTACATAAAGATATGATTTTGTGAGGAAGACATATAATTTCAATAAATAAATATAAGAGAAAAATATATCTTGAGTTTCTTGCGATATAGATCTTAATATTTCTTCACTGGAAACTTGACCATAATGAATCCTCATAAATAATGAGATTGTAATATAAAACCCACACCAGTATGGAAATATTTTAATTATTACACCAATGAAAAAAATAAACGTATATGTTTATATATATATCTAATAACTTCCCTAATAATAACCATAAAATACATTCATGGGGTGTATCTACATCATAGAAATGAAACACATTCTAAATATGACACTTGTCTCACATAAATAAAAGTGAGAAGAATATAACATACCTCATGCCTTAACATTCATAAAAATTATTACATCATTTATAACAAATAAATTTGTATAATAAATTTTTTTATATAACCATAATCATATATGTCATATTATATGAGAATAAATTATAACCATTTATTGACAATTTTTTGTTAAAATCAATGTTTTGGGTAATAACAGCTTTGTTTTTTATATAGGTTTTGGTTTGGTTATTTATGTCACTGTACTATTATCACAGTTAAATTGATTGAATAATTTTAATCAAGATATAATTATCCTATATATTCATTATATAAATTGTTAGAGTCATCAATGATTGTTATACTTATAAAAATGAATTACAACATTCATAGAGATGGTATGTTTTATGTACAAATGAACATTGTTCCTATTTTCTCAATAGAATGAATGAAAGAAAGGTAAATAATAATCAAATATTAAAAAATAACTTATATATCATATATATTTTATATATTAATTAAATAATTTATTATAACAATCCATGTGAAAGTAAATGAAAAATCATATCAAATTGCTTCCCGGAGGCTGTGGTCCAGAGGTAGACCTGAGAGGAGATGATGAAAAATTGAATTACATTTGTTCGGGATGTGGTAGACTACATTAAAAATAATTTATGGTTTAAGATCCCACTTGATTGAAGAGAATATTAGTGTAGGTTATTCCATTGAATTAATTAAATAATAATATATGTGATATATTTATGTTACTATATAATCATTTTAGAACAATATTTTAAGAAGGTCGAATAAGAATTATAATGAAAAACAATTGTGAACAATTATACTTCTTCTTCAGAAAACCTATTTAGTATTATAAATAATGCATTCCAAGGATGGTTTTATGATAAAAAATAAGGGATCTATATCATGGGTAGGGAGGTAGGGAATTTTTTGGGTATGTATTTTCTGGACCAAATTGATATTGAATTGTGGATAGGAGATGAGAGGAGGTATACCTGTCTATGTGGGGGAGAGGACCCACATTGTAATTTCCCAGAATAATAAAACATAAAAATTTCATTTCATATAAAAATTCTAAAAATGACCCAATATAAAATTTTTGAACAGAATAATTTTAAATGTTTGTATAAAATATTATTTATTGATTTTAAATGCGAAATATACCATTATCTTTTAGTTTAACACACCTAGTAAAACCTTATTTAACATAAAATACGATAATTAATTCTTATTATTTTTACAATTAAAAATGGAAAAATATTAAGTTGAAATTATTAGGTTATAATAAATGTAATCATTAAAAAATAAGGAATTAATTTTACCAAGTTCAATTAAAAAAAGTGGCATAATTTAATTTTAAATCAAACCTACAAGAATGAAAAAAAGTATGGTTACAATGAATTTTTTTTATTATGTATAATTTTTTACATAAAATTTAAATAAATAATGATTACAATTAACTAGATTAAACTAATAATAATATAATTAACCAAGTTTTAATTTTTTAACCATTTCAAAATTAAATAGAAAATTATAAATTCTTAAAATGAAAAAATAATTTTTGATAAAAATATGTATTTTATCATATTCATCTATAAAATAATATTTTCAAAAAACTAAAAAAATTACGTGTATGCTAATTTTGATCAGGTGAAGGTTATTATTTCATTTCACATTAAATTTAAATCCATAATATCACGATTTTTTTCATATCAGAGATCATAATCTAGTTTCATGTCCTCTAGGAGTAGTATATGTGATGGATCAAGTATGTACATACCCTAGAGAGATATATGGAACACATCGTGGACTTGAGAGTTGTTAGGTGGAAGTTATAAATGAAATGAAATAGTCAAATCTTAATAAATAATCTTAAAACCGAAAATATACAAAGGGGTCATCTTTTATTTCTAATTGAATCTCATAATCATTTCCATGTATAAATTTATAGAAAACATTTCTCTTGAATTTCAAAATATGGATCATAATGATTATTTTCAAAATTACTCTTCATCCAACTCTAAGATACCTTGATGTTATTTTTTGGTTCTGGGTATTTCAACTGTTTCCTTCACAATATTTGTTCCTAATAGCTTTATTTGTCCAAATTAGTCACATCATGATGGATCTATTAACATATTTCTAAAGATTGATTCATAAGTACACTTTTAATTCTTGAATGAAATAAATTGCTGTATTAGAACTAAACTATAAGAAAGGGTTGTTCCCCAAACCCTTTGAAGTAAATAAATAAAGATATCACTATATCATCTTGGGAATTAATAGTTATATCAGACTGTATTCAATCTGATGATGATATATATTGTTGAAACAAAACTATGTATCAATATTTTAATCAGGACATCTCTATAAATTTCAAGTAATTGTTAGATCTCTATTAGATAAAATAAAATGTGGTAGTCCATGAAACCATACCACTTCCTTAATTAATATTATGGAAATAAAAGGAAGAAATAATTATTCATTAATGAAAACGATATGGGAGATCTTGGTAAGGATTTGGATTACTAACCATATAGAATTATACCCCTAAGATGGATCGGGGTGTCTGATGAAAAAAAATACATGGTGCTACATTCTCTTTTAAATTATTTTAGTGTTAACATTGTTACATCCCCGTTTTATTTTATATCGTAGAAAACATTTTCCCACAAACTATGAATGGATTTACCAACTCTAATATATCACAGTTTATTTTTTTCCACAATAAATTCTGTTTAAAATCACTATACATCTTCATACATCAATGATAAATAAAGAATGATAAACTATGAGACTCCTATAATAGTTCCTTATTAAAATATCATATATATAGAAGACTTACATAGTTCCTAAAACTTGTCATCCTATCATAATAATTGTTAAACTCATGAAAATGTTTGTCCTTCATGTATAAGTCTAAAAATTCCTTATGCTTTTCCTTAATATTTACTTTGATAAATGTATTAATTCTCATTTGATAAAGAAGAGGTGCATCACCACCCTTCAACATTAAAAGATCTATATTTTGAAAAACCAAAATATTTGATCTTTTATGATCCTCACTTTAGAAAAGTAGAAATGATCCTTTTGACTCAAAGCATTAACCACCTTGGTCTTTTTCTAGTGTGGTACTGTATTGAGAAGTCATAATATTTAATCACTTCCAACCACCTCCTTTGGTGAATATTTAACTATTTTGGTTTAATATATACTTTTAAATTTTATGATCTATATCTATATATTTCTATTATCAAAAAATATTATTCCACCATATATTTAAATAAAAATACTACAATTATCTTGAAATATGTTGTTTGTGAATTTTTATGATGAAACCACAATTTTCATGAGGAAAATGCTATAAAAAATTCATTGTTCTTGATAATGAATCATATTAAAAATTTTAATAGATCGTTATAGATTAAAACCCCATCCCCACTGTCAGGTAACATGAGCATATGTGTGCTGACTAACAATCTATTTAGTTACTTGAAATTTCCATTATATTCATTTGTTCAATGGAAATTAGATCCCTTCTTTGTTAACATGTTGAATGGATTAGAAAATCACGATAAATTCTCTAAAAAGAATCAATAATATCTAGAAAAACCCATAATACTATGGATACAAGTCATAGAGGTTAGTTTGGGCCACCGTTCAATAGCTTCTATCATTGGTGGCTTGATTGATAAACCCAATTTTTATATTATAAAACCCAATGAAAACATTTCTTTTTGATAATTCACAATTGGTAAATTTTTCATACAACGACATCATCAATAGGGTCTCCAATACAATCCATAGGTGTTCACCATGATCTTTCTTCGACATTGAAAATATAATAATATCCTCTAAAAAGTCTTCCAAAAATAGATCAAGGTAATCTCTAAATACTATATTCCTTAAATCCATAAAGGTAGTGGAGGAAGTAGTAATACATAATATAATTAATATATATTCATAGTGTATATATCATATATAGAATATGGAAATGGGTATATCCTCATTCAGGTATTTAAATTAATATTATCACAAATTATGGTAAAACATCAAAAACTATTGTGATTAATGAAGATAAATAAATTATTCATTAGTTTGTGGTAGGTGAAAATTTTTCTTGATTGTCATCATATTCGGTTCTTGATAGTTAATGCAGAGTCGCAACGATCCATCGTTATTCTAAAAAAAATATGTGCACCAAAATGATTAACACCTGTCCAAAGGAATATTTTTTAAATATTATTTTGGAGTTTCTTTTTCAACTCATAAAAAAAAATTGGACAATTATATAGGGATTATAATAAATAGGTGTCGAACAAGGTATGAGTTTTTTTTAAAACACTACAACTTTATTTAGAGGAAGAGTAGAAAACCCTTTTAGCTAGACATCAATAAAATACCGTTCAATAGATAGATCAATGATGTTGACAATCTACCTAGTAATCTATGATAAACATTGATATTTAAGAGGAATAGAGCACCATAAAATGGATTTGATCTCCATCAGAATCTTATATGTATCTTTTAATTGATAAATTAAAATCGGTCGATGTGTAATATTAAATTTGAATTCCATTCCTCAAAAAACGATGTGGTATTTTGGTATAAAAACAAAATCCTTGACAATGACAACATCAAATTCAATTAGATGGATAATAACAAGTATTTCACAACGAAAATTCCAATATACTTAAACAATTGAAGAATCATAGACCTCAAATGAAATCATTATACCATTTTTTTCATTCAGTACTAAAGAAACATTTTATCATTATTGTGGAATTTTAATACCCATGAAAAATTCTTCATATATAAACGGTTGGGTAGATCTTGAGTGAAATAATAAATTATCAGTTTCTTACTAGATTATTAGTATACCTTTTACCCTATAGTGATTGTACCAATCATTTTAAATATTAATTAAATTATATTTCAATTTTTTTTTCTTTTATGGGTTATTATATCGAATTGTTTTGTTAACTATTGGATATGATCAGTAGTTAGCATAATTCCCATTCTCCATGAATTTAAAACAATAGATTTGGGGTGGCTTATTCTGTGGAGTTTTATATTTATTCTTGTCATTAGAAAATTTCTTCCTCTGACATCATCATTCAACCGCTCAACGAACTTCTCTTCCACATTAAAAAATTAAATAGTTACTATAAAAAATATTTCTCTATGTTTCCTTCAAAATGTTGAGCATAATGTAATTTTAATCTTCTTCACTCCATAGTTTTTAGAGTTTCTTTGAATTACATATTTGTATTTTAATAAAAAAACTCCGGTTTATGGGTTACTCCATCCTCCATTTTAACCAAAATGGAACATTAAAAAATATCATCATAGCTACTAGTATCTATTATGAATAATTATATTCAAATTTGTTGTTTTATTATAATGATGATTTGAACAAACTTTCTATTTTGTTTTATGATAATTCAAGAATGGTAACTCACAATTCTGGTAACATTTTCCACAGAGGTACCAATTTTTTCATCATTATTATACTTTAGCTCATGGAATTCATTATAATTTTCATATTAAAAATAAAATGAAATTAATTAATGATAAATAACTTCCATGACACATTCCACCCAATGGAGTCATTTTATTCACGTTTCCATTAATTCATGATAAGAGACTACCTTTGATCTATTTCACCATCTAATGGGTATACAAGAAAAATAAAATTTTCATGCACTAAACACTGAAGAAAGAAACATCCAATGGTACTGATCCATTTTTTGTAAACTTTTGGATTAATTGAAACACCAAACTATTGTATATGATTGCTTTTGAAGGGATCAATAGAACATTGTACCGTCATTTTAAAATTTGTATATTCAGTATGGTTTATACCTTCATAATTTTTTTGTGAGCATAAAAATGATTTTTTTATTTCTCACCCCAAAACATTTGGTTTCCCACAAGTAAAATCCTTTCATTTTCCATCGCATTTAGAATTAACATGGTTCTATTTGTTTTCATCCAATCACTAAAACCAAAAAACATTGTGTGGAAATAATAATCACAGTGGAAAACTACATAATTATAAAAAAAATCCCATATAGGATATCTAAATCAAGATTCTTTCTTTTAAATATTTGACACATTAGGATTAAACATGTTTATTAATGGTCATTATCTATTTAGATACATTTTGATGGTTCAAAAAATGTTGGTGAATTTAAAAAACACATTACCTTAGACTATCAAACTTGGTGTGTAGCATGGCATGTGTTAATGAGACATTTGATAGTTAAGCCAAATCCCAATCCCCCCTTTTCATAGTTTTTACTCATAGGTGAAATAATTTTAGAGCCCCATCCAATTATATTATCTAAACATGTTATTAATTTAATGGAACCCAAATACTATATCCTTAAAGAAAAATAATTGACATTTTATTGTACTATGACTTATCCAAAGTGATCTTACTAATTTTTTCTTGTCCCAGTATAAAAGGATAACTAAATCATTAATCTGATATGAACTATATAATACCACACTATTTATAAATATATATTACATATTAATGTAGAAATATTCATTTAATTTTTCAAATACATACATGATGACTATAAAGGATTAATTCCATTAAATAGTTTGACACATAAAAAATTGGTTCAAAAGTGAACTCAAGCATCTCCTACTATGTTCTTCATAATTAAAGTCCCTCTTAGTCATATCATACACAATAACATTATTCATAACTATAATAATGGAAAAATTATAATGAGTGAGATCATATGGTTTGTAAGGGTAAATAAGGGAGATATAAATTATCACATAAGAATAAAATGGGTATAATGGTATTATAACATGATCTTAACAATTCGAAATTGTAGAATTCATAGAAAATATCTTAATCCTAAAACATCTTAAAAATCTTGGAAATTTATAAGACAAGAATCATAATGGAATCGAATAACATGATCCATATGAGAACTATAACGGCATTTGAAATATATTTGACTCATGCACATGCGCCTCTTCCCAGTTGGTAAGGTATCCCTAAGTGCATCAATGAGACCCAAGTTCAACAGCAGGTGGAGAAATTTTCCTAGGGTACAGTAGCTTTATTGTAGCTATACTATAGCATTACTATGCACTGTGTGGGGATTATTGTAGGTACTTTTAAGTATAGTAGCAGCAAGAACTATTCTCCTTGGGAAACTGGTTTGATCTTGGAGTCCTTAAGGCCTTCGTGACACCCAAGCCTTCTGGTTAGTAGGGATTTTGGGCCACCTTTATGGGCTTCAGGACACCTCAAGGCCTTCAGGACACAAACAGTTTCCCTATACAGACTCTACAAAAATAAGGAGCAGCCCCAAAGGAGGATTCATTGCCACTGCACTCACAAGAGTATAACCAATGGATTTGGAATAATGAGAGTGTATGGCTATTCCATAGGTACCAACCTGTAAGTCCACATGAAGTTTAGCCTAATGATCATGTGAAGGTGGAGAGATACCTTAATGATCCGTATGCAGGGGAGGGGAAGTTCCTTGTAGTTATAGTATGGTTGAATTCCCTAAGACCTTCTAGTCATGTAATGTATATTAAGCCAATAGGACATGTAATCACTAAGCCTAGTAGACTTTTAAGGATTCCCCATCATCTTTTGAAGGAGGGGGGTATCAAAAAATAATTAAAAATAAATGCCTTTGGTCCATTTGAGAAAATATATTTGATTCATACACATAAGCATATAAATTCATTTACTTTTTAGTCAATTCTCATTTATAAGTATATCATAGTGGAATGTGTTCTCTCCCCAAACAATCGTAGTAGTTATGGTTCACCAAAAATAATTTTAAGTTGATAGAGTCCGTTGAGATACATAATTCCCTACCAATTGTAGTCGTATTTATATCATGTGAAATTAATCATTTCATAATGTGTTGGAGGGATATTTTATTATTTTCCCACCTATTAAATAATGAAAATCATACATAAGTGTTCCAAAATATCATAAAACATTAATTATATCCAAAGTCATAAAAAATAAGCTGGATTCATAAAACAGTCATCATAGAATAACCCAAGTAAAATCGGTAGGGTTCACAATCATTTCATCAACTCAATGTACCATAACCCATGTAAAAGGAACTGGTTTCATAAATATATTTTCATCATGATCATAATCTATATGGTGAAATATTAAGTATGGAATCATTAGACCATATCATTAGAATATCATGAGTACAATAATGAATTTTTTTCATTGATGAATAAAAATAAAATTAAAGAATCACTAAAATAATTGTTTAGGAAGGTACACGTCCCCTTTAGAAATATAATTAATGTAGAGACCCGTATCCTGACGTACATGGACGTTACATTACTTTTGCGGAATACTTAGTACATAACAAAAACACACACACAAGGATCGTAATAGTTTAGTGTCTTTGGAAACTCGGAATAAAATCTTCTAATCGTGGGGAAAGATCTTCAACATCTTCCATAAAGATCTTCCTTTTTTTTTACCTAAAACCTTTCTTTATATCCTGGGGAAAAGAAAACATAAAAGGGTGAGCTCAAATGCTCAGTAAGGGTAAACAAAAGAAATATCAATCACATCATATACATAAGAACATAGCTTTTGGAAATCTTAACCTGCAAAAGAGCTCATAATATCATAACATGGGATAAATCATAGAAGTGAAAATGAGATACCCATAATCATAACATAAAACTTGAAACTTTGTGGCATGCACACATAATCATGGAAAATCATTTCTTGTTAGTCATGACTCATTGCCAAGACTATCTTAGTGGACAAAGTCCCTTTCTGAACCGAGTTCACTCCTCGTTTCAGTCCTGTATCACTGAACCGAAATAACCTTCCGTTCCAGCCATGTCTATCTCATGAGATATAAAATCATTACCCAATGCATTGGAGGGAGATATAGGTCCCACCCATCTCATAATGAATCCTTTCTTATGTGTGCCACATAATCATAAAACATACATCATTTCATAACATATGTAACAAAAATGGGATTCTTGAAACATCATGACATCATAAATCAATTCATATAAGATAAAGGAATTCATAAACATAATTCCATCACAACATAGTCAAATCAATGTAAAAATATGGATAGAAACAGAACTCTTTATTATCTTAGATGGAAAATAATTTTGATAAAACACTTGAATTGAATTCTTGAGGAAAATATCCTTTCTTCTTCAAAATCAATTTCTTTTCACAAAACATCATGCAATTTTAAAAGAAAGAGATTTTATTGAAAATAGTCATGAAATCTTTTAGAGGAAGCTACATGAAAATAAGGCTTTATAAAACAGTAGAAATCCGTTCGTGCCGTATAAGTTAAAAAAAACATTCTTCGTACTTTTGTCGGAAAAGTCAAAAAGTACCTCGTACGAAAAACGACAAAAGATTCCTTTCATACGTATTACTAAAAACTCACCGAAGGGTAAAAATGGATTTAAACAATTTTAGGTGGATGGAAATAATATTACATATTGATAAAACATGGATGTGGATGATAAAATACACCCCAGTAAATACTTACGAATAAACAATCTCGGATAAAAATGAGATTGTGATATTTCCCTTACCTTAGGTCCGACTTGCTTTGTAAGTGTCCGAACCTCCTGTATAATGATTTAAATCATGTTATTGACTTATTACAGAATCATATTCATTGTTATGATATCATATATGGTTCACTTATGACATTATATTACCCGTTCTTTTGTAAATTCCATGTTAAAGAAGCGTTTTGGGTAAAATCGTTTCATTTATCGTAGGTGTTTTGACTTGTTGTTCTTGACATCATTATTACTTATATCATGATTTAAATACTTCCAGAATATAAAATATGATTTATATATCATATATATTCAGTATATATATATATATAATAGGTAGATAAATAAAATGAAAAACACCGTTCATGGAGACGGTAGTCCGTACGTACGCATGAACGCTGTTTTCCTTTCCTTATTGTCTTGAAATGGAAGTAAGTAGATGACATACATATGTATATATATACATAAATCCAGTAGCTTTATAATGTCATATATTTCATTATTATTTCTTATATATACATTATAATCATTCTTAAATGGTTAACATGGAGAATGAATCTCATCGCGTCGTGGAGACGGTATTCCGTACGTACGCACGAGCGATGATATCATTTCTATAAATATTGAATTGAATTGGAGTGGATTATACAATATATCAGAATCAATATGATGTTGTAATAACTATGTATAGTTATTCTTTACACCATTATACCCATCCATGTAAGGTGGTGGTGGAAAATAGATTACACCACGGCGTGGAGACGGTATTCCGTACGTACGCACGCGCGGTGATTTCTTTTTCCGTAGGATGGATAGATGGTGAAATAGGGTTGTTTCATACTTATAATAACATATCAGTATATGAGTGATACTGATGTTATTACTTCATAATGAAACAACCTAAGAAGAAGAAGTGGAAGAAGAAATAAAGATGAAAGAATTGGTAACGGTAATTACCTCTTCTTTGAAGTTCCACTTTGAGACCTCCTCTTAGGGCACTAAAATTGGTCTTTGAGGAAGAACAGAACCTCTAGGATGTTTCTAGGGAAGTGGAGAGGAGAAATTGGCAGGGTTTTGCCGAGCTTGAGTGCTCAAATTGGTGTGAGGAGGAAGGGGAGGAGGTGTCCTTTTATAAGGGAGGAGAGGGGCACCTTAGGAATACCTCAAAATATTATTTTATATTAAAGTTAAAATCGGTTTATAATGGTTCCAAAGGGTCTTATTTCGAAGCTAAAGTGGGGATGGGTCGAAATCCTATCAACCAATAGGATTTAGACAAGTTTAGGGTATTATTTTAACCTTATCAATTAGATTTAACTCTAAGTTAAATAATTTAACTTTTACCGTGTCTTTTTGTTTTCTTTCACTATATGGTTAATAAACTTACTATAACATGCCAAACGAACCCCAAATTGTATATTATTAATACATATATCCTTATCTAAGTCATTTGGCCGAACCTTAGATTTTTAGGAATAAAATAACAATTAATAATATAATATTTGATTTAAAAACTATTTTGTGTCAATTTTGACACTATTTGATATATGATTTTTGTGAAAGTCATAACAGAATTATATGTTCGAACAAAGTTGATTAAATCAACACTAATATATCATAGTAACCTAGAAAATTAGTGTAATTCATAAAAAGTCTTAAATTACATTTATTTTGGTATTTATATTATCAATTATGTCAATATTTCATTAATAAGATAATTACTGCATCATCTTTGTGTCATAAATAAATTATATTATTTGATGTCTAAAAATTACAAATAAAATACCATCATGTAGGAAAGTTCTTTAGCTTTCTAATGAATATTTATAATCGAATTTATCTTATGTATAACCCCATATTAAAAATGATTTACTTATTAAACTTTGATTTTAACTATTTTAACCCTTCTTTAAATAAATTAATAATAAATGTCCTAATCTAATCCAAGTGGGCCTAAATGGTCATATTTTATTCCTAAGTTTGTTCTTGGTCGAATTACACTTGTCCAATAGAATTAGGACATGTGTTAGGGTAATATTAATATCATATTTACCCTTAGTTACCCTATTTACTATTAACCGTGGTAAAAAAAGTAAAAAGATACTATTCACCAAAAAATTATTTTCATCTCATTGAACGACATTTTAGTCCTTTATATTAACCGTGTCTCTCGGATTTTCGAAATTCCATTCACAGAAACGGTAAAATTAAGTTTTATGCAAAATTCAGTTTTTAACCTACCACTTAGTAGTTTCACTATTCATCAAAAATTGATGTTTTTCAGAACAATGCCAAAATTTTATCCCAAGCTATATTTCATATTCCGAATTCAAAAATGAAGTCTATTTTTCCAAATTCATAACATAAAAGTTTCATTAATTAATTTTATAATTAAATCCCGCTGTTAAAACAAATAGCATGTTTTTAAGAAACAATATCTATCAAAAGATTGACACTTGTTTATGTCTAGTTTAAATGTGAAATTACATCCAATGACCAACATTGTATTAAATTGTAAAAATATATTCTAAATATACTTTAAAACCACTCAAATTAATGATTTATCACTATTAATAATTTCGATTAAAAAAGTTGTTTTTAATTAAAATTTAGTAATTTTCACTATTCATCAGAATATGAAAGTTATCCGAAAAGTACCAAAATTTCACCTTAGGCTAAATTCGATACTCCGAATCCAAAAATGAAATCCATTTTGAAAAATAAAATTTACAAAATTTCAAAAAGTGGTTATTACTATTCATAACGGCTAGTTTTAATAACATTTTAATAGCATATCGTGGTTTAGTGAAACTCGGGATTACGTACCACACACGCTATCGAGGAAGGTTGCGATTGCGTGTAATGCAAGGCAAGTCAAGGATGCGTGTTGTGCAAGCTCCTTTTGGTGTAGCGTATAACACAATACATTAGTAAAATAAGAAAGAATATTTTTCATAAAATCTCGGGCTGTTACAATTAATAAAAAAATTCCCCAAATGTATTTGAAATTTGTTATTTAAAAATAACCTTTGAAACATTTGAATTACATATTAAATCACTAAGAGTTCATAATGATGGGAAATACTTCCCATGTCGTACACAATAACCGAATAATTCATTTCACATTAACATTAAAATTTCAAAAGTACATCACTTATAAAAATCAATATGATTCTTTTAAAAAAAATTTAAAAATTAATAAAACAGGTGAAAATAACATTTATAGATCACTAGTAAAATGTAAAACATTATTTAAAATTTTTTTTTGAAAATACGGTCCGGGAAGAGAAATAATTTTAGACCATAGAAGGAGATAATGTCAGTTTCCCTTAAAAATATTCTCTTGGACTCTTATGTACAAAAAGAAATGTAAATTATTGGAAAATATAAATTTTACATAAATTAATATATGGATGAAATTTATTTAATGTATTTAGGGACATTTCATAATATTTAATCATTAGATAATTAGTTGTAAATAATGTTGATAAAAATTTAGAATGTAATGTAAAACACTTACTATTTTAGAATCTTTTGAAATGTAAACCCCTTAAAAAACCTTATATGGATTTGTAAATCGAAAACAATTATTATAATAATCATAAAATACATTAATGGATAGTATATAAACTAAAAAGAGATGAAAATACCTTACCACAATTTTCCCCATTATTTGTAAATGTTTAAATAGATTATATAAAAAATGTAGGTTGATTATAAATATATATATTCAACAATTATAATAACATAAATCATTCCATTTATGATTTAATTATTATCATTTATCACCCATTTATTTTTATATTTATGTTAAATTAACTATTTCATGTAATAACTACTTTTTATCATATGGGTTTTCACTTGTTAGTTTTTGTACTTGTAAATTTATCATGTTTAAAAAGTTCATTGTAATATTAATCATGATATAAATATAATATTTATTCATTATATTAATATTTATATTTGTCTAAAATGATATAGATAGGATAATAAGTTACACTATCAATGGAGATGGTAGGTCACAAATTCACATGAAAGTTGTTTCCATTTTATTGATAGATGGAACAAAAGAACATTAAATAAAATTTCACATTTCAAGAAAAGTGTTTCTATCATATATATAATATATATTTACTTAATATATACTTATTACAATGCATGTAAATCAACATTTTAAAATGTACTCCATCACATCGTTGAAGTGGTAGTCTAGACATACGCATGAAGGACGATATCATTTTCCAATGTGTTGGAAAGTGTAAAGAACTGACCCAGGTTACCCTCAAAATAGGCACATGAACTAATCCATTACAAGACTGAAGTGCTTTTATAATCCCCAGAAGTTAGTGAAAAGAACCCATGCATCAATGAAAAAATCAAAGGGAACAATTTTTTCCAACCAATACAAACACATGGAATATATATACCCATGTAAAGAAAGATAAAGCAGTAATTAATAAGTATATTCCATAAATGTAAGAAATCAACAAAAAAATAAACGTCAAAGTGGCTAAATCTCTAAAGAAGGAAAACCCAACAATAATGGACCAAATCTTAATAGCTACTCCAAGAGATGGTTGGGACAAAATCCAACCATCTCACCACCATTTACCCAACCTATTTGATATGAAACCCCACAGCCTCAATGGGGAGGCTTTCCCTTCCAAACAATAGAATACATTTAATGGTCTACACACCACTAAAGAGTTGTTTAGGGTGTCACCTAATTGTCTCAGTAGGATCCCATGCATGTATTTTATAACTAGTATTTTTATAATAACTCTTGTGTCTTCATTTTAAATTAAAACATGGCATGATACGTAGAAAAACGTTTTTATTAAAAACATGGTAAACATTTCCCTTTTATCACAGCTCTAAAAAATAGGTATATACATTTCAAAAAGCATTTTTCCATATCATATTTCACAATCATCAATAACCAAATTAATTTTAAAACATTAAAAATCCAGGAAATAAAAAAACAAGAGTAGTAGAATAGGGATCACAACACCATGGAATTCAAACGGTGAAACAACAGACTACTCATACCCATTAATCTATGAATAGTGCACTATCATACCTGAAGCCAATTATCCAAACTCAACGACCATGGAGACAGCCCATAAAGTGGAACACCAACATCATATACATAACGAGGGATAATAATATACAATCTTGGAAAAGAGGAAAACCCTAGAATGTGAACCCCCACAATAGAGGATGGTCTCAAGGATAAAACTCAACATAGTACCCAGGGTAACCCATGTTCTTATTTTCAAAATTATTCCAATGATTTGAAAAAAAAACTCAAAAAAAATACACAAAAAAATTTCAATGCCTTGGAAATACCATTTTTATTTCTGTTTACCAACAATCAGGGGAAACCCATTTTATCTTTAAAAACTATTTTTAACAAACAGAAATCATTCATGCTAATTCCTTGTAAAAATAATTTTATAATTCTGGAAAAAAAGGTTCATAAACATAAGATATAGATCGAACCAAGTACCCTGAATCTTAGGTCACACACACCTGAAACGAGATCCACCAAAAAAACAAAACAATGGTTATGAAGGCCGTATCATCCAAAACACAAATCTTAGGATTGATTCAATTGAGAATAAGGGTTAGAAGAGGTGATGAAACAACACATACCTCATGAACGAATTCATGCCACAACCCAACCAACAATGTAATAGCCTCTATAATGTGATCGCATAACAGATCTGGAATAATTTTAGAGAAAAAAAACATCGACCAACAAATCTGATAACACTATCCAAGGGCGCTACTTGGATCAAGGACAAGGAAAAAAAATAAAGGATCACATACCTAGAGGAATACACTAAAACCACAGTGAAGAATGAATGATGAACAATTATATCTAGATGGATTAGAGTATCCCAGAATTTCATGGGAATTTCCCTTGGTCAAGAGGAAGATAGATGGAAGAGGGGATCGAAACAAAACAACCACATGCCTATTATAAAAAAAACTGTACATGGGCCGCTACATAGTGTGTAACCCAGTTAAACGATGTATAATCATATAATTCCCACGTACGGCATAAAACACGTCGCTTCAGATTAAAAATATTTATTTAAAACATTCAAAATGTAAAACACCTCTTCAGAACATGTAACCTTTCAGACCGTTATGTTTTCAAAAAAATTCGTCTAGCGACTAAAACACCTCATGTAACATAGATACAAGTTGTGAAATGCTCCTGCAACCTATGGAAACTTTCGTTTAAAGATAAGAGTCTGGAAAATAACTGACTTCAACATTATAGTTATCCTCCCAATTCCTTCTCATCCCCATACAGAAAAAAAGGAGAATGGAAACCATGACGATGTGAAATAAGTGCCTGATAGATTTGTAACTAGATGTTACACACTCCCTACCATAATTACATTTACCCCTAGTAAGTCGTTTGGAATATATTACCCCTAGATATAAATGAGGCCCCAAATCCCTATTCATGGAATTTTTTTTCCATGCCTCATGAGAATCTGATATGTGATTCAATTGTACTCTGAACAACATAATTGAGTTCCCACATTTGAATTTCTCATTAGAGTCAACGATCTCCACTGCATTCTTCAAAATAAAAACATCTGGCTCTAACTCACACTACGGAAAAAATGGGTATATGCGACGGGATTTATTCCCGTCGCAGATAGCCCTGTTAAAAACTTATTTGCGATGAGGGTATTTGTCCGTCGCAAATAAGTAGTCTTTTGCGACGGGTTAGCTTTCCCCGTCGCAAAAGAACTGGCGTGCTTTGCGCGCCAAATCGTGGGAAACTTATTTGCGACGGGCGGTTATTGCCCGTCGCAAATACCGACGGCGGTAAAAGGTATTTGCGATGGGAATATTCTCCCGTCTGAAATAGTATGTCGGCAGGTTGTTATTTGCGACGGGACCCGTCGCAAATAACTATTTAAACGTTGACCGTAAGAAATGATGGCTAAGGTATTTGCGACGGGTACCATCGCAAAAAATATTATTTGCGACGGGATACCCGTCGCAACTAATCTAACCTATAAATACACCCATCCGTTTTTTTCAATTCATTCTCAAACACCATCTTCTCCTTCTCCCAAAATTCTATTTCTAGAGTTCAGTGTTTCTTAAGTTTAATTTTTTCTCCGGAGTTGATATTGATGTTTTCAAGAACGATCAGAGATCAAGCTCAGATCAATTTTCAAGGTATTTATTTTCATTTTAATTTAATATTTATTTTAAATTTTTTATTAGTTTCAATTATTCTTAATTAGTTGTAATTTAATTATGTTTACAATGTTTTGTTACATAATAAATTTAAATTATTAGTATTGTTCATAGTTAATGGTAATTAGGAATAATTAGTAATAATTTTTAATTATTAAGAATAAATGCTAATAATTAGTAATAAATACATATAATTAGGAATAATTACATTATTACATTATTAGTATATTTTATTATTAATATTAAAATAATATAATGTTTATATTATATACAATTCTCCTTTCATCTGTGTGTTTTCTGTCTACACATGTAATATTTGTATGTGGAGACAGAAAACACACAGATGAAAGGAGAATTATATATAATATAGAAAATTATATTATTTTAATATTAATAATAAAATATACTAATAATGTTATTATTCCTAATTATTAGTAATTATTCCTAATTGTTGGTAATAATGTGAATAATTACCAATAATTAGCAATAATTAAGAATAATTAGTAATAATTAGTAATAATTACCAATAATTAGTAATAATTACCAATAATTAGTAATAATTAGTAATAATTATCAATAATTATCAATTATTAGAAATAATTAGTAATAATTAGTAATAATTAGTAATAATTACTGATAATTACCACTAATTAGTAATAATTGTTAATAATTAGGAATAATTACCAACTATTAGTAATAATTAGTAATAATTAGTTATAATTAGGAATAATTTGTAATAATTACCAAAAATTAGTAATAATTACCAATAATTAGTAATAATTACCAATAATTATCACTAATTACTGATAATTACCAATATTTATCAATAATTACCGAGAATTACCAATAATTAGAAATAATTACCAATAATTAAGAATAATTACCAATAATTAGGAATAATTACCAATAATTAGGAATAATTACCAATAATTAGGAATAATTACCAATAATTAGTAATAATTAGTAGTAATTAGGAATAATTACCAATAATTAGTAATAATTAGTAATAATTACCAATAATTAGTAATAATTAGTAATAATTACAAATAATTCGTAATAATTAATATTAATTAGTAATAATTACCAATAATTAGTAATAATTAGTAATAATTATTAATAATTACCAATAATTAGTAATAATTACCAATAATTAGTAATAATTACTAATAATTATTAATAATTATCAATAATTAGGAATAATTACCAATAATTAGTAATAATTACCAATAATTAGGAATAATTACCAATAATTAGTAATAATTATCAATAATTAGTAATAATTAGTAATAATTAGGAATAATTACCAATAATTAGTAATAATTAGTAATAATTACCAATAATTCGTAATAATTACCAATAATTATCAATAATTACCTATAATTACCAATAATTAGGAATAATTACAAATAATTAGGAATAATTACCAATAATTAGGAATAATTACCAATAATTAGGAATAATTACCAATAATTTGTAATAATTAGTAATAATTAAGACTAATTACAAATAATTAGTAATAATTAGTAATAATTACAAATAATTAGTAATAATTAGTAATATTTAGTAATAATTACCAATAATTCGTAATAATTAACAATAATTCGTAATAATTAATAATAATAAGTAATAATTACCAATAATTAGTAATAATTAGTAATAATTAGTAATAATTACTAATAATTAGTAATAATTGCCAATAATTTGTAATAATTACTAATAATTAGTAACAATTACCAATAATTAGGAATAATGACCAATAATTAGTAATAATTACCAATAATGAGGAATAATTACCAATAATTAGTAATAATTTCCAATAATTAGTAATAATTAGTAATAATTAGAAATAATTACCAATAATTAGTAATAAATTGTAATAATTACCAATAATTAGTAATAATTACAAAGAATTAGTAATAATTACCAATAATTAGAAATAATTACCAATAATTCGTAATAATTACCAATAATTACCCATAATTACCGATAATTACCAATAATTACGAATAATTACCAATAATTAGTAATAATTAGTAATAATTACCGAAGATTACCAATAATTACCAATAATTACCAATAACTACCGATAATTAGTAATAATTTTGAATAATTATCAATAATTAGTAATAATTAGTAATAATTACCAATAATTAGTAATAATTAGTAATAATTACTAATAATTACCAATAATTACCAATAATTACCGATAATTACCCATACTTACCGATAATTACCAATAATTACTAATAATTACCAATAATTATGAATAATTACCAATAATTAGGAATAATTACCAATAATTACCAATAATTAGTAATAATTACCAATAATTACCAATAATTACCGATAATTAGTAATAATTACTGATAATTAGGAATAATTACCAATAATTAGTAATAATTAGTAATAATTACCAATAATTAGTAATAATTACCAATAATTAGAAATAATTACCATTAATTTCCAATAATTACCGATAATTACCAATAATTAGGAATAATTACCAACATTTAGGAATAATTTCGAATAATTAGGAATAATTACCAATAATTAGGAATAATTACAAATAATTAGTAATAATTCGTAATAATTAGGAATAATTACCAATAATTAGTAATATTTAGGAATAATTACCAATAATTAGTAATAATTAGTAATAATTAGTAATAATTACCAATAATTAGTAATAATTAGTAATAATTACAAATTATTAGTAATAATTAGTAATAATTAGTAATAATTATTAATAATTACCAATAATTAGTAATAATTACCAATAATTAGTAATAATTAGTAATAATTAGTAATAATTACCAATAATTAGTAATAATTACCAATAATTCGGAATAATTTCCAATAATTATGAATAATTACCAATAATTAGTAATAAATAGTAACAATTAGGAATACTTACCAATAATTAGTAATAACTAGTAATAATTACCAATAATTAGTAATAATTACCAATAATTAGTAATAATTAGTAACAATTAGTAATAATTACCAATAATTACCAATAAATAACGATAATTACCGATAATTAAGAATAATTACCAACAATTAGTAATAATTAGTAATAATTACCAATAATTAGTAATAATTACCAATAATTACCAATAATTAACAATAATTACCAATAATTACCGATAATTTGTAATAATTAGGAATAATTATCAATAATTAGTAATAATTAGTAATAATTACCAATTATTAGTAATAATTAGTAATAATTACCAACAATTACCAATAATTACCAATAATTACCGATAATTACGTATAATTAGGAATAATTACCAATAATTAGGAATAATTACCAATAATTACAAATAATTAGTAATAATTACAAATAATTAGTAATAATTACCCATAATTACCAATAATTACTGATAATTAGTAATAATTACCGATAATTAGGAATAATTACCAATAGTTAGTAATAATTAGTAATAATTACCAATAATTAGTAAACTCTATAATTATCCTTGCTTGAGTGTTTTTTCTAACAAATTATTCAAAACCAGTAATGCTTTTATATTTTATAGAAAAATATGGAACAACGAGGTCATCAACAATCATTATTAGGTGACCGCATATGGATAAATCAACGTAGAAATCCAAATAGTTCTGGTTTAAATCTAGTATATGTAGAGGGTGTGGAGACTTTTTTATCATTTGCGGCATCAAATCCAGAATTTGTTTCAGAAGGAAAAATAAAATTACCTTGTAGAAAATGTGGATTGAGAACATTTGATACATTTGACAAAGTGGGGGGACATCTCTTGCATTTTGGTTTTCAACCAGATTATGATTTTTGGTATCAACACGGTGAACACAGTTCCAGAGCAGGTGATACCAACTTGATTCCGGATCCATCTCAGTTTTAAGATTTAGTACATGATGTTGCAGGTTCATCTGTTCAACATACAGAAACTCCTGCTGATATAGCTTCAAATCTTGAGTAGGCACCATCTGAATTTTATGAGTTGTTGAGGTCTGCTGAGGATGCATTATATCCTCGCTGCAAGATGAGAAAATTAGAAGCAATTGCAAAATTTATGGGTATCAAATCCGATAACGGAATGTCAAACACCTGTTTTGACCATATATTTTCTTTGCTTAAAACACTGTTACCCGAAGGAAATGTTTTGCCTGCAAATTACTATGAGAGTAAGAGACTGGTTCGAAATCTGGGACTTACTTTTCAGAAGATTCATGCATGTTCAAATGACTGCATTTTGTATTCTGGGGAAAATGAGTCATTGGATAGTTGTCCCACATGTGGGAAACTGAGATATAAAGAAGGACAACATGGGAAGTCTGGATTGATTCCTATAAAACAGTTGAGATATTTTCCTCTTACATCCAGACTTCAACGTTTATTCATGTCTAAGAATACAGCGACAATGATGTCATGGCATAAAGAGAATATTTCAACCGATAAAAGCTTGAATCATCCATTCGATGGTGATTCATGGAAACATTTTGAAAGAGTGCATCCATCCTTTGCTTTAGAAGCTAGAAATGTTCGACTGGGCCTTTCCACAGATGGTTTCTATCCATTCGGATCTTATGGTAGTCAATATTCATGTTGGCCTATTTTTTTAACTCCGTACAATTTACCTCCATGGATGTTGATGAAGGACCATATATCTTTTTGAATTTACTAATTCCAGGACATCCGATGAAAAATATTGATGTTTATTTGAAACCATTGATTGATGAATTAAGTTTATTGTGGAGTACTAGTGTCAGTACATATGATGTTGGAACGAAACAGAATTTCATACTGAGAGCAGCATTGATGTGGACAATTAGTGACTTCCCGGCTTATGGGATGTAATCTCGATGGAGTACACATGGTCAGAAATCATGTCCTTACTGTATGGGAGAGAACAAAGCATTTATTCTCATTCATGGAATGAAACCTTGTTATTTTGACTTTCATCGCAGATTTCTTCCAGCTGATCAACCTTTTCGCAGAAACAGATCTCATTTCAGAAAAGGAACAGTTGAAAGGGATGGACCTCCAAAAATGATATCAGGTTCGGAGTTAAAATCAGTTGTATTTTCATTACCTCCCATCACTTTTGGTCCCACAATATACCAATATAAAATTTCGGGTTTTGGGAAAGAACACAATTGGATTAAACATAGCATATTTTGGGATTTTCCATATTGGTCAGATTTGTTGGTCCGACACATGTTAGATGTCATGCACATTGAGAAGAACTGTTTTGATAATTTGTTTCATACAGTTTTGGATACGCCAGGAAAGAGCAAAGACAATGTAAATGCACGTTTAGATCTTGCCCAAATTTGCAGGCCTCCAGAACTGTAACTGTTTGAGAATGTCAGAACAGAAAGGTTACTGAAACCAAAAGCAGCTTATACACTGTCTAAAGAAAACCGTTTATTATTTTGTCAGTGGATTGCAGATTTGAGACTTCCAGATGGTTGTGCTTCCAATTTGGTTAGATGTGTAAAGAATGGTCATATTATTGGATTAAAAATTCATGATTGTCATGTTATAATGGATAGAATTCTATCCATTGGATTAATAGGACTGTTGAATTCTGTGATTTGGGATTCCATAATAGACATGTCTCAATTTTTTCAGGAAATTTGGGCGGCTACATCAGATTATGAAGCTATATGCAAACATGAAGAAGATATTGTTGTATTTATATGTAAACTGGAAAAAATATTTGCACCGTCTTTCTTCGACTCAATGGAACATTTGATGTTACATTTTCCATATGAAGCCAAATGTGGTGGTCCAGTACAGTTTAGATGGATGTACCCATTTGAAAGATGCATGCAATAATTGAAACGAAAAGTACATAACAAAGCATCTGTTGAAGGATCTATTGCAGAAGCTTATTTGCAAGAGGAAATATCTTTTTTCTGCTCCCATTATTTTGAATCTGAGTATCCTTTAAAACACAACCGAATGGGAAAGAACGAGAGGAATATTGATGAAATTGACAATCAATTATCTATTTTCAACCAGCCAGAGCTTGGTTCTGGTGGAGGTTATGAATGCTGGCTTTTGGATGATGAACATCACAGAGCTCATACGTATGTTCTGCTCAATTGTGAAGAGATGACATAAGTTGTACTGTAAGTGTTTATATCACTTACTCTATCATTTATGTTACAGTAAATAACTTTGGTTTTTGTAGGTTGTATGATAATCATATCAAGAAAAAAATTCCACAAATTACAGCAGCTTCTCTCGAAGAACGCCGACTGAAAAATTTCTCTCAGTGGTTTCAAAAACTGGTAACAAAAAATCATTATCTTTTAGAAACTCATTCAATGTATATTTTACTAAATTGATAATTATTTCACAACTTTTTAGGTGTCTCTACATGCTGATAAAATTGAAAAACAGCTGTGTATATTGAGTAACCCACCTTCCAAATTTGTTAAAAATTATAATGCATATGTGGTGAATGGATTTCGATTTCACACACATGCATATGGGGAATCGAAAAAAACAATGAACAGTGGAGTTAGCTTGAGAGGATATCATCATCGAGAAAATGAAGTTGACTTTTATGGCATACTTGATGAAATCGTTGAACTCTGTTATCTTGGACAACATTACATAACCAAGTTCAAATGTCGGTGGTTGGATACAGAGAGAGTCGTGTGTGTTCATCCGACTCATGGAATCATCGATATTAAATGTAAAAGTGTTCTCGTAGTAAATGAACCATTCTTATTGGCTCAACAGGTACATCAAGTTTATTACGAAAAGTACTGTGCTACATCAAGAAACTTGACTGATTGGTGGAGTGTAATAAAAATCAAAATTTGAGACAATCAGTTTAGTCAAAGTGAATGTGTTTTCGCTGATGTGCAAAGAATTGAATTTTTTCAACTGAGTCATCAAAATCAACCTTTTTTACAAAGAGACATGAGTATCGATGACGACACCCCACATTTAAGAGTCGGTGATGATGATGATGTTAATGATGTCACATATGAATTTGAAATGGTAAGAGATGAAGCAACTAAAACTCGAATGGATATCGATGATGTTGAGGAGGAATATGAAGATGACATTGACATATATGAAGATGATGATGAAGATGAACACTGATAGAATTCCATGGTAGTAATATACAATCATAATATATATATATATAATATTAATTATCAATTATTTGCTTACAACATTAACATTTTCTGTTTCAGATGGACGGCGAGACATTTCTTGAGTTGGTGGATGCTGACCTGCATTTTGATGCGTATGAGTTGCTGGCAGATGACCCTCAGCCTCCAGGCGCTCTAGGGAGTACATGGAGGGGGTGCGGTCTTGCATGATTGATGATTCAGGACCTCGTCCCCGAGCAACATACACATCTTGGGTTTGATCCACGCACACGGAGGTGTGATAACATGTGTGATAATCTGTGGATTTGACTAAGATTTCATTAATCTATTCAGATAATAAATGTTTATTATTTTTACAGTTTTCTGAATATAGCAGTCAGACAGGGCAGTGCTATTTTGCGCAACTGTTTCTCTTAGTCGTGGACCACATGGGAGCAGATTCCCATTGATGTGCAGCAGGCCATGTTCGGCCATTGGTTGGTACGTACAGAAATAAATAATTTTAATTTTGAAAATTATTTCATTTATCACTTGATATTTTGATTTATTTGTAGGGTTTATGGTATTCGATCAAGGATACCATGCGTGACCCCATCCACAAGGCATGGGAGGTGGCCATGCGTGATCGTTTGCGTCAATTTTTGCACAATTTTAGAAAAGCATCCATGAAGAAAGTAGGCGTGTCAGATTTTGACGAGTCATGTAGAGAACACCGACCAGAGTACATTTCATCCCATGTATGGGATGGATAATGTGTGCACTGGTTGAGTGGTGCCTTTCAGAGGAGATCATCGGTGGGGAGGCAGAATCGGGGGAGACAAGAGGTGACTCATAGAGCTGGGAGTCGTTCTTTCAGTACTCATAGACAACATCTGGTACGTACATTATTTATAAATATTTTATATAACTATAAATATTAACAGTTTATTTTTTATTCTTTTAGGCTGTCGAGCACCCAGACATTATGGAGTATGATTTATATCAGAGGATGTATAGTGATCCTGCTACTGGGGAGCTCAGAGGTGATCTTCTGCATCACATCGTGGTCAGTATTATTTGTTTTCAAGTTTAAAAATTAACTACATATAATATATTCACAATTTTAATTTTAAATTGCAATTACAGGAGTCATATGAGGCCGCAGCGTCACAGACCCAGCCTGAGAGTCAGGCCGAGTCATCAGATCAGACCACTGGCCATCAGTTTGATGAGGCGGCATGGATGCAGGCCACCCAGTATGCCTTCGAGAAGGGCCGAGTAGTTGGTATTAGCTCTCGATTGACTCCTGGAGATTATTATGACAGTGCTGCGATGTCGGCATCCAGCTCGAGAGGAGCTCATGCATCTTCTTCTGCTACACAGTATGAGGATCAGTTGCAATCTCAGACTACATTGATAGAGATCTCCGACAGGAGCATGAGAAGATGCATCAGCAGCAGCAGCAGCATGAGGAGGAGCGTCGACGCCAGCAGCAGTTGTACGAGGAGCAGATGAGTTGGTGGAAGCAGCAGCACCAGGAGCAGATGGAGTACATGCGCCGACTCACTCATGGTTTAGGGATGGAGTTTCCTCCACCCGCATCTACAGATCCCCCTTCCCCCCCTCCCCCCTCCTTCAGATTAGAGTTTGTTTTTATGTTATAAAGTTTGTTAAATCAAAATATGAATTTTTTTCTATTCGTAGTTTCTGTCTCATTATAAAATATTAATAATATTATATTTTGAAATAACAATATCAATATGAATAATAATATTATTTATATTTTATAATATTAAATTATATATATATATTAAAATTTTATAATATTATAATTTAATTAAATTTTTTTGTAATATTTTAATTATTTTAATATTTGAATGTAAAATAATTCTATTATTTTTATATTAATTAAAATAACATATTAATATTTTTTTATTTATGAATTATAATTCTAATATTATTATTTTAATTAAATCATTTATTAATATTCTATTATTTTTTATTTTTGAATTATAATTCTATTATTATTATATAAATTCAATTAATTTATTAATAATTTATTATTTTTATTTGTGAATTATAATTCTATTATTATATTAATTAAAATAATTTATTATTATTTTATTATTTTTTATTTTTGAATTATAATTGGATTATTATTATATTAAATAAAATAATTTATTAATAAATTTTTTTATAGTATTTGCGATGGGATAGTATGTCTGTCGCAAATAGTATTATTATTATATCCATTAAAATAATTTAATAATAGTTTTTATTTTTTTCTTTTAAAAAAGCAATTGCGACGGGCCCGTCGCAAATAACTGTTGCGACGGCCCCCATCTCAATTACTTTTTTTAAAAGCTTTTACAAATATACGGAGTATTATTTGCGACGGGAAGGATCCCCGTCGCAAATAATAGCTTCAGCGACGGGCCTGTCGCAAATAATTGTTGTTGCGACAGCGTTTTCCGCAACGAGCGATTTCCGACGGCCCCCCGTCACAAAAGGCCATTTGCGACGGGATCCTGTCGCAGATGACCCATCACAAATACCCATTTTTCCCATAGTGTCAATTTCCTCTTAACTCATAATGTGAGTGGGATAAGGATGGTATTTCCTAAGCTGTGATATATGGAAAAAATCATGAAAGCCTATATAGTGATCTGGAAATACATACTAATAATAAACCTATACGAAAAACATAATGACATCAAACAATAGAACATATCATGGATCAAACATTCACTATTTTACAAGTCTATATAGAACCAAAAGAGGAGAAAAATTAAATAAAACTTATCCTAAAATAGAAAAATCCAGCGGATGCTGCCACTAATCAACACAGAATTTCGGTGGAATCTAGGCTATAACAAATCATTGATGTACCTCTTGTATCTTTACCGACTTCCCCTGAACCATACATGGTCTAACCAAATCTATTTCCCCCACCTCTTCCATAAAAATAGGGAATCTGAATGGGTGACCCTACAATGTATCGAAGGGACTCATTCTTATCGACCATTGATAGTTTTTGTTGTAGACAAACACAACCCATCCCAGATAGCTATCCCATGATCCACCGAAGTCCAAGAAAAATGTACAATGAATATATTCCATAATATAGATTACTCACTCCATCTGACCGGATATCTATAGATGGTTAATTTATTCTTAACTTGGCCTTAATTACCATTTCCTCATAGAGACTCATCAAGTACCTCAAGGAACACCTAGTTTCCCTATCCATGACATCAAATAAATTACTCCCATGTATCCTCACAATCTTTTTCACATACCACAAACAAATAGGTGAAGAATTATTGTTATCCATGATATGAATGTTGTTAGAATACAATGTCAACTGATCAACAACTAACTATATAGCATTCCTCCCTTAGGGGGTCCGTTGTAATCCAGGAGAGAAATTAATGGATACATCATCCCATTAACAGATCTTCACTGAAAGGGGTATAAGAAAACCATTAGGTTTCAAGTTCTTTGTCTTTATCTGTTGGAATGTTTAACAATAGGAAACATAATCTACACTTTCACACTAACTACACAACCATCATAATCATCATCTCATGTCATAATACTTATTTTGAGTTCCTAGATAGTTGGCCCACAAATATTTTTAAAGTTTATGCAAGAAAAAACAATTGATGTATATTTGGATGGAGACATGCTTCCCAAAGTGGAGTATGCCATCTGAAGATAGAGAATGACCAGAAATAGTCTCCCAAACATAATGGCTTCCTCAAACATAACAAAACTCAGCATCTAACTACTTAATCTATAGGACAGACTCTAGTAAATATGATGATAACTAAACCCTTTCTAGAACCACGAGTGAAACATAATCCTTATCATCTAGTTGAAACTATGAAAAAAGCACCATAAGGTGAAACTCCACCATTGATTCAAGAACTACTCGCAATGGTACATTCCTACTGAGGTCTTCCACAACGACATTCCACTTTCTTGAGGTATTGGTGAAATAAATGTGAAATGTATAAAGTTATTCAAACCATCATCTCTAATAGTGATTCAAGTATTTATAGGAAAATACATAATTCAAACTCTGATTATTTGAGAATACTGTGAAAGTCCCCTTAATAAGATAGTGATGCCAACATTTATGTGTATGCTTACCTGCAACACACTCAAAATCGTGAGTGGGGGAAATTCTTCTCATGTGGTTAGAGAATATGAGAGTTAAAAGCTACAAGATGGTTACCCTTCTTAAGAACAGATCCCAAAACCACACCAACAGAATTAAAAATACCACTTAACCCTTATTGGGTTAGGTTAGATCAGAATTTTAGCTAATGTCAGATGATTTCAAATTTCATTGAAAGAAGAATGACAGTTTGTATCCCAAGTGAATTCACAGTTTTCATGGTAAGAAGAATCAAAAGTGAACAACATTAGAGAAATCCTTAACAAACATTTGATATTATCCACTAAGACTAATGATGCAATAAATTTGAATGGCATTATGTGGTTCATTCCATGAAAAAACAAACATCCTTTTATCTTGATCAACTGATAATCTATTTTGAGAAATTTTGGGCTCTAATAACTTCAATTACTGTACCCAAAAACAACATTTTGAATGAATTTCATACAAATTGTGAATTTTTTTAATTTATGGTACCAAACATAGAAGGTTCTCATGCCCACACTCGGATCTTAAATAGACTTGAATATCATCCATGAACACTACCCCAATATTATTAGTATATTGAGGGAATATCCAATTCATAAAAGATGTAAAAACTACAGGAGAATGAGTCAAAACAAAAAGGTATAAAAATATATTTTTAATTATTACACCTACTATTGAAATCTATATTCAGTATATCAGACCCCCAAACCCTGAGCTGATGATAACCCGACTGAAGATCAATCTTCAAGAACCACTTTTCCCCCTTTAACTAGTGAAACAAATTATTCGCCTGAGGAAAATGATACATGTTCTAAACCATTACCTGATTAATCTTCTAATATTCTAAAAACAACTTAACTGAACCATATTCTTTAATGGAAAAGAGAACATGGGTTTCCCATTTCAAAAAACTAGGGTAGACAAAAGATTTTTCCAATAGGTCATAAAATTAATTTTTTAGTTGTTTCAGTTCCACTATTGTTATACAATAGGGAGGTATCATTAATTTCTATGTACCTAGTAGTAGTTCAAATGTAAACTATGCCTCTCTATTAGAATGTAGACTAGATAATTAGTCTGGGAAAACCTTATGAATGTCTCAAACAACAAAGGGAATATCAATACAATGAGAAATGTCATCGGTCTAAACCATAATAGTTGACACCAAACTCATGGTCTCTAGGATAGAAGGCCCTACATGTTTTGATCTCAGTTCCCACTCCCCGTGGAACATGTGAAAGATCCCTTGAAATATAATTATATAAACAAGATGATGATGAGAATTAAAATAATCTCGATAAGTGAAAAGATAATTCATACTAATGATGATGTCAAACAGGTCCAGATCCAATATGAGAATATACCAGACCAACCCCATATCATCAATCATTAATATACAATAAGGACACTAAAACCATTTATCTATCCTCTTTACATGAGGTTTCGCTAACTAAATTAAAAATGATATATCTTCTGTTGGGTGTTTTAGCATATCAACAAAAATTGTAGATATAAATGATTGAGAGTCACAAATAACAAAAAGTGAAATTTCTTCTAATTATGTAATAATGATAGTACCTATAATTATTTCTAGACCTTCATCGACATATGGTAGACACTCATCTACTATTTAAAATTTATTTACTCCTAAGGATTGTGGCTAGACACCTATATTATATGATTCTTATGACTACACTACATTATCCTTTGGAGTGGATGAACTCTGACCATAACAAGCCATATTCATAACATTCCAGAAGTGTTTTACATGACCAAACCATTGACATCATTTTCATGTATTCATGGGAATAGGATAAAAACATGTGGTGTGTCCAACACTTACTCACTAATATCAGGTTATTGGAACACTACTATTTATATCAGATGGTGTAGAGGAGGTTCTTTGTTGAGACCCACCACTACTACTTTTATGATGATATATCCACCTCTTCTTCTTCCCATGCATGCCACTGAAGCTTCCACTAGATGGAAGAGATGAGTTGGGAAAACCCCCTTTGACTTCCATATCTCTATATACCATTATAACTATGTCTACCATCTATGTAGAGGATGAATGTTTAGACATAAATACCTATGATCTAATACATAGTCGTAAACCCTGCAGGTACATCTGAGCCTTCATATGGTAATTATTCACCACATCTAGAGAAAAATCGACCATCTCAACAAACAGATTTTGGTACGTCGACACCAAATACTGTCCCTATTTCCAATACCGGAATTCTAGAGACTCTTAGAACATCAGTGACTTTGGAAAAAAACTACTGGAAGAACTGGGTTATGGATACCTTGTAATCAAAGTCCATGTTTCTGTCTGCATGTATAATAGAATCCCACAATCACTTTCTAGAACCATTGAGCCTAAACACCACACACATTTTCTAGATATTATTTGTTGTCTCTAGAAAGTAGATATTTTATTGACCATATCCATCCAGTATTATGCCTCTATAGGTTCATTCATTCCATTAAAATATGGTGTCTTCTCACGCATGAATCCCCAAAATTGATATATATCCCCTCCATCTCCCTAAATTACCTCAAAAACAACATTCGTAACTCATAGAACATCTATATCAACAATATGAACTTCTAATATAACAGTTTGGATGATATTTTGATCCACCGATAGTTTTCCTTGTGGAATATCAGCTACACATTCTTGAGGAACTCGAAGAACATGTCTTAGAGGCACACTATTGCAAAACTAAATATAAGGAATGACAAAACAAGTGTGAAAATAACATCTTAATCCAAAATATCCATAAGAATAATCTTCGATTTAAAACAAAAGAGAATAGTAGTGACATATAACCCAAATTTCCAGGGTAACTTGTGTCTCATCACAACAAGAGATAGAAAGTCAGTTATCATAATATTACCCTCAAGTTCTCACAATACTACCACCATTATAATAGACATCCCATGAAAAGGACTCTTTAGGATAGATATCTTTTGATAACAAATTGTAATGAAATGTCCTAATTTACCTTCAAAACTGGATCCCGCCACGATCATTCACATGTATGAAGGGATTTCTTAATTCTGACTTGCTAGCGATAAGCACCTGAGCATAAATTCAAAAACCACAGAGAAATATTTCACCCAACCTATACAAACATGTAGAAAATATATACACATGGAAGGAATAAATTAGTGGAAAGATAAATTTTTTTAGTCATAACTATAAGAAGGCAACAAAAACAGAAAATATAGAATTGGAGGAAACTCTACAAAAGGCATGTACAATTTGAAATGACAAAAATAAGAAAGCTACTCCAAGTGATGGCATGGACGAACTACCACCATGTCACCACTAACTATCCTAAACAATTGACATGAACACTCCCTAATTCACTATAGTGCATTTCCTTTCCCTACAATTGAATACAAACAAGGGTTTATTACCCACTGAAGAGGTGCGTAGTGTTTGAGATAACAAGCTCAGTAGGATCCCGCCCAAGTGTTAAATAACTAGTCTTTATATAAAATTCCTTTTGTTCTCATTTACAATTAATACATGGCATGATAATAAGTAAAATAGTTTCATAGAAAACCTGAAAAAAAATTCCCTTTAATGACAGTTCTAAAACAAACGAATGTATATCAATTTAAATCCCCAATTTTTCATATCTTCTTTCAAAATAAACAACATGCACGTCAGGGTGAAAAAATTATAATGATAAAGAATACAAAAAAACATTAACAACATATGCACCATAATAAAAAGAAAAAAAAGTTCATGAAACAATCTACTCGTACCCATTAATCTATAAAAAATGCACTACAATACCTGATGGAAATGATCTATACTCGAGGACCAGGGAGACACCCTAGAAATTGAAACCCAAACATCCTATAATAACCTAGAGCCAATAATATACAATCAAGTATAAAAGGGACACCAAAAAATGTGATCCCCCATAATGGATGATAGACTCAAGATAAACCATCCACCTAGTACCCAAGGTAACCAATGTTATCATTTTTACAATTATTTCAATGATTAGAAAATAAATTTGAAAACAATTTCATAAAACCTTTTTCATTGCATTTAAATAAAAAAATTTCTTTTTATTTAGGTAAAATCAAAGAATTAAAATTTTTTCTTTAAAAACTATTTTCCGCACAGAAAAATAAATCATTGAAATTCCTTGTATAAATCAGTTTATAATGCATGAACAACAAGTTTCATCAACATATGATAGATATGAAACTACATACCTCGAATATTGGGTTGCAGTTTCCTATAATGGGATCCAATAATAATGATACCCAATGATGTCTAAAAAGTATCAAGAATCCAATCCATGCATCATATGATTTATTCAATTGAGAAATAGGGTTGGCTGAGAAAAGGGGACACCACATTACACAAGAACAAACACCCACCGTACCATACCCAACAATTTAATGGACTCTAGAATAAGATTACAAAATATATCTAAATGAAGTTTGGGTAAAACACATACATAGATTAACATATGTGATAACACAACCCAAGGGCACTACAGTGATCACGGAAAATAAAAAATGAGAGGGATCACAATCCCAGAGAGTCACACTACAACCGTATCAAAGACCAAAAGATGATCGGAATGATTATGAAAGATTATAGTCTCCCAAAATCATAAGTGAATTTCAATATGTCGAGAGAAAATGATTATGGTGAAGGGACATAAATAAAATATCTAGATGATTATTTTAAAAAATTCTATGTGGGCAGTTACATTGTGTGTAACCCGGTTACACGATGTGTAACCATCAAAGTCCAAAATATAATGGAAAACCTATTTCCTTTTATTACAACATGATATTTAAAACATTCATGACATGAAACATATCTTCATTTTGTATTACCATTCACAGGGTGAATACTTTAATGACTTGTATCTTCTGACTCTTACTCATCATGTAACCTAGATACATATTGTGAAATCATCATGCATCCTATAGATAATGTCTGTTAAAGTAATGATTCCAATAAATCTTTGACTTCACCATTATAGGTATCCACCAAATTCCATTTCGTCCCCACATAGACAATTAGAAGAACGAACCCCAGAATGAGGTTAATGTATTACCTTATAGATTGGTATCTAGATGTTATAGATAATAGGAAGGTTGATATGAAATTATAATTCATAAGTAAAATTATTTAACAAATATATAATAACTATTTTATATCCACCAAAATATACACCCATGAGATGATATTTGTAGAAAACAAATTACATAGGATTGAATAATGTTTGTCTTCCATAAGCACGATCAATAATGTAATTTCCTTTTTGATAGAAGATATTATTGGTTTATGATGTAAATTAATATAGTAATATATATTTATATGTTGAAGATGGTGTCATTATATAATCATGGTTTTGAAAGGCATTAAAGAGGTGGAATAAGAAATAAAATGAAAAGTCATGGTTAATAATTAGACTAATTTTTTGGACAACCTATTTCGGTTTATACCTAAATCATTACTAGGGTGTTCTTCTCATAAAAACATGGGATATAAGTTGTGGGGAGGGATGGAAGGAACTATATTTATTTATTATTTTCAGAACCAAATGTATATTTATGTGTGGATAGTTTAAGAGAGTATGTGTCTTTTTATTAATTGGGTGACCCACATAGGAACCACATTGAAATTTTCTAAAACAATATAGAATAAAAATATAATTCCTAAGATAATTGATGGAAAATAAGCATATATTTTAAGCTGAAATAATATAAGGGTGAAATTTCCATAGGAAATTTAATTTAGACATGTTTAATTGGATAATAATGCTGGATATTTTGGATTATGGCTAATAATCTTGTTTTAACCTTAACTATATTAATTAATTGTTTTCAATTTTCACTTGTTATTATGATAAAAATAAGTTGATAATAATACATAATATAAATTATAATGATTATATATATGGATCCTATTTTAGAAAAATAAATTCAAATAAGTTTCATAATTTAATTTAAAATAAAACCCATAAGCATGATGAAAATATGGATATCTAAAGATTTTTTTTCTAAATTAAAAAATGTTATTATATCAAAGATTAACATAATATTTATTCGAAAGAACTAAATATGACAAATAATAATATAATTTATTTAGGTTATAGTTAAATTAATTATTAATAAATAAAAATATTTAAATTCTTTGAAAGAAAATGATGTTTTAAAAAAATTAATTGGTGTTTTCACTATTCATAACAAAATATTTATTTTCTGAATATTATAATAAATTCAGATTAAGAAAATCAGTAAATTTTAATTTCATAAATAATTTTAATAATTTCGAATAATTTTTTTGTAAATTATAAAAAATATTTTTTAAATAAAAATACGAAAACACGTCAAAATGTCTTTTCAAGAAAATTCATTTTGACTCATAAACATGATTTATTATTCTCCCAATCCTAGAAAAATAATGAATGAAATATAAATAATTTCATTGAATATAAAATAGTTAGATTACATTAAAATAATTCAACAATAATTAAAAATTTAATTTATTAAGATGAAAAACACATTGTGTGGATGAAAACTTTTTTTTGAAAATAATTTCATTCACTTTAAAATTATTTTTATTCGCATTTCAATTAAATTCATGACAAAAGAAATTATTATTTCCTATGTAATCCATGTACATTGCAAAATTTAGTTTTTCTTATTCATACCCCACCAATTTAGCTGCTTTGTTATAATAGTGTACTCTATTATGGTTCTTTAAGACCCAGTGTTTCGTGTAATTTATTTTATCATTGAAATTTTATAAATTTGGAAAAAAAATTCTAAATATAAAATGATATTATAATATATCTATATCTTTAATCTATTCTTGTATGACTATGTCTGGAATATATCGCTTTTACTTCTTCATTCTCTAGTGTAAAAACTCACAATGTGACATCCTCTATGTTTCATCACCATTGTCCTCAAACCTGTGGTGATTTGATGGCACATCCTGCTAAATAACAATGATGAAAACCTAATAGGTATATTTTCCACAAACCAGACATAAAAAATAAAAAAATTAGGAAATATTAATCCCAGGACATGGAATAACATAAGATTAATTAATTAATTAATTATTAATGGATAAACCAAATTTATTGGTCTAACCATTCTGAACTCATGCCAACGAATAATGATGCATAATCCTTTCCTAGGTATCTACCCCGAATCCAATATCACATCACTTAAGAAGCTCCCTAGACTTAAATTTTCTTATAAAAGATCCCTTGATGGCCTTTAATAAGAATTTCTTATCTGTTATCACTGAAATTCAATGCATACTAAACAAAAAAAAATATTCCTACCAAACTAGTTAGTACTCATATACTATTACCTTTGTAATCCAACCTATATCTTAACATGATTCTCTAATACCACTCTTTCATGACCCCGTAACCCCAATGGTACCCCTCCTATGATAAAAATTAATGATGAGAGATAACTATCGTTGAATCCCACCTCCAATGGGAAATGTGTTAGAAAAAATACTCTGGGTATATCACACATAGAAATGGAAGGCATTAACCTATAATATAATAGAAATGATATATATGGTAGAAACACCCAAAAAGTATTGTTAATAATTAAATTAAAAGACAATATCCCATGAACTCCCATGTAATGTCATACATCTATACAACTATAAGAAAACTACATACACCAAAATATATCCTAAATTGTGACAACGTGGCCAAAATTTGTTCTCATCCTCCCATGGAAAAGATAAATAAATAATTATATAGCCTAATATAGAATAAAAAAAAAGAAATCAAAACATATGTAGGTATACTATATTCCTTTCTAGGACATGGAAATCTTTACCATGAATCCCGAAAAATGGATCATATAATATAATATCAAATGAAGGTACCATGGTACCACTTTCCCACTTTTTTTCACTCTTCCCCAATGTCACTCATCCTAGGCCAACACTCTCTAATGTAGGATTACCCGATGTCAAGTAGACTATTGTAACATCTCAAGAATATATTGAAACACATAATCTCATGAATGAATACACAATATGTGTGTCAACTGATCATATCATAGCTGTAGAGAGTAATTGAGTAGTTTCTAGGAGCCACTATGGCCCGTATTTCATGTATTATAACTCCATAAAACAAAAATCATTATTTAAATGACTATAACAATCCATAAGTTTCTATATATATGGATACAAGTGTGTGGAAATTTTATAATACATTAAAAATCTATATAAACATATTTGGGAATGGAAACCAACACTCATACTGGAACATAATAGTATTCGAAGAAGAGAATTGGATGATAAGGTGCATCGAAATATTCATTCCTCACTAACCAATATATTATTAACCCAACCCAAAGGTCACTAGGTGTCAGTATCCCTAAAAAATGTCTGGGGTAGAATATAAAAACATATAATATATAGGATATAATATAATTGAGAAGCACACTATGGTCATCAAACTACTCTTAGTCTTACCTTCAACTATCATCACTTTGAAACCCGAATTCCATTCATATGGAATAGTTATTTATAAGAATATATGTATAAAATAGATCTTACATTATTACTTTCCTAAAAACATTCCACATAACATAGATTATTTTTATTTATAATTGACATTTTATCATCATTAATTAAACAACATCAGCAACTACATTCCCTTCCCTCCAATCATAGACATAATTATCCCATCATCTTTCAATATTATCATCATTTATATGATTCCTCCAGGAACCAGACCCATTGGTAAAAAGTTTATTATTCATTAAAATTTCATAATTATAGGTACTCTAGGACTCCTCTAAAATGACCTTTAAACGAGATGCACAACCAAGCACAACATGATGCCTAAATTAGTGCAGAATGAAAGGTAGTTAAATAAGAGACTTAAAAATCCATCCATTAAAGAAAAAAATTAACAAAATAATATATCATTGTAACACAATAATGGTAAAGCATAGATTTAACACATTTTATCAATCACGGTTCCACCCCCACCCATACACTGCATATCCCTAATCATATCTGCACACATCACGCCATCACACGAGTCCACTACTAGCACATTCCATGGCCTCCCTACACATGTTTCATAAATCATAAGCCATCTTAGGATCATACCAAGTCACACAGTAAGCCTCACATCTAGATAAAACACACATGGAAGTTAAAAAAACAACAAAATTGTGTTTGTAATATTGGACCTAAAAAAAGACAACTAGCCTTTACTAGAAAATGGTCTCACTCTGTCTCATTAATTTATTTTTATCAAAAAATATCTCTTTACCATATTTTATTAACCAATTTATTAATCAGTGGTTTTGAAAAAATGTATCCTAAGGAAACAGCTATTGAAATCCATAAATTATTTAAACATGATTATATGTCTAACTTATAGTCTCATAAAATATTAAGGATGAATGTAAAATTAAAACATGCCTATTTGTTCTTTAATAAACAAGTATAGTGGATTAACATTATTTAAAAAATTTCATTAGCATAATAAATATTTTTCATAACTAAAAATTCCTCAATTTTCATTTTAATTAAATTAAATTATAATAAAAATCATTCCATTGTGACATGCCTCTAATTCCTCATGAAAAAAAATTACTTATTTTTTATCTTTAACATTTTTATTTATATCAACATACTAATGAAAATAATTTTAATTAATATAAATCTATATACAAATCAATATAGAACCCTCTATCATAAAGGAAGAACATGAAATTTTGAAAACCCAAATCCATGTTCAAATTTTAATACAGTTTAATCATTATTAACTTTAATTCCACAATCACCAAAAGAGATTAAACATAATATCATTTTCTATTGAGTATATAATTATTGCAGAAGAAACGAATCCCCTATGTCTAGGATTTTAATATTCTTTAAAATTTTATAGAACCAAAATGTGATTATTTGTTATCCTATCCTACATGGAATCTATTGACCTACTGGGATTCAATTAAACAACCACACAAACACCAAAATAACTCTACAAGAACAATGGAGATAAAATTCGATAACATGGAATGTTGACATTGGATGAAATCACAGATGATAAGATAAGTACCCACAATATAAATAGGAAAAATCACCACAAATCACCACCAAAACAACATGGGATGATGAGAATCGACACCTATTGAATGTGATTCAATTTACATCAAGAGAGACCACCATGACACCTTGAAATTAAGATAATTCAGTGTTCCTATAGAAATATTGATGGTGAAATTATATTTGTAGGTAAAAATATAGACATATATTCATGGAGTGAATGTATAAATCATGTTGTTAATGGTTTGGGTTTTATGAATCATTGAAAAATATGTCACCTAGATCAAATAAATCTAGATAATTTCACATCATGAACATTATTTTAAAATAATGATGTTTTATGGAATGATTTGAAAAATATTTTCCAACATGATTTCACCTCATGAACCCATGATTCATTTCATGAATCGCACCTTGTGAACCAACCTTCTCAAACAATTAATTTCCTAGTCAATCCATGAACTACTCTGTCATTCCATGAAATATAGTTAAACTCATGAATTTCTCCAAAATCCATATTTTATATCCCAAACCGCACCAAACCCAATGTCATCCTCCACTATAAACTATTGGCTTAATAAAAACCATAACTTGTTAAGGTTACCTTTATTTTCTTCTAAAACCATATTCTATACACATACCTTGTTTTTCATCCACATTTTAGACGTAACACATGACATTGGACCCTTATTTTTCTTCAACACTATATTTCAGCCAATCTATATTGGGTTTTTAATTAAATATCTCATAAGGTGGATTCTTCACTTTTGGGATTCATAAAGCCATATATTTTTTATACCCTAACAATTTCATTACTTTATTGTAATAGTGATGGGAAATGATGCATTTAGAGTGTGATATGCTTTGATAGATGTTTACCAATAAATTTCATCTTTTCCCTTGTACAAATTTTTTTTATGTTTCTCAATAATAAGAGTTCATAATATATTCTTTATTCATCCATGTAATTTTCTTCCTCATAAAATTTATAATCTATAGCATCATTAGATTGGAGGATTTGGACTAATATTTTAGTTTCAATATTAGATATTATTAAAACTACTTAAAAAATCTAAAACATTTATTTTTCCCTTTATGAACACAAAACAACATATTCTATAATAATTAGAAGTAGAAAAGATGAACTATTTATCATTTTATGTTGTTGGAATACTCATGAGACAATATATTATGGTATGAGTATGATCAGGTAGATTTCAATCTGTTCCCATTTTTTTATGTAGGTTTTTTCTCAAAATTGATCTCACTTTCATATGAATCATAGTTATTGTCCAGATTTCCCATAAAAGTTTGATTTTTTGTCACCAATTTCAACATAGACATTAATAACATGATTTTTTATTAATTTTTATGAGACCATTATCCCCAATTCGGTTTTTAATATTTTACTATTAGTAGATAGGTGGTCTCCTTCTAATCAATATTATATAGATTATCATTGGTTCTATGTTAATTTGTTATTGATATTTTTTTCTTTGGATAAAATAAATCTTTTGGTTGAATTTGATCACAATTACAAACGGAAAATGATGAACAAGGATCAATAGTGTATATCAAATGTGTCCACAAAAAGGACTTCAGTACTCTTTATCTTATATGAGGCTAAAATTTTGTTTCTACACACTATGATTTTTAATGGTATTTTATTTTTGAATGTATTTGTACCATCAAGAAGATCATTCACATTATTCAAGAGATTCGTCTTATTAGTCATGAAGGGTAAATAACCACTATAAAGAGTCAATGTTATTCTATTTTTAGTTTCATTGAATGAAAATTTATACATGTTATCTTTATCATTATTTCTATATCAATACCGTGACATAATTTGGTGAGTTATGATGAATATTTGTATCTCATCATTCACATTATCATATCATATCATATTCTATAACTTTTAATCCATTGTATATAAATAATATTTTAATATGATCTCATTTGGTACTCATTAATACACTATCATCTGGAATCTATTAGACATGTTTTGGCACCTCTATTTCCGAAAAATTAAATCATTTTTTACCAATATTAGATAAGTTAAAACAATATACATAGAATGTATTTTTTTGCTTGTTTAAGAAGGAGTTAACAACTTTAATGCCGAATCCCATGAGATTTATATCTTATATAGGGTTCTTCCTCAATGAACTATGTTTTTGTTTGATGATGATATTTATAAAATTGAATTTCATCATTGATATGATTTCATAAATAATTTATATCCATATATTTTTATCCCCTAAGATATATCATGTTTGTTGGGGTCTTCGTAAGGATTCAGATATATCAATTTTATTTTATTTCCCTTTATTGATTATAAAAAAATATCATACCTTTCATATATCATCTTCACAATGAGTTTATTATTTCCTATAGTTATGGGCCATTAATCATTTATTATTCCTTCAATGGAATATGTTCTTCATTATCATCTTATAATAAATTATTTATGAGACATATTTATGAATATTAGCCTATTTTTGTCCCCTACAACATTTTCTATAGCATTACGATTCCATTGTAAGGACACAAAATCTTCTTACAGAGATCAATCCATCTTGTTTATCTATTCTATATAAGTATTATTTTCATCAATACTTTTTATTTTTCTTAATAATACATTTAAAATCTATTGGTTTATCTCATTTTTCTTAATCATCATTATGATCATTAAATTTTTTTCACTGAGTAATTATGGATTCATGTAGATCAATGTTTTATAACTATCCCTTAAGTATTCCATCTATCATGAAATTTTTATTATTCTAAACATCCAAATCTAAATTACTACATTAATATTTTAATTTACGTCAACAAAAAATTTGGGTTGGTCTTCTTCAACAATTTTATATTTAGTATTCTTAACAACTTCCTTCCTATCTTATTCGTTGTCTAAGATAAATTCAAGAACATCAACTCCATACATAGCCTTTTCATTAGATTCCACATTACAAGAAAAAATTTACATTGTGTTATATTTCTACATTGATTTCCAGATTTAATGTTTCGTCTCGAAGGGATTATTCATGAATTTGATGTTATGAAATCAGTCTCAACAAAAAATTCATTATAGTAGGGTCAATTTTATATGATATTGTCATTATTTACATTGTTAAATCAATGAAATTATTTCTTAACTTCACACCTCTATTTTCTTCAGTTGAATTATCTAGCTACTGGTGATAGAAATCCCTTAAATAAATTTTTTTCATTTCTTCCATCTATATGTTTCACAAAATTATCCATCTATTTCAATGAAATAATATCTTCACAATAAATAGATTTAATTTATAGTTTCACATTCATTTTATAGTCCAACAACATTCTATTTGGATCTTCAAGAGAAAAATGAGGGAGCTTTCTTCTTCATGAAATGAAATGCTGTCATTGTACAAAGGTTCCTTCATTTTGAAAAATTTCAATATAATTTCAACATCATTTATTTGATATCAAAGTCCATGGGTTATGCCCACAAAATAGATTTTTCAAATGAAGAAACCATCAATTTATCAAATTGGATTTTCATTAAATCATTAAATATTTTATAAAACATCTTCAATTTTCCTTGTTTTAATTTTTTTACCTATTATAAATGTTGTCACTTTTTATCAAATGGATTTTTTATGTGTATCTCATCTGCATAAAAAATATTTGGTTTTATAAGGTTGTGGATTAGTAATTTTTTACCTTTAAATTATAGTTTAGAACCTTAATTATGGATACAATAATTATCATATCCATAACATTACTGACATATTTTCTGTGAGTTAACATAAAAAAACAATTTCTTGAATTTCATATGTTTGATATTTTCAAAGCATTCTCAATATATAAATAATTACTATCTAGAATAGGAAGTATTATTTCTTAATTGATATTACAATTATTGGATATCATATAATGAATTTTTGATCACTTCATAAAATGATGTATCTGATACCACTTATTACAACCACAATCATAATTCACCTAAAAGGGGAATTGTGTATTATGTTATTTAATTATAATTTTCCTCTAATTGGTCTTGGAATCATGACATAATGAAATCTTCAAACCAATAAATATTCAACCACACAAAATTTAAATATAATAATTTTAAATATAGGTACATAAAAATTTTTATTGGTTTACCTCTAATGGATAATAGAAGGTGTATACACTGAAAAATATTTAAACAAAGAGTGTTAATATTAGTCACTGTACTATTTTTGAGAATTTTAGAATGTTTCACAGTCAATCCTAGGGACACACCCTCATCATATATCTATTCACACTACATGGAGACAAGTAATACAATAAAATATGATCGAATGATACCTTTCAATGAGTCTTCATGATACAAAAATCACAAGACCGATGAGGGAATCATCTTTACAATTTCTTTCCTTCTTAAATTCCTGATATTAAATGATTCTTCACATACCAAAATATATATTTCATTATTTTCCTAGACTTTCAATTATTTTCGTTAGCCATAACTTTTTGAAACATTCTCCTAATCAATTATTCATCTCTTTAAAAAAGGATTCTTTAAATTTCCACATAATTACAAATAAATGGAGTTTTTATTAGTTATTAACCTCCCATTAAGTGGATCATGTTAAATATAATGCTAGAAAATCAATTTTGGATGAAAAATTATGGAATTTATTTAATTTACCTCCTCTACGGAATGAATTCTATCACTTTAGTGTGATCATTTTTAGAAAATTTGTGGTTATAGCATACTGTCCATTACCATTGTGTGATTCAAGTACCATGATACCTAGATAAGAGAAATATTTAACTCCTAAAAACATCATGTCATGGTCTCCCCAAATCATAGAACGACATGAAACAACTATGGGTTCATTATCATTATTGGGATATAACTAATTTCTTCTTATAACATCCATCTCCAAAAAACAGTACCCTAAATAAAAGAATAATAGTTTTATATGGTTAGATGCTACAATCAATTTTAAAAAATTATACCATAAAAACCTGTGACATATGGGTATGTCATGAAAAATAATTTAGACATTTTTCCTAATAGATGGAAATTCATAGGATAGGTAAATCTTATGAGTCATGTATGGAACCCTTATATATCATTCATTTTGGGAGTGACCCTTTTACTTGAATTTTGAAACATCATAACAAACCAAACATTTTTGGGATAAAATATTATGTAGAGAAATATTCCATCATTACTATATCATTGGAACTTACATTTTAACAAAAACCATACAAATGGGAATTTTACATTTTTTCAGTGAACAAAAACATTAATCATGGCATGATTCATTTGATAATGGCATGATTTTCTCAAGCAACATGTATTTTTTCTTTTATTATTTCATTGATTTCAAGGAATCCATCGCAAAATAACACAAAAAACACAATTAATCTGTAATTTATATAAAAAAATTACTAAAACTAGTGGTTATGAAAAAACCTACCCATGAGTAGGATTATGAAGGAACTCCGAGACAAAGGTAGATCTCTTTAAATCCATCATAGATTATGGAGGGGACAATTAATGAAATTAAAAAAAGTAGATATTGTATGAATTGGAAATTCAATTATTTTAATATCATATTTATTTATTCTATGATATACAAGGATAATGATTCCAGAACTGTGGTTTGTGTTGGGTGGATGTTATCAAATTGTTCTCTATTGATTATGATGAAATAACATTCATGAAAATGAAATAGGTTTGGTGTGTCATTTTATTGATTATCCTAACCCATTGTCAGAGATGACCTAGTGAGTACGATATCATGGAAAGATGATATAGATGATTAGTTGAAATATATATTACCAGGATGATCTATATAGAGATACATGTGGACTTATTCATAGAAATAATGGCATTTTGATGTGATTAATTATTTGCATGGGTTGTAAACGATGGATATGAAAATGAGAATTATTCCCCATTGTATGGATCATGGATGTGAGTTAATTTGATATGCATAATGTTTTATGTTATTTAAAATATTTCACTATATGAGACCAACACCAGAGTTATTCTCTAAATGATTATGATACAAATAAATAGGTGTTCATGACTAAGGATCAAATATAGTATGCAGTGAGTTAATAGTATTTCCATTATTCTGGAGATGTGAATGGTTCCCCCATCAAAATGGAGGAATTGTAATAAATATTCAATCACTTCCCTAGTAGAGTGTAAATATTCCACAGGTGGAGTCCCCCTTCACCCTTTATTTTAGTAATAGATCATGGTTCCTTCACAATTTCCTATAGATAATTTGAGTCCACAATTTTCCTACAAATATATGGTTTATTATATGTGTCTAAAGTTATGGAATTTTTATGACCATTTTTGGTGTCTGTATTTTTATGTATTTCATTATTTTTAAAGAAATTGTGAGTGGTGGGTTTAGTAATGGTTTCTCTAAAACGAGGAAAAACATTGAATGTTGATTTTTGTACTTTCAAAATTGTTATTGGGAGAAAAGCATGAAATGAAAATTTTCAATAATTATTTTTTATACTGTAGTTAAAATGATTCATTTTTTGGCCTTCATTTTGAAAAATCCTTAATAATATATAATGGATTATTAAAAATCACCACCATTTAACATTGTTTTGTTATTGGAAGTTAAAACCGCCAGTCAATATAAAAGTAATTATTTAATATTTTCTAGAGTTTTTGAAAAATAACAATCAAATTAATAATAATTAATATTTAATACTAAAAATTAATTTAAATTGAAATTACTCATTAGTAATTATTAAATTACTATTAATTAGAAATATACTGATTATTTAATAATTACTTTTTTTTAATATTTTATTACTTTATATTTTAATTATTTTTTATTGTTAGTTTTTATTTAATATCGATTTATAATTTTCTGTTATTAATTATATAAAATATAAATTACTCATTAAAAATTAAATAACAATAAAAATTATTTCATTATTATAAATTGTATATAATAATAAATAATTATTTATTTAATATTTATTAACTATTAATTATTGACTAGTAATTATTTATAATAGAATAATAATTATTATTATTAATTTTTAATAGTTAATGGTTATTTGTTAATTATTAATTAATAATTAATAATTATCAATTATTAACTATTAGTTACAAATTATTAAATATTAGTTTACAGTTATTTATAATTATTAAATATATATTAATTAGAGTTTTATGTACTTGTTAATAATATATTATAAAATAATTAGTAATAAATAATTATAATTAATGAATTTATAATTAATTATTAAAATTACTTAATGATTTATTTTGCTAATTAATTTATTGATAATTATTTATTTGGTGTAGTGGTTAAATCTTTGCGAGTTGGGTAAGAATGGGAGATAGTAGTGTAAGGACTGGTAACATCTTAGAATGTAGTTTGGTAAAATAAAAAAAATATATTAAAAAAGTGGGTCAAATAATATGTATTGACAAACTATTAAATGTACACACATTTGATGGAGTTGTAAATACATAGTGTGTTATGATGGATTGAGTTTTATTAATGCATATATAGTTTTCCTTTAGGGAGGATGTTGTACCTTGATTAAAAAATAATATAATCTAGTAAATAAGATATTTTTAAATTATATAAAAATTTTATAAAATAAAAAAATATTTATAAAAAAATAATTTCTTCAACAGATTAATACACAACCAGTAATAGATGATTCACAACATTTTCAAAAAAAAATCCATGAAATGATTCCCAACATAGAAATTCAAAATTCTATATAGAATTTGTTTTGAATCATTTATAGGAAGTTGAAACTATTACTGGATGCTATTTTTCTTATAGTGAACGTGAATTCATTATATATGATATATGGAGAGTCATTGATGATGAGATACATTCCAAGATTATATTTAAAATAATATCATCTTATTATATATTGATTAATATGGTAAAATCTATCATTATGAATTTATTTTCATTGATTATTCTACATGCTTAACCATGCCTTTGGAATTTCCTAAAACATCACATATCATACTAAGACATTATAGTCCCCCCTACATAGAAACTTATGAGGTAATGTTTTCATATTTCCTTAAACATATGATATTTTTTCAAAAATACACATGTAGAGCCTTTGTAGATTAAAGGAATTGTTATACTTAATATGTTTTGAAGTTAAAGAGGTTTTTGTGTGAGATTAGAGGTATTAAGGTTATGGGGGTTCAAAAATGACTTGAATGTTGACTAATCCATTCTTATGTCAATGTAATCAAACATTGGGAGTACGATCTTATTTAATATGTAATTTACATTGTTCCCATGACCGTGTATTTGATATATTCACATAATTAAAAAACCTCAAAAAACGTCATTTTAAACTATATTTTAGGTGTTCGTTATTTATTATTACCATATAACATGGTTCCTTCTATCCCTATGTAAAATTTTCAAGTTTAATATCCTCTTGATCCTATATCCCTTAATTCATATTGTATTTGTTATTCATATCTAAGTTAATCCTATCGAAATATATTCTTCTTCTCCTATTCATGTTTTTTCTCAATGGAAACACTAACCACATAGAGTCTGGGCGTTTTTTGGGGCGAATTTTTGGTTTTAATTTGTAATTTTCTTTTTATGGTTCTGAGGAGAATAAAGGGAGCGTGGATCTTGGATTTTATTTTGAAGCTTCTTGGATTCAAAATATTTGAGGTAGGTGGATTGTAATGTGAACTAGGTGCATTGAGTTCCTATAGATTTGGGGTGCCATTGATTTTAATTTCGTTGTGAGGTTAAAATGGTTCATTTTTATTAAATGTTATGTTGTGAAAATAAAGGATCATTATGTTCATGATTTTAGCAGGCAAAAATGGTGGATTTTATGGGTACTTGAGTGTTATATAGAAAATGATATTTCTACTACCTTAACATTCGAGTTTTAAATTGGGGCATGATATTTGTATTTTTTCCAGTTTTGATAATTTTAGATGAATTTATTTTCTAGTATGGGGAAAATATAAATGATGATTTAACGTTGATGATCTATAAATTATGATTTGGATTTTCATTGAATGTATAATAAATGACTCTTGGAATCATAAAATTAGATATGAGGAACTTTTTGGAAATGGTTAGGTTTTGTTGTGTAAAGTCATAGTTGGGTGTAAGGATGTTATTGGATATAAAAATTTGAGGTTGGGGGGTAGTCAATCCTCTACCCTACACATGATAACCCACAATTTCATGTTTACTCATGGACGAGGACTCTCTAATGTTTGGTTTTTATATTTAGTGGGTGATTTAGATATTATAATTTTTGTTCTTTCTGTATTCATTTATGATGTCATATTATCCTATATATAGGTGATATATATTCTAATTATTTTATTTTATGTTTTCATTTCTTCTTATTTTTTCTTAGATTTCTTGGGTTGGGTAATGCATTATAAAACTCCACTTAGATTTTTTATTTTCACATAATTTATGTGTATTTAGGGAATCCTATTGGGGATATTACTAACCCCATCTTTTTCCATTCTAGTTGATAGGTAAATTTAATAAAATGTGACATAAGTAAGAGGATGAAACCGTTATATATTATTTGTGATTTAGGGATATATATCAGAAGAAACAGTGGGTGAGGTTTTCTGATTAGAGAGATTATTCTTGTTTTTTATTAATGGGGAGATAATGTAGTCTTTCCTGGGATGATTTAATTTTTTGGTGATAGGAAATTTATTTTTAGTTATATATAATTATAATATATTTTTTCTATTTATTAACTCTTTATTTTAAGAAAAAATAAACCTACACGCATCATATGATCTTGAATTATACATTTCCATTATGTTGTCATTGTATAACATGTTTTATATGTCTGAGGTATGAACACCTCATTCAAAGATTTCAACATTTGTTGATATGATGATAATTGTACATAATTGAGTTAATTCACCCCTAATGGGGTTTTCTAAACTATAAAAATTTATTTGATGGGTTTTCTGATTTGGTAGGTACACCTATGTCCTAGATGCACTTCAATTTGACCTGATTGATGTTTTGAGTTGATGGGTCTTATAGGGATGCTATAAATGGTACCCGTTTAGGTATTCTAGGTTGTAGGGTCCAAATAAGTTGATTTTGGACTATTTAATTATATATAAATAGGGGTATCTAACCTCCTAAGAGTGATTCATTATTCATCGTGGTGTGTATGCCGTATAAGTGATTGGTTAATCACGTTTAGATTTAATGGAGTCATTTTGTCAGTTTATATGTGTTGATGGGAAATGGTTTTTCTTCAGGCATAATATTTACATTGATGGATATATAATACATCATGTTATGATGATTCTAAAAAAATTTAGTTCGTTTCTGAGAAATGAATTTTTAGGGACATGGTTTGAAAAATGTGCTTTTCAAAATGAGTTGTGAAACATAGTTCTTTTTGAAAACATGGTTTTATTTATATTTATCCTGGTTTTAATAATTAAATATTTATTTCTATTGAACCTTTTTTTGTGGTAAAACACATGTACAACTTTGTATTATCCATGACTATTTTTTGGGATTAATGGGGTTTAAATAAGAATTTTATAAAAACGTTTCCTGGGAAACCTTGAAATCTTGGAAGGAATCCACTAGAAATGTTGTTTTGGATGATAAAACAATGGGTGAGAACTTCCAAAGGGATTAGAAAAAGGATAATGTGATAATTAGTGCATTTTCCCCAACTCAAGAGGCATGGGTGTATTGATGAAAATAGTTTGACAAAAAAAAACCATTGATATTTAGAGGGAATATCCTCTGACAAGAATTATATGATGGTCGAGGATGTTAAAAATGGTTATTTGACTATTATATACTCTAGATGATGTCAAAGTAAAGATATCGATATACATATTTTAAGTGCTTGTAGTTTAGTGAGGGAAACTGTTGGGAAAGGAAATATAAAATAATTATTTATATTGTATTGTTTTATGATGATTTATAATGAAAACTATCACCCAAATAAAATATATTTAAAATTTTTTTAATGAATTTATTATATTTATTAAGGGAATATATTAATTTTTGATTATGCTTCCACAATAATAATTTTTAATCATTTTTCACCGGAGATAACCTCTATTGATCGTTGGAAAGATCTAGGGTTTTACTAAGAATTATGATATACAATATCCTCAATGGTAGCAGAGTATAGCCCTAAAACTAATATTGAGACAGTGATTAAGAAATAAGTATCCAAAATTTCTCTTCTTGGATATACTATATCTATATCTATTTTAACTCATCGTAGTGGAAATAGTGGTTCGAGGTTTTGGGAAAATGATTTGTTGAGATAAATATTATGATAATTTGAGAGTTTTATTTTATAAGGAAACATCTATACATTACTCTATGGGATAGAGGAACATATGGGTGGGTTTATTATAGATCTATTCCCTAGATGTCGTAAACATGAATTTTATATGTAATCCACATAACTACTTAATGTGTGGGATTCATGGTCAACATAATTATTATAGTAAGAACCCACCTGATGCTTCTATGGTTGGTGGCTCAAATTTGAAATATATATTTCGGGCCTCCCTAAAAAGGACACAATTTTTGAGTTTCTATCAGAGGTATCACCATGTGTGGATAAATTACATGATTACGTAAGATCTCATTGATCATAGTAGGCTATATTTACACCATTTTTGTTTATATAGGGTATCTTATATGGGTACAAGGATGATACTTTAGAGAAGTATAGAGGTCATTGTACTGTGGGAGGTAACTTACAGCTTGAATTAGCCCCCATAAATTTATTATTCTACACTGGTGCTAAAATTACATTTTTTATTACACTTGTGGTGGAATATTTGGTCATACGGGTATAATTGATTTATCATTTCTTTCATATACAAATAAATATTAGGGATTATATTAGTCATGAATTTATGTTTCCTAAATGTATAATTATGATAGGAAATGTTTAAACAACTTAGGTATTCAACATCATTTGAATGTGAAGGTTTAATGCTATAATGTCAATGGATTGGTTGGTTTATCACAATTTCTATATTGATTATTTTTCAATATAGTGTTGTTTCTCACTAGTGATTGGGAAATTCAAAAATTCAATGGTGGATAGTTTGTGAATGCTAGTGGTTCCAATCTTATGAGCGATGGTCTTTATAATTTTTTATGTTCGTTGGAGGAACAAACATTTGGAGAAAAGAGTTTAATTCCATACAAGATTTCTGATAATAATTTTCCAATCTCTAGATGTATTCCAAGAAGACTATTTATGATTACCTATATCTTATGACGTAGTCTTCATGATTGATATTTTGACTAATATGTGACTTATATGACTACTTTAATATAGAATAGAAACAACTGATCCATGGGAGACAATGTTGTGGTTGGAATATTTAGAGAATAAATTTTTTATATAGATAGGTGCCCCACCATTTGTAACTCTAGTAATATTTATAAAATAGTAGGATGGAACATAGTGGATTTATATTGATCATAAGCTGTTGTATCTAGTTATCATCCATAATAGATTTATTATTATTTGAATAGGAAAATTATGTAATTCATTTAATGGTGGTCAATGGTCTCCGTTTATTTTATAAACCACTGGATACTATCAACCATTTGTAATGATAAATAATGTAATGAAAATAACCTTTACGATATTGTATGCCAATTATGGTTATTTAGTTATTCCATTTGGCCTTACTAGCATTATTGTTTTCTTTATGGAATAATGAATCATTTATTACATTAATATATTGACACATTCATAATGGTATTTATTTATGATATATTGTGATATCCACATTCCATGGAGAATCATGGGAGGCTTTTTAAGATTGTTATGGGTAAATTGTGGCACCATCAACATTTTATATAATTCTTCAAGTGTTCATTTTTAATTTATGTAGAGAAATTCTATGGTCATTTTATCAGATAAAAAATTATATCATTCAATCATGAGAAGTTATATGAATTCATATCATTGAAATAAGTGAAATTAATATTTTATGTGAATATTTTTCTTGGGTTTCCTAGTTATTAATGATTCTTTAATTAACATTTATCTTGTTTAGCTTCACCGATGTCTTGATTAATCCAATTTGTTATGAAAAACAGTATCCTAAAATTTCCATTTGGAGTCAATTCTCAGGTTGAAAATGACCCATTACTAGTATTTTTGGGATTATGTGATGAATATACCATTTACTGTGATTCAATTATTATTGGGATTGGGTGTTTGTCAATGTATATTAATCAGGTCATTCCATATTGAATATTCAATACAACAGTTCAAAAAATTATTTTCCCAAACCACAACCTATATAATGGAGTGGGTATTTATGTATTGAAGGTGTGGTGACAGATTTTTTTTGTGATAATTTTATAGTGTATATTTACGTCATGATTTTTATGTAAATATTTACACAAATCATTCTAAATATATAGAAATTTTGATATATGGAGTACTTTTAAACCATTAATTTTAATCTTGAAAACACACCTATGAAAGGTCATTAGGTAGTGGATGGATAGTATTTCATGGATTAGGGTAATGTAGTAACAGAATCCAAATACTAATGGAAATTAGTGAGTCTATTTATAGAGATGAAATTACATGTTATCTAATAGGGCCACCAAATGTTTATATTAAATGTCAAGTGTGGGACTATGATTTCATTATAATTTATTGGATCTGATTTTGGGTATTTATAATTTGTTTTAATGAGGGATTTTATAAAAACAGGGGGACCATAAATTATTTTCCAGGGGACCTCGAATTATATTTTTATGTTTAGCATTTTCAATATTTCCCTTTCATATGAGGGGGGCATGTTGAAATAGTTTCAACATATGAATTATGTAGTTAACCCATGTTATAAAAGGTTGAATAATTATTTTAAAGACATATTTTGGTGTTTGGGTGTGAAATGATATATTATAACATATGATTTATTACCTACCAAATGTTAACTATTTGGAGTAAGAGGTTGGTGGGGATGTTAATAAAAATTCATGTACCAGTTTTTATGTGGGATAATACGAGTCAAGATTTTTTGATGGACCATACAAAGATTATCATGAAGAATTATTCAATTTGGAGGGTAATTGAAAGAGAAATTAAATCAACACACATTATAAAAATTGAGGAGATGAATATATTATAAAACATGTGAAGGATATATATTCACAATGTGGTTCAGGCTTATGTTGTTTTAACATTAATCATATCCTATATGGATCCTTAATCCACACCAACGTTTTCAATATTTTTTAATAATATATGGATTCGAGTTGATATTTAGTATGCCATATCATCCTCATACATTACAATTTTTTTGGAGTACCATTGTTTAGTATTTTAACATTAATAACGGTTAATGATATTACATTAATAACATTTTCAATAAACATTGTGTGAGTGGATTATACATCAATAAATTATATATTAGTTGAGAAGAATTCAATTAAAACTATTATAAAAAAATTAATCCTATTAATGTTAAAGTTCCATTAAAAATATTTATAATGGTAATCAATTTAGATTGGATAACAACTAAAATAATGTGTGAAAATAGTTATATGATTTGGGTATTAATTGGATCCCTAGGTTTTTTAATGAGATAATGAAATATATAGAAATTACATATAAATGGATGAAGAGTTATCTAGAAACTATACAAAAAAAGGAGAAATTTTTGGTCATGGGTAATAGAAAGGAATTAAGCATTTGAGTTATACCATGTATCATTTGGGGAGGGGGATTAAATAACGGATTTATAAGTAAAATTAATTTTATTTTATATAATTTGGTTTTATGCCTTAACATTAAATGAAGATAGTAATTTAATTGATTATAAGTCAAATATATTATTATATGAAAAGGAACCCAATATTTTCTTATGGGTTAATTTAATTTATAAGTATAATATTATAATGTTCCTGAAATTTTTAATGAAAATCATATAAAATAAAATTGATGATGGTGGTGTATATTATTTTCATATAGTTCATATACTAATATAGATTTACATGCTTTTTAACTCTAGTTGGGGATAATATTGGTTTCCTTATCTTGATAGGACATCGTCAAGGTTCATATTTGAGACCATATGTTTTGGATTTTTTCTTAGACAAACTTATAAATAATGTTAAATAAGGAATACCTGATTTCATGATTTTTACAGATGATATAATCCTCAATGAATAATCCAAAGGGACTATAAGTTTTAATTTTGATTTTTTGAGGGGAACTTTATAATTGTATGATTTTAATATTAATATGGATGATAAGAATATATGTAGTTTTTTTTATAGTAAATGATTTTCAAGGAATGTTATGGATGGGAAATACGGAGACAATGATATTTTAAATGTTGATCATTTTCAATATTTGGTCTCATTTAGGTAATGTGATGCAGATATTAATATAGATAAATATAATAGTATTCAAAATGAATGGATAAAACTGAAAACAGGGTATATTGTGATTTATGAGTTGTATGTAGATTGGAAATTGAAGTTTATTTTTATAGGGTTATAATTAGAGAAAATAATCTAGAAGGTAGTAAGTGTTAGCCTTTGATAAGAAATCCTGAACATAAAATAAGGGTTGAGGAATTAAAAATTTTATGATGGATATGATTTTAAATGAATGTTTAAAAAAACCATGGTCAAACTAATTAATGATTAGATTAATGAGACTATATTAAGATGGTTTTTAAATTTTATTATATTAGTTAGGGATGCAACTATTAATAGGTTATAATTAATTACAAATTAACTTATTAAAAGCAGTAGATATAGAACTAACTGGAACCATAAAGAAAACATACAAGATGATATTTTCCTAATTGTTTTCATAGAAAATATAGTCTTTAATAGAGAATGTTTGATATGTTTTATCCATATAGATACCCTCATAAAATATTATTTAAGGATTGTTTATTATTTTTCATTGTATTTCATACTCATATGGGTGGTTAGATAGATAGAATTATTTAGATTTTTCGGATACATGTATCAAATATGAGTTATGGATTTTGTTAGGTATTAGGGGGATCATCACCTGTTGGTGGAGTTATCATGTAGTAATAGTTATCAAAGTATGATCAGATAACTCATTTTTTGAAGAATTAGGCGTGGTTGTTAAATTATACATTGTGTTGGATAAAAGGACTATATGTTTTATTAGTACGAAAAATTATTGATTTAGAAACCAAAAAAATATAATTATTTAAAAATGAATGTCTATGACTCAGATCTAACAAATGTCTTACGCTGATCACACTAATGACCATTAGACTTTTCTCAAATAGATTCTGTGTTCCTAAAGGTGACATAGATCCCTGGACAAAGAAGGCTCAAGAAGCATGGGGAGTTGATCCTATGGTATGATGTGTTGTTTTAGGTAATTGATGATATTGGAATTTGATGAATCATTTAACATCACATCCTTGATACAGTTAACTACATGTTGTATTTTATATTTCCAAGTTTCAAAATTACATTTGAAACTCTTAATATATTTTCAATTGGGATACTTTTTGGAAAGATATAGAAGCATAATTACATCCAAAACTCATTTTATTGTGTAATTTAAGTATAATTTGTTTTGATGTAGAGTTATATAATTGAAATGTGCACATTGGAGTCATGGTATAGTATAAAAAAACATACAAGAGGGAGGGAGATGTCTTGTTCCATCAAAATTCGAATGATATGTTGTTTAAAAATGATACAATATGATATCATAATGATGTTACATTCAAGTGTGGGGAGTATTATAGGTCCCCATTTGAGATTTATAATGTTTTTATTTAATTTGTTCTGGATTTTGAGATGTTTATGGGTAATTCTGGTTGACTTTAGGGGCTCCATGTGTTTCATGTATATTCACATGGATTATGCATTAGCCCATGAAATAATAAAAGGTAGAGGAATATTTCATTTTCTGAGAGACATTCATGGTCCCCATGGATGTTATTTGGTCCATGAACTCAATTTTATCTCATTCGACTATTTGAATTTAAGCTATGCATTCATTATTTCACCTCCCTTACTCAGCACTCACTCCACTCTCTCCACCCCTTGAAAGATTTTGGGTGTTTTTCCACTTGATATATTATCATTCTATCCTTTTGGGATTTTGAATTCAAACTAAGGAAGAACCTTGCAGATCTCTTCTTCTTCTCTCATTGTTAGTTTTGTCTTTTTAGAAACCATGAAATGGTTGGGTTTGGGTGATTTTTTTTTTCAATTCATGGTTTTAATTTTGGATTTTGTTTGTAGGGATTGAGATAAATGTAATGATTTTATATTTCAAAATATGGTTTCCTCAACTAACTAGACATTCAATTGGTTGATTCACTTGTACACAATGTGAGTATAATTTCCATGAATTTTTTTTCATTTTTTAATGTTTTTATGTTCTAAATGTGGCTGATTTTGGAATAGATTTTTTATGTGTACATGAATTAGTTTGGTGTGGGTGTTTTTAGGTGAAAAAAATATCGTATTTTCTAGGTGCATTTTTATTTTATTAATAATTGGATTATTATTATTTTAATCTTTTGGTTTTTAATAGTCTTGTAGGATTTACCTGTTTTTAATTCTATTTTGATAATATAAGTTGAATTGGGTTACCAGTTTGGGGTAGTAATATATATTGAATTGAAATTGTTGGTTTTTAGTTGCTGACATGGCTTGTTGTTTGTCGAATTTGATATGAGTCCTAGAAACTATTATATGGGGTTGGTGACATTGTTGGATATATTCATGGAATACGTGGGGGATATTAAATCCAATCATGAGTAGATGATACAAATAGTTTTCTTGGTTACTCTTGGCCTAGGACTCTCTTTTGTTTGGTTGGTGTATTGGGTGTGTGAGTTGGATCCTTCCAAATTTTTTATCCCTATATTTGGTTTTGATATGATTATAAGATATATAATAATGATTCTTATTCTAATAATATATACTTGTTTTCATTACATGTGTGTTTTGAGAAAGTGGAATGTGTTGGAGAATGTTTTATTATACTAATTTTAGCATTCCAATGTTGTCACATTTCGTGATATTTGGGGACCATTTTGGTAATTCAACTGGGTCTAGTAATTAACCCATATTAACCCACATCAATTAATGGATAGATTTTATTAAAAACGTAAAAGGTATGTTAAAATAATCCTTCTTTACTAGTGGTGGATCATAGTTATGGATTGGGAACTATAATGGAGGATAAGATGTAGTGGGTGGGAGGACTCATAGTCATTTTTTGGTTGATTAGTGAAGCTGATTTATAATATTTGGAGTGTTAATAATTATTCATAGTTGGCCTTTATAAATGTGTTTTATTTCACATGGATATTTTTGGGTTTCTTATATGTTTTTTTGAAAAAATAATATAGCATGTGTTGTATGTTCTTTGGGTTTTATTCTTCCATTGTGTTTCACTTTGCCTATAGGTTTTTTATTTTTTAGTTAATAATTTCTCACTGAGATAATTATATTATCATTGAAATAGAGAGGGAGGGAGCTATGTGGGTGAATAATCCAACAATATGATTATCTAAATAATTGAAATTTATTTCTAACAATTTATGTCCAATGGGATACACCTAATGCATAATATCAATCTAACTCAATATTAGTATATTTTATGAGTAATAGGTCAATATGGGTTGTTAAAATATATTTGTTATAAATACAATGATGTCAGTATGTAGAGGTGGACCTAGTGATGATCTTTCAATGTGTCCTAGCATAGAGGCTGTAACCCTTAGTTGAAGAGATTATATTTTATTTTTATTGAAGGATGTTTCATTTTTACGAGTTTTTTATTATACTAATTATATATCTAGACATAGATATAGTATTATTCCTTTCTTGTCTAATGGTATTATATTTTTTGGGTGATTACCTTGGTCCTAGTACAGTATCCACACGTAATCATTTATAAATAATCTAAAATTCATGATATTTCAAAAACATGAAATAATAATAATCATAAGGAGAATAATAGTACATACTTTTGATTATTAGTGATGAGACAATAGATGTAAAAGATTAAAAAATGTGTTTTTTTCGATTCCATGGTAAATAAATTATTTAAATTTATATTGATATTTTACATTCTTGGGCTTGATTTAGATAAATTTTAATAGCAAGAACAGCAGGATCATTTTATTTTTTTAAGGAAATTATGAAATTTAAAACATAAAATAGAGGTAATAAGTGCATGAAATAATTATATGGGAGTAGGTGAGCTATTTGAAATGGTGTACAAATTATATGAGGAGGTAACCATAAAATCTTACCCAAGGAGATGAAGTATAATATGAGATCATATAGACCCAAAATATGAATGTAGAAAAAAAATATTACCATTAAAATAAAAAATTATAAAAAACATAATTTATAAGAAAAATTGAATTTGGATTTGTGTTTTTACTACTATGTACCTTGTCATATTTTAGAAAAAATAGGATAATTCAGTTAATCATTAATAAATCAATTTATTCATTATATTACATTATTTTATAATTCACATGAAGAGATAGTGAGTCCATATAATGATTTTTTTGGAGATGTTACATCATGATATTGTATTATGGGACATTTATCTTGAAAGGGAGGTTCCCAAACCAATTCTCTCTTCTCCAATCTCTATCACTCTATCACACACAAAACTGAACTGAATTTGGTTCCTTGAACAAACTTACAATTAAGGAGGTCCTAATAGAGTTATGATAGAATCATATAATTTTCAATGGTGTAATGAATTTATAAAGTATGGAAACAAATAATTGTTCTACATAATGAGAAAGCTGAAATAAAAGGACCATGAAGGCATGTGGATTGGCTCCTAAAGTGGAGACCAAGGAAAACTAGATTGGACATAAAGTGTAAAAAATAAATTAAAATAAAACAATTAGTAAACAAAAACATTGTGATAAATAATCTTGTAATGAATCACTATTGGAACTAAGTAAGAGGTGAACAACCAATATTTTATAAAACAAAAAAAATCCATTTAAAGAAAAAAATAGTCCAAAAATGAAATAGGCTAATAAAATTGTGAAGGACTTGAAGTGTAATAAAAAGTAGAATATTAAATCATAGTGGAAAGAAATATAACAAACCATATCAAATATAGTGATAAATTTATAATAAAATAAAATAATATTTCATAGAAATTTCAATGGGAATATAAATAAATAATATCATTTCTAATTCATTTAAAATTTTCTTTAAAAAAAATATCCCCAAAAGATAATTAAAATATTAAACCTATATAGTTCTTGTTCCTATATTTATATTAATATGACTATAGTCAAAAAATTATCCAGATTATAATATTATGATATTTTGTTGACACAAACTATTTTTAATTCAATTATTTCTCTAAAAAGGATACATAATTTCTATGAGCTTTGATCTAATTAGTATGAATTGTTTCTATGTAAAATTATTAAATAAATAGTATCTTAGTGATCATATATTTTATTAAATGAAAAATAATATGTTCTCATTAAACCAGTCTACTATATTGATACTTTTATTATATGAAATAAATATGTATTTCCTCAACACTAAAAAATAGAACTATGTATTTTACGTTTCATTCCTTTGAAACTGGACTATCAGAATCATGAAATCCTAATCAGTAATTGATTTAAATGCATCAATGTTAGAAACACTATCTGAATCGACATATACTATCTCATATGGTTTGTAAAACACATTATTTACATAATATAAATATAGATAAATGGACATGGATATATACCTTACTATCCTTTTAAATATATTAAATTGTGGATTCATATTTTTGTTTATATTCCTACACAAACAAAAACTACATTAACAATATTCTACCATGAATAGATCATAAAAATCATCATACTAAAAATTATATTAGCATAAGATATTTTAATCGCATAATACATATATGATTATGGATTAGGTAGCTTTAAAAGAGATAATTTGAAATATTTTCCTAACCATATACTAATTGGTCTTAATTTATTAACTAAAAATGTTTCGAAATCTAATTCACATAATTATTTTGAGATAAGTATAATAGTTTATTCTCTTTGTCTCTTATTATTTCCATAATAAGTATATGCTTCATATTTTCATGATCCTTTATTTAGACTAAAAAATTTAAATTCATTTTAATTTTATTTATCAATAACATTATTTTCCAAAGCTCCAAACATATCATCAACATATATAAGTGGATAAATTATTTCCTCCATCAATGTTTTAAAATAATTACAAGTGTTATACATTGTTTTTGGAAAAACTAGTTTTAGAAAAAAAATGAGTAATATTATATAGTAATTTTTTAAATTAATATATTAGACCAACATATGTTTATTAAAATGGAAAATTGGGAGAGTTATAGATTTATGAAGGGAGCAATCATGTAGTTTGAAAAAAAAATTACATGTAACACCCCTAGCTTATACTATACGTTTCCCTTTGAATAATGCAATAGTGTGTGTTGTACGCAACATCGAGTTCTAACACACACCACAACCGATCAAACTAGCCGTTATGAATATTAATACATACTTTTTAAAATTTTAAAAATTTTATCTCTCAAAATGGACCTCATTTTTGGATTAGGAGTATCGAATTTAGCCTAAGGTGAAATTTTGGTATTTTTCGGATAAGTTTAATATTTTGATAAATAGTAAAAATTACCAAATTTTTATTAAAAACAACTTTTTTAATCCAAATAATTAAGAGTGATAAATTATGAATTTGAGTTATTTTAAAGTATATTTAGAATATATTTTTACCATTTAATGCAATTTTGGTCATTGGAAATAATTTCACAATTAAACCGGACATAAACAAGTACCAATCTTTTGATAGTTATTATATCTTAAAAACACGCTTTTTGTTTTGACATCGGTAATTAATTTTAAATTAATTTCGTACACTTATGTGTTTTGAATTTGGAAAAATGGATTCCATATTTTTAATCAGGATGTCCAAATTTTAAAAATAGGTAACTTTTATTTTTAGACATTTTGAAAAATTACTTCGGTATATATTTTTGTTTTCCACGTTTAAAAGATAATCCGGTAAATAAGGGTTCAAAAAATAATATTATAATAAAACTAAATTACCCTAAAACGTGTCCTAACCTTATTGGTGGATACATGTCCGACCATGGGCATCTGTGGGTCGATTTTGGGACCCCATGGAGCCACTTGTAGATGATAGGGACACATTAATTTAATTATGTTAAAATAAATACAAAAAAGACAAAAGCATATATCTTTTAGAAAACCAATTTTTAAAAAGGGTTATATATGTTGGATTTTCGACTATAAATATTTATTATAAAGATAAAATGATTTCCTACATAAATATATTTTATTTATAATTTTTATACATTAAATAATTTAATTTATTTATGACACAATGATGATGTAGTAATTAACATAATAGTGAAAAATTAAAATAATTGATATTATAAATACCGAAATAAATATAATATGATACTTTTAATGAATTAAACTAATTTTCTAGGATAATATGACATATTATGATTTAATTAATCGAGTTTTTTCTAAGTAATAATTCTGTTATGATTTTCACAAAAATCAATTTTCCAAATAGTGTCAAAATTGACATAAAAGAGTTTTTAAGACCAATATTATATTATTAATTGATATTCAATTCCTAAAAATCTAAGGTTCGGCCAAGAGACTTATATCATGATAGGTGTATCATTAATAGACCACTTGGGGGTTTCTTAGATGTATATAGTATGTTTATTAACCATATAATATAAAAATACAATGAGACATTGTAAAAGTGAGACCAATTAACTAAGAGTTAATACTTAAAGATAGTGTTAATATAGTAACCAAAACCTATCTAAATACTATTGGTTGAGTGGTTTGAGACTTCTCCCCACATTAACCTTTAAATAATACAATTTTGAGCCATTAGAAATCGAATATAAATTTATTATAAAATAATATTTCTAACTTTTCCAAAGGTGCCCCTCACCCCTCTTATAAAAGGGCACTACCCCTTCTCATTAATTCACATCATCAAAGCCTTTTGGTTCGGCCAAACCCAAACCAAATACTCTTTGAACATCTATCGCTACAACCTAGAGGAATTATTTTGATAATAATGCCAACCTAAGGAGCACTTTTGATCAAATCAAAAGGAAGAACCCGAAGAAGAGGTAATGATTTCACCACCCTTTTTCAAGTTCCTTTCTTCTTCAACTTCTTCTTTCTTTGTTATTCCCATTCTAAAATAATGAATACAGTATCTCCTATATACTGTAATATTATTATAAATATGTTACAACCATATTTAGTATTCTATCCATCCTTTGAATGATATGTCAGCATACGTGTGTACGTATGGCTTACCGTCTCCGCGTCGTGGGGTAATTGTTATTCAATAAATTATTTTTTGGATGGGTATAATAATGATGTTTAATTCATGTAAATAATAAATATAAAATGATAAAGATTCTGTATATATGATATACCATCCAATTATATATTATTTTAATATCAAAAGAATGATATTGTCGCTCGTGCGTACATACGGACTACCGTCTCCATGAACGCGATGAGATTCATTCTCAATCATATCCATTCAAGTATAATTATTATTTTATGATTTAAAAATAATGTTTAAGGACTTGATATCATTCTGGATATGAATAAGATACAACCTATCCATGACAAACCTGTCTTACGTAATAAAACATATAAAAGAAAACTAGTAATTTAACACCCGAAACAACGATTATACTAAGATATTATTAACAAATCAATGTTAAAAGATCATATATGATATCATATTAATATATATGATTCATTTATAAATTAATAAAAATTATTTCACCATTATACAGGAGGTTAACCTACCCCAACCAAGGAAAAGTGCAAGGTAAGGGTTTATTTCACAATCTCTTCATTATCCGAGGTTGTTTATACGTAATAATCTACTAGGATCTCTTTATCGTCCAGATCCATGTTTCTTAAAAATGTATTTCAAAACATTTTTACTATTTACAAGAATATGGGTTAAATTCATTTATACCCTTGTTTGAATTTTTATAAGTGGTTTATAAAGGAATTCTTCAGTTGTTTTCCAAACAAGGTGCTTTTTAACCTTTTCGACAGAACTAAGGTAAGAATGTTTTTTTAACTTATACGGTGGGTGCGGCTATTTTCCGTCGTTATAAAATTGTCGAAGCTTCACTTAAAATATTATAAGAATATTTACAAAGAAAATGTTAAATTTTATAAATATATGACTTTTAAATGATTTCAAAATAGAAAGAGATATTTCTCTAAAAAGAGTTTTGATTTCATTTATGTCAACATCCTTTAATGGATTTTACGCTTATTTGAAGTTGATTTATTATGATACAAAACATCTATATTGTATTGAAGGTTTTGTGATATGTTTGACTGTGGATGTGTTATTTTTATACCATTCATGGTTTATGGATGAAGTATTTACATTTAGTATGCTATTTTTAATATGAATGTTTATTTTATGTTTAAAACATTTCATATGGGAATGCATTGGACTTAATATGTGACGGGTGGAGCCAGCTATAGCTCCTCGATGCATCGGTAGGTCTCATGAGACAAAATAGTGTCTTGGAACAAGGCCTTTACAAAATTTATTTGTAGTCTTGGCACGAGTCCTTGGCTATGTGGTTATGATAGTCTGGCATTATGCATTCGATCATTATGAAAGTGGTTATTGATATTGCGTGTGATTATTTGATTAGTAGAATATATATGGGAATAAGTAAATGGCGTTATTTCATTTTATTTTTTCCATACTATGTTGAAGTTAATGTTTAAAAGGATTTTGTTTTAGTTATATATTGCAATAAATGTTTATTCTTATTTATGATAGTTTACGCTATATTGTTATCCTTTCAGGGCATTTGAGCTCACCCCTTTTCTATGTTTTATTTTTCCCAGGATGTGAAGAAGTAAATTATGAATGACTTGCCGGGATAGTATGAGGGGATAAGAGTTTAGAATATGGAGACTATGTTGTTGTAGTTTTCATTTTTATGATGTAATGTAAAACATTATGAATATATCTTGTGTTTCCAAGGCTACTAAACTTATCAGTATTTAGAGATTTGATCTTTCTTTTTATCATTCCAATGTTATGAAATAATGCACCGACTCTGGGTAACTAGGGTCGGGGTGTTACAATTGGTATCAGATAATGTTCATACAAACCTTGGAAGCTAGATTTAGATAAACTCTGATTAGAGTACATAGATTGAAGATGGACTTTGAGGATTAGTATAGAAGAACTTCTTAGAATTTTGGTATTGTAGATATTTTGTGAGTTTTCCGAGCAATACACCCCTTTCTGGATACGAGGAGGTAGAGGCGGCTCTGCCACAGATTTTCCTAGGGGTAAAACCAGAAAACACCGCTTTGATCTAGACTCGGACGGGGACTGGTGCATGACAACAGGTCGTGCTGCACTCTTGGTTACGACACTCCCGGGGGATATGCTTAAGATAACTATCATTTTCTTTACAAATATTTATGAAGGGTTTATGAGTATATACTTCTCAAAGAAAAGATTTTTATTATTATGGATTATATCCATAAATAGTTCAATTTATGTTAAGTTTTTTATAAGTATGAAATTGTGTATATTGATTCATAAACTGATCTAGTTTAGGCAATTGTTTAGAAATGGCGCCTAGTGGAAGAAATGTAAACAGTATCAATGCACACACTCTAAGTAGGTATTTCCCTCCTGCACAAGATAATTATAGTGGAGTTGGTGATGCAACTTGTGCCGATCAACTAATCACCATACTGGGACAACTCACTCAGGTTATGAATAATAACCTTGCCCATATGGACCACCCTGATCTGCAGCGTGGAGGATAAATGTTAGATCGCTTCATGAGGCAAAAAACACCTACTATCAATGGGAGCACAAATCCATTAGTAGCTGAGCAATGGATAAATTCCCTAGAGAAAATTTTTCAGGCTTTGGGAAGTTTAGCAAGTGTAAATTCTGGCTTCATGAGATTTCTTTTCTTGGCCATATTGCCTATAAGGATAGAATTTCCGTTGATACTTCTAAGACCAAGGAAATCCATGAATGGACTACACCGACGAGTATAACTAAGGTACGTAGTTTTATTGGTTTAGTAGGTTATTATCGACATTTCGTCCAGAATTTTTCCCGATTGGAAAACCCATTAACGAAGCTCAAACGTAAAGGGGTTAAATTTGTTTGGACAAAAGAGTGTGAAGAATTTTTCTAAGAACTTAAGAGAAGATTAGTCAATTATCCTATATTGACTCTACCATCAGGGAGTGATGGGTTCTTTATTTATAGTGATGCATCGAAGAAAGGACTTGGTTGTGTCCTTATGCAGAATGATAGGGTTATTGCCTATGCATCACGACAGTTTAAAATTCATGAACAAAACTATCCTACTCATGATCTCGAGTTAGCAGTTGTGATATTTACTTTGAAGATATGGAGGAACTACCTCTATGATGAAAAATGTGAGATTTATACTGATCACAAGAGTTTGAAGTATATTTTCTCACAAAAAGAACCCAACATGAGGCAAAGTAGATGGCTTGAATTACTCAGGGATTATGATTGCACGATGCACTACCACCTGGGGAAGGGAAACAAGGTGGAAGATGCTTTGAGCAGAAAATACCATGGAGTTTTGAGAAATATGAGAATTTAAAGGGAACCAATTTTCATAGATCTAGTGAAGATGGACTTGGAAATAACCAGGGAAAGAGAAAATCAATGCTTTTTCAAATGGCTTCCAAACCATATTTAATAGAAAGTATTAAGAGTTCTCCGACCGATGATGAAGAATTTCAAAAGAAGATTAAAGCTACGAATGATGGGAGATTGAGAGACTTTGTGTATGAAGATGGAATTTTGAAATTTGGGAAAAGGCTTTGTGTTCCCGATATACCTAATCTAAAAATGGAAATGCTAGATGATGCCCATGGTTACAATTGATCTATACACCCTAGGTTCACCATAATGTATAGTGATTTGAAGGAACATTTTTGGTGGGATAAAATGAAGATGGAGATTGCTTATTTTGTGTCAAGATGTATGGTTTGTCAACAAGTGAAATCTACAAGGCAACAACATGGTGGAGTACTGCAACCTCTTCCCATACCTGAGTGGAAATGAGATAATATCATGATGGACTTTGTCATGGGACTACTAAAGACTCCTAGATGGAATGATGCAATATGAGTACCCCTATCGATTGTTTCTGATCGTGATCCCCGTTTTACATCAAGATTCATGAAAAGACTTCAGAAAGCCATGGATACTGAACTTCATTCGAGCACTGCCTACCACCCTCAAACAGATGGACAATCAGAATGAACTATTCAAACCTTAGAAGACATGTTGAGATCCTGATCACTTGACTTTCAGGGTATGTGGGATCAATATTTACCTCTAGTAGAATTTTCCAATAACAATAGCTTCCATTCTAGTATTCAGATGGCACCATATGAAGTGTTATACAGAATGAGATGTCTCACACCCACCTGTTGGGATGACGTTGTAGAAAGAAAACTTGTAGGCCCAGAACTGTTGGAGGAAACAATGGAAAAGGTAAAGGTAATCCAAAACCATATCAAAGTAGCTCAAAGTAGGAAGAAGAGCTATGCTGATAATCGAAGGAAGGATTTGGAATTTCAAGTCGGTGATCATGTTTTCCTGAAGGTATCTCCATGGAAGGGAGTCTTAAGTTTTGGTAAGAAAGGTTAATTGAGTCCCAGGTACATCGGACCTTTAGAAATTCTAGAACGAATTAGGGTTGTAGCTTACCGATTGGCAATGCCGCTAAGTCTCTCCAAAGTTCACTATGTGTTCCACGTATCTCTGTTGAGGAAATAAATGCCTGACCCAATTCATGTACTCACCTATGAGAAATTAGAACTGGAACCCGACCTATCTTATTGCAAAGAGCCCGTCAAGATTCTTGATATGAGAGAACAAGTACTGAGAAACTGGATGACTTGTCTGGTAAATGTCTTGTGGAGAAACCATAAGATGGAAGAGGCAACGTGGCAACCAGAGGAACTTATGATGAAGAACCACCCAAGTATTTTCATGCCGTAGTATTCTAGAAATTTTGAGAAAGAAATTATTTGAAGGAGGGGATAATCTAACACCCCAAGCTTCTACGGTTCGTTTCCCTTTGAATAATGCAATAGTATGTGTTGTACGCAACATCGAGTTCTAACACACACGATAACCGATCAAACTAGCCGTTATGAATAGTAATACGAACTTTTTAAAATTTTATAAATTTTCTCCCTCAAAATGGAATTCATTTTTGTATTAGGAGTATTGAATTTAGCCTAAGGTAAAAATTTGGTAATTTTCGGATAACTTTAATATTTTGATTAATTGTGAAAATTACTAAATTTTTATTTAAAAAAACTTTTTTAATCAAAATAATTAATAGTGATAAATTATGAATTTGAGTGATTTTAAATTATATTTAGAATATATTTTTACAATTTAATACATTGTTGGTCATTGGACATAATTTCACAATTAAACCGTTCATAAACAAGTACCAATATTTTGATAGTTATTATATCTTAAAAACACGGTTTTTGTTTTGACATCGGGAATTATTTTTAAATTAATTTCTACCACTTCTGTGTTTTGAATTTGGAAAAATGGATTCCATATTTGGAATCAGGATATCCAGATTTTGTAAATATGTAACTTTTATTTTTAGACATTTTGAATAATTATTTCGGTAAATATTTTATTTACCACGGTTAAAGGGTAAATCCGGTAAATAAGGGTTAAAAAAATAATATTATAATAATACTAAATTACCCTAAAAAGTGTCCTAACCTTATTGGTGGATACATGTCTGACCATTGGCATCTTTGGGTCGATTTTGGGACCCCATGTACCCACTTGTAAGTGATAGGGACACATTATTTTAATTAAGTTAAAATAAATACAAAAAAGACAAAAGCATATATCTTTTAGAAAAACAATTTTTAAAAAGGGTTATATATGTTGGATTTTAGACTATAAATATTCATTAGAACGATAAGAATATTTCCTACATAATTATTCTTTATTTACAATTTTTATACATTAAATAATTTAATTTATTTATGACATAATGATGATGCAATAATTACCATAATAGTGAAAAATTAAAATAATTGATATTCTAAATAGCCAAATAAATATAATTTGAGACTTTTAATGAATTAAACTAATTTTATAGGATAATATGACATATTAGGATTGAATTCACTGAATGTTTTAGAAGTATTCATTCTGTTATAAGTTTCAAAAAAATCAATTTTCCAAATAGTGTTAAAATTGACATAAAAGATTTTTTAAAACAAATATTATATTATTAATTGATATTCAATTCCTAAAAATCTAAGGTTCGTCCAAGAGACTTATATCATGATAGTTTTATCATTAATGGACCATTTGGTAGTCTTTTGGATGTATATAGTACGTTTATTAACCATATAATATAAAAATACAAAGAGACATTGTAAAAGTGAAACTAATTAACTAAGAGTTAATACATAAAGATAAGGTTAATATAGTAACCCAAACCTATCTAAATCATATTGTTTGAGTGTTTTTTGACCTATCACCACCTTAAAATTTAAATAATCCACTTTGGAGCCATTATAAACCGAATATAAATTTATTATAAAATAACATTTCTAGCTTTTCCAAAGGTGCCCCTCACCCCTCTTATAAAAGGGAACCCCCCCTTCTCATTAATTCACGTCTTAAAAGCCTTTTGTTTCAGCCAAAACCTGGCCAAATTCTCTCTAAACTTATCTCACTACAACCTAGAGGCCTTATTTTGATCAGAAAGAAAACCCTAAGGAGCCATTTTGATCAAATAAAAACGAAGAACACGAAGAAGAGGTAATGATTTCACCGCCCTTTTTCAAGTTCCTTTATTCTTCCACTTCTTCTTTCTTTGTTATTCCCATTCCAAAATAATGAATATAGTATATCCTATATACTGTAATATTATTATAAATATGGTACAACCATATTCAGTATTCTATCCATCCTTTGAATGACATGTCACCAGACGTGCGTACGTACGGCTCACCGTCTCCACGTCGTGGTGTAATAGTTATTCAACAAATTATTTTTTGGATGGGTATAATAATGATATGTAATTCTTGTAAATAATAAATATAACATGATAATGAGTCTGTATATATGATATACTATCCAATTATATATTATTTTAATATCAAAAGAATTCTATTGTCGCTCATGCGTATGTACGGACTACCGTCTCCATGAATGCGATGAGATTCATTCTCCATCGTATCCATTCAAGTATAATTATTATTTGATGATTTAAAAATAATTTTTAAGGACTTGATATCATTCTAGATATGAATAAGATACATCGTATTGATGACAAAAATGGCTTAGGTAACAAAACATATAAAAGAACACGAGTAATTTAACACCCGAAATGACGATAATACTAAGATATTATTAACAAATCAATGTTACAAGATCATATATGATAAAATATTAATATATATAAGATTATTGTATAATTTAATAACAATTATTTCACCATTATAAATGAGTTTAACCTACCCCAACCAAGGAAAAGTACAAGTTAAGGGTTTATTTCACAATCTCTTCATTATCCGAGGTCGTTTATACGTAATAATCTACTGGGATCTCTTTATCATCCACATCCATGTTCCTTAAAAATGTATTTCAAAATATTTTTTCTATTTTCAAGAATATGGGTTAAAGTCATTTATACCCTTCTTTTACTTTTTATAAGAGGTTTATAAAGGAATCATTCCGTCGTTTTCCAAACAAGGTGCTTCTTAACATTTTTGACAGAATTAAGGTAAGAATGTTTTTTTAACTTATACGGCAGGTGCGGCTATTTTCTGTCGTTTTAAAATCATCGAAGCTTCCCTTAAAAGCTTATAAGAATATTTTACAAGAAAATGTTTTATTTTATAAATATATGACTCTTAAATGACTTCAAAATAGAAAGATATATTTCTCTAAAAAGAGATTTGATTTCATCTATGTCAACATCCTTTAATGGATTTTACGCTTATTTGAAGTTGATTTATTTTGATACAAAACTTTTATATTGTATTGAATGTTTTGTGATATTTTTGACTGTGGATGTGTTATTTTTATACCATTCATGGTTTATTGATGAAGTATTTACATTTCTTATGCTAGTTTTAATACAAATGTTTATTTTATGTTTAAACCATTTCATATGGGAATGCCTTGGACTTAATATGTGAAGGGTGGAGCTCGCTATAGCTCCTCGATGTATTGGTAGGTCTCATGAGACAAAATAGTGTCTTGGCACAAGGAATTGACAAAATCGTATTTGTAATCATGGCACGAGGCCTTGGCTATGTGGTTATGATAGTCTTACATTATGCATTCCATTATTATGAAAGTGGTTATTGATATTGCATGTGATTATTCGATTAGTAGAATATTCATGGGAATAAGTAAATGGAATTATTTTATTTTATTTTGGCCATACTATGTTGAAGTTCAAGTTTAAAAGGATTTTGTTTTAGTTATACATTGCCTTAAATGTTTATTCATTTTTATGAAAGTTTACGCAATATTTTTATCCTTACTGGGAATTTGAGCTCACCCATTTTCTTTGTTTTATTTTTCCCAGGATGTGAAGAAGTAAATTATGAATGACCTGCAGGGATATTATGAGGGAATAAGAGTGTAGACTATGAAGACTATGTTGTTGTTATTTTCATTTTTATGATGAAATGTAAAACATTATGAATATATCTGGTATTTCCAAGGCTACTAAACTAATCGGTCTTTCGAGATTGGATCTTTCTTTTCATCAAGCCAATGTTATGTAATAATGCACCGACTCTGGGTAACTGGGGTCGGGTCTTTACATTACATATGATTATACAATAAAAAATAATGTTTTTTATTTATAATCTCAAAATAATGATCATGGAAAAAAAGTGTCTATCCTAAAATGAATTAAATAATTATTCATTACAATGGAAAAGATTTAATTATAATAATATTTTTTTCATTATAAGAATCCCATGAAAATGAGTCAAGATTTGAATATTATCTTAGTCACCCCAACATTACCTTCCCATTTTTTAAATATCCATATACAACTAGTGAAATTATTATTGTAAGGTATACTAAAAATAGACCATCTTTTGTTTTTAATAGGGTATTATATTTCACTATTCATAGTAGTGGATCCAATTTTTTATTTTTTCCTATTATAAATGTTTTTAAAATATTGAGGATCATTATAATTTTTGATCCTATAGATTGTTTGGAAAATATGTTACAACATATACATTTTTAAATAATGAATAATGTTGAAAGAAAATTATCTGAAAATAATAATTAATTTGATATGCATTAAGCCCATTTGAAACCACGTCTTCTATCTCTAAGTTAAATTAATACACACAAAGAGTATTTATTGGAATTATAATGGGTCTAGTCTTGATTTGAGTCACATATTGGGGATGTAGTTAAACCCACACACTCTCTGATTGGTATATTTTAACAGTTCCATCATACATAATAACAATACCAGAAATATTACATTAATAATAATACATATCAATAATAATTAAACATTTATCATTAACTAATTTAATAATCCATTTTATATAGCCATTAGAGCCTTATGGTAACCAATGAAAACAAATTTTATAGCTCTTAGGTTTACCATTCCAACCATGTAGTGGAAATAATTAGTCAAAATAAATATACTGAAATGATCAAAAGAGGATAAATTTTTATTAAAAACATAAAATTTGTTATAAAGATAATAGGTGAGGATGTGAAATGATGGATTAATTAATCTTATGTTATAGAAACTTTTTCTAAAAAATGATTTAGGAAACCATTATGTGATAACATGTTCTATAACCATTACAATATCTTTCTATTAATTTGATTGTCTAACTAAATTTGGAAATGGTTTTCATAAACTAATTTTTTTATAATAATTTTGATTGGTTTTAAAAATTCAACATAATCAATAATATGATATTCAAAATAATTATAACTTCTTAGGAACCTTAGTTTTGAATAATTTTTTAATTATGTTTTTTCAAATTATGAAATGTCCAAATAGTATCATATTAATTATTCAAAATATAAAAACACAAATATAGAGATTAATCATCCATATAAGTGAAATTATAAAAGACTCCATTATGAGAGGCACCCATGAAGGGATCTCAAAAATTAGAATTTATATATTGTAGTGGGTGATTATTTTATGGGGGTATTTTCAATCGATCCATTTTGATTTTCGAATGATGGAATATTAATTTTTTTGTTTACTTAGTTTATTATTTCATAAAAGGCATTTTTTATTCAATTATTTTAGTCTCTTAGCACCAAAATGATCATGTACACAATGCTATAAAATTATGTTAAAATTTATCCTGATATTTTTGAATACTAATTATGTAGTTTAGGACTTTTCATATTACAAATTTTCTAATTAATAATATATTCTCTCATATTAGTGACTGAACTCAAATTTATTTTTGTGAAGTTAGTATTCATGAAATTATTTTTCAATTTAATTTTGATATCCCCCTCATCTTATAATGATTTTTTTTATAATCATTTATATTATAACTATGATGTTTCTACTCTAATTATTTCCTAATGTTATATCACTATATTCACTTTCAATTAACTAATATAAATTCTATCTTATAAGATATATATTTGAAAAATATAGATTTTATGGATCATTCTGCATTAATTTTATTACTTGACATGTTAATGGATTATGCACTATCATGATAATTTTTTACTAATATGCATTGGTCTACACTTTTAATAGAATTTATGTACGATTTCTTGTTTGGAAATGTTTTCCTTATCTGTCCTATTTGAGTGAAATGGTAATAATTTATTAATCTACACATCAATTTTGATATAACTAACCTATCCTTATAGATATTATTTCTTCTATATTTTAATCTGACACATTTCTGACATTAAAACCCTACACATTAAAATTTAAAACTTTTTTTGATTGAATTCTTAATGAAATTATTATTTTTTTACCTCCTCAATGATTTGAAACTACTCATCATAAATTATAGTGTCTATAAAGGAACTTATATAATTATAAAACACAAAAAAGATACAATATCCTTGAATTCGTGTAATTTTTTATATATTTTATAACAAAAAAATAATAGAAATTTTCACTAAACAATTCCATATGTGACTGAAATTTAGTTCAAAGATACATTTTCAAATAATATAATCTCATTATCTTATAAGGTATATTTACTAATTATTTGGTTATATAAAAATATTTACACTTAATCCAAATAGTATGGAAGTACATTCTTATAAAGCATTATAGAAGACCTAATCTCTTAGAAAAAATAAGAATAACGTATGAGATTTCATTAGCATATTAAAAAAATTCAATAGTGAATGTTGTAATATTTTTTTCTATTGTTTAACTATGTTATGCCCTTTTTTCATACAGAGTCCTTTAGAATCAATCAGTCCTTTTTTGATAAGTAAATCTTGTATGTTGATACTCCATAGAATAAAGTCACTCTAACAATACAAATTTTCTATTGAAAATTTTGTTAATTTCCTCATGATATTTAAAAATGCATGAATTCTCATCTTGTGGTGACATTTTAAGTAATATATGGAAATTTATAACCAATAATCTATGAAGAAAATAAATGTATTGAGGTTTCAAAAAAAATTAAATAAAAAATATTTGAAATCATATGAAATGGTTAACAAGTTATATAGAAAAATATGATATGATAAATCATGTATACATAATGTCATATATATGGGAAATTTGAAAATAATCATTCTTATTTAAAATTATTCATCCATATTTGGGTCTCCCCAAAGATAAAACACCATGGACAATTTAATTATTATGGAAAACACAATGAAATAAAACTACACAAAATAGGTATTAGTAATTTAAGAATAAAATTTAATAGAAGAAATAAATTAAAAAAATAGACTTCTTGATAAACTTGGGGAAGTGATAAACATTATCTCATGGTGATAACTTACCAAATAATAAGGAATGGAACTAAATAGTAAATATTATAACAATATCAAACCACTAAAATGAATTTATTCAAATAAACAAAGTGAAATATAATTCAAGTGTGCCCGAAGAGCTATGTTTTATCTACCATTAAATTAGTCAAACATATAGTTGAAATGATATATCATAAAATAATCAATGGAAACATAATTTATTAATAATCAGTGGTATTTTATTTCATAGGGTATGAAATATGCTTGTACATAAAAAATAGGTGACCAAAGCAGAAGCTGCATGAAATAAAGCATTATACCAAATCTCCAAATGTGGAGGATCCGACCCCAACTCTTGCATATAAATTTTTGTAACTCATGGAATTGAGTCAAATTTGAATCCAAACACACATAAAAAACAATGAGGATATGTTGGAGTAACTATGGAGCATGATAATTTCATAAAACTTATGATTTTAAAACAAATGTGAAATATTCATAGGACCATAAAATGATATTGAACAATTGTAAAAATCACATAGGATGTAAGATAAGCACTCAAGTTGATAATAAAGTAATTTAGATTGACAATATTGAGAATAATATAGATTTAAAAAACAAAATTAGTAAAAAAAACACCAAGAAACACTAATTTGGTAAAGCATGCCCATTATATCAGGGAAATGAAATGTTTTTAAATATTCCATATAACTTGATATGTAAACAAATGTGTTTCTAAATAGTCAATAAAATTAAAAATCCTAGAAGCAACGTGACTTACCTTCAATTAAATAGGCATGGACCTATAGAATCCCATTGGTGTTAAAATTACCAATGAAATTATATAAAATAAATAAACCATAATAAAATTATGCTGCTTAAAGAAATTAAAACATTTACCTGAAAATTATTTTTCAAATATATTTAAAAAATATTATTATAGTTATTCATGAATTCATAGTTCATGGTATATTTTATTGTAATGAATATGACACATATTAATTTTTTAATTTTAGGTTGGTGGACGAATGCCTCCCATTTTTTTCATACCGACTTGGTTATAGTCACAAAAACCATGATGAATGAAGGTGGAATTGGAGAGGGATAACCATCCATTTCACTGACTCATGTGTCGTCTTATTGAGATTGGTTCATATTAGAACAAAAAATATGTATGTAGATCACTCTAACCATGTTGTGTTTAATTTTCGAACATGTTATATTTTATTTCATATACCTTGATCCAAAAAATCATAGTTGGAATCATATTCATTATAAAAAAATAAGAATGGGTTTAATTATTTGATAATAAATAACCATTAAATTGTTGATTAACTTCTAGTGTTAACTCAAAGATCTATAAAATTAGCACATGTTTATTAAAGAACAATAAGAGTGACTAAATGAGTCATTTATCTCTATCGGAAATAGGAAAAAATGGCTGGTGAACTTGGTTTAGTGTTATTGGTAAAATAGTAAACAAGGGCTGTATCTTTCTGTGTAAGGGATGGAGGAAAAATAGAATGAAAAGGAACATATCCTATAACTCATAACCATGGTAGCTATTATGTATCAGAGATCCAAGTATATCATGTTGAAAGAAGAAATAATTTAATATCACCTATTTATAGGTATTGGTCAAGTATATTTCATGGAAAACCACCATTGATTCCTTAAAATGATATTTTTATTTAAAACATAATCCTTTTTGTTGAAAATATTGGTCCATGTAGGGTTTTATAGATATCCTCCATAATAGAAATATGTTTTAGAGATCAAAATATCATTTTACCCTATTTCCTAATATTGTATACTTATATTCGGTTTTTGAGGCCCTTATTGGAGAGTTTATCTACTACGCATGTGTATGTTGTCACACTTCTTCACCACCCTTAGTGAGTTCTGTTGCGATTTTCCTATTATTCGTAAGGAGAATGTTTGTTTTAGCACCACATTGACAAGAATCCACCTATAAATAGTCTCATAGATACTAATGTAAGTGTGTGGTCTGAATCTCTCTTTACATCATTCATATTAACAAATTACATGTTAACTTGGAATGTAAACATATTTTATTATATTGGAAAGAATATTCCATGAAACACTCATTCTGTTTTATGATAGAAAATACAAATTTGAGACATCTTTATAGATATACATTAACTATAATCCTGAGTAACTCATAGATAAATAAAATTATTGATAGAAAATGAGAATAAATCAAAGTGAATTAGGTGGAATCATCGCGAAACTCCCCCAACTAAGGATGTGCTCATCTGTATTTGGATCATTCTTAATAATATTCTTCTAGTTTTGGTCTGATCTCCCCCATGAACTTTTATCTAGTTCTAAAATGACTAATCTAGTGAATGAATTATTGTTATTTCTTTCATCTCCCTTTAATGGGAAGATCCCTAATGTGTTATTAGTTAATATACAGGTAACTAGAATATGCAATTGAAAATGTGATAGATTCTTCCATGTGGCCATACTATTTCAACATTTTTCTAATTTATTTAGATTATTTGAAGAACTATTGTTTTGAAAACCTCAACTTCTACATGTAAGTTATGTAAAAAAACGTTTTGTCTATAGTATATAATTCTATTTACTTTCTCATCTCACCATATTTGATTCATTAATTTTATTTTCCCTTTTAAATTTATAATGGAAGCCTCAAATGGTTCTGTACTTTCCTTCATTAATATTGAAGTGAAGAACTATTGGGTGTCTAACCCTATTCTAAAATTTATTGTTGGATAATAATCAATTTAAGAAATAATTTATGTGGGATTTTAAAGAGAACATTTGGAATATAATTGTGTAACATATAGGCATAGAATATATTTCATTTTTGAAACCTCATATTTTAGATATTAAGGTTTGGTTGGAACTCCCTCAAAATAGATCCCAGAGCTATATGAAATTACTCAATTTCATAGGATCCCAATACTGGTTACAATATAGGGGATTCATCTAGGTTACAAAATGTAGTCTTAGGTTGGTATGAGAGGAGAAATTAGTGGCTGGAACATTTTATGGGTTCTTCCTGATGCTCTATGTTTTTGGTATATACATATTTTGTTTATTTGTAAGACTAAGTTGTGAGATGATATACAATTAGGGTATATAACAAACTAGATTTTTGTAAAATCGATTCTAAAAATATATTATTGAGACAATGTTATTGAGATGGAATGATATAAAAATCCAATGTAGTGTATGTTGTCCTCCCAACATAGTCTTAACTCAAAATAGTTAATAATATAAAAAAATTCTATTTTTTAATTTAAACAGTCATATACACCTTCCCTGTAATATTTATTTATACCAAAACTAAAAATATATACAAAAACATTAAATCCTTGATCATATAATAAAAAAAATCATTACTTTATCCCATGTTGGATAATTAAGCTCAAAATTTCCAAAAAATGAAAAAATATTCATAAAATATTATATTTATTAAAATCATAAATAATATACATTTAATAAAATAATGGAATATAGTACCAAATTTATGCCAATCACATTTCCTTACAATTTATTAATCAATTTTCTTCAATAAACTACACTCAAAACAATTTTGGTCCACTTCGTTAGTACAACTTGACATGAATTATTAAGTAAATGAATTTTAAATACAATGGAATTAGTTAAGATAACATTTTTAATGATAAACACATTGTAAATCAATCAAACTCATTTTTCACATCCAATAATCATTTTAATGTTTCCATGTATCAAAATATTTAATAATATAATTTTATATATTTTCCTTCTTCTTTTATTTTGTATAATCCTCATATTATCCATCTCTATCAATGACTGGGCACATTTAAATTTTTTGGATTGTTGTCATATAAAATTTCAAATGTAATGATATTATTTAATGATCTAAGATAAATAAGAACCAATCCATCCAAAAACATATTACATCACAAAAGGGTAATTTTAACAGTTTGTAATAGAATCAATATTTAGATATACCAATATAATATTTTCAATGAGTATTAGTTATGAATTTTATTTTTCACTCACTCACATAGTGTTGAAATACAATAGGATACATAAACTATCTTTCTAAATTCTTAATTTACTACAACTCATATGATTTATCGAATTTTCATTTATGTTGGATATGTGATGTGTTACATTGTAAAATGAAACAAATCATCCATGGTTGTGTTAAAAAATCTCATAAATACATCTCAAATTTTGTTTTCAAATAAAATATATCAATTAAGTTCCCATTTTTAATTTCTAAGAATTAATGTCATTATGTTTCTATTGTATGTTTGTGTTAAATGGGATGATGGACTATTATCTCTCAAATAGTATACCCACTCACACGTACCAAATCACCACATATATCATGTTAAATTACTATCCTGATAAACATGGTTATGGGGATGAAATTTATTAAAAACTAATGAATTTATGTGTAAATAGAATTGAAATGTTTGTTATAGTATAATAACCCCATTACACAGTTGTTGTTTCTATGTTGTGTGTGTCTCTTTTATTTTTAAACTCACCACTCACTTCATAAACTAATATATTCTAGAAAATTACAAGAAAATAATTGTATGAAGTAATATGACTTATTGTAATAAAAAATAAAAATAAAAAAGAAATGAAGAAATATTTATTTATTGGTTGTCCTCAAAATAAGAATTTGAGATTTGATTCTTTTATCTCGGACCTCCATAATAAGCCACCCCTATTAAATTTGTGGGTGTGGATTCCTCAGTTGGGAAAAATATATTAGGGTTCCTATATGATCCTCATAATGAAGGCAAAAAAAATTTTATTAGAGGTTTTAGGAATTCATCTTAAGTATAATCTTCTATAACTATCCTTAATTGATCCATAATTCTAGAAAAGTATCTGTAGAGACCCGTATCTTGACGTACATGGACATTACATTACATTTGCGGAATACTTAGTACATAACAAAAACACACACTAAAGGATCGTAATAGTTTAGTGTCTTTGGAAACTCGGAACGTAATCTTCTAATCGTGGTGAAAGTTCTTCAATATCTCCCATAGAGGTCATCCCTTTTTTTCTACCTAAATCCTTTCTTTATATCCTGGGGAAAAGAAAACATAAAAGGGTGAGCTCAAATGCTCAGTAAGGGTAAACAAAAGAAAAAAATCAATCACATCATATACACAGCTTTTGGAAATCTTAACCTGCAAAAGAGCTCATAATATCATAACATGGAATATATCATAGAAGTGAAAATGAAACCATAACTTAAAAAATTACTCATTGTGGCATACACACATAATCATAGAGAATCATTTCTTGTTAGTCAAGACTCATTGCCAAGACTATCTTAGTGGACAAAGTCCCTTTCTGAATCGAGTAATCCTCGTTTCAGTCCTGTTTCACTGAACCGGTATAACCTACCATTCCAGCCATGTCTATCTCATGAGATATGAAATCTTTACCCAATGCATTGGAGGGAGATATAGGTCCCACCCATCTCTTAATGAATCCTTTCTTATGTGTGCCACAAAATCATAAATCATACATCATTGCATAACCCATGTAATAAAAATGGGATTCTTAAACAACATGACATCATAAAACCATTCATATAAGATAAAGTAATTCATAAACATAATTCCATCACAACATAGTCAAATCAATGTAAAAATATGGATAGAAACAGAACCCTTTATAAACTTAGATGGAAAATAATTTTGATAAAACACTTGAATTGAATTCTTGAGGAAAATATCCTTTCTTCTTCAAAATCAATTTCTTTTTACAAAACATCATGCAATTTTAAAAGAAAGAGATTTTATTGAAAATAGTCATGAATTATTTTAGAGGAAGCTTCATGAAAATAAGGCTTTATAAAACAGTAGAAATCCGTTTGTGCCGTATAAGTTAAAAAAAACATTCTTCGTACTTTTGTCGGAAAAGTCAAAAAGTACCTCGTATAAAAAAAACGACAAAAGATTCCTTTCATATCTTTTACTAAAAACTCACCGAAGGGTAAAATTGGATTTAAACAATTGTAGGTGGATGTAAATAACATTACATATTGAGGAAACATGGATGTGGATGATAAAATACACCCCAGTAAATACCAACGTATAAACAATCTCGGATAAAAATGAGATTGTGATATTTCCCTTACCTTAGGTCCGACTTGCTTTGTAAGTGTCCGAACCTCCTGTATAATGATTTAAATCATGTTATTGACTTATTAAAGAATCATATTCATTGTTATGATATCATATATGGTTCACTTATGACATTATATTACCCGTTCTTTTGTAAATTCCATGTTAAAGAAGCGTTTTGGGTAAAATCGTTTCATTTATCATAGGTGTTTTGACTTGTTGTTCTTGACATCATTATTACTTATATCATTATTTACTTACTTCCAGAATATAAAATATGATTTATATATCATATATATTCAGTATATATATATATATATATATATAATAGGTAGATAAATAAAATGAAAAACACCGTTCATGGAGACGGTAGTCCGTACGTACGCATGAACGCTGTTTTCCTTTCCTTATTGTCTTGAAATGGAAGTAAGTAGATTACATACATATGTATATATATACATAAATCCAGTAGCTTTATAATGTCATATATTTCATTATTATTTCTTATATATACATTATAATCATTCTTAAATGGTTAACATGGAGAATGAATCTCATCGCGTCGTGGAGACGGTAGTCCGTACGTACGCACGAGCGATGATATCATTTCTATAAATATTGAATTGAATTGGAGTGGATTATACAATATATCAGAATCAATATGATGTTGGAATAACTATGTATAGTTATTCTTTACACCATTATACCCATCCATGTAAGGTGGTGGTGGAAAATAGATTACACCACGGCGTGGAGACGGTATTCCGTACGTACGCACGCGCGGTGAGTTCTTTTTCCGTAGGATGGATAGATGGTGAAATAGGGTTGTTTCATACTTATAATAACATATCAGTATATGAGTGATACTGATGTTATTACTTCATAATGAAACAACCTAAGAAGAAGAAGTGGAAGAAGAAATAAAGATGAAAGAATTGGTAACGGTAATTACCTCTTCTTTGAAGTGCCTCTTTGAGACCTCCTCTTAGGGCACTAAAATTGGTCTTTGAGGAAGACCAGAACCTCTAGGATGTTGCTAGGGAAGTGGAGAGGAGAAATTGGCAGGGGTTGGCCGAGCTTGAGTGCTCAAATTGGTGTGAGGAGGAGGGGGAGGAGGTGTCCTTTTATAGGGGAGGAGAGGGGCACCTTAGGAATATCTCAAAATATTATTTTATATTAAAGTCAAAATCGGTTTATAATGGTTCCAAAGGGTCTTATTTCGAAGATAAAGTAAGGATGGGTCGAAATCCTATCAACCAATAGAATTTAGACAAGTTTAAGATATTATTTTAACCTTATCAATTAGATTTAACTCTAAGTTAATTAATTTAACTTTTACCGTGTCTTTTTGTTTTCTTTCACTATATGGTTAATACACTTACTATAACATGCCAAACGAACCCCAAATTGTTTATTATTAATATATATATCCTTATCTAAGTCATTTGGCCGAACCTTAGATTTTTAGGAATAAAATAACAATTAATAATATAATATTTGATTTAAAAACTATTTTGTGTCAATTTTGACACTATTTGATATATGATTTTTGTGAAAGTCATAACAGAATTATATGTTCGAACCAAGTTGATTAAATCAACACTAATATATCATAGTAACCTAGAAAATTAGTGGAATTCATAAAAAGTCTCAAATTACATTTATTTTGGTGTTTATAACATCAATTATGTCAATATTTCATTAATAAGATAATTACTGCATCATCGTTGTGTCATAAATAAATTAAATTATTTGATGTCTAAAAATTACAAATAAAATACCATAATGTAGGAAATCTTTTTAGCTTTCTAATGAATATTTATAGTCGAATTTATCTTATGTATAACCCCATATTAAAAATTATTTACTTATTAAACTTTGATTTTAACTATTTTAACCCTTCTTTAAATAAATTAATAATAAAAGTCCTAATCTAATCCAAGTGGGCCTAAATGGTCATATTTTATTCCTAAGTTTGTTTCTGGTCGAATTACACTTGTCCAATTGAATTAGGACATGTGTTAGGGTAATAGTAATATCATATTTACCCTTAGTTACCCTATTTACTATTAACCGCGGTAAAAAAAAAGTAAAAAGTTACTATTCACCAAAAAATTATTTTCATCTCATTGAACCACATTTTAGTCCTTGATATTAACCGTGTCTCTCGGATTTTCGAAATTCCATTCACAGAAGCGGTAAAATTAAGTTTTATGCAAAATTCAGTTTTTAACCTACCACTTAGTAGTTTCACTATTCATCAAAAATTTATGTTTTTCAGAACAATGCCAAAATTTCATCCCAAGCTATATTTCATATTCCGAATTCAAAAATGAATTCTATTTTACCAAATTCATAACATAAAATTTGCATTAATTAATTTTATAATTAAATCCCGCTTTTAAAACAAATAGCGTGTTTTTAAGAAACAATATCTATCAAAAGATTGACACTTGTTTATGTCTAGTTTAAATGTGAAATTACATCCAATGACCAACATTGTATTAAATTATAAAAATATATTCTAAATATACTTTAAAACCACTCAAATTAATGATTTATCACTATTAATTATTTCAATTAAAAAAGTTGTTTTTAATTATAATTTAGTAATTTTCACTATTCATCAGAATATGAAAGTTATCCGAAAAGTACCAAAATTTCACCTTAGGCTAAATTCGATACTCCGAATACAAAAATGAAGTCCATTTTGAGAGTTAAAATTTCTAAAATTTAAAAAGTGGTTATTACTATTCATAACGGCTAGTTTTAATAATATTTTAATAGCACATCGTTGTTTAGTGAAACTCGGTATTGCGTATTACACACGCTATCGAGAAAGGTCGCGATTGCGTGTAATGCAAGGCAAGTCAAGGATGCGTTTTGTGCAAGCTCCTTTTGGTGTAGCGTATAACACAAGACATTAGTAAAATAAGAAAGAATATTTTTCATAAAATCTCGGGCTGTTACATTCTACCCCCCTTAAAATGAATTTCGCCCTCGAAATTCGTCGGGGTTATAAATGGTTTACTATTCGAAAGTTTCTTTAATAGAAACCCACATCGTAAAAGGGAATACCAAAACTTGGCTTTAAAAACTAAAGTATGAAATGTAACGATTACCCAAATAAACTAATCACTGGGTTTCCACATAGGTGAAAATATGGATATGGAAGAGAAATCTAACCATCATGTTCTGATGGAGAGTGGTAGAGAACATGGCTATGGAAAAGCCAGTAATCACAAATCCATAGATTTGTGATGATATAAGGTACCATCTGATTCATCAGGTATAAGATCACTAGGACAACATTTTTGGTTTTCAAGATCATTTCCCCTAAAGTTGAAAATTTGAATTAGAATAAATACTTACTTTATTTTGGTGCAATCTCACTGTTGTTCGTGCCTTGAACAATTTCCACTTCATCTCTTAAATAAATGAAGTTGAATTTGTTATTCGTGAAGTGTTAGCAGATCATGTGATAGAATGACGGGTCATTCCATCTGTCTCAAACAAAAGGTTAGCAAAACTTATATACATAAGTCGATCTATAGTGAGATTAATCATATATGGTTCCTAAAATGGACTTATACTTCATATATCATACTGCTTAATATAATAAAACTAGTTTCTACTAAACAGGGACTTCCTGTAGGTCAGTGGTAGGCGATAAAGGCCAGTCGCACTTCGGTTGTGGGTTCGATTCCCACAGCCTTGTCCGAAGCGATGGGCTGTCGCCCGTCCTGCAGGTTTTCCTTTTTCCAAAACTACTATAACATCCCATCAATAATATCGTCCAACACAATCCATTCCAGTCTTTAGGCTTATCCATAATACTGCAGTCCACTCTCATAACATAGTGAAAACAATTACCAGAGATTTAATATCATCGTTGATCCCCATATATCATAAGATATGTTTTTTTTGGTCACATTCCAAACATTCAAAGTCCTTAATCATGTATACTCTTGAATACCCATTGAACCTTAGTGAAAACTTGAATGCAGTTAAAAGTTAACACTTTACACATACCAAAATCCTCAAAATTATTTATACTCAAACCATGATATCACTTAGTCCTTATATCAATCATGAGCTCATGAATACTATTAAACATTTCATTTTCTCGTCTTCATTATGCGCATATCATCTTATTTCCAAAAAAAATATCTCAATCACTTTGAATACCACATCAATAAATATTGCAATACTCAATGATACAACATTATTTTGGAATCCCATTACATAAACACTTAATCATTCCACCACATCGTTGTCATATTCAACAATGCCAATAGTGATCGCATGTGATTTCCCTTTGTCCTTTGCCTTCAGTGGTTGCTCATGTTGATCATCACTAACCCTTGGATTAGGGAAATTATTAGCATAATGCCCCATTTCCTTGCACTTGAAGCATTGAAGTGTTGGCGGTGCATTCTCTGCAGTGTTTGCTTTATCATTAGAAACCCTTTTTCCATTACTTCGAAACTCAGCTGCTCGATGACCTTCTTTTCCACACTTAAAACATTTTCTAGTCCCTTTTAGACAATCTCCACCATGCTTCTTTCCACACTTTGTGCATAAGGAAACATTCATCTTCTTTTCACCATTATTCTGAGATTTCTCCTTGAACTCCATCTTTCGTTTCTTGTCAAAACCATGAGATGGATATGTAACACCAACTTCCATTTCTACCTTGATAGCACAACGCACAATTTCTTCATAGCTACTGAAGTCTCTTATAGCTAATGCCCTTCGAAGACTTGGTTTTAAGCCACTGAAAAATCGATCAACTTTACTTTCAGGTTGGATGATAATTCCAGAAGCATACCTTGCAAGTCTTGTAAAATTTGCTTCATAGGTACCAACAGATTCATCGTCCCTGTGCTTCAGTTCAAGAAACTCTTTCTCCATCTTTGTTCGAAGAATAAGAGGGAAGTACTTATTGAAAAATAAGTTCTTGAACTCGTCCCATTCCATAGACTCAATTTCATCCCTTTGCCTTGTATTCTTAATAAGATTCCACCATTGATCAGCATCTCCTTCCAAACGATACACTGCTAGGATGACTTTATCATGTTCAGAACATTGAAGAACTGAAAATATCTTTTCAGTAGTACTAATCCATTGTTCAGCAACTAATGGATCAGTAGACCCACTGAAAGAAGGTGGACGTTGCCTCATGAAGGACTCAATAGAATATTGTTCCCTTCTCTGCTCATTTGGAAGTCCAGAATAATTCATAGCTTGTGTAAGTATAGCAATAAGATTTTTCACTCCATCTCCCATAACATTTGTTTGTTCAGGAGGGCAATCATTGCATTGTCCATTGCATTGATCAACACGGTTCCTTCGGGTTCCAGCCATCGTCTAAAACCCATAAAGAATAGTGTGAGAGGCAAAAATCATGCTAGGGAAAACAACATAATAAAGGGGGAGTACCTTCAATATCCAACATCTTAGGTTTAATTCTATGATCGTTAGCGTAATTCTATTACTATAACCTATACGTATACTTAACCTTAGAGACATCCCTAGAAATACCTTAGAAATATCTCTAGGGATCTCACTAACGTTTTCGCATCCTAGTTTCCAAAGGTTGACTAAACCTTTCCTCTGATACCAACTGTAGAGACCCGTATCTTGACGTACATGGATATTACATAACATTTGCGGAATACTTAGTACATAACAAAAACACACACTAAAGGATCGTAATAGTTTAGTGTCTTTGGAAACTCGGAACGTAATCTTCTAATCGTGGTGAAAGTTCTTCAATATCTCCCATAGAGGTCATCCCTTTTTTTCTACCTAAATCCTTTCTTTATATCCTGGGGAAAAGAAAACATAAAAGGGTGAGCTCAAATGCTCAGTAAGGGTAAACAAAAGAAAAAAATCAATCACATCATATACACAGCTTTTGGAAATCTTAACCTGCAAAAGAGCTCATAATATCATAACATGGAATATATCATAGAAGTGAAAATGAAACCATAACTTAAAAAATTACTCATTTTGGCATACACACATAATCATAGAGAATCATTTCTTGTTAGTCAAGACTCATTTCCAAGACTATCTTAGTGGACAAAGTCCCTTTCTGAATCGAGTAATCCTCGTTTCAGTCCTGTTTCACTGAACCGGTATAACCTACCATTCCAGCCATGTCTATCTCATGAGATATGAAATCTTTACCCAATGCATTGGAGGGAGATATAGGTCCCACCCATCTCTTAATGAATCCTTTCTTATGTGTGCCACAAAATCATAAATCATACATCATTGCATAACCCATGTAATAAAAATGGGATTCTTAAACAACATGACATCATAAAACCATTCATATAAGATAAAGTAATTCATAAACATAATTCCATCACAACATAGTCAAATCAATGTAAAAATATGGATAGAAACAGAACCCTTTATTAACTTAGATGGAAAATAATTTTGATAAAACACTTGAATTGAATTCTTGAGGAAAATATCCTTTCTTCTTCAAAATCAATTTCTTTTTACAAAACATCATGCAATTTTAAAAGAAAGAGATTTTATTGAAAATAGTCATGAATTATTTTAGAGGAAGCTTCATGAAAATAAGGCTTTATAAAACAGTAGAAATCCGTTTGTGCCGTATAAGTTAAAAAAAAACATTCTTCGTACTTTTGTCGGAAAAGTCAAAAAGTACCTCGTATAAAAAAAACGACAAAAGATTCCTTTCATATCTTTTACTAAAAACTCACCGAAGGGTAAAATTGGATTTAAACAATTGTAGGTGGATGTAAATAACATTACATATTGAGGAAACATGGATGTGGATGATAAAATACACCCCAGTAAATACCAACGTATAAACAATCTCGGATAAAAATGAGATTGTGATATTTCCCTTACCTTAGGTCCGACTTGCTTTGTAAGTGTCCGATCCTCCTGTATAATGATTTAAATCATGTTATTGACTTATTACAGAATCATATTCATTGTTATGATATCATATATGGTTCACTTATGACATTATATTACCCGTTCTTTTGTAAATTCCATGTTAAAGAAGCGTTTTGGGTAAAATCGTTTCATTTATCATAGGTGTTTTGACTTGTTGTTCTTGACATCATTATTACTTATATCATTATTTACTTACTTCCAGAATATAAAATATGATTTATATATCATATATATTCAGTATATATATTTATATAATAGGTAGATAAATAAAATGAAAAACACCGTTCATGGAGACGGTAGTCCGTACGTACGCATGAACGCTGTTTTCCTTTCCTTATTGTCTTGAAATGGAAGTAAGTAGATTACATAAATATGTATATATATACATAAATCCAGTAGCTTTATAATGTCATATATTTCATTATTATTTCTTATATATACATTATAATCATTCTTAAATGGTTAACATGGAGAATGAATCTCATCGCGTCGTGGAGACGGTAGTCCGTACGTACGCACGAGCGATGATATCATTTCTATAAATATTGAATTGAATTGGAGTGGATTATACAATATATCAGAATCAATATGATGTTGTAATAACTATGTATAGTTATTCTTTACACCATTATACCCATCCATGTAAGGTGGTGGTGGAAAATAGATTACACCACGGCGTGGAGACGGTATTCCGTACGTACGCACGCGCGGTGAGTTCTTTTTCCGTAGGATGGATAGATGGTGAAATAGGGTTGTTTAATACTTATAATAACATATCAGTATATGAGTGATACTGATGTTATTACTTCATAATGAAACAACCTATGAAGAAGAAGTGGAAGAAGAAATAAAGATGAAAGAATTGGTAACGGTAATTACCTCTTCTTTGAAGTGCCTCTTTGAGACCTCCTCTTAGGGCACTAAAATTGGTCTTTGAGGAAGACCAGAACCTCTAGGATGTTTCTAGGGAAGTGGAGAGGAGAAATTGGCAGGGGTTGGCCGAGCTTGAGTGCTCAAATTGGTGTGAGGAGGAGGGGGAGGAGGTGTCCTTTTATAGGGGAGGAGAGGGGCACCTTAGGAATATCTCAAAATATTATTTTATATTAAAGTCAAAATCGGTTTATAATGGTTCCAAAGGGTCTTATTTCGAAGCTAAAGTAAGGATGGGTCGAAATCCTATCAACCAATAGAATTTAGACAAGTTTAAGATATTATTTTAACCTTATCAATTAGATTTAACTCTAAGTTAATTAATTTAACTTTTACCGTGTCTTTTTGTTTTCTTTCACTATATGGTTAATACACTTACTATAACATGCCAAACGAACCCCAAATTGTTTATTATTAATATATATATCCTTATCTAAGTCATTTGGCCGAACCTTAGATTTTTAGGAATAAAATAACAATTAATAATATAATATTTTATTTAAAAACTATTTTGTGTCAATTTTGACACTATTTGATATATGATTTTTGTGAAAGTCATAACAGAATTATATGTTCTAACCAAGTTGATTAAATCAACACTAATATATCATTGTAACCTAGAAAATTAGTGGAATTCATTAAAGTCTCAAATTACATTTATTTTGGTGTTTATAACATCAATTATGTCAATATTTCATTAATAAGATAATTACTGCATCATCGTTGTGTCATAAATAAATTAAATTATTTGATGTCTAAAAATTAAAAATAAAATACCATAATGTAGGAAATCTTTTTAGCTTTCTAATGAATATTTATAGTCGAATTTATCTTATGTATAACCCCATATTAAAAATTATTTACTTATTAAACTTTGATTTTAACTATTTTAACCCTTCTTTAAATAAATTAATAATAAAAGTCCTAATCTAATCCAAGTGGGCCTAAATGGTCATATTTTATTCCTAAGTTTGTTTCTGGTCGAATTACACTTGTCCAATTGAATTAGGACATGTGTTAGGGTAATAGTAATATCATATTTACCCTTAGTTACCCTATTTACTATTAACCGCGGTAAAAAAAAAGTAAAAAGTTACTATTCACCAAAAAATTATTTTCATCTCATTGAACCACATTTTAGTCCTTGATATTAACCGTGTCTCTCGGATTTTCGAAATTCCATTCACAGAAGCGGTAAAATTAAGTTTTATGCAAAATTCAGTTTTTAACCTACCACTTAGTAGTTTCACTATTCATCAAAAATTGATGTTTTTCAGAACAATGCCAAAATTTCATCCCAAGCTATATTTCATATTCCGAATTCAAAAATGAATTCTATTTTACCAAATTCATAACATAAAATTTGCATTAATTAATTTTATAATTAAATCCCGCTGTTAAAACAAATAGCGTGTTTTTAAGAAACAATATCTATCAAAAGATTGACACTTGTTTATGTCTAGTTTAAATGTGAAATTACATCCAATGACCAACATTGTATTAAATTGTAAAAATATATTCTAAATATAATTTAAAACCACTCAAATTAATGATTTATCACTATTAATTATTTCAATTAAAAAAGTTGTTTTTAATTATAATTTAGTAATTTTCACTATTCATCAGAATATGAAAGTTATCCGAAAAGTACCAAAATTTCACCTTAGGCTAAATTCGATACTCCGAATCCAAAAATGAAGTCCATTTTGAGAGTTAAAATTTCTAAAATTTAAAAAGTGGTTATTACTATTCATAACGGCTAGTTTTAATAATATTTTAATAGCACATCGTTGTTTAGTGAAACTCGGTATTGCGTATTACACACGCTATCGAGAAAGGTCGCGATTGCGTGTAATGCAAGGCAAGTCAAGGATGCGTGTTGTGCAATCTCCATTTGGTGTAGCGTATAACACAAGACATTAGTAAAATAAGAAAGAATATTTTTCATAAAATCTCGGGCTATTACAGTATCTACTTCCAAATCTATTTATATTTTATTGTTTCATGTTATTTCAATTGATTGTGGTGTAATTTTGGAATTATTTACAATTGGTATATCATGTTGATCACTGCTTCAATCCACTCCTATACAAACTTCATCCTCCTAGTATTTTTTGGGGAAATCCTCTACTATATGTTCTTTATGAGTTTTTGTCTTAACCATTTCCCACTATGACACATCGATTTTCATTTCACATAGGAAAAAATTCCTATAGATCATTTTTATTGGAACCACCTATTCCATAATAATTGTATTCTGATCATAAATAATTTCATAGAAGATTATACCCATATCATGCATTTGGTATTCTGTCATTTGTTGGCCAATTATGATTTCCATGATTTGATATATAGTAAATAGTTTTTATATATACTTATTATCATTATTATGTACTTATTCTTATTGGATTGACATATTCCTTAGTCACATAAAAATGGTTTCTAGGGCCTTCAAAAATGCCACATGTTCTATCCCTTTGATCACACCACCAAACTCAGATAATTTCAAGGAAATAAAATTTAAATATTCAGAAAAAATTTGGTTGGAGTAAGAAAAAATGATATAATAAAGTAGTGGTTACAATCAATAGATCCCATTTAGTTAATTAAATAAAAGAAAATAATTATTATTATGGTACATTTTTAGTGTTTTTGGTTTTATTATTTCCTTCACAACACTCGACCAATATAGTTACTCTTGGTTTGGAAATGAGGATAGAGTTTTCATGTAATGATTAATTAAAATTGGATATACCCTGTTAATGAGAACCAAGGGTATAAAAACACTCATATGGGAGGCATTACCCATATCACCACATGAAAACATAATGAAAAAAACTAAACAACTGCATTAAATTAAAAAAAGACCAATATAAAACAAATTAATGTAATATCATTCATGATATAAATAGAAAATGAAATATAGAAAGTAACACTTACAGTAATGACTCATGAACATTAGCCACATACTCCAAAAACCAATATTCCCAAAATTATCACTAATTTAATTTTAGAAACCATCAAAATAGTTATTTCTATGTATGAGTGAATATAAATTTATATATTTTATGATATTATCCAAATACTTACAAGAAAATGTTTAAGAATAATATTAATAACTCATTGAGTAAATAACAAAACCATCCCACAACTATACCAGGTCTAGTAACACCCATCCTCACTGTGGCTATCCAACCCATTAAAAAAACCATTGCTTATAATATAACATCAATGATTATATCATTTGGGATCCACCAGTGATATATATTCAGTTTTTACCATTATTTCTATATCAATGTGATCATATATACACATAACCACATAAAAAAATTATCCACACCATTAAAATTACAACATACACTATATCTCATCATTTTAGTCTTCTTTGAATTAGAATGTCATCAGCAATATTCCCCTCTTATACCTTAAAATTTCACCATCATGTATCTTCTTAATTAATTCAAAATAAAAGGAAATCTACCCCGAATCCATTATAAGATGTTCAATATAACAACAGTCAATGAGAACATTTACAATTTCTGGACGAGAGAGTTTAGAATATATTGATACAAACCACATGTTCCCTCTATAATAGTGATATTGGGGGATACCCAATAAACCCAAAACCAAAGGGGTATCGATAAGGTTATCCATATCAAGTGTTTCTGCGTGAGAATTAGCATGAAAATACAATTTTTTTTTGTCACACTAAAGTATAGTCCTAAGGGATTACTCACAACACAACACACACCCTACAAATACCACTCCAAGACAACAACTACAAATCAGAAATTATTTCCACAACTATAAAACCAAAATTCACATCCACAAAAAATAACCACTCAACAAGGGAATAACAACCCAATTTATTAAGTAATTAATTAATTATGAAATTAACTCCACAATCCAAATATCACTAATTTATCAATTTTAATGTCAAAACCATCATTAATTATTCAACATATTTTTTATCTATTATATTTTCATCATGATCAAAATAATTTATCATGAAACCATTATTTATTAAATTTCAATGAATTTACCATTTTATTATTCATTTCCATGTTTCATATAATTAGGAAATAAAACATAACCACACTACCTCCTCCCAACACCACATCAACCACTAAATAAAAAAGAGAGATAACTCCTGGAAGCATCCAAAACCCCTTCAATTTTCATCACACAAACTAACCATGAAATCATCACATCCCTTCCATAACAACAAAACCACCACTACAACAACCATACCATAATATCACCACCATTTAAAACTATCACAATCCATAATAACACAAAATAATATATAAAAATAATGAAATAAAATAAAAAACCCATTATAAACTATAAATAGAGTAATTAAGATTTTGTTTTTATCATAATTTTATACAATTTTATAATGCCAAGGACAAAAAATATCACTAAAATTTTAGGATTTCCACTCTACTATTTTATCACCATATTAGGTGATTATACCTTTATAAATAGTGATTCTAACATATTAATAATATAATATAAGTTATCCACGGAAAAAACTTGAACTATAATGTTTAAAACATATCTAAAAAAATGGAACCATTTAAAACAAAAATGAATCATAACATATCATTTGATTTTTTATTATGGTTTATTATTTTTATAGGTTAAGTCTAAAAATTTCTAAAATTAAAGAAATATCATGATAATGCCATATTTAAACAAGAATAATAATGTATAATCGACAAATACCTTACCTCATCTAATGAATTAATAATCAAAATTGTTGATTTAAGAGGTAAATATGTGAAAATTGTGTAGAACTATCATAAAATAGCATATACATAATAAATGAAATGATCTATATAAATCACCCAACCAAAAATTAATTTAAATAAAACATCACCTCAATCATTGAATCCCCATTAAATGATTAAAATGAGATAATAAAATGAGAATATATAATAGAATCACCTTGGATGTCAAGGATATAATCTCTTGAAGCTGATTTATGCATGAAAACAAAGGATTCTCAAAGACATATAATGATGCAACATTGATTTCATAAGGTTCAATATAATTCAGATAATAGTAAATAAAATGGGATATATCCTGTAGTTAAAATATAATTTCAACAATATTATATCATGAGGTGACATGAGTCATCACACCGTAAAACTCCCCAATTCAAAAAGTCATAGAATAAAATATCACACAAATCTAGGATTAAAAACCCATTGAAATGTTATTAATAATAAAGTTTATAATGATATACTATGTTCAATGTCACTACACACAATGACATGATAATCATAACAGAATTCAATTCTATCCACCACAACCTCATTAACCATAGACAAATATTTTTTCAAGAATTCTATTACGATGATTCTATGATAGAAAAATAATATAGCTATGAAAGTCAACCACATAGGACTCCACATCAAAATGAGTGGAGGAAAAATGAAATATACCACATGTAATATTTACATTAAATGAGTACTAAATTACTATATCCCAACCCAAGTGATCATAGAGTAATAGATATTATGAATTTGTAACTATATATCCTCACATATGACGGAATGAGAGACCATCTACATAAGAATAAAACACGAATCATAAAACAATAATAAAATTTATCGGTTTTGTAACAGTATTATACCATGGTACTGAGTGATAGTGGAATAATAGTGACTTTCCTGCATCATTTAGTATAAAACCATGCCAAAGAATAACTCATCCTAGAGTGGCACAATAGACTCTAAAAGAACCCTCTACTCTGGCTGATAGATCCTGGGGTATCACATCAGGCTATGATTCAATGCATCCCTCCATTTGAAAAGTTTCCCTGAACACCCACTACATTCCACATAACCATCTCCTAACTCCTAAAGTATATGAAATATACAATGAAAAATATTGTGAATGTATGAACCATTTAATTATATATCATACCAATAATACTCATTCTCAAGAATCAAAGCTATTTTAGAAATATAAAATCACCCATGAAACAAAAATATCTCAATGAAATACCTCTTAAACATAAACAACACATTCCCCAGAACACAACACAACTCAAGGATAATTAATCCCAATCAAACTCATATAAACTTAATCATTTCACCTTCAAGGTGATATTGAATTTTAAATAAATTACTATATTATGTACTCATCACCATATCATGTTCCCATGTACACTCCTTCAAGCCATCATGCATCCACATGAAACTATCAAATTGAATGAAATAACCCCATATCATCTTCTTATAATCCCCTTAACACTCAATGGGTCCCTCAACGAACATCAAAACATCCTCAACATAAAACAAACACTAATAATGTATAATAGAGTCATTGTGAAGATACCCAAAAATCTATGGCATATAGAGGATTTTAGGGATTTGATCTATCTAGGGAGGTTGGGTTAAACGATAATCCACCTCACCAATGTTCCATAATGACTCAAAATTCCAAATGAATCGAGGAGTCTAATTACTCCCATGACATAGCACTCACTACCCAAAGTGATGATAAACCTTCACAAACACATGTTCATTAACCTCAAAATCCATTGGTCTTATCCAATGATCAATATAACACTTATTATGATGTTCTATATCTTTCATCCACCCATTATATATATAAATCATATCAGATTTACTCAACCCCACATTTAGTTCAATGAAAACTAACTCAGTAATCTCAGTACAAGAAAATAAAATTCTAGATAGCTTCCCATGCAACTAATAAAAAAAATGATAATGGATACATGATAACTGTTATTATAGGAAGCATCAAGTAATGAAAATTTTATCACCCAAAAAAATAGAGAATGTTTGAACAAAATATACCTGACACGATCATTACTATCTTCCCGTTCTACCAATCTATTTAATGATGTAATGATGTTCTTTGAAATTACTGAGAGGAAAAATAATGTTGAATAACTCCCCAAACTCCCAATGCAAAATAAGAATTTGATTACAAATAATATTTAGTTGAACCCTATGATTATTCTCTATTACTAAAACATAACTCCCCACCTAATCATATACAATACTATAATTGTTCATTTCTAAGGTATATTATGACATCAAAAACCAATAATTAGTAACAAAAGTTGAATCACATCCTCATAATAAGAAGAGAGAACTAGTGATGAAATCCATCATGATATCCTCTCACTTAAACTCAGTAATATCCCATGGTTTTTATGCCTTTATGTACCTGTTTCTATAAATTTCCATACTTGTTTATTCAACATTAAAAGAAAAAAAATTCATTGAACACTTCAACATTAATAATAAAAACTAAATCCTAATTGAATGATACATAATGGACACACATGGATGCATTGTTAGAGTCGATCCATTAAAACCAAAATTTAATAACTTTCATTTCATCAATGGAATGAAGAACCTCCCTTAAACATTCACCCAATGTGAATCATCTTTAGACCATACCATGGAATAATCACAATATAAAATACATTCTTATAATAACACTACATAATAGTTTCCCCACTAATACACCTCCACATACTATAACATGAATGATTTAATATTCATATGGTATGGGAAATCACTACCATCAATCTCACTTATTTAAATATGAATGGAAACAACCTCCTCAATCACTTTACTTGCATCTCAAAACTTGTGAACAATATCTACCAATGACATGTTAATCAGTGATTCTTGAACTATATTGAACATCCTTAGGGTATATGATATGTTGAAGTCCCAATTTAGAAATAACTCATCATCCTCCACATATATGGATTTGTATCCAATTTTGAGACAACACAAATCAATATTTTATGATATAATGAGACCAAAATGTACCCACTATGGAGAAACACCCATCACAACATCAAAGGAAACACCACTGCAACGTACTCAAGATAATGGGTGGCATAGATACACACATGAAGGATTAAATACCAAGACCTATATGATATCACTACCATATATAAAAATTTTATAAAACACAAACATGGATAATAAGACTTAGAAAGACCATTAAATATGAATCCTTCCGTTTGGAACTAAATTATTACAAAACTAGTGAGCTTATCCATTTTGTAGTTGAGTTCTACGTGATATTAATTAATCCACATTGTGATGGTCATTATATTTAAAATATCTAAAATGTTCTAAAATTTATGACAAATAATATATGGAACTTTGATAATAGCATATAGAATTAATAAAACTATAAACATATGTGACACTCCAAGCTATATCCCATGAAAAAACTATTTCAATGAATGAAATATCCACTAAGACCCCTTGATAAGAAACCACATGGACATGAAAAAAAACCTCCCACATCCAATAAGTGTTATATACTACCTCCCATTGAGAAGATGGAGTCTAAGGACTCACAGAATAGTCCTCATATGATTTTTTAATAATCCTTTGATTATTATTACACTAGAATGTTATCAATGAACACTAAAATTAAATCATACTAGAACTCATGAAACATATAATTCATGAATTGAATATAAATATTAGGGGCATTTGGGACACTGAATTACAAGTTTGTGAGTATAAAATATATATAATTACTCCTAAATTTTGTCATTGTGATATTATCCACTCTTACCATTTTCTAGTGATATATAGACTGCATACAAATTTTCATAAAACTAAAGGATTATTTAATGAAATGAAACAAATCATCAGTCCATAGAAGAGGATAATGATTATTTATAACAATGTTTTCATAACATAGGTAATTTATAAAATAAATTCGTACAACACTTATTTTATATTTAAATAAAATTGAAATGGTATAGGGAAACAACTAGGCTGAATTAAACCCTATATAATCATATTATTAATCTAAATCAAGATTATTTTCAATTAAGAAGGTGTGATATGAGAAGAAGACATTAAAATTAGAGAAAATTGAGTTGTAAATCTATTAGAAATGTGATACTAATGAAAAACAACACTTCCTTCTCTTTTAGAGAAAACTAAAATTAAACCATTTGTTGGAAAAAAATATACATTGATGATCTAATACCTATATTATAGTCCCATACACTTATAAACACCAAAAAAATGAATTAAAAATCATAGACCACATATATCCTCTATAATAAATTGATGACTATAAAAATATTGTATTACTTCTTCTATTCTAAGAATGATATTATATGGTTTTATATATAGAAAACAATCAACACTTTAACAATAAATTCACACTATCATCCTAGAAACATGAAACATGTCAAGAATAATAAAATTAACTACAACAAGAGAAGTCATCACCAATGGGACAATATGCCTCTCCAAAATATTCCCATTATTTTAGACTAAGGCAGGTGAAATAAGAGAATGAAAATATCAAGAATCAGGCATAGTTAAAACTACACTATATGATTTGTGAATGGTTCCACATTGGATGTCTTGTCTATAAGGTACTAGAAGATACATGTTAAGCTACTCACTTGGCCTTCATCCTTTTCCTCACTATCCATAAAGATGACCACCTCCCCGATCTTACTCAGCCACATTCCTATATGGATGATTCTGACACCACATTATATGAATCTATTCTACATTTCTCTACCCATATTAATTTAATGATAACTAGAAAAAATTATGAGAATAAATTCCCCAAGAAAAGAACTATTTAGATGTGCTCCTAGTAAAGGCATGAGAACTAGATAATCCATTGAATCATGAATAAGATAGTTGATACCGACTCCCTATTGATTAAAATACTATAATTCACAAAAAATAATGACCTTTTCCCCATATTTTTAGCTTGTGATGTTTTAAGGATTGTCCAAACCGGATGTTCCAATCTATATGTGAATCTGCATAATTACCTCAGCCATAGCCCATATATATTAATAAGATGAGAAGCTGAATGGGTAGAATTTATACTAAGTCATTTGATGTAAAGACTCATAAAAATATTAAGCTTTATAATCCTTAGAATGAAAATTATCACACAAGTAATAAATTGGGGTGTCTTGTCATTTTTGGTTTTTAACGTCAGTTACCTCATGATTTTATTATTAGAAATGTTATAAATATGTTTCTCCCATCATTTATTATTAACTGATGTTATAAATTTTTTAAACATAGGTTATCTAAAAAAATCATAGAAAAAATCCAAAAAATTTCATATTTAGAGGTGATTTTTTAGGTCTATAATTAAAAAACTAATATGGAATCCCATTTAACAAATTCTTTTTTTGTTAATCTGATGGAATGGATACATCATCACATTGGTTTCTAAAAAAATAATGTGATATATCCTCTTTATATATTTTTATGTATATTATTAATGATTTTTTAATATTTATTTTCTTAAAACATTAATAAAAACAATCCTAATTGTACTTATTTAGATCTTGGTTTTTAGGTTGGTAATATTAGAACCAATGTGGGAAACAATTTATCAAATCACTTTTCATATAACAGATGTGAAATATATACTTTTTAAATTTATCGCAATGGTTATAAAATAACCAATGTGAAAAATTTGAAAAAAATAATATCAATATAGTCAACCATCCTATTATTATAGTTATTGGATATAAATAAAAAATAGAAATAGTACAATGAGAAACAAACAACATAAAGTAATTAATTTTAATCATTATAATTTTAATTTCTTTATATTAAAATGTATATTAACGAAAATATAATATAAAATTAGACCAACGAAATAATGAATCCATTACCTTTTTAATTGTTTTATATCATTTCTAGTACAAGGGAAATGGTCATAAAAAAGCTAAAAATTAAAAATAAAGAATTTAACAGAAATTTTTAATATAATGAATGAAACATTTATAGATTATTTATAAAAAATATAATCTTTTGTAATATTGTAGTTTTCCCAGTTGATAATGTTTAAAAAATATATCTTATAACATTGTATCCATGTTCTGTTATATCTTCTTGATGATGGAAATTATATTTTAACATATTTTTTAAATTCAAAATAACAGTTTAATCACGTGTAGAAAAAATTAATAATTTTAAATGAGAAGTCACATTTTCTTGGACATGTTTTTTATTACACTCTTATTTGTTGTTGTATCTCTAATGTAATCACATTCCCTATTAAAAAAAATATCGTTGAAATAAATTTTATTGTTTCTATAATATATAAATTTATTCAAATAAATTAAATTATGTGTTAAAAAAATTCTCAATTTTATCTCACATGCCAAAATGTATATTTATTATCTAGTAAGTTATAATCTATTTAAAAAAATCACACAATATACAACAATTATTAGTATAAAAAAATATAATTTGAGTGGGTTTTTAGTTATGTGATATTATAATTTATGAAATATATGTTAGGTAATCATAATTATAAGGAATAAAGTAATCCTAAATTGCATTATTTTCAAATGTTTCGGTTATACAGACAGTTCTTTTCATTTCTCACATTGTCATATCTAACATTGAAATAAATTAAGAGTCTAAAAATTCATATACTAATATCATATCAAGGTTTTTAAAATTTTTATAAGGATAAATAATATAAAAAAATATAAATAATAATTTTTTATAATACAAAATACCTAAAATATATATTATAATCGACATATAAGGGAAATAATTACATTGTTTTTATAATCAACAAATCTCAAGTTACAAAATCCAATATATATTTTGTAAAAATAATAACACTCATTATAGACCCCAAATTTTTGGAATCCATTTTATATTCATAAAAATCCATAAAAAAGATGAATATGTTGATATTCGGTCAACTCTATATATGTTGTATCTGATGTCATAATAATATTACTTTTTTATGTATATACATTATGTCTCTAACAAAAAATTATTCCTATAATGAAATATATAAATTTATCAACTTAAAAATGAAAAAAAAAATTTACCCAAGTTTGAAATAATGTATACAATCTACATACACCTTAATAATATTTTTTTAGATTAGTCAAGATGGAAAAAACAAAAAATGGCCAATTATTTATCCAACTATAGCTGCCTTATATGGATGAACTACAATTCTTACTAAAATGTTGGTCTTATTAAAAAAAAACCTACTAAGAAAGGTGTCATGGGTACTCGACCCCATGACCGTCAACCAACACACAACCCCCTACCACCCCAACCACATATAAGGGGATGGTATTTTGAATAATCTTTTTGTAATATCATGTACATTTTCACTACAGTTATCTATCACTCTCTTTTGATGATGAATAATATCACTAATAAAATATATAATCCCATATGAAATAGTATGATACTAGGTATCCCCAACATATTACACATAATAAATGGGATCATGTGGTGGAGGATGTGTTGAAGTAGGATATGTAGGGGGGTTGAGGAGTGGGATCTACAAGTGGAGGAGGGGAAGTGTAATCAACTTATGATTTTTTTAAGAATTACAAAATTTGGATATTCCAAATCACTTATCCTATCCTCAATATACTCACCCAAATCCTAAAATATTTATTCTAAATAATCTATTTTTCTTCAATATATTATTTTTGACCCTTTCACCATGTCCCCTCCTGCACATCGGTATGATGCATATGATGACATATCATTTACCCCACATTTCCACTTTCTGAAGGAGAGAAACATTCATCGTATTAAATTATGATGTCTAATGTATGATATAAATGGGATGATGGGATGTCGGTTCATATCCCATGAATTCCTCCTTTGAGATCATCTCTCAGTCCATGTTTCCCTTATCTGTTTAATTCATTTGCATGAAACTTATTACCGAAACCTTATGTTTGTGGACGCTGGTTAATTACATTGATTTTTCCATGAAATTCATTTTCTATCTAGAGAGATAAATAACCTTCGGTTCGGGGAGTAGTCATGTTGGGAATCCATGGGAATGTGTGGATGCAGGGATAATTGGTCACATGTAGTCTTCCACTTAGATGGGAATCAGATATGAGTAATCTTATGGCTATGAGCCCAAGACATCTAGTATCAATAATGAGGTAAAAATGATAGATTCATAAGTCTTCAATGGAATATTAACTCTTGCATACCATGTTTTTTATGAGGTAACTGACACCGATGGTGTATATCATCCAAGGTTTTAACATAAATAATCCCATTCATTGCATGATATATATTCGAGGTTAGTTCATTATTTTTATGTCAAAGGGAGAGGCAACAATATTTCTAGATGATATGGATCAGGCCATGAGTTTAACATCATGTCGAGATAGGATGGATGAATAAAAATGCCTTGTGGAGACAGGTCTGGGTGGTACGTGCCTAGGAGTGGAGATCTCACACCTGGTTTGTTGGGTGAGAATTCCCCTTGATGTGGACCTATGATGGATGGATCACAATTTTCCTTAATAATGATCTATGGTGGATAGATTATGACACCCCTTGAGGTGAATCAAGATGGTTGATTAGAATTCAAATTGAGGCGAATCAGGGTGATGTGTCTCTTTGAGGAATGTTGTCCCACATGAGTTGTTGAACCAAAAATCCCCTTGAGACATATCGGGGATGGATGATTTGGAACTCCCCTTGATACTAATATATATTCATAATAAAAACGTCTATTTAGGAAGATCAGGGAGGGGTGTCCCGATGGGGGAAGATGTCAGAACTAGATTATTGAACCAAAATGCCCCTTGAGATGCACCTCCAATGGATGAGTCAGAACACACCTCTAGATGAGTCCATATGGTTGATTATAATGTCCCTTTATGTGTATTAGAGAGGTGTTTCCCTAAGAATGATGATTCCACACCAGTTTTGATGAACTAGAATACCCCTAGATAAGGAGATGGGATGGATGTGTTGGAACAACCATTGAGATGAATCTAGATGGTTGATCAGAACACTCATTAAGGGGGATCATGAAGGTATGTACCTAAGAGAGAATATCATGGTTTGCTGCTGGTTAGGATTGATCCACAAGGAGGATTCTGAAAAACCATGTTAGGAAGATAGAGATCAAAACCAATGTAGACATAGATGTCTATCGGTGATTGCATTATCAAAAGATGAGGTACAATATCATTCATTAGGTCGTATATTTGTGCTTGTAGGTCACTTTATCAAGAATATCCCTTCCTTGTTCTTTATACAAAAAACCCTTGAGAACATTGGCTTCACTAATTTTCAAATTGGGCTTCTGAATTACTGGAATGTTGCATTTTTCTTCTCTTAAGACAATGACTACTGTAGATTCTGTATTCGAGGAACCTAGTCCATTAGGGGGGTCTGCTATGAAGGACTTAAAGTGGTATCTGGACTATGACATTGGTTATGAGCCCCCCATTGAACCAATCTGGATAGGTTTCCCAGATTTACATTTAAATCTATTTAAGAAGCATGATCTATCAACAATATATGGTCTTTTGGACTTCCAATTAGATTATACATAACTACCTTGAACCTGTCTAGACCTTCAGTATCTAGGTTTTTCACTGAGGTCGATATTTTGCGAGAATTTCCATCTTGTTTCTGGATTCAAAATTGATATATAGGATTCATCTAAGAGGTCGTATTTGAAAATTTTCCTTCTTTCTTTAAATACTTTTCCAAAATTGTCCATTCGATGGAGGAATGTGATACCCAAAGATTTGAACCCCCCAACCTCGTTGCATGTCAACTTGGATGGAAAAAGCTGACTCAAAAAGGATATTAGTTGATAAACCCATTGATGACACTTTGATCCCAAACATCATGGATATCCCGAGGCCTCTAAATGAGATATCAGCACCTGGGGACAATATTCTTCTCTAGAAGGGTCAAATAAATACCACTATGGAAAAGGGTGAGCCCCCTTCCGAGGAGATTTCATCTCTAGTTGTGGATGCAAATAACCAAAAAAATAATCCCACTCCTCTTGAGGTGGTATCGAGAGTGCAATTTCATTATGATACTCCGGATGATGTTGAAAATGAGAGGTGTGATCCATCTGAAAGTTGTGATTCACCAAATGAAGAAGAAGATAAATCTACTCATATTGAAGAATAATATTTGAGGTCCATGGGCATGAATGGAAAATATCCAATTGTTGATGTAGATGGGTTCATCACACCAACCCCAAAAAAACAAGGAAATGTATATATTACACCCAAATTGAAATAACTATAGTCACAAGATCTTTGGACATTTCAGAAAGTGATGTCTCCACCCCTCGACACAATTAAACATGTAGAAGATAATCAACATGTTGAAGGGGTTGAGAAGAAGAATGTGCCCATTTGTGAAGATCCTAAATCATCTATGAATCTTAGAGATGAAGTTTTGTATAATTCTCTTATAAAAGTGGAGATTTCAAAAGAAACTAACCTTTCTATTAAATAATACATTTTTAATGATAGATTGAAGAGAGAGTTTAAAAAAACTCCCTAATGTTTCTTTGATGGAATTTTATAGTTTTTTCATTATTGATTGGTGGCCTCGCTACTCATTACTTCTATTTATATCATCTGAGGAACTATATGTGTAATGATGTTGATCATCCTTGGATGTTTCTATTTGGGATTTCTGGTTTCATCTATCTTCCTTCTCCCGGCTTTCCATGCTTTGTTTAACTGGTCTGAATGGTCTTTAGAAGATGGATTTTGGGAAGTCCTTTGTTGTTTAATGCTGGTGGTTTGTTTCCTCCTTTTTGCTGGTTTCATCTACTTCATAATAGATGATTGGGACATTTCTATTCTGTTGATATTTTTTGGAGTTTGGGACTGTTTATGAGAGGGCTTGGCTGTTTTTAAGGAAATCTAAGATCTGATTATCTGTTCTGAATTGGTGATATTTGGATCTGCTGATATTGATACATTTTCTCTAATATGAGTTTCTATGATGGATGGATTTTGTAGATCAACCAACGTTGAACGAAGCATGGATTTTATGGATATTTCTGTTACCTTTAAACACCTCTTGATAGCCTTGTGTCCTTCTTTACCGCTCAGTTTTTTCTGCTTGTCTTTGGATCTGAACCTATTTCTGCTTGGTGATTTTGGAATGAAGCTTTGATCTGTCCTACTATATGCTGGTTTGGAATGGGTCTGATATGATATTTTTGGATCTGCTCCATGTACATCAATGAATGCTCTAAAGTTTTTAGGCTTTTTCAAGTGCTGCGATATATGATTTTTCCTCTTGGGATCCCTACTATGAATTCTGGAATGGCCATATGTGGAGTTGTCTTCAAGCCTTGGTGTGGTTTTTCGTTGAGTATTTTGATGTTCCTCCTTATCTCCCAGCTGGTGTAAGTACATTACACCTCATGTTTTTGTGGTAGCATTTTGAATTTAATAAATTTCATTGGAGGCTTGAATTGGGAATCCAATTCATGACACCACCTTCTTAAATAAATTAAGCTAGGATGCATGTGTTGCAGAGGAAATGTTGATAAGGGATTGTATGGGGACTTCACTATAAATATTCCCTTCCCAAGAGGTTCACACTTGGATAGAATTGTGTGGGTCATTCAAATTGATCATCCAAATAGGATCTCATTCAATGTGAGTGGTAGAGATATGGGGGTCCTCCCAATCAAATCAGTCAAGATGCATTCCATTATTATCAGGTTGGACTACAATTTTACTTCTTTTTTTTGTGGATGTTCTTATGTAGTTCATCATCAAACAACTAGGAAGTGGAGAAAAGATGTTTTGTGTCTTGAATCTCGGACAAGGATGACTCACTCATTATCCATTGTGATTTTATGGCCTCTGCTATTTCACCTTGGGATAAGGCATGGATTTTCCACTTATAGGGTCCAAAAAATGATAGGAGTGGTCAATCGCATGGTCCATGTTAGAGTCCTTAGGCACATAACCAACCAAAGAAATAGTAAATATCCTCAAAATTATAAGGAAATATAAAATGTGAAAAAGGGTCCTAGGGGACATCAATTAAGGGACTCCAAAGATATTGCATGCATGCTTGGAGGGTTGTGTTTAAGAGTTTCAAAGGATGGGGGTCTAAAAAATGGCAGTTCATGGAGTATTTATGTGTAGGTTCTTACAATATTGGGGTTTGTTTTCAAGATGATGTTATGTGTAGGGTCTCAAGGTTGCATGTAATCTTGGGTTTGTGCAAAAGGAGTTTCTATTTCAATCACCAAAGCTACTTTAAAATGGGTTGTGTGAGGATCAATCCTATATGGTTCAAGTTATTTTTGGACAACATGCTATCTATAAGGAAATATTTTCTACATTGGGTGGTCCATATTTCTTATTGTTGTGGAAGATCGGTTTTATGTATAGAAGAGTGATGCTTCTTCTTTCGATGATCTGCACTAAGAATGTTGGTGATATTCAATTTATATCTGAAATCCATGATAGTGGGAAATAATGCCTAAGGTGTAAATGTGGCTCTGCACAGATCTCCTTCCATATTTGTGGGATCAACCATGCAAGATACATTGCATGATGGTTCCTTTGGTGCAAAATTGGTCCTACTGTGGCAATCATTCATATATTTCATGAAAAATTTCTCCCTTACATAAGATATCCATGGGAATAATGTTTCCCTTGGTGTAAAATATTAAAAATCCCATTTCAATTTGAATGTAACATGTTTTCACGTGGAATGTTTTTCTTGCACATAAGCACTGAAACATGCATAAACATTGCTCATAGGCCTATGAATAGTCTTTATGGGAGTCTTTTATACCAGGTATACAAAACAATGGTCGTTTGGGCCATCAAAATATATTTCTGTTATAAAATGTTACTCACACAGAATATAAGTTTGAATGGGACTAAATTGTTGGGTTTTGAGTCAACTACTTAAGGGAATGATGAATCTAAAAATATGAATGTGAGATTTTCATTTGGTAAATAATGGGGCTTGCACATATCCATATTTCATATATCCATGACAATAAATAGTTTTAGAGTGTCTATTGTTTGATACAAAGTCATTATACATGATAGGTTTTTCCCTCATGAAAACAATAATTTATATTGTGTGAAACATCCTAACTTTGTCTACATCATTCGTGAAATTCTTTTCGCGTATTATACTCGAGGATCAATCCCTATTTCCACACGCACTCTACCAAACATTCATAAATCCTCTTCCATTTTTTGATGAACTATTGTCTTTCATAGACATCCCTTGTGATTTTTCAATACTAAAAAAATAGCCCACCAATTGGACCAGGAAACGAGCAAGTTAGTAATTATTACTCATAGAGACAATATGGTGTAAAATTATTAGACCCCATATGATATGAGGGTTTTATTTAAAAATCAGAAGATTGTCACCATGAAACAAAAGTTAAAGAAGACCTGTCCTCTGAGGAAGTACCTTCCCCAATGTAAGTTAAGGATGGAGGACTTGGTGAATTTCCCAGGCATTGAGGTCACCATACTGTTATTGTGGTTCACACGTGAGGATGAGCTTAACCAATGGAATATCTATGTTCATGTCCACCCTTATATGTAGGATAGGGGAGTGACTATCCATGTGAGGAATGGGCAGACATGGACTACCACATGGGATGATCTTGAGGTAGAAGAATTCCCCACACTCTACATAGACATTCGTTAAAGAAGCATCCGAGTCTATACCATGGGCTGGAACAAGGACTGGGACTTTATTTCTGGAGAAAATATCTCCTGTGAATGGGATTTGATATACTTCATATACTAAAATTTTTTAAAAAAGGGGAAACACCTCATCCAAATCAAATTGTTGTAGGATGTGTGGACATTTTGGTTTTACATTTACATTCAACATGAGTTTGTGCAAATTCTCCAAAGCCAATGGTTGCAAAATAAAAATACCTTCCATCTTCATCATAGTGAGATGAGCATTATTTTTTTGTGACATTCACTGTATTAGTGGAATCCCTATGAAAGAATTACAATATGATGAGTTCGTTAGATTTGATACAAAGTGGATTATAGGCATTGGAAACCCCTCCTAACAAAATTCCTTCTAAAAAAATTAATAAAGAGTATTGAGAATTCCCACTTCTTTCACTAGTATATCTTATTAATTGTGTGGTTTAACATTGTATTATAGTAGAACTTGACCATGAGTATACCGATAAGGGGAAATAGTGCTCGAATACACTGTATAGGTGTAAGAAAGGATTGTATTATTGACCTGAGAATAAGGGAAGTTTGATATGTGGGGATAAAATGTGGTGGAAGGATCAAAGCATGTGGCCCTCAGAAATGTGTTTCTTGCAACATTCATGAATGGATCATTACTTCTTGTCAGGGATAAAAGGATGGGACTACTCCTGGGAAGTCTGGCGATTGAAATTTCCTAGAGGATAGGAACAAAGTAAATATTGGGGTAACCTTGTTTTCCCACATCTGTAGACTTTTGTGCCATGTGGTAAGGTGTAGAATGAAAAGATGGATATGTGTCCCTTTCCGATTCTTACATGTTTGGATCTGGTTGTACTTCACGAGTTATGAGTTCCCAATTTCCATCATCCCTCCAAATTCTGATCTATGAGAATCTCTACGTAACATCACATTGGTTAGGCCCATGTCATTTGATTATAGTGGGGTCATGATCATAATATGAGACATAATGAACATCAATTTCCACCAGTTCTCATCCTCGGTTGGGCTAATGTTGTATAACCACCATGGGACATGGTAATAGAAAGAGTACCTATAGATAATTTTGGGCTATGTGCTGGTGTCCCGGACCGATGGCTAGGTCTACTATAAACTATACACACCATCCCGATTTTTCAAGATGTATTGGTGCCTCCAATAGGTGACAAAGGGGGTATACATGAGAATTCATGTTGAATAACATCCTTGTATCCTTCGTCATCTCTGGTGGATGCTGATTTGTATGGGCTTAGGGAATTACATTGTGCAGAAGTCGACCAATGTCAATGTCGGTTTGTTAACCAATTATTCTAGAAACTAAGAAGAATAATATCTATATGTGATCATGAATATGTGAATTTGATTTCTCAAGAATGAGAGTGTGGAACTGGAGCAGTAGGCTGGTCAGTGGGATTCACTTTAGGGAGCGATCCAAGAAACATTGTCTACCCATATTGTATTTATAAGGGGATGATTATGGATGTTATTACATCCCCACATACTGGAGAAGAGGGGTCCCGTAAGAGATCATAGGAACAAGTTGGCGGATCCATGGATGAGACTAAAAATTATAGAGAGGCTCCATGGAAAATGTTGATGTACATCCAAAAACCAACTTCCGATATTGTCTTTATATCTCTCTAGATGACATAGAGGATGTTGCGAATGTTGATGTGGATTGAAGAAAAGTAGCGACATGTGATTCAAGAGGGATTCAAGGGGATTGTGGTTGGCGAAGCTCATATCATGTCTATGGTGATCATCCACAAGAAGGGAATGTATCTAATGAATATAGAGGAATTCACATGCTAATATGGGAAATACAATCCTCCCTCCACAAAAGTGAAGTTGATTTTTGGTTTTAAGCCATGATAGGAGGAAACATCAATAATTTATGAGTCATATGAGGATGAATTTTAATATCGGTATAGGAAGAGATCTATTGGTGATGAGTTCTGGGGATCATCTTCCAATCTGGGAATCCCTTAGGTGGGTGGGTAACTAGAAGCCTCCAAGGATGATTTAGTCACACTTCTCCAGGTACGCCTACTAAATAACCCACTTTCTTCAATTTTTACCCCATCCAAATGTTCCCTATGATGTTTTTTTTGTATAAGAAAACTTGATAATTGGAAAGGGACCCCAATTGAAGTGCGTGAATGTGCACCACCAGGCGGTAGAGAGCACACCCCAAATCTTATTATGGAGGTTTATGTAAATGGAGGGTAATCTAAGGAAGTGAGAGGGACAACCATAGAGTCTAGGTCCCCCATGTCATATGCAGGGGACCATGACCTGGCATCTGAATAGAGACACCCAATAGTGAAGTGGTGCATTCTAGGAAAATAATAATTTAAATCCCACTTCCAAAAGGAAATAGTTCGTCTCAATTTACATTTGATCCTTAAGATATTTAGTTGAGTCATTGAGTCAACATGTTGTTTTTTCCACATACAGGTCCTCAATCATATCTTTCTACACCTTTGTCAAGGGGTCAATTATTGGTTGTCGAGGTAGTAACTAGAGCTGAGGGGTCATATTTTGTGAAATCCCCATAGAGACACAGAGAATAAATTCACATATGCTCATTGTCATTATGCATTTATCTCTGACACATATTTAACTAGTCTATTAATGATCAAATTGGATGATGGGTTCATATTATGAGTAGTGAATGAATGGTTATTCTCCTTTCACATGGATACATATAATTCATGTGGATCCTATTCCTTGATGGCTATGATGATCCTTGAGGAGTCGATCATTCAAGATTTTCTGGTCTTGGAGTCGTGTGAACAATCTCCCACAGTCGCAGACCCCACCATTGGTGAGGGGGAGCTTATGGATGGACGATGAGAAGCTAGTGAGGAACTGTCAGTAGATGATGACCAAACTCATGACATATAAACCATATTTCTTGGGATGATTCAAGAGTTGGAACCTATTTCTACCAATCTTGTGGATTTTCCTGAGTTTGATAATACACTACCATAGCAGTTGGAAGGATCCAGGTTTGAGGTTGCTGTAGAAAATCCAATAGTCTGGCCCATGGCATGGAGGATGATACATTGTTTAATAAATATGAACTCGGTACCTGACATGTTGAGTCTAATGGTTTCCATCCACCACTTATTGTATAATCCGATCACTAGAGGGGTGGATACTCACGGTCTCCTCAAGTTGGTTAGTGACTTCCATGTTGGGCAGGTGCATAAAAGGAATTCAATATTTGGAGATTTCTTAATACCAAAAAAGGATAACAGAACTGAGAAAATACAAAGGGATGACATATGAATCCATCACATAGAGGGTGAAATAAATGATAATGATGCATTTATAAATTCATGAAAAGATGACACCAGCAAACTAAGGGCTATACTAGATGAGGTCAAAGAACCAAATGATGCTGGAAATTGCTCAGATAGAAAATCTCCAAGATGACCAGGACCGATCATAAATGAGAGATGATAAGCTTCATATGATAGATGATGAAGAGGATGAAGAGCATGGGAGGTGACAGAAGGTATTGGAGGCCAGAGACCAGTTGTATAGAATTCTTTAACACTCAATTGATGGAGTAGATCTATATGGAAAAATTTCTAGAACTAAAGAGAGGATCCATTATGTGGAATACCATTTCCAAATTCCACCATTTTTCAAATATTATTCATTCATGGACCTAAATTCTAGGATTAAAATCTCACATTGATCAAATTTTCGAGATGAAGAATTGAAAATACCCAAGCTCTTATAATATTTACTTGTTGTTAGAAATAGTGGAGGAACACATGATCTCCCATTTATAAGATAGTTACATAAAATTTTCAAGCACTCGGTGGTATGCTATTTTTTACTAACCAATGAAATTGGTCATGTTGAGAGAGGCTATGGCTTTAGAATGTGAATCTTGAAGAAACTATCTTACTTTTCCAATACTCTAGTTCACAAATGGGATAATGCATGGGGCATTGAATTTTGTCCAAAAATTGTGAGAATGAAGACTAAGAATTCCGATTCAAAAAATCTAGAACATAATATGGGTGGATAAATGATAAAGGATAACTTCTGATTATTTTTGGAACCTAAATTCCCTAGTATAAGCTGGGGATATGGAAAAAAGAAACAAGGTTTGACTACTGACCATGTTCGAAACACGAAACCAATCTTGAAATGTATTCTAAAGACTTCTAGGGAGTTAATGTAGGATGTTTTATGAGCCTAACTTAGAAACCATTCCCCTAGGGTTTCCCTTTTCAAATGGAAATGGATGTGGACCCAAATAATGGGTACATGAAATGTTGAGATGATGTGATGGTTTTTTCAACTCTATTCCAACGGTCTTGGAATTACACCACCATGGAATAGGGAACCCTGGTGTGGGAATATTGATCTGAACAAAAGTCACAATCATCTTACAAATGAGTTATCTTCCAGGATGTCAATTGATCATTGAATGGGAGATGCAGTAGATGAAGGAAATTGAATTAATGGGGATTCCTCAATGAGGGTCTAAGATACCTTGTAGTTTTACATCATGCAATGGTGACAATAAAAACAATGTGTTACATCCTATGGTAAGGAAGAAAGATCACATATTTTACTATCATGTGACTAGAAAACATCATAAAATTTAACATCATATGACAATGAGTGGAAGACAAGGAATATACATTGGGCGACCCTTAATTTATTCCAAAATTTAGCACAATAGGTCATCCCATGATCATTTCATGCATTAAAATTTCTATTTAGTGTCCTGATAAAGGGGATGCACTTAACAGACCTAAATGTTTCCCATCCGAACACAATGGTTGAGGGAAGAGGATTGAAACAGGATGGGATACCCTGCATCAAGAAAAAAAATCGGGGTTGGTTATAGGAATGTTATGTACATATTGCGTAGACCATAATATTATTTTGTGGTCATAGATTTTGGACTAGTTTAACACATTTGAAGGTAGTGCTATATGGACTATGATGTTGTAACGTTAAGTGTGAATCCCCAAACGCGTGAATCAAGGTTTAGCACAAAAAATTCTATATATAAAATTTTTATAAAATAAAACTAAAGAATACATAGGTCATTTTATATACTAGTACATTTTGAGGTCCTGGTTTCGGAGAATTAGACATATACATTTTAAATTTACAAAAAAGTACAAACTATTTACACAAATTCATTAAGATGAACTTTTTCCTTATATGATGTACAAGACACATTGAAATTTTACTTAACATATGATATATAATTTTGAATCATAGTGTGAGATTTAATTTTCCAAATAAGGGGTTTTAGAAATAATTTAGGAAAAGCCTTCTTTGAAAAAAATAAATGATTATTCTAACAAATTATTTGATAAAAATCAATAAACAGAAAATTTCTTTCAAATAATGAAACAGGTTTTAAATATCCTTATATAGTGTATATTATTTTGAAATGAATATAATTTATAAATAGTAATTCTTTATAAAATCATCATTGGATGTTTACATTTTTAAAATAATTCTTATTATTGAGATTAATTATAATACATAGCATGCCATAAGATAACCATAAGGCCACTTAGCCATAGAACACGTGGGACATCACCACATTAGGGACATGTGTTTACTCCTCATATAATAACATATCATTTTTTATTGTAGTTACAATTTTAAGAAACAATTTAATGGTCATGCCATTCTCACTGTAAAAAAATAAATATTTCAAAATCCATAAATATATATTTTTAGATGAAAATAATATTAAAAAATTATTTACAAGAAATAATCATATTATAAATAATTTTTATAAACAATTGGTGGAAATCAATATATAAACAATTTCAATTATATAAAATACAGAAATATAAATTCGAAATATGTTTAATAAATACATGATTATAAATGAATGGGATTCCAATAATATCATAGATGATGGCCATATCTAATGTGATGATTGGAATTCAAGGACCTATACTAATAATTGACACATAAAATGATTGATTTTTTCATTTATAACTTTCTTCCAAATGAATGGATCACATAATGTGTCATTTTAAACAAAAAGTTAATAATTTTCTCATTTTCTTTGTAAAATACACTACTTAATGATAACAATAAAAAAGAGTTATTATTGTTTTGAGAAAATTTATTTAAAACCATAGAGTATGTAATTATATGAAATATATAAATATAAATATAAATATATAGTGTTATTTGAAATGAAATAAAAAGATAATGGGATTTATTAGATGGGATATAATTTAAATAAAAATTTTGAAACCAAATAGAGACCACAATTTCTAAAATATAATCTTCATAAAAATTGTTAACATCCTTTTATTATATATTCTGATATATATATATATATATATATTAATGTGTAAATAAAAAATATCCCATAAAAATATTAAATTATAATTTGAATGTAATCCCTTATAGTAGAGTGTTAAACCATAATTTATATAAATAAAATTTCATACCATGTTTGAAGAAAAAATCAAAAACAAAATTATGTTTCTCCCATAAAAACAATCTCACTCCCAAAACTAAATGGTATTCATTCATAATCACCTAAATAAATTCCCATAAATAACGGTAATTATACTCAACCCATCAAATCATTGTCCATCCTATGAATGGTGTACAATTATATCTTGTTGATCAATATCATATAGGTTCAACAATTTATATTTTTTTACTCTTACAAAACATGCAAACATTTTATTTATAAATTATATACATATTAATTTATTTCTATATTGAGATGTTAGAAAACTTTTGAGATTGCTTTTTTCTTCACCACCCAATAAGCCCCCTCATTTTCTCTAATTATTATTTTTATTATATTGTTATTTCATTTTACTATTTGTCTTACTTCACATTTTGTAACCCCTTTTTTATTATTAGTTACATTTTCCTATATTGGTTTTCTAGTCTCCCTTTTTTAATTATTTTTTAACGTTTTTTTAAAATATTTTAATTTTTTTATTATAAATCTGTAAAACCGATTATTATTGTTATGTTATTATATTATTTGTAGTAATATCATTATAAAAATATATATATAATTTTTTTATTAATATAATTATATATATTTATAATTTCAACATTTTTTAAAACAGAATCGTAATATAATTACTTATATTTATAACATATATTATCATGAAATAATAGTTAAAATTATATTAAAAAATTGTTTACCACAAATTATTTTTATTATTATCATTAAATTTAATTTCATTAATTTAATTTTTCAAAATTTAATAATTTAAAATTATAGAATAATGTTTTATTAAAATTAAAATTACTATTAATATTTTTTTAAAAAAAGCTTATTTAAACTGAAATAATTTAATATATTATGAAAATAAATTATATCAAAACATATCTAGTAATACCTTTATTAAAATAAAATCAATAATTTATTAAATAAATTTAACTTAAGTTATATTAATTCAACGAAATATTATTTCTAATATTAACATTTTAAAAAAAATTTAATTTAATTTTCTACTTATTGGTATAAATTTTCAAAAGGTATTCATAATCATATTATACTTTTTCAAAAAATATTTTTTTTTGAAAAATATTAATATATCTAATACATTTAATGTTAATATTAAATTTTATATAAAAAATTTCGACTTTTTTTTGAAGTATGTTTATTTAAGAAATTTCTTTGTTTATTTTGATTTAAGAAATAAAAATATTATTTATTAAAATACAAATAATAATTTATAATTTATATAAAAAAATATGTTTATTTTACAAAATAATTTGGTTTATAATTTTTTTTATAAAAATAATTCATTTAAATTATAAAGAAGTTAATAACTAATTAATATTATATTTTTACAGTAATTTCAGGGGTTTTTATATTCTTAACCCTTAAAAGAATTCTTCCCTCACAATTTATAAATTGAACTTTATTGAAATTATGAATTTTCATCTTCAAAACTATGAAAAACTAAAAATTATGAGGTAAAGTAATTATCAAGGATTTTTAAATAAAATTCTATATCGAAAGTGGCTAATCTCAAAAGATATCAACTCTGTTTTTCTAATACTAATTTTAAAGCCCAAAACTCAGGATTTAGGGATCATTAAAAAAAATGTTGTGTAAATTTTTTAAAAATGATAAATTAAATATACATAGATCATTTTACATTCTTGGACCATTTCTTGTGTTGTTTTTTGATAATTAGAAATATACATTATAAATTTACAATGCATTAAAAAAATTTAATCAAATGTTTGAAAGATCGATAATTCAATATAAAAAATACGCACCACATTGAAATTCAATTAATGCTGTTAAAATTAAATTTAAATCATAGGGTGAACATTAATTTTTCTAGTAAGGGGTCTTAAAAAACATTTTGAAATATCCTACCTTTGAAACTATAACGGATTATAAAAACAAATCAATTGATAAAAACAATTACATAGAATCAGGATTTCAAATTTTGAAACAATATTCTAAATATCCTTATAAAGTGTATATTATTTTTAAAACCATATAATTTGAAAATTTTAATTTTTCTGAAACACTATTTTGTATCAATCCATTTTGGAAATAATAATTTTTATATAGATTAATTATTATACTCAATAGGACCTACAAAAACCATGAGGCCCCCTAACCATATCAAATGTTTTATGAGGTCCCCTTATGGTCTTAGTTTAACTCCCCATACGATAAAAAATCATTCGATACACCAATGCCAATCATATGAAAATAATTTAGTGGTCATTCCATTATGAGTCATAACCTAAAAACTAATCGAAAACATTATCTAAATTATTTTCTTATATGAAAATAATCATACATACATGTCAACATTGCATAATCATAATTTTAATGATTTTTAGACTCAATTAAGAGAATTACATTCATATACAATTTCCCAAATTCAAAATATTTTAATATAAATTATACATTATTTTAAAAACAACTTGAATAAAAATGCATGCGATGTCAATAATATCTTATATGAAATCAATATTGAATGTTATGAATGAAATTTGTGGACATTTAAAAACTATTCACACATAAAATGAATGATTTTATCATTTATATCTTTCTACCAAATGAATGGTTCATACAAATTGATAGTCTATAAATAAAATATCGATTATTCCAATTTTATTTGTAAAAGTAAAATTTAACATTAATAATAACAATACAATGTTTTGTTATTGTTTTGAGACAATATTTATAAAATCATAGAATAATTAATTATGAGGCACACACACATACACAGAGATATATATATATATAGTGTTATTTTACAATAAATAAATATATGTTTTTGCAATGACCCAAACTTTTTAATTATATTTGTTTCCTAATTTTGTGGGTATAATTAAAATGTGACTGTTCTGTTTCGATTGTTATATGATTGTTGGTCAATATGACCATTGAAAACTATAATCTTAAGGATGTGTTTTTATAAATATGGTTATCTTAGTTAATTAATACAGAATGAAGATTGAATGGCCTCATCTAGTAGACTCAAGCAATATGAGGCCCATCTGTCAGAGCTTGGGAAAGAGGTAGCATCACTGGGCTTTGCTCTGGACAAAGACCAAACTGAACATCAACATATGAAGCTTGAACAGAATCACCTAAGGGAGGATTTCAAGCTGATAGAAATCACCACTCGGGAAATTTTTTCTCAGCCACACCAATATTCTATCACCATAAAACACCTTACACATAGGTCATATTCTGGTGTTATAAGGGGCTATGTAATGAGACCTTAGGTACATTGTGTAATATTTTTATGTAAATAACATTTTCTTTCTTCTGATGGGAATTTTTATGACTTTAAAATATTCGGATAAATATAGAATGTTTATTATTGATGAATTTTGGAAAAAAGGGGTATTTTAAAATATTTTTTTAGTCATAAAATAATTAATAATGTGAATTTATTTTCAAATAATGGTCTTCTACAGTTTTAATCAGTGAGAAATTTAGAGTCCAATAAGATCAACTTGTTTTTTAGCAAGTAGTACATTAGGAATAGTAACATACCCATATTAATAGTAATGAATAGTAATGAAAAGTAATCTGACAAAAAAATATAAACTTCACCCATGAATCTATAAATACATTTTATACATCTTAAAAATGAAAAAATGATCATAGTTTAAGTTCTGGTTTTTTTATGCCATAAATATTTTATTTAAAATTCTATAATTAATTTAATAATTGAATATGGAAATTAATTATCATAAAATTTATTCATAAATTGTTACTTTATTGTCTTATGGGTATACAATATTTGTATGGGACCTTGATTACTTTTTTATGTTGTTACCAAATGAGTTATAGTTTTAAAGTTATATTTTTTGGAATAAATTTTTATTTTATATAAAAATGAAATTAAATATATTTTGAAAATTATTTTCATAAAATGGACTAAATTTTTTGATTCAGAGAATATATATTTGGTTAGCGTGAATTTTTTGGTTTTTTTCGAAAATTTTTGATTTTTCAGTGAATAGTAAAAATTCAGTTTTGGGATTTGAGTGTATAATGACATCACTAATGATGTAATAATGATGTAAGTTTTCTGTTCGACTTATGAATAGTGAGATATTCTATGAGGTGTCCCAAGTGGCCAATACCATGGGTAAATACCATGGGAAGACCCATTGTTTTCCAAATACCACTGATGAGGTGTCCTTTGGGAATTAATTATTTTTCACTCACTTTTCCTATAAATACCAAGCCATTTCCATCATTCATTTCCTTAAAAAATCATCCTCATCGATTTTCTCGTCTCCTTAACTCTAAAGGAGTCCTCCCAAGGTTCCCTCAAGCCTACCAAGGACCCGAACTACAAGATTTCGAAATTAATCTTCAAGGTAAGGGATCCTTTCACCCTCCTATTTTATGTCATGAATTCATTTATGTTGTGTCTTCTAGTTTCCATCTATTTATGTTTAGGGTATGTTATTATATGTTCATATTACTATCAATTTCATCTACAAATTATGATAGAAACTTTCTTCTCACATAAATTTCTTTTCTAAATATTTATGTGACGTTGTTAGGCTACCGAATTTCTAATAAAAGTAATCGCATCATATCTTTCCTTTCATGTTTACTTTTCTTGTAGTATATCATTCATATATCCAAACCATGTTATTTTACCCATGTTATTCTGTATTCATATTTTAATATGTTTATTTATGTGTGGGTTACCCTTGTACCCTCACTTGTTATTATTTTCTAAAACCATGTTATATAGTTGTTATGCTGCAGAAATTTCTTCTCAAAATTTCTATCTCTTTCTCTCAGGGAATTCTCTTGTTTACTTATGTGTATAACCAAAGCTATTTAGTTTCTATGGTTGTTCATAAATATATAAAAAGGATATATTTTATTCTTGAATTGACAAACATATAACCCTCACTCCCTTTCCATGGTTTATAAATGATATAACGATCTTATTTTTAAGAACATTTTAAACATCACGATTTTGAAATGAAACCCATTTCTTTTATTCTCTATGTGTTATTTATGAAATGTTTGATTATAATCAATGTGGATCACATGAAATTAAATACATATTAAGGGTGGTCCCTGATATCTCTCCAATTCATTGGGTAAATAATTAATCTCTAGAGATGACATGTTTCATGATACCTTGGTGAATAACCTTGGTAATTTTTATGACACATCGGGGATACACCTTGGTGATATGTTAACGACTGCATAAATGAAATGTTGTGGCCACATATTCTTTTTATTATTCAAAGTATTTTTATTATGATATTTTTATACTTCCATTCCTCTTGTACTTATGTTTTTATTCAATTTCTTGTTGATGTTACAAGTATACAGATTCCCTTGTTTACCCATACCGGGACTTCTGCTCACCCTTTCATTTGAATGTATGTCTCTGGGTTATGACATGCAGTAATTTTACTTTGTAAGAACTTATTATGAAGTTTTAAAATTGGATTAGAAGAATTTTTTATGTTTTTTTTCATGTATTATGTTCCTAATTACCAAGACACTAGATGTCAATATCCTCTGTTTGTAAAATTTTATGAAAAGTTATATAATAAAAATGCAGGATGTCATAGATGGTATCAATAGATAGTATGGTTATTTATGGAAATTTGGATATGAAATCTTTAGGAAGAACACTATAGAAAAATATAAATATAGGAAAAGATCAGGGAATTTTTGTGAATGTTGAGTAAGTGGTTTATCGAACAAATACACCCCTGTCTGGATACGTGCAGGTAGAGGCAGCTCCGGAACAGATGTACAAAGGGGTAAAACCCGAAAACATCGCTTTGAGCTAGAATCAAATGGGAACCGGTGCATGACAATGGGACTTGTTTCACTTTTGGTTACGACACTCCCATGGGATATATATGGTTAATCATAATCTTTTTATGAATGATTATGAATGATTTATAGAGAAATGTAATTGGATAAAAAAGTTTTAATATAGATATCCTTTATAGTTAAAAGATTCATTAATGAAATAAGATTCTCATTAATGTTTAATTATTTTAGACATGGTGGGAAATGAGAAGAACCGTGCAAATGGTGACCATAATGGACCATGCGCTGACGACCCTCCGATAGAAGCTCAAATGGAAACAGTTATGCTAATGACAAACCAATAGACTCATGTTATGGTAAATAACTTGAATCAAGTTGAGAGACTGATCTCATTGTGAAGGGAATAACATTCTGTTGAGTCCTTTATGCGTCAACGACCACCAACCTTCAGTGGATTGACTAATCCATTGATTTCTGAGCATTGGATCAGCTATATCGAGGAGATCTTTTCTGTGATCCATTGTTCAAAGTAAGAGAATGTCACCCTAGTTGTCTATCGCTTAGAATGAGAAGCTGATCAGTGGTGGGAGCTGATTAAAAACATAAGGAAAAGAGTGGAGGTTGAAGATATGGAGTGGGAAGAGTTTAGAGGGATTTTCTATAGTATTTATTTCCCTCGATCCATGATAACAAGATTGGAGAAGGAGAATGAATCTTTCAGAATCTATGAGATGTACTTCACCCGAATTTGATGATATAACTCTATATTTTTCAAGGATCCAAATGGTAAGGTTGATAGATTCTTTAGTGGACTGAAACCTCATCTGCGGAAGAATCTATATACCCAAGAATATGATAGCAACGATGAGATCGTGCGGAGTGCGATGAATGTAGAACTGGAGTTTGGTGAGATGTAATGGTCTCATACATCCAACGACAAAAAGAAATCATTGGAGCCATTATTAGGGAGGATATTTGATCAAGTAAGAGGAGGCAAGAAAGTGTAATGCCCCACGTGTAATAAATGTGGGAAGAAGCATTCAGTGATCTACCTTCTCGGGAGCGATAAACGCTATAAGTGTAGAAGAGATGACCATATTGCAAGGAATTTTTGTATTGAGGTGAAACCTCAACTTCCAAACACTAACAAAAAAGAGAGGATGGTGTAGGACCTACCTGATGTCCAGTGCATTATGTGTGGACTACTGGGGCACTTTACCAATCACTGTCCAAATCTGATGGCAGTGGAGGGGAACCACCGTCAGCCTTCTCAAAGGCCAAGGGAGCAGGGATGTTCTTTTTCAATCACGACCGCTGAATTTGAAGCTCCAAATGATGTTGTAGAATGTACTCTTGTTGTTCTCTCAAAGCTAGCATGTAATTTGTTTGATTCTAGTTCTACACATTCCTTGATTTCTTCTATGTTTTCAAAGAATTTAGAATCAACCCCTAACTTTCTAAAAGTAGAGTTATCGGTCAATAATCATGGTGGGATTATCCAAGCATCATCAGTTCTTAGAAACTATAGTATTTACTTTGGTGTACACAATCTTATCGCAAATCTAGTAGTCATTCCTATGCTGGAATATGACATTATACTAGTGATGGAATTTCTCTCAAAGTATAATGCTAAGATAAAATGCAGAAGTAAAGAAATCACATTAGACTTGAATGGAAAACCTACATTTATCTTCAAAAGAGGGATATCTCAACCTGAACTTTGTCAAGAAGAACCTCATATATCCTTCTTTATGGAATTGATCGTTGAAGAAGAAGAAGGAAATGAGAGTTTGAGGATAGAAAATGTACCCATAGTCTAGTAATACAATGACATATTTCCTGAACAGTTTCCTGGACCTCCCCCAGAAGGAGAGGTAGAGTTCTCCATTAAACTCGTACCTATATCTCATCCAATATCAAATACCCTATATATGAAGGGAAATATGGAGCTAGAGGAATTAAATAAACAAATACAAGATATTTTGAATAAGGGGTTTATTAGACCGAGTGTGTCTTCTTGGGGAGAACCTGTTCTCTTTATGAAGAAGAAGGATGGATCGATGCAATTATGACTTGATTATAGATAACTGAATGGTATCACAGTAAAGAAAAAATACCCTCATCCAAGAATATATGACTTATTTGACCAACTTCGTTGGTCTCAATTCCTTTCTATGATTGATCTTCTATTTTGTTATCATCAATTTGGGGTGAAGAAAGAAGATATTCCAAAAACTGGCTTCTAATCAAGAAATGAGAATTATGGGTTTGTCGTTATGCCTTTTTACTGACTAATGCACCTGCTGTTTTTATGGATTTGATGAATACAATTTTTAAAGACTACCACGATAACTTTGTGGTAGTTTTTATTGATGATATTCGTATATACATCAAAGGTTGTGAGGAGCATGAGGATCATCTAATGGTAATTTTTCAAACTCTATGGATGAAGATTGTTTTTGGAAAGTCCATAAAATTTGAATTATTGTTATAATAAGTTTCATTCTTGGGGAACATTGTTAAAAATGAAGGAATCATAGTTGACCCTGCAAAGATAAAGTTTTAGAGGAGTGGACTCATTATATAATAATAACTGAGATTCGTAGTTTCCTTATATTAGCGGGATATTATAGGAGGTCTGTGAAAAAATTTCATGACTTTATAATCCACTAAACAAGTTAACTCGAAAAGGGGTCAAGTTCATCTGGAAAAAGTAGTGAGAGGAATGTTTCCAATAGCTAAATAAGAGATTGGTTACTCCACCTGTGTTAACTCTTCCCTCAAGTGGAGAAGGATTCATATTTTTAGCAATGAATATATAAAAGGGATTTGGTGAATCTTCATGCAAAATGACATGGTCATTGCTTATGCATCTCGACAGTAGAAGATTCATGAGGCAAACTATCCTACGCATGATCTGGAGCTGGTAGTAGTTGTTTTTTCTCTGAAGATATGGAGGCACTTCCTATATGGGTAAAAATGTGAAATATACACAGACCATAAATGTTTGAATTATATTTTCACACAAAAGGAATTGAACATGAGACAAAATATATGGTTGGAACTCATAAAAGACTTTGATTTTTCAATTCATTATCATCCCGGAAGAGCAAAAAAAGTCACTGATGCATTTAACAGGAAAGACCCAGTTGTTCTATCCGTTACGATGATTCAAAGATATCATTTTATAAATGACCTAGTAAAACTGTACGTGGGAATTAAAATGGAAGGGACATCATCAACCCTAACCCAAATGATTTCTCGACCGTCATTACTAGAGAAGATCAAGAAAGCTCAGAAAAAAGATCTTTTTTAGAATAAAATTTAGGCTGTGAAGGATGGGATGTTTCATGAGTTCAATACTGATCAATAAGGTGTACTGAAATTTTGTACAAGACTATGAGTTCTAACTATTCCAGAAATAAAGATGGATCTGATGGATGAAGATCATATCTCTATTTTCTCTATACATTATGGTAGAAAAAAAATTTATAGGGACCATTGTGACCATTATTGGTGGGATAATATGAAAAGGGAGACTGTTGACTACACTTCAAGGTGACTGTTATGTCAGCAAGTGATGGCAGAGGGACAACTTCCTAAAGGGGTATTGCAACCTCTACCCATACCGGCATGTAAGTGGGACAATATCACTATGGAAATTGTCACTAGTCTCCGGAGATCATCCAGAGGAAATAAAGAGGTATGGGTTATTGTGGACCATCACACCAAGACTAACATTTTTATCTCCATTCAGAAAGAGTTCTCTTTTCATCAAATTGCCAGGATTTACGTGAAGGTAGTGGTAAGGCTGCATGGAGTTCCACTTTCTATCATATCTGATCATGATATAAGGTTCAAATAAAAAATATGGAGAAGTCTTCAATAAGCTCTGATCACTGAATTGAATTTCAATATGGCCTATCACACCCAAAATGATGGACAATCTGAAAGGACTATTCATACACTCAAGGACATGATGAGAACTGGCTCAATGGAATTTCAAGGTGGATGGGATCAATATCCCTCTTAAGTTGAGTTCTATTACAACAATAGCTTCCAATCGAGCATTCAAATGGCACCCTATGAAGCACTATATGGGAAGCGATGCAGAAATCCTACTTGTTGGGATGAATTTGGTGAGACAATGCTTCTTGGGCATGATCTTGTGCTAGAGATGACAGAAAAGGTCCTTTCCATCCAACAACACATTAAGGCTGCTCAGAGTCCGAAAAAGAGCTATGCCGACATCCATCGAAGGGACTTGTAGTTTGATGTTGGAGGAAAAGTCTTTCTTCATATTTCAACTTGGAAGATAGTCATGTGGTTTGTGGAAAAGGGAAGATCAGTCCTCGGTACATTGACCCCAATGAAATCTTTATTCATTTGGGAGAAGTTTCCTATCAGATTGAACATCCTCCAAATCTTGCCCAAGTTCATGATTTCATCCACGTATTCCTCTTGAGGAAGTACATAATTGACCCTTAAAATGTACTAAATATAGAGGTGGTACAATTGAAACATGAACTCTCTTATGAGGAGAAGCTGGTGGAGATCTTCGATCGTAGAGACAAGGTTCATCACATCAAGACTACCCAGCTTGTTAAGGTGTCATGGAGGAACCACAAATATGAAGAGGCCACATGGGAACCGGAGGAGTCTATGAGACAGAAGTACCTGCACCTTTTCCCATCATAGGGTACAAGATAAAATTTTGGGGAAGAAATATCTTAAGGGGGGAAGAATGTAATGACCTGATCTTTTTAATTGTATGTGTTTCCAAATTTTTTGGGTATAATTAAAATGCGACCATTGTGTTTCGACTGTTATATGACCGTTGGTCGATGTGATCGTTGGAAACTATAATCTTAATTCTACATTTTTATAAATACTGTTATCTTGGATAATTAATACAGAAATAAGATTGAATGGCCTCATCCATTAGACTCGATTCATATGAAGACCATATGTCCAAACATGGGAAGGAGGTAGCATCACTGGGCTTTTCTCAGGACCAATCCTAAGATGAACTTCAGCGTATGAAGCTTGAATGGAATCACCTAATGGAGAAGTTCAATCTAATAGAAATCACTACTCGTGAAATGTTGTCTGAGCTACCCCAAGATTCTATCACCATATAACAACTTACACTTAGGTCCTATGCTGGTGTTATAAGGGGCTATGAAACGATACCTTATCTATTTGGTGTAATCCTTTTATATAATTTTTTTACTTCTTATTATGGAAATTTTTTTGAATTTAAAATATCCACATAATGATTGGATATGTATTATTGATGAATTTAGGACGAAAGGGGTATTTTAAAATATTTTTGTATTCATTAAATAACTAATAATATGAAATGATTTTCTAAAAATGGTCTTCTACAGTTGTGATCAGTGAGAAATTTAGAGTCGAATAAGATCAACTTGGATTTTAGTGAATTGTAATTTATTTATAGTAACATACCCATATGAATAGTAACAAATATTAATGAATAGTAATTTGACCAAAAAAATAGAAACATCACCAATGAATCTATAAATACATTTTAGACATCTTAAAAGTGAAAAAATGATCATAGTTTAAGTTTTGGTTTTTTTGTATGACAAAAATAATTTATTCAATAATTTATAATTAATATAATAATTAAAAATGAAAATTTATTTTCATAAAATTTAATCATAAATTGTTACTTTATTGTCATATGGGTATAAAATATTTTTATGGAACCTTGATTACTTTTTTATGGTGTTAGAAAATGATTTATTTTTTTAAAGTTGTATTTTTTAGAATAAATATTGATTTTATTTAAAAATTAAATTAAAATTATTTTGAAAATTATTTTCATAATATGAACTTCATTTTTTAATTCAGATCATCTATATTAGGTTGGGGTTAATTTTAGGGTATTTCCTGAAACAGTTGAATTTTTGGTAAATAGTAAAAATGCCGTTTTAGGTTTCACATGTTTAATGACATCATTAATGAGGTAATTATAATTTAAGCTTTCTGGTAAACTTATGAATAGTGAGATATTTAATGAGGAGTCCCAAGTGGTCGCTACCATGGGACAATACCATCAGCAAGCCCATGGTTTTGCAAATACCACCGATGAGGTTTCCCTTTGAAATGAATAATTTATTCAGTCACCATTCCAATAAATTATAAGACATTTACCTCTTTCATTTAATTAAAAAATCATCATAAATGACGTTCTTATCTCCTTACCTCCCATGAAGTCCTCCCAAGGTTCCCCAAAGCCTCTCAAGGTCCCGAACATCATGCTTTTGAAGTTCTTCTTCAAGGTAAGGGATCCTTTCACCCACCTCTTTTTAAGTCATGAATTTCTTTATATTGTGTCTTCTAGTTTCAATCTCTTCTTGTTTAGGGTATGGTCTTATATATTATTATTACATTACATTTCTTGTAAAAATGATGACATATCCTTAATTCTCTCGTCAAATTGTTTTCTGAATTTTTAAGTGATGTCGTTAGGCTGCCAAATTTTTCGTAAAAGAAATCACATCTTCTCTTTCCTTTCAAGTTTCCTTTTCTTGTTGTATGTCATTAAAATATCAATATAATGTCCTTATCTCAATGTTATTCCATATTTATATTTTAATAAGAGTTTTTTATGAGTGGGTTACCATTGTACCCTATATTTTTATTATTTTCTAAAACCATGTTATATAGTCGTTATACTGCAGAAACTTCGTCTCAAAATTTATATCCCTTTATCTCAAGGAATTATCTTGTTTATTTATGTGAATAACATGAGCTATTTCATTTCTATGGGTGTTCTTAAATATATAAAAAGAATATATTTTATTAATTAATTGACAAACATATAACCCTCACTCCCTTTCAATGGGTTATAACTGATATAATGATCTAATTTTTAAGAACTTTTAAAACGTCAGGATTTTGAAATGAAACCCATTTCTTTTTTTCTCATTGGGTTATTTATGAAATAATTGATTATGATCTATGTGGCTCATATGAATGTAAATACATATTAAGAGTATGCCCTGATATCAATCCAATGCATTGGGTAAAGAATTAATCTCTAGAGATGACATGTTTCACGATACCTTGGCGAATAACCTTGGTAATTTTAATGACATCTCGAGGTTAAACATCGGTGATATGTTCATGAATGTATAAACTAAAGTTTTTAGCAACATATTCAAGTTATTATTCAATTTAATTTTATTATTATATGCCTATAAGTCCAAGTCACATGTCGTTATGTTATTATTCATGTTCTTATTGATGTCACAAGTATACTGATTCCCTTGTTTACCCTTGTTGGGACTTCTACTCACCCATTCCATTGAATGTATGTCTCCAGGATATGAGATGAAGTAATTTTACAGGATGAAATTGTGATGAAGCCTTATTAGTGGATCAGATGAATGTTTTATGTTGTTTTTCAGGTATTATGTTTCTGATTTCCATGACACTAGACTTTAAAGATCATCTGTTAGTAAAATGGAATGAAAAGTTATGTAATAAAAAGGCGGGATTCCATAGATTTTATTTATTAGAATGGTAATAAATCAAATAAAAATTGGAAAACAAAATAGAGAATCTTATTTCTAAAATATAAATTTGATAAAAATTATTAACATACTTTTATAATAAAATATGAAATATATATACACACAAATATATAAATTTTTAATTAAAAAATATCCCATTAAAAATCATAAATTATAAATTGAGAGAAATCACTTAAAGAAGAATATAAAAACCTAATTTTGATAAATAAAATCCCTTACTTGGTTTAAAGAAAAAATAGAAAACCATATTTAGAAACTCCTTTATAGACTATAAAACTCCAAAAATGTAACTAGCATGCATTCATGAACACCCATATAAAGGCCCTAAAATGAAAATAATTCTATTTCACCCCTTGTCTAATTTTCCCTTCAACTGACGGTGCACAATTATGGCCTACTGAGAAAGATCTTAGAGGTTCGACTCATCATAAATTTTTATTTACCATTACATGACATACAAAAAAAATTATTTCCATATTACATACTAATAATATTATATTAATATCTAGGTGTTAGAAAACAAATTCTTCACCTCTATCTTATCCAAAAAACTATCAGCAACATTTTTTCATATTAAATTTTTTATTGTAATTTTTTATTTATTTTATCATTTATGTTATTTCAGGTTTTCTACCTCCCCTTTATTTATTATTAGTTACTTTTTATACCTTTGGTTTTTAAGGTTTGTTTTATTCTTTGTTTAAACATTTTCTTAAAAATGTTTTATCTTTTTCTATTTATAAAAATATAAAACTTAATATTATAATTATATAATTATTTTAGTTTTAGTTTTAGAATTTTTTAACACACACTCACATAGATACATATATATATATATATATTATATTTATATAATTATATATATATTTAAAATTTATGAATATTATAGAAAACCTAATTTCAGATATTTAAAAAATATATTAACTTAAAAATAATAATAATAATTTTCTAAAAAAAATTTCCTATAATTTTTATTATAATCAATATTATTACCTTGAATTTCATGAAATTATTTATCCAAATATTGAAATTTATAATTATAAATCAGTTTTTATTAAAATTTAAATAACTATAATGTATTTATTAAATCAAAAAGTTTATAAACAAAAATCATTTAATAATTTATTAAAATAAATTATAATAAAACATAACAAGTAATAAAATAAAGTAATATAAATAAATTATTTAATGAAAATGATTTAACATAACATAATTATATTTCATGATATTTTTATTTTTATTATTAACATTTTTGAAAGAAAAAAATTATCAACTTATCTAGTTATCCAAATAATTTAAAATAATAGGAAATTAGTAAACACAATATACTTTTTATATAAATAGTTCATCTTCAAAAATATTAACATATCCAAAACATCTAATATTTTAACATAATTTAAAATATTTAATTTTTGTTTATTTTAAAAATACAATTATTTACGGATTATATTAGTTTATTTCATTTAAGATATAAAAAATATATGTCTTAAAATATTATTTAATATTTCATATTTGAGATAAGTACTTATTTTGATTAGAAAAAAATACATTATTTTCATAAAAAAATTTATTATAAATAGTTCATTAAAATATAAAAAAATTAATACATTATTAAAATAAGATATCATTGGAAATTAATGGGTTGTTATATTGAAGGATCAAATAAGAAATTGAGGCAATGTTTCCTGATGTGAATAGATGGGCCAAGGAGGCCACCCAATGCTGTAGAAAACATCTCTGAGGAAAACTACACAAATATTAGTCATGATGTTTTGAATTTTTCTTTTCTCTTCATTTAATGCCATAGTGTTTAGAGAAATGGGGACTCTAAATTGTTTAGTGTATACAGAATCTATACTAACGTGATGTGAATGAATTGATGGGAAGGCCCATGTGCGATGAGAAATGTCATGGGTAAGTTGCAATCAATATATGGTCATTCTGCAAAGACAATAAAACCTAGCATGGTAAAAGTATTTCGCTATTGAGGGGTAACCCTCTTAGGAGAGAGTATTGAATATCCTCACAATTGAATATGAGGGATCCAAAGTTAGCACAGTGTAAGGCTAAATTTTATTTTTGTGTGTTAGGACTATTAGTGTTTATTCATCAAATATTTTTCACATGGGTTATAATTGTTTGATACAAGGTACAATTATTACTTATTCTGAGAAATGTTGAACATGTCTATGGTATGGTTTTACTTTAATGTCAGGTGATGTGGATGTTCATTCCATATATCAGTCTATGAGGGAATCATATCCCACTTATGGACGAATTAAATTTATTGGGGCTTATACTTTGAAGGGGGCCTGCGTATCATTTTGGAGTCATTTTAGCATGGATAATATCTGATCTTGAGGTGAATCTGTATCTATGAAAAGAGATAGAAAGTATTGTGGTCACTACAGATCACATGAGCACGGGAATCAAGATCGACGTAGTTCTTGGAGGTGATAAACAAGGATTATGGTCATAGTCTCCGGAAAATGGGAAAAAGTGGGTTTAAGGAAGTTTGTGTTGTGAAAAATTCAAAACATTACATGAATGATCGAGAGAGGTCTTGCACCACATGAAGTAATCCATAATCTGGTTACAAATAGTCTAAGGTTACAATGTTTGGAGTATGGAAAAAATTTTAGAGTCATTTTTCATAGACTATAGGGGATGTTTTTATTTCAGTGGTATATGTGTCGTGCATGAAAGGTAACACCCGACCTAAATGATTCGATGAGGATCACCCACCCCAGAACTACCTAGAAGAAAAAAACAAACAATTTAATGATTTAATTCTTGGACCATGGATATAATGAAAACAAATTAAAGTTATTGTGAATTAACTTGGAAAATTTTGGATCATGTGTAGTCACATGGAACATAAGTTGTAAGACCAACTGTTAGTATAGCCAAAGAGGCTTCTCTACAACATATACACCTTGGGGTGAACTTCCCAAATGATTAAGATCATAATTATTGGACCGTGATTGTTTCATTCCACAATCATGGGGCATCCCCTATTCAAGGAAAAGTTGAATGATTTTTGACCATTCCAAACTTATTGTATTTGCCTTCCTGATCTCAAATAGAGTAAAAATAATCTCTTATTAAGAGGATTCCTACTTTTTCACATTGTATAATCATAGGATAACATAATTCCTTGAGGACATTAGTCATTATATTTTAATGTCATACTACTCAGACTATAGGGGCTGTCAATATTTGACAGTCATAATGCATGGAACATAAAGTGGATTTTGGTTTAATTTATTAAAGCTCAAACCAAGTGCTCTTAGTTTAAGGTTATAGATATTATACTATGAATGGGATTCTGAAACGAAGATATATAGCATGATAGAGTGAAAAATTGATGTGAATGAGGGCCAAGGAGGCACAACACAACACCACCTATTCCTGAGAAACATTCACATAGTTTAATGTCATTATTCTTGGAAAATGCACTCTTACTTTATGTTCATAGTTATTTTACCTAGGTGGTGTATCCCAAATGGGATATGTGTAGCATGGTAGGAATAAAACCCAATGTGGTTGATGAATTAGGGGGAACTGTATAACCCTGCACATTTCAAGGGAGACCTAACCATAATTTAAGGTTGTGATAATTAGACTAAAATATATTATTTTATGTTCATAGAGTTTAGACTTGGGTCTTGTAAATTTCAACAATAGAGGTACACATCCCACCAATACTCCTAATACAACACAAGTCTTTATCAGTAAGGGAAAAAAATAATTTTTATGTAACGAACCATATTTTTGTGAAATTAAAATTTAATTTTTTGGATTAAAATTTTCTAAATAGGAATTATTATGTTACCCAAATGATTCATTGTAGTTATGAGTGTGTTTGAGGTGTGATTGGAGTCCAGAACCCCATGAATTTAGAAAATATACTACGTGAGATAGTGACAAGAAACTGTCCAACCATCCCACATAAACTTCTCTAATGTTGTAGGGAAAGAAATAGGAGAACTGGGGATTATATATTTTTTATTAATCCAGGAAACCCTAAGGTAAGGACAACCTATAGAGGTTTTACATATGCATTTTACATAGTTTTCACATGTTTAGGGAAAACATGCACTTTAACCTTGAATGGATTTTCCTTACACAATGTGGCTAGCATGATATTCACACTATTTGGACAAAAAATGATCTCAAACCATGCACCTTATTTTAGGGTGAAATGATCATTTTTTACTTTGTTTATATTTTAACCAAATTACTACTTCTATAATATTCATTAGACAACCCCCTCAGTTTCTCTCACGTAGCTTCTTCCTCTTCTCAATCTAGGCATTGAGATATCTCTCTCATGCAGACACCAAATCAAGATCTATCGAAGATATTGGATAGATAGAGGTATGATATTGATTTCTAATCATTATATTCAATGTATATATTGGGATATATTTCACAATTTAGGTGAATGTACATTTGACATATTTTTAGTGTGTTCATATATTTCCTCTATTTCCTTCAATAAACATCAAATTTGAGGCCACTATCGAGTGAGGGGTCCTTTACCACCTTAGGATGGGTGGAAATGTTGTTTTATATGAAAATAAAGATAGTTTCATAACTACACAATTGTGATACATGATGAAAATTTCTACGTAATTCCTTAAAATGATTCCTTCATTTCTAACATGATACTCACCAATTTTTATACATCATAGTATAATTTTCAAGTTATTAGTGGGTGTTGACCTTGATCATGGACACACCATAGATGTTAAATCTACGAATACACATTGAAATTAATTGATTCATGCATGTAAAGGATTCAAAGTGTTCATATAGTATTTTTAATGGAATCTCCCACTATTATATGATTGTTTATTGTACCCAAGGTAACTTCCATGTTGTTAGTATGAAAAATCAATATAATTTCCTATTGTGTTTGTTTCATAATTGATAAGGCCACCTTCAAAGTATGCATTGTACATTGAAATTTAATTTAAATGTTTTTATAGATTAAATGTATTTATTAAATAGAATACATCTTTCATGGTCTCATTCCTTCATTAAATTAGTTAAATAGTGTGATTGAAATGGATTATAAAGCATGGAAAGGCCACACTAATCGTGGCATGCATTATCAAATCCATTAGAGGAGCTATAATGCCTTGTTTGTATTTGGTCTTGAAAAATAAAATACATGAGATTTAATGACCCATTGATATTACTATACATATGACTGATCCTGGTTATTGGATGTGGAATGATGATTCAGGGTTATGATGGGAATAATGTTTCATGCTACCTTACATCGGCCATTGAGCATGAAGTCTAACAAAATGGAAACCATTTTGATGGTGGGAATGATAAACCAAATCCCTTGTTTTGAGGATAGATTGATGACACACCCTCTATATCATGTGTTGTGCATGAAATCTCTCACTCATCACAAGATGTTTGGAATTTACCCCTTTTAATGATCTTATAGGCTCAATCGATTGGTAAAAGATGATCGTGCTATTCCTTGGTCCATTGATCACCTAGTATTCTATGTACATGGCGACATACCTTCACACATACCTTTTCCATGTATGTGGATGATGTCCATAAATATATAATATGTATAGTTTCAGAACAAACACTCATTCCGGCCATGAGTCGAAGAAGGTAGTGCCAATAGGTGTCCTTTAGGAACCTGAGTTGGCTGGTATTTATTTATTCATAACTGTTGATAATTAATTTATATTTTCATACTATTTAGTTATGAGTGACACATTGATTTCATCTTGAGACCTTAGGTGGTGCCCTATTGGGATCTTATCTCACAACCTAATTGGGATGTATTTGGAAAATGATTAGATTACTTGTCTGTAGGAATGGATAAAGACAATAACCTTGCTGAAGATTCTTGATTTTATTTACCTATAGTTAGAGCATAGGGGCATAGGACCGAGGACATTCTAAAAATTCTAGTGGGGAAGTATTTTGTAATTTTTTAGTTTGGTATATCATATTGTATATTACTGTACACTCTTTCCCCTTCAATATTATAATTCTATGAAATAATCAAGTATTTTACACTACATTCAATATTTTTATATTATTATATAGTTTCATTGTTATTTAGGATACTTTACATAGTTACTGTATATGTTATGTGCTGATTTCTACAATGGTAGGTTACTAGTCTAGTGTTGGATTGGGCTGACATATATGTGCTTCAACTATTTTATGTTTTTTAAACCCATTATTCCACTTTGATATTAGTGTTGAGTATACCCACAATTATCTCTTTGCACCCTCACTTATAGTTGGTACCCTCTATGGTATGGGGAGGCCCACATGAGGGCATGTAACCCAGTAGCTTAGGGAACAGATGTAACATGCCAGTAAAATAAAGAATGTGATACTTTCATTTATTTTTTAATTTAATTTTAATTTTATTTTAAATGGTCGGCGATATTCGATGGGGTACCTGACACGCAACAGTGGGCTTTCTGAAGTCTTATACTACACACAATCCTGAGTCATATAGAAAATAATAATAATGTAATATTATTATTTTAGATGGTAGTTAACATCTAGTCATTTTATTAGAGGTAATGAACAGAACTAAACATATTATGATTATATATTATTGTTAAATGTGTTTACATTTATCTAAATATATTTATAGGCTTAAAATGTAAATGAATCTAATTTTACGCATAAATTCTCTAATATTTTTTAAAATGTTGATTTAATGCATTTTGATAGAGAAACCTATTTTTAAATATATTTTTTATAACATTTATATGTTTTATTTGTCAAATTAAAATTTTTCTTTAGAATAGGGACATCAAAATTTACTTTGGATGAGCTGTTGTTTTTTTCTGATAAAGTTCCATTTTTAATGTATATTGAAAAATACTGCATTTTAATTCTAAAATACCTTTTAATATAATTTAAATATATGGTTAGATTAAATTTTTAAATGTGTTTAAAGTGTAATTAGATTATATTTTTACCATTTAATTCAATTTGGGAAATTTGAAGAAATTTACTTTGAAATTGGAGATAAACAGGTGTAAATCTTTTGATAGTTATTATTTCTTAAAAATATGCTTTTTGTTTTAACAACATGAATTAATTTTAAATTAATTAATGCAACTTATTTATTTCAATTTGTTAATATAGACATCATTTTTTAATTCAGAATATCAAATAGAGCTTAGTATGAATTATTGGTATTTTTCTTAAAAACATCAATTTTTGAGGAATAATCAAAACACTATGTAGTAGTAAAAAAACTGAATTCTTCATTTAAATGAAATTTAACTGAATTTATGAATTGAATTTTAAAAATCTGACTTACATGTATGTTTTTAGTAAGTAAAATGTCCTCAATAGGATGAAAATAATTTTTGGTGAATAGTAACTTTTGACTTTTATTTACCGCGGTTAAAGATAAATAGTTTAATATAAGGTAAAAATACTATTATATTTATATAAAATTATCTTAACACATGCCCTAACCATAATTTACAGGTCATTGAAGACAAATACAATGCTTTTATTAGTCTTTTGGCCTTTTAAAGCCATTTGGTTAACATAATGACATTTATAACTTTTTTATTTATAGTAAAAATAAAAATACCCTAAGCATGTATTGTTTTTCTAAAACCATTTTAATGTGGGGTTGTATAATTGATATATTTGGATATAAATATTCATTAAAAATCAAAAAATAATTCCTAAATCTTGTAATTTTATTTATAATTTTTAGACATCATGTAAATAAAATTAGTTATGACACCATAATGATGCAGTGTTTAACTGATTAATGAATGATTTAAATATATAAGATTATAAAGATTTAAAAATTATCCAAACCTGTATAATTCATGTTTGGATGATTTTATTTCTATAAATAGAAATTTTATCTTTGACTTTAACAATATTTGGACCTTTTGATACAAAAATCATAATATAATAAAATAATATTTTCAATCATTCCTAAAGAGCCCCTCCTCCCCCTTATAAAAAGCCCCCAAGTCTAACCCATTACTCACACCTCTCAAGTCCCTTGGGTCATCCAACATCTCCCCAGTTAAGCTCTCAATATATGTCCCTTCCACCTAGAAACCTTACCTTAGGTAGAAGGATCTTCAAAAATCCTTTTGGTTCAAACTAGAGGGAGTTACCCGATTTAAAGGTAACATCTTCTCTTAAGTTCTTTTGCATTATTTTACTTCTAAAAACCCCAATACTCTTTTTATTACTTTCTTTTATAAAAAAACTAGTATAATAAATATACTATGTTCTTCTTATGGGTTGTTTTTTATCTACACATACACACACCACCATCTAATTGGTAAAAAACATATTGTTTCTATGGACAAAGAACTGCTGCCTCACGAAACCATGATTGTTCTATCTTCTCCTACCACCTATTTTAGTGGCCATTATGATGGAACGTTATTTATAAGTGATATATATTATATTTTTTATCTCTTATTCTTGGTTAATCATGTTTTAGAATATACTATTATGCCTTTCATGTTATATATATACGATAATTTCATTTGATGAAGGGCGCACTACCAGCCCGTCAAAGTGATATGACTCGTTCATACAATACAAGGAATGTGTAAATGGTGGTGTTAATGAAATTATGTAACATATATATAATATTATATTAAACTATATTTATAATATACCAATGTATCATTAATTTTTCATTTCTTTAAAAATAAAAATAAATAAATAGATGTAGCATTCATGCGTACGAACGACTTACTGTCTCCATGAAGTGTGTATTTCCTTTATTATGTCCAAATATTATGTAATATTATAGATACATATATACCTGATATACCTGATATATATATCTTGAATATCATTCTTTAGATAATGTAATTTTGACCACATGGACAAATTGGAATTATAACAAGTTCATATTTTTAACTCAAATTTGGATCTTCAACTAAATGTCTGATATGAACTCAAATAATTAATAATTGCTATTGAAAGAAAATAAGTGATATAAGAGAAATAATAAAATTTAAAAATGGTCTAATGGAATTATAATTTTACATTAGTTTATTATTCAAGAAGAACAAGGAACAATCAAGTCAAGTTGGACAGGAGGTAAGGGGTTTCTTATTTCACTTTTAATTCTGTGAGATTTCCATAGTTCAGCACTTATATATTGCATGTGGTGTATTGCGTACTGAAATTTCCAATATATATTCATTATTATATTTTTATTCATGGTATTATGTGATTCATTTTTTGTTTATTATCATTTGGTCAAACAACTTGATTGATTACTACGTGGAAATGGGTTTCTTATCTCACTTTTAATTCCGTGAGATTTCCATTGTTCACCACTTATTTATTGCATGTTGTGTATTGGGTACTGAAATTTGATATATATTATCATTATTATCTTTATATTCATGGTATTATATGATTTATTGGGTGGTTATTATCTTTTTGTCATACGACTCGATCTATTACAACGTGGTAAGGGGTTTTTATCTCACTTTTTATTCCTCTAAGATTGATGCTATATTTTACACTATTTCCTTTTTGGTGGAGTATCTACAGCCCATGATTGTATTATTTTATTAATATTAATTAAATTATGGTTATTTAAATCTTAATTTTATGAACATTATTTCATTGGTTGTAAGTTTTGTAACTTACCAAATCGGTTAGGGAACCTTTCACCTCCCCCTTTCAGTAAAAGACTTATTTTGTTATGTCTTTTAATTTACAACTTCATATGTTGGGATATGTTCTTCTATATAATTATTGTTTCAAATCTTATGTCCACGGGATGAGAATCCTGTTTTTTCTCTCATAAACACATTTTATGAATTTTAAAGTGATGTTGTTAGGTTGTCGAATTTTTGTAAGGAAACGTCAATACCGAATTTCAATTCATTGGGTTAAAATTATAATTATTTATTATGTCATGATATGAATATGTGTTAATGAACGATGATGATTTTACATTTAATATGCAATTATACCATGGGTATTAATAATTTTCACACAAAATTATGTCAGTGATTTTTCCTTAATCTTATGATATTTTCTTTTCAAGGGACTATGTCTCAATTAACAATCTATTGAGAAATTTTTGTTGTTATACACCAATTCACTTTTCTAGGATGTATATACTCCCCTTTGAAATATTATATCATGAATATCCTATATATCATTAAATAATGAGTTTTTTTATTCTTCAATTATGTTTAGTCAAGTGTTTCTTAAGTGTTACGAGACTATTTAACTAAAACATCATTTTAAATGCTTTAAGGATTTATTCTTTTAAATATTTTTCAATAATGTCCATGTTTTGAAATTGGTTTTAAGGATTTATTTATATAGAAATTAATGTTTTAAAATGTTAATTCCTTTAAAATCTTCAAAGTGTTGTGGGACACTTTGACTCAAAAATCTCTTTATTGAATGTTTTAAATGGTTTTGAATATGATTTGATAAAGCATTGATTCAGTTAATATCTTGAAATGATATATTATGATTGCAATGTGAAAATTTTATCTTTCCATTATTTTTGTTTTATGTTCTATGATTATGTTATGGTTCTTGGGCATTGTTTACGTATATGGGTGGCTCTTTGATAAACCTTGGGTGGGTGAGCTCGAGATAGCTCTCCAATGCGTTGATTACTGTGATAGTGGTGAACATTAATGTTCTACTAAGAGATTTAGAGAATATACTATGATAGGTATTCCAACGTAACATCATATGTAGTAGTGATAACTACAATGTATGTATGTTATGTATGCCACAGGTAACCTTTATGATTAATTATTTATGTATGTTATTCATAATTCATATGATTTCATGAGGTATGTTATGATTTAAAAGTATGGTTTCATTTTTTTTATTTTTTTATTGGATAATGTTTTATTTCCTTATGTTATAATTCTTACTGAGAATTTGATGCTCATTTGATGTTTTGAAATGATATTCCCAAGACTTAAAGATGAATATGGTCCATGATGGGATTAAGTAAAAGTCATACTGTCTAAAACATGGGAGTAGACATGTTGTTTTCTTTTAAGAGTATTTAATTTTATGAAAATAATTTATTCTAGGTAGAAGTGTCTAATTTATAATTTTTCAAATGTAATGTAATATTTATGGCCTAATTCTATAAAACTCTAAACCTGAAAAGACCCTCAACGTGAATTCTTGACTTATCTCATGATTATTTAATTTTTATGGTCGGGGCCTTATAGTTGGTATCAACGATTGGTTTAGATTAATTTATAGGTTAGGGTGTTATTTAAGTATAAGTGAAATAACCATAATGGTTAGAATATTATAAAGAGTCATATTTATTTTAGAGGTGATAAATGGTTATTACATTTTTGGGTGAAAAATTAAAGGCATTTGATAACCTTTGAGGGTAAAATATGTTATGGTTATTTTTAAGGAATTTGTCTCACTTTTTTTGGAATGTTATTAAATTATATAATTTACTATAAAGGCAAACATGCAGACCGTTTGACAACCCATCGTTTTGGAAAAAGCTTTATGAATAAAACACACAACCAATGTGCGATTGTGATTTATCGCCTTCCACTAAACTACGTGATGTCCCTAGTTAGTGTGAAAAATTCTATTTATTTAAATGATTTTTTGAATCAAGAATAAGTTGATATGGGATGTTATTTTTTATCAAATGAGAATACCTAGTATAGGTAAATGATCTGGTGATTAATTGATGAAGGTTATTTTGGAAGAAATTACCTCCATTGGGAAAACAATATGCTTAAGGACAATAAAATACTATGAGATTTAATTTGTGGTGTAATGGTTGAAATATTATTTTGGAAGAATAAATGTTTTAATTGTGGACATAAGGTTATTTGGGTTATTCGTGGAAATTATTAACCTATCATAGAAAATATGTGATTAGGTTAATTACACATCAGTATGAGACTTTTAGAGTAGTCGATGTTTTTTGAGAAAAATGGTAAGATATACTTTGGGAGACTATGTGATTAAATCCTTCTATGTTTTGGGTTTCAATCATAGTTTTTATTATTTTGAATAATTTTAGCGATAGATTTATATTAAATGGTCTTTCTTGATCTTTGTGTACTGTTGGTTTAATTTTGGAGATTAAGATTAGTATTACTTTTTATAAAAGATTATACTTTTTGGAGATTCAAATCGTATACTAACAAATTTTGGTTTTGGTTAATGTATAAATAAAAGGGAATTATATAGTTCATCTTTCAAGGATTATGTGAATCTCTAGAAGATGATTCTAGCACATTTTATTTGACCAAGTCATCTTGAATACTCACCGTTTGGAGAAAACGTGAGTTTGTGGTAGAAATTTTGTAAATGATGAAAGTCTACATGTCATGTAATTAAGTTTCCTTATGTTCTTATTCAATCTCATATATAAATTCTCCAAAATTATGAAAAGAAACTTAAAAAAATGTTTCCCATTTACTTTTCCTACAGGGAATCTAAGGACCCTTTAACCCATCACAAATTTGTGGTTTTCTTGTTGTTAACGTTCTGCTAATCATATTTTCTATCACTCTGCATCAAAACCTGGCAATTAGTTTTTTAACCATATATATGTTTTCATGGAATCTAATTATGGGTTATCTCGGGTGACCTTTGTACTTCTCTTTATTTCTTTTAATGTGGTACTTTTATTTACTCTTTTTCCGATTTGGGAGTTTCAATGATGTTTCTGAGCCCAATTTTAAAATTGCGAGGACACAATTTCCAAAATGGGGAATGATGTAACATCCTAGGAAAATAAAGAATATGATATTTTCATATATTTTTTAATTAATTATTAATTTAATTTTAAATGGGACGCTATATTCAATGGAGTACCTGACACGCAACAATGGGTTTCTCCGAAGTCTTACGCAGTATGCAATGCTGAGTCATATTGGAAATAATAATAATAATATTATTATTATTTTAAATAGTAGTTAAAATATATCCATTTTATTGTAAATATTGAACATAACTTACCATATTATGATTATTCATTTTTGTTAAATGTTTTTACATTTATCCAATAAAATTAGAGGCCTAAAATGTGAATGAATCTAAATTTAAACACAAATACTCTAATAATATTTAAAATATCGATTTAACACCTTTCGATAGCAAACCCTTTTTTAAATCTAGTTTTGTCACTTTTTTACATTCTATTTGAAAAAATAAAATTCTTCTTTAAAATCGGGACGTCAAAATTTACTTTGGAAGAAATGTTGTGTTTTCCTGATAAAGTTTAATTTTTAGTGAATTTGAAAAATACTGCATTTTAATTCAAAACTACCATTTAATCTAACATATTTATATTTTTAGAGTATATTTTTAATTTTTTTAATGTTTAATTATATTATATTTTTACCATTTAATCCAATTTTGGTCATTAGAAGTAATTTCACTTTGAAATTGGACATAAACAATTGTCAATCTTTTCATAGGTATTATTTCTTAAAAACACCCTTTTTGTTTTGACAACGGGAAATAATTTAAAATTAACTAATGGAACTTATATGTTTTGAATTTTGTAAAATATACATCATTTTTGAATTTGGAATATCAAATATATCTTGCGCTTAATTTTTTGTATTTTTCTGAAACACATCAATTTTTGATGAATAGTGAAAACATTGAGTAGTAGTTAAAAAAATCAACTTCATCATCTAAATGAATTTTACCAATTCTGTGAACTGAATTTCAAAAAATCTGACATACTTTTTTATTATTTGTTAGTATAATGTGGTTCAATAAAATGAAAATAAATTTTGGTGAACAATATCTTTTGACTTTTATCTACCATTGTTAAAGATAAATAGGGTAATTAAATGTACAAATAATAGTATAATAATATAAAATTATCTTACCACTTGTCCTAAAATTATTGGATGAGTCATGGAAAAAAATAAAACCATTGGGTTAGACTTTTGGCCTTTGAAAGCCATTTGGGTAAGATATTGACATTAATAACATTTTATTTATAGTAAAAATAAAAATATCATAAACATGTATTGTTTTTCTAAATTAATTATAATTTGGGGTTTTAAAATTGATAAATTTGAATATAAATATTAATTATAAAGATAAAAATGTTTCCCAAATAATGTTATTTTATTTATTATTTTTAGACATCAAATAAATAAAATTATTTAGGACACAATAATGATGTCGTGTTTACCTCATTAATGAATGATTCAAATAAATAAGACTATAAAGATAAAAAAAATATACAAAACCTATAAAATTCTAATTGGATGATTTTATTTCAAAATATAGGCCTCTTTTCTTTGACTTTAATAAGTTTTTGATCTTTATAAATCTAATATCATTATATAAATAAACAATATTATCAAACATTCTTAAAGAGCACCTCCTCCCACATATAAAAATCCCTCCACTCTAACCCCTTACTCACACCTCTCAAGACCATTGGCTTATCCAACCTCTACCCAAATAATCTTTCATTTTTCCTCTCTTCTATAAAGAATCTTTACCATAGGTAGAAGGCATATCAATCAATCCTTTTGGTTCAAAGCAAAGGGAGTTTCTTGATTTTAAGGTAACATCTTCTCTTAAGTTCTTTTCTTTTATTTTACTTATCCAACCTTCTAAACTCTTTTTATTCCATTATTTTATAAAAACACAAGTATCGTAAAAATAAGATGTTTTTTATGGGTAGTTTTTGAACTAAACTTATACACACCTCCATTTAATGTGTAATGAACCTACAGTTTCTGTGGATGGTGAACTGCTGCTTCATGAAACGATGATTGTTCAATCTTTTCCTACCACCTATTATGGTTTCCATTATGATGAAACTATATTTATATGTGGTATATATTATATTATATTTTATATCTAATACTTCTTTAATTATTTTTTAGAACATACCATTATGATTTTCTTGTTTTATATTTACGATAATTTCATTTGAGAATGTGTGGACTTCCGCCCCCTCACAGTTATATGACTCGTTCATACCATACATGGAATGTATAAGTTAGGATGTTAATGAAAATATTTAACATATATATAATATTATATTATACTAGAATTATAATATACATATGTATCATTATTTTTTTATTTCTTTAAAAATGAAAAAAATGAAAGTAGCATTATTGCGTATGTACAACATACCGTCTCCATGAATGGTGGATTTCAATTATTTTGTAATAATGTTATGGACTATTATAGATACAAATATAGTATATATATTTGATATATATGATATTTAAATTATGAATATAATTCTGGAGATAATTTACTTTTGACTACATTGACAAATTGCAATTATAACAAGTTCATTTTTTTATCTCAAATTCCGAACATCGACAAAATATCCGATACGAACCCATATAAATAATAATTGTTATAGAAAGGTAATAAGTGATATAAAAGGAATAATAAAATTTAAATATTTTTTGAAGAAAGTAGAAATTGACATGTTTATTATTTAGGAAGAATAAGGAACAAACGAGTCAAGTCGGGCACGCGGGAAGGGGTTTCTTTTATCACTTTTAATTCAGTGAGATTTCCATTGATTGCCACATATTTTTCGCATGTTGTGTATTGTGTATTGTCATTTGATATATATTACCATGATTCTATTTATATTCAATGTATTCTGTGATTCATATGGTTGTCATTATATTTTGATCATATGACTCGATTGATTACAATGTGGTAAGGGGTTTCTTATCTCACTAGGAATTCTGTGAGATTTCCATTGTCCGCCACTTATTGATTTCATGTGGTGTATTTTTTATAGACATTATATATATATTATCATGATTATATTTATATTCATGGTATTCTGTGATTCATTTGGTGGTTATAATCTTTTTGTCATACTATATGATTGATTATAATGTGATAAGGGGTTTCTATCTCACTTTTTATTCCTGTGAGATTCATGATATATTTGACACAATTTCTTTTTGTATGGTGTATACATCCAATGATTGTATTATTTGTATAATATAAATTAATTTATGGGTATTTAAATATTAATTTTAAGATCCTTATTTCTTGGTGTGTATGTTTTACAAGTTACCAAATTGGTAAGGGAACCATTCACCATCCTCTATTCGTCAAAGACTTCTTTTGTTATGCCTTTTAATTTACATCTTATTATGTTGGGATATGTTCATATATATCCTTATTGTTTTAAATTTTTAGTCCTAGTGATGAGATACCCTTTTTTCTCTAATCAACTCATTTTCGTAATTTTAAATTGACGACGTTAGGCTGTGGAATTTTGGTAAGGGAACTTCCTTACCAAATTTCAGTTCTTTGGGATAAACTCCTACTTCGTGATTATGTAAGGATATGAATATTGTGAATGACCTATGATTGTTTTAAACAAAATATCCACTTATATTGGGTGTTTTATTATTTTCCATGCATAATTATGTCATTTATTTCTTCTTAATCTATAGATATGTTCTTTGCAAGGGACTTTGTCACAATTTACATTCCATTGAGAATTGTTTGTTGTTATAAACCATTTCACTTTTCGATAGTTTATATACTACTCTTTGAAATATTATATCATGAATATCCTTATTCTCATGATATTATAAGTTTTTTTTTATTCTTAAATTAGGTTTAGTAAAGTGTTTCTCATGTGTTACGAGACTATTTAACTAAAACATCATTTTAAAAATCATTAAAAAATTTCTTGTAAATATTTCTCATTAATATAGATGTATTGAAATTGGTTTTAAAGATTTATTTATATGGACATTAATCTTTTATGATGTTAATTCCAAAGAAATATTCAATGTGGTATAGGACACATTGATTCCAAAATATCATTATTGACTGTTTTAAATGGTTTTGAAAATGGTTTGACAAAGCATTGAATATGTTAATATTTTAAATTGATATATTATGATTACAATTTGGAAATGTTACATTTCCTTTATTTTTGTTTTATGTGCTAAGATTATGTTAAGGTTAATGTAAATTTTTTATGCATGTGGTTAGTTCTGTAATAAACTAAGGGCGGGTGAGCCCGAGATAGCTCTTTAATTCTTTTGGTAATGTAATGGAGGTAAACATTAATTTTTATACAAAAAGATTTTTGGAATATAATCTGATGGGTATTCCAACATAACTCCCTTCGTATCTATTATAGCTACACTTTAAGGATGTTATGTATTCCATAAGTTACCTTTATGATTTATGATTTATGTGTGTTATTTATAAATCATATGATTTCATGAGGTATGTTATTAGAAAAAAGTATTGTTTCATTGATTTGAATTTATTGATGGGATAATGTTTTTTCCTTATTTTATAACCCTTACTGAGCTTTTTATGCTGATCCATGGTTTTGAAATGTTTTTATAGGACTTAAAGATGAATAGGGTCAAGGGATGGATCAAGGAAAATTCATGTTGTCTAAAACATGGGTCTCGACATGTTGTTTTCATTTAAGAGTTTTTATTTTATGAAAAAATAGATATTGGGTAGAAGTGTCTACTTTGTAATTTTTGAAATTTCATGTAATAAGTATGGCCTAATCCTCTAAAACACTAAACCTAAAAATATACTTAATGTGAATTCTTAACTTTACTCATGATTATGTAATGATAAAGGTTGTGGCCTTATAACTAGCTAATTAGATCCCATGTCAGGATGTTACATAGTGGAATTAGTGGAATATTTTTATTTTACTTTATATTCGTTAATTTGGAAGGATAATATGAGGTAAGGGGATTTTTAAATGACCTTGTTCATAGACATATATATCCCTTGTATAGGGAAACCCAAATTACTTGGATGAGTTATTTCATTTATCGTTTATCCATGTTACAGATTATTTGACTTCACCCTTGGGTGAAACACTTGTTTGGAGATGATAATATTATAAGAATTATATCAATGACTATTTATATTAATTGGACTAATTAAATAGTTAATTGCATATATTCATGAATTATTTTTGGAATAATAATACTATTACGGAATGAATTTCTCCCATGCCTAGTTTACTTTTAGCATGCATTTTCATGTTGTATATTATTGTCACCTGATGATTATATTTAAATGTGTTGATATTTCTTGTAGGGACTGAGAAACATTAAGTATACTAAGAGTTCATATTTTATCAAAAATATTGTTTTCCTAATTAGGCTATGAAACATGACGTATGCAGGAAATTATGGAATGTTGATCCATGGACCATAGGTCATAGGCAATGAAACATGTTAAGGAGTCTATTTTGTGGATGTCATATATTTTTTCATTAAGTCTATGTTTCCTTATGAATCAAAAATAGAGATCAACTAGTTTGAAAATTTAATGAGATTTAAATATTTGAAGAAGAAAAGAAATAAAAAGAATACAGATTTTAAAAAGATTGTATCATTCTTATACAGGTGATTTGAGAGATAGACCTATACCCGACCATAGTAGTGGGTAATTGGTTTCTCTATTCTGTTCTAATGTAAGTATATAGTATTTCTCTATTATAAGGTCTTCAATTTAGGAGTAGGTAGAGGGCCATGAACTCTATATAGGATGGTTTTTCAAATATTCTAGTTTTCTATCAACAATCATTTATATTCTAAAGATCTCTGTTGAGGTGTTTGTTTGAAATTATTGCTACATGCCTCCATGAAAACCTCCAATTATACACCCTGATAGGGGTGATGACCTTGTACTAGAGGTGGTGGGCCATGAGCTTCCATTTCTTACTCGTCTAGTTCCACTTATAGAACAAATTCATATTCAATATATGGGCACTGATATCCAGTTTTGAGAGGGATTTCTACATTTTTCGTAGTCTATACAAGGTTTTTGTAGTCTTTCGCTGAGTATGTATGTGTTGAATTAAGAGTTATAATAGTATCATCTTCTATCCTTTTTGGGAGGAGATGGACCACATGCCATTGATTTAGAGATCAAGGATTTTCATTCGATTTTTCAAACATTTAGAGACACCTTCATAGTAGAGGGTAAATATTTCTACATATATTCTCTTTTATTCATCTATGTGATACTATAATGTTATTACCCAAGTATATCTACACCATAATATTGATTGATATGATTTCAATAATATCATCTATGACTATTTATCTCCATAGAATCCAAGGTATGACCATGAAAGAGAGTTTCTGATCCTAGATTAAGGATCTATGTTTTTAATGGAGTATTCTACTCGCTTTTATGAACTGATGCAGTTCACTCCTTCTCCAGTGGGTAGAGAACTTATGACCGCTGACCGAATCATGTATGGTATAGTATATTCCATCAAATCATGAGTCAATTTATTTTAGTTGATGACCATATCTAAGATAGTCAATCAAAACATTATTATATAATATAATTTGAGAGAAGATGATTGAGTAAGCCATGGTTGTTCTTCCCCAAGACCTATCAGTCATTCTTTTTTCTAGGAAAAAGTTGTTCTTTGAGGCTACTCATAGAGGTACACTACTGAAAACAAAATCTACACCCATTTATTTGTAAAAAACCATGGTTATAGGGTACCCATATACCAAAGATATTCCAAAAACCATGGGAATAGTGTGTAGTTAAAATCTATACAAAATCTTTTTAAAAATACAGTGGGTATACGCTTTGGTTCATGACGTATACCAACTATTATTGAAAACATGATGGGTATAGGTCACCAATAGAACCCACAGTTTTGAAAAAATATTAGGTATATGATTTTTTTTAAGACCTATACACATCGTTCTTCAAAAAACCATGGGTATAGGTCAAACCTATACCCACAGATATCCACAAATCATGGATATTTTTAATATGCATAACTATGGATTATATAAATTTTGTCTACATCTTTTTCCTTGTAGGAGTGGGGGGATTAATTAACCTGAGAATGCTTTGTGCCAAACATTTCAACCTATATCTATGATTTAGAATAATATATATATATATATATATATGTAAATATATAATTTTATACCGATAATCATATGTGGTGTAGTGGTTAATCACTTTGGTTCTGCAGTGGTAGTACATAGTTTGAATCATGAAACATGTATTTTGTTAATCCAATAGGCTTAGATTGACAACAATTCATATAGGGTTATTGACATGGTGGACTCACCTATTTCCACAGTTTATAACCATGGTAATATCATTCTCAAACTGTAGGTATCGTTTAGAGTTCTATCAACAGCTTAATTTCTCTGAATCATTGTTATAACCTATACCCATGGTTTATGGACTATACCCATGGTTCCAAACAATAGGTATAGTGTAATTTTCCTATAGTGGTACCCCCCATTAATGATTCTAATGATTAAATAATTCACAAATATCAATAGTGAAGGATGTTTGTAAATTTTAAAACTCATTGATTACCAGATCCAATGAAATGTAGAAGATATGATAGGAGGGGGAATATCTCACACTTAGGCAGAATGGTTCCCTCAATTCCTTAAGAGAAGGTACCTACACCTATTCCATTTCTGAAGTGGTTCTAGAAGTATCAAAACAAGTAGGATGTTAGAATACCCCTAGCTACTCTGGCTGAGGCAGTGATAGAGGAAGTGGTAGTAAGACACAATATTCTCAACCCCAATCGAGTGGACTTTCTCAGGGTAATTAGGTTGTGATTCAGGTCCGTAGTACATGGCAATTACATTCATCTTTTTCTTGTGCTAGAGGATTAAAGAACTGAACCTTATACTATTATAGGTACAATTTTGGAACTTCTAATTTATAGTCTAATTTATTTGACACAGGCGCATCACATTCACTAGTGGCAAAAAACATTTAACATGTCAGCATTTTTCATGTCGGTTCTATATAACAGACGTGCAATGATTTAATAAACGATATATCATGTCAGTTATTTTCCGTAACACCCCTGGTAAATAAAGAATATGACATTTTCATATTTATCCATATTTGTGAATAAAATATTAATATGACTTTAAAGGGGACGCTATGCTTGATGGCATACCCAACACGCAACAACGAGTTTCTTGGGAATCTTACGTTGCACTCTAATAATAAAATAATATTATATTAAATGGCAGTTAACATGTATCCGTTGTATTGGAGGGAATGGATAGAAATTACCAAAATATGATTATATATGTTTTTAAATGTTTTTACATTTATCCAATAAAGGATAAAGGCTTAAAATACGGAACGAATTCAATTTTAGGCGTATATGCCCTAGTTTTCACTAAAGGTTCACTTATCGCCTTTTGATGGAGAACCGCCATTAAATATAGTTTTTTTCACTCTTATAAATTCTATTGGACCAAATAAAACTCTTCTTAATAATTTGGACATCAAAATTTACTTTGTGTAAATTTTTGGTATCTTTTTGATAAAGTTCATTTTTTAATGAATAGTGTAAAATGTTGTATTTTAATTCAAAACCTATTTTTAATCTAATTTATTTAAATGATTAGATTATCTTTTTAATTGGTTTTAAAGTGAAATTAGAATATATTTTTACCATTAAATCCAATAGTGGTCGTTGGAATTAATTTCACTTTGAAATCAGACTTAAACTAGTGTCAATCTTTTGATACATATTGTTTCATAAAAACATGCTATTTGTCATGACAACGGGAATTAATCATTAAATTAATTAATGTGATTTATATGTTTTGAATTTTTTAAAATAGACTTCATTTTTGAATTTTTAATATCATATATAGCTTAGGGTGAATTTTTGGTAATTTTCTGAAAAACTTCAATTTTTGATGAATAGTGAAACCACTAAGTGGTACTTATAAAAACTGATTTTCCGTTTAAATGAAATTTTGCCACCTTTGTGTTTTGAATTTTAAAAATCCGACAAACATTGTTTTCATAAAGAAGTAAAATGTGGTTCAATGGGATTAAAATAATTTTTTGGTGAATAGTAACTTATTAAGTTTTTAATCGCGTTTAGAGGTAATTAGTGTAGTTTAAGGTAGAAATAATGTTTTAATAATATGAAATGAACTTGAAACATCTCTTAAACTCATTGGATGTGTCATGGCTGACCAAGAAAACCCATGGGTCAACTTGGGGACCCCATGAAGCCACTTTGGTTGGAAAATGAAATTAATATCTTTTTATTTAAAGTTAAAGTAAAAATGAGACAAACATGAAATGTTTTACTACAAAAATTTTTACATGGGGTTATACAAATCATATTTTTGACTATAAATATTCATTGGAAATCTATAAAGATTTACTACATCATAGTAATTTTCTTATAATTTTTATACATTAAATAAATTAAATTATTTATGACATCATGATGATGCAGCGATTGCCTCATTAATAAATCCTTTGGCTCGGCCATCCCCTGCCCATTTACTCTCTCCACATCCCTCTCATCATCCTAGAGGATTCCCATTGGGCAGAATCCTTTAAAAGGAAGCCTTTAGGCTCAAATCAAAAGGAGTTACACTTTTAATGGTAATTCATTCTCTCATGTTCATTTGTTTTATTTTGTTTCTCCAACCCCCTAAACTCTTTTTATTTACTTCTTTTGTAACAACACTAGTATCTCCAATATACTATGATGTGGTTATAAGATTTATTCAAGCAACACTCTCACACAACTACATCAAATGGTTAAAGAACATACGGTTTCCGTGGATGGCAAAATTCTGCCTCCCAAAACGATGATTGTTCAATACTCATTTAACACCATCAAAGGTGGAAATTATGATGTCACTATTTTTATATATGATATATAATAATTTTATTCTTTCCTTAAGCTTATTTATTTTTCATTTATGACATACGATTATTGTTTCCATTATGGGTAAACACGATATCTTCATTTTAGGAAGTGCGGACTACCGCCTCCTGAAAGTGATTTGATTCGTTAATACCATATGTGGGATGTGTAAAGGATAAAGTTAATGATATTATATATGTTATTATACTTGAATTATAATATACTCTTATATCATTATGATTCCATTCCATAAAATACGAAATAGAAATGGAAGTAGCATTCATGCGTACGTACGGCTTACAGTCTCCATGAACGGTGAATTTCATTTCTTACCTCTAAATGATTATGTAATATTATAAATACATGTATATTATGGATATATATGATATATATGATATCCAAATCATGAATATAATTCTGGATATAATGAACATTTGACCACACGAACAACATGTAATTGTAAGAAGTCCACATTCGACTTAAGAACCAAATATCGACAAAACAAACATTATTAACTTAAATGATTACATAATGTTTATAACATAGAAATAAGTGCTCTAAAAGGAATAATGAACTAGAAAAATGTTCTTAATAAAGTGGAAATTAACTCAAGTTTTTTATTCATGACGTTAAAGAACGGTCGAGTTAAGTCGAACCCGAGGTAAGGGATCCTACACCTCTCTTTCCTTTTGAGTACACTCTTTTATGTCATTCCTTTTAAGCTCATATTTCTTATGATTGGGATGTTATTTTATATTACTGATACTTTACTTATTATGTTCATATGGTAATAGACCCTATTTCTTCTCATCAATCCATTTTGGATGTTTTGAGTGGCGCCGTTAGGCAGCTGAATTTTCGTAAGGGATTTTTCATCTCACTTTTATTCCCGTGAGATTTATGCTACATTTGCCACAATTTCCTTTGAGTGGTGTATGTACTGCCCATTATTTTACTCATTGTGTAATATAATTTCTTTTATGAGTATTTACATCAATTTTGTATTGTCCTTCTTTCACGAGGTGTATGTTTTGAAAGATACCCATGTCGGTAAGGGAACCTTTCACCCTCCTCATTTTAAAAGACTTTGTTTGTTATGTCTTTTAATTCACATACTATTATGTTGGGATATATTCTTCTATATCGTTATTGATGTAAATTTTATGTCCATGTGATGAGATTCCCTTTTATCTCTCATCAACTCATTTTCTGAATTTTTGAAGTGACGCCGTTTAGGCTGTCGAATTTTACCTAGGGAACGTTTTAACCCAATTTCGATTTCTTTGGGTTCAACATGTAGTTATTGAATATGTCATCCTTTGAATATGTGTGAATGAACTTTTATTTTTTTACACTTAATATCCAATTATATTGGGTGTATTTATATTTGTCACACATAATTTTGAGATTGATTTATCCTTAACTTAAGGATACCTTCTTTATAAGGGATTTCATCACATTTTACATCCCTATTGAGACTTCATTGTTGTTATGCAGCAATTCACTCTTATATGGTGTATATACTATCCTTTGGAATATTATATCATGAATCCATTTATTCTCATGATATTAAAAAGTTCTGATTAAATGTTATTCCTCAATTATTGTATTCAAGTGTCTCAAATTTTGGTAAAAACCCTTTAACCAAAATATCTCTTTAAATGTTTTAATGATTTGTTCTTATTAATATCCATTTTTTCAAAATGGTTCTAAGGATTTATTTATATGGATATTAATGTTTTAAAATGATAAACTCTTCAAGGTGGTATGGGACTTTGTCTCAATCTCCTTTCATTGAGGCATATTTTATTTTATACACAACTTTCTTTTATACGGTGTATAAACCCCTTTGACTTTTACGTTTATCCAAAAGGAATCTTTTTTATACGAAGCATTTTACAAAATGACAAAAGGGAATGTTTTTGTCGTACGTATGCGGCGACAACGACTTCTCCGCCACCCTGACCATTATTTGAGTTTTGGCTTCCTCTACAAGCCATACCTTCTTTTTAAAAGAAAAATAAATACCATGTTTTACATTTCTTTTGTGGTATTGAAAATGGTTTTCATAATATTTTTATATCAATGTGTTGTATTGATATCTTGTGATTGAAAGGTGGGAATGTTATGTTTCCTTTATGCATGTTTTATGTGATATGATTATGTTGAGGTTCTTGGGCATTATTATGAAAACGGGTGGTTCCGTGATAAACTAAGGGCGGGTGAGCCTGATATAGCTCTTCAATGCATTGGGTAACGCGAAGGAGTGAAACGTTAAGGTTTCTCAGAAGATATTTAGGGAATATACTGTGATGGGTATTCCAAACGTAACCAAGAGGGTTACTCCCTACGTAAGAATGCTATGAATGCCTCAATTTAACTATATGTCTTATGATTTATATCATTTATTCATGGTTTGATGAGGTTTGTTAAAATACCTATGTTTTATGGGTAAAGTATGATTTCATTTTTATGTATATATGAGCTCATGTTTCCTTTCCATATTTGTATAACCCTTACTGAGCTTTTTATGCTCATCCCAAGTTTTTGAAATGTTTTTCATAGGTCAAGGGAAAGGTACATGATGTGATGATAGTGTCAAGGATGTGTCAAGAAAGAATCCGTGTTTTATTTTAAATATGTTTATGTTGATGGGAAGAACGAATATTGTCTTTTATGTAACCACTTTGTTTAAATGTGGAATGTAAAGCAAGTTTCATGATCTAATTCTCTAAAACTCTAAACCTAAAAGATCCTCAATGTGTAATCTTGTAATAACTCAAGATTATGTAAGGTTTAAGGCTGGGGCCTTATAGTTGGTATCAAAGGTCGGTTTAGATAACTTTTGAGGTTAGGGTATTCTTTAAGCATTAGTGACATTACCATAATGGTTAAGATTTTAGAAAGAGTCCTAGTTTTGGATAAAGTGAATGAGTAAGTATATCTTAGTGTTTATCTTCCTCATTAGTACATGATGGTTTTGTTGATATACTCACACTGACCTTTTTGGTTTTAGTAAATGGCTGGATCTAGTAGGCACCAAAGTAACAGTTGATGTGAAGGAAATTGTGATAGTTTTTTTGAGCAAGCAACTGAATGATATGGGAGTTACAATGAGAAATCTTGTGATTATCCTAAACCAACTATCTGGAGTCATGATTGACCACCTAAACCTTGGTGATTTCTCTAAGGCATCATATATGTGAGAAACAAATCCCTACGTAAGTACAGGTAATAATCATAATGGTAAGTGTGTTCAAAAACCTATGTGTCAATGATGTGGAAAGAAACACCTAGGAAAATGTTTCAAAGGGACAGAAATATGATATAGATGTGGAAATGAAGGTCATAAAGCAATAACCTACCTTGGAAAAAGGAAGCATCCAGTTGACTCGAGGAAAGGGAAAGAAGTTCTTTCCGAGGGATCAATTGAATGTTTTAAATGTGGTGTGCATGGTCATTATGAAAACACATGTCCTATAATGAATTTTCGTGAATGGGATCACCAAGAGCATACAAATGTTCGTTTACCAATACCTAATGCCATTCCGATTGAGGATGAAGAAACTGACAATGACCAATCAAAGGTATGTATTATTTCATGACTAATGTTTTCCTATTTTGGAATCATAGGATATGATTCATGATTTTGTTTGTATGAAATAGGTATTTCGGAATAAGTTGGAAAGTAATGGTTAATAGATCATGAAGAATGTTGAATGAGTATGATGTCAACATATAAGGGCTTCAAGAGTTATGGTGAAATTCTTAAGAGTATTAAGTCTCTTTTGATGATGGGGTTACATTAGAAGACTTTTTATATTATGTGTAACCCTGATGTTTAAGATATGCAATTTTATTCAAGGAATAGTTATCTTTTCTAATGTGGACATAGTTATAAAGAACCATTTGGGTTTATATGATCCTTACTTTTGAGGTAATTATGTGTTATTATATGATATGCTGGAAAATTAAAGGCATGAGATAAACTTGAGGTTAAAATATGTTATGATTATTTTTAAAGATTTTATCTCATGTTGGGAAATGTTTTGAGAATTATATAGCTTTGGAAAAAGGACAACACGCAGACCATGTGACAACCCGTCCCGTCGGACAATGCTGCGGGAATCGAACCCACAACCAAAGTGCGACTGGTATTTATCGCCTACCACTGGACTACGTGAAGTCCCTGGTTAGTTTGACTGATTCTTTCTAATTATATGATTTTATGAATTAAGAGTAAGTTTATTTTGGGTTATTTATGAAAATGATTAACCTACCATGGAGGATATTTGATTAGGTTAGTTACTTTTCAATACGAGGCTTTAGGAGCAACTGATGTTGTTTGGAGATAAATGTTACGATTTAACTTGGAAGACTATGTGACTAAATCCTTCAAATATTTGGGTTCCAATCTTATATTGGTTTACTTTGAAGAATTTTATGGACAAATTGTTTATCTAATGGTCCTCATTGAACTTTGGGTTTTTTTTGACAAATTTTGGAGGTTAAGAATAGATTTTCTTTTTATAAAGGGTTATCCTTTTCTGGATTATCTGATCTTGTACTAGCCTTTTTGGTTTTGATTTTGGTTAAAGTCTAATGACATGTGAAGTATATAGTTCTCTTTTGTGGATTAGTTGATTCTCTAAATGTTGATTATAGTACTCTTAATGTGACAAGTCTTCCTAAATACTCGCCTTTTGGAGAAAATATGAGTTTGTGTAAGGAATCTAATAAAACTTGAAAGTCAACATGATAAGTGATTATGTTTCCTTATGAATAAATTCCCCAATAAAAAGTATCTTAATACAAAAATGTTTTCTATTAACTTTTCCTACCGGGGAATCGAATACCATTTAACCCATCACAAGTTTGTGATTTTCTCATGGTTAACTTTCTCCTAACCATGTTTTATATCACTCTTCATCAGAACATGACCCTATGTTTTCTCCTCCATGTCCATGTTTTCATACTTGGAATCCTAGTATGGGTTAACTCGGGTGACCTTTGTACTTATCTTTCTTTATTTTAATGTGATTGTTTTACCAACTCTTGTTCCGATGTGGGACTTTCAAGGATGTTTCCATTCGCAATTTTAAAATTGCGAGGACGCAATTCCCAAAAGAGGGGAAGGATGTAACACCCCAGGTAAATAATGAATATGACATTTTCATATTTGTCCATATTTGTGAATAAAAAATTAATCTTACTTTAAAGGGGACGCTATGCTCGATGGCGTACCCAACACGCAACAACGAGTTTCTTGGGAATCTTACGTTGCACTCTAATAATAAAATAATATTATTTTAAATGGCAGTTAACATGTAGCCGTTGTATTGGTGGGAATGGATAGAAATAACTAAAATATGATTATATATGTTTTTAAATGTTTTTACATTTATCCAATAAAGGATAAAGTCTTAAAATACGGAACAAATTCAATTTTAGGCGTATATGCCCTAGTTTTCAATAAAGGTTCACTTATCACCTTTTGATGGAGAACCGTCATTAAATATAGTTTTGTTCACTCTTATAAATTCTATTGGACCAAATAAAACTCTTCTTAAGAATTGGGACATCAAAATTTACTTTGTGTAAATTTTTGGTATCTTTTTGATAAAGTTCATTTTTTAATGAATAGTGTAAAATGTTGTATTTTAATTCAAAACCTCTTTTTAATCTAATTTATTTATATGATTAGATTATCTTTTTAATTGGTTTTAAAGTGAAATTAGAATATATTTTTACCATTAAATCCAATAGTGGTCTTTGGAATTAATTTCACTTTGAAATCAGACTTAAACTAGTGTCAATCTTTTGATACATATTATTTCATAAAAACACGCTATTTATCATGACAGCGGGAATTAATTATTAAATTAATTAATGTGACTTATATGTTTTGAATTTTGTAAAATAGACTTCATTTTTGAATTTGTAATATAAAATATAGCTTAGGGTGAATTTTTGGTAATTTTCTGAAAAACATCAATTTTTGATGAATAGTGAAACCACTAAGTGGTACTTATAAAAACTGATTTTCCATTTAAATGAAATTTTGCCACCTTTGTGTTTTGAATTTTAAAAATCCGACATACATGGTTGTCATTAATATGTAAAATGTGGTTCAATGGGATTAAAATAATTTTTTGGTGAATAGTAACTTATTAAGTTTTTAATCGCGTTTAGAGGTAATTAGTGTAGTTTAAGGTAAAAATAATATTTTAATAATATGAAATGAACTTGACATATGTCATCACCTCATTGGATGTGTCATGGACGACCAATACAACCCATGGGTGAACTTGGAGACCCCATGATGCCACTTTGGTTGGAAAATGACATTAATATCTTTTTATTTAAAGTTAAAGTAAAAATGAGACAAACATGAAATGTTTTACTACAACAATTTTGAGATGGGGTTATACAAATCATATTTTTGACTAACAATATTAATTGGAAATCTAAAAAGATTTCCTACGTCATAGTATTTTTTTATAATTTGTAGAGATTAAATTAATTAAATTATTTATGACATCATGATGATGCAGCGATTGCCTCATTAATAAAGGATTTAAATAAAATGGAAAGATAATGTAATATCTAAGACCTAAACATGTCCAAAACCTATTGGATGAGTGTATTTCGAACCCTTATCACCTTATCCTCGAATTAGATCAATGTGGGACCTTAGAAATTCGAAACACTTTTGAAAATAAAATAATAGTTTCCTGATTTCCAAAAGTTCCCCTCCTCTCCTCTTATAAAAGGCCCCCACCTCTACCTCATTTCACACACTCCTCAAGCATTTGGATCGTCCATCCCCTGACCATTTACTCTATCCACATCCCTATAATAATCCTAGAGGATTCCATTTGGGCAGAATTGTAGAGACCTGAAGCTTATCGTACATAGACATTACATTACTTTTGCGGAATACTTAGTACATTACAAAAACACACACACAAGGACCGTAATAGTTTAGTGTCTTTGGAAACTCGGACTATAATCTTCTAATCGTGGTGAAAGATCTTCAAAATCTCCCATAAAGATCTTCCTTTTTTTTTACCTAAAACCTTTCTTTATATCCTGGGGAAAAGAAAACATAAAAGGGTGAGCTCAAATGCTCAGTAAGGGTAAACAAAATAAATATCTATCACATCATATTCATAAGAACATAACATTTTGGAAATCATAACCTGCAAAAGAGAGCATAATTTCATAATCATGGGATAAATCATGGCAGTGAAAAAGTAATCCCAATAATCATAACTTAAAACATGAAACTTTGTGGCATACACACATAATCATAGAGAATCATTTATTGTTAGTCAAGACTAATTGCCAAGACTATCTTAGTGGACAAAGTCCCTTTCTGAATCGAGTAACCCTCTTTTCAGTCATGTTTCACTGAACCGGTATAACCTACCATTCCAGCCATGTCTATCTCATGAGATATAAAATCTTTACCCAATGCATTGGAGGGAGATATAGGTCCCACCCATCTTATAATGAATCCTTTCTTATGTGTGCCACATAATCATAAAACATACATCATCGCATAACACATGTAACAAAAATGGGATTCTTGAAACATCATGACATCATAAATAAATTCATATAAGATAAAGGAATTCATAAAAATAATTCCATCACAACATGATCAAATCAATGTAATAATAGGGATAAAAATAGAACCCATTATTATCTTAGATGGAAAATAATTTTGATAAAACACTTGAACTTCATTCTTGAGGAAAATATCCTTTCTACTTCAAAAATACTTTTCCTTTCTTAACATGTCATACAATTTTAAACTAAAAGAAGTTGATTAAAAATAAACTTGAAAACTTTTAAAGGAATATTCTTGGAAATACTGTTTTAAAAATCCATTCATGCCGTATAAGTTAAAAAAACATTCTTCGTACTTTTGTCGGAAAAGTCAAAAAGTACCTCGTACGAAAAACGACAAAAGATTCCTTTCATACATATTACTAAAAACTCACCGAAGGGTAAAAATGGATTTAAAAAATTTTAGGTGGATGGAAATAATATTACATATTGATGAAACATGGATGTGGATGATAAAATACACCCCAGTAAATACTTACGAATAAACAATCTCAGATAAAAATGAGATTGTGATATTTTCCTTACCTTAGGTCCGATTTGCTTCGTATGTGTCCGAACCTCCTGTATAATGATTTACATAATGTCATTGACTTATTACAGAATCATATTCATTGTTATGATATCATATATGGTTCACTTATGACATTATATTACCCGTTCTTTTGTAAATTCCATGTTAAAGAAGCGTTTTGGGTAAAATCGTTTCATTTATCGTAGGTGTTTTGACTTTTTTTTTCTTGACATTATTATTACTTATATCATGATTTACTTACATCCAGAATATAAAATATGATTTATATATCATATATATTCAGTATATATATATATATATAATAGATAGATAAATGAAATGAAAAACACCGTTCATGGAGACGGTAGTCCGTACGTACGCATGAACGCTGTTTTTCTTTCTTTATTGTCTTGAATGGAAGTAAGTAGATGACATACATATATATATATATACATAAATCCAGTAGCTTTATAATGTCATATATTTCATTATTATTTCTTATATATACATTATAATCATTCTTAAATGGTTAACATGGAGAATGAATCTCATCGCGTCGTGGAGACGGTAGTCCGTACGTACGCACGAGCGATGATATCATTTCTATAAGTATTGAATTGAATTGGAGTGGATTATACAATATATCAGAATCAATATGATGTTGTAATAACTATGTATAGTTATTCTTTACACCATTATACCCATCCATGTAAGGTGGTGGTGGAAAATAGATTACACCACGGCGTGGAGACGGTATTCCGTACGTACGCACGCGCGGTGATTTCTTTTTCCGTAGGATGGATAGATGGTGAAATAGGGTTGTTTCATACTTATAATAACATATCAGTATATGAGTGATACTGATGTTATTACTTCATAATGAAACAACCTATGAAGAAGAAGTGGAAGAAGAAATAAAGATGAAAGAATTGGTAACGGTAATTACCTCTTCTTTGAAGTGCCTCTTTGAGACCTCCTCTTAGGGCACTAGAATTGGTCTTTGAGGAAGCCCAGAACCTCTAGGATGTTGCTAGGGAAGTGGAGAAGAGATTTTGGCAGGGGTTGGCCGAGCTTGAGTGCTCAAATTGGTGTGAGGAGGAGGGGGAGGAGGTGTCCATTTATAGGGGAGGAGAGGGGCACCTTAGGAATATCTCAAAATATTATTTTATATTAAAGTCAAAATCGGTTTATAATGGTTCCAAAGGGTCTTATTTCGAAGCTAAAGTGGGGATGGGTCGAAATCCTATCAACCAATAGAATTTAGACAAGTTTAGGATATTATTTTAACCTTATCAATTAGATTTAACTCTAAGTTAAATAATTTAACATTTACCGTGTCTTTTTGTTTTCTTTCACTATATGGTTAATACACTTACTATAACATGCCAAACGAACCCCAAATTGTTTATTATTAACATATATATCCTTATCTAAGTCATTTGGCCGAACCTTAGATTTTTAGGGATAAAATAACAATTAATAATATAATATTTGATTTAAAAACTATTTTGTGTCAATTTAGACACTATTTGATATATGATTTTTGTGAAAGTCATAACAGAATTATATGTTCGAACCAAGTTGATTAAATCAACACTAATATATCATAGTAACCTATAAAATTAGTGGAATTCATAAAAAGTCTCAAATTACATTTATTTTGGTGTTTATAACATCAATTATGTCAATATTTCGTTAACAAGATAATTACTGCATCATCTTTGTGTCATAAATAAATTAAATTATTTGATGACTAAAAATTACAAATAAAATACCATCATGTAGGAAATCGTTTTATATTTCTAATGAATATTTACAATCGAATTTATCTTATGTATAACCCCATATTAAAAATGTTTTAGAAAATAAACTTTGATTTTAACTCTTTTAACCCTTCTTTAAATAAATTAAAAATAAATGTCCTAATCTAACCCAAGTGGGCCTAAATGGTCATATTTTATTCATAAGTTTGTTTTTGGTCGAAATACACTTGTCCAATAGGATTAGGACACGTGTTAGGGTAATAGTAATATCATATTTACCCTTAGTTACCATATTTACTATTAACCGTGGTAAAAAAAATGTAAAAAGTTACTATTCACCAAAAAATTATTTTCATCTCATTGAACCACATTTTAGTCCTTGATATTAACCGTGTCTCTCAGATTTTCGAAATTCCATTCACAGAAGCGGTAAAATTAAGTTTTATACAAAATTCAGTTTTTAACCTACCACTTAGTAGTTTTACTATTCATCAAAAATTGATGTTTTTCAGAACAATGCCAAAATTTCATCCTAAGCTATATTTCATATTCCGAATTCAAAAATGAAGTCTATTTTACCAAATTCATAACATAGAAATTGCATTAATTAAATTTATAATTAAATCCCGCTGTTAAAACAAATAGCGTGTTTTTAAGAAACAATATCTATCAAAAGATTGACATTTGATTACGTCTGGTTTAAATGTGAAATTACATCCAATGACCAACATTGTATTAAATTGTAAAAATATATTCTAAATATACTTTAAAACTACTCAAATTAATAATTTATCACTATTAATTATTTCGATTAAAAAAGTTGTTTTTAATTATAAATTAGTAATTTTCACTATTCATCAGAATATGAAAATTATCCGAAAAGTACCAAAATTTCACCTTAGGCTAAATTCGATACTCCGAATCCAAAAATGAAGTCCATTTTGAGAGTTAAAATTTCTAAAATTTAAAAAGTGGTTATTACTATTCATAACGGCTAGTTTTAATAATATTTTGTGAAACTCAGTATTGCGTACTACACACGCTATCGAGGAAGGTTGTGATTGCGTGTAATGCAAGGCAAGTCAAGGATGCGTGTTGTGCAAGCTCCTTTTGGTGTAGCGTACAACACAATACATTAATAAAATTAAAAAGAATATTTTTCATAAAATCTCGGGCTGTTACATTCTACCCCCCTTAAAATGAATTTCGCCCTCGAAATTCGTCGGGGTTATAAATGGTTTACTATTCAAAAGTTTCTTTAATAGAAACCCACATCGTAAAAAGGAATATCAAAAACAATCTTTAAAAACAAAAGTATGAAACGTAACGGTTACCCAAACAAACTAATCACTGGGTTTCCACATAGGTGAAAATATGGATATGGAAGAGAAATCTAACCATCATATTCTGATGGAGAGTGGTAGAGAACATGGCTATGGAAAAGCCAGCAATCATAAAGCCATAAATTTGTGATGATCTAAGGTACCATCTGATTCATCAGATATAAGAGAACTAGGACAACATTGTTGGTTTTCAAGATCTTTTCCCTAAAGTTAAAGAATTTGAATTAGAATAAATACTTACTTTATTTTGGTACAATCTCACTGTTGTTCGTGCCTTTAACAATTTCCACTTCATCTCTTAAATAAATGAAGTTGAATTTGTTATTCGTGAAGTGTTAGCAGATCATGTGATAGAATGACGGGTCATTCCATCTGTCTCAAAAGGTTAGCAAAATTTATATACATAAGTCGATCTATAGTGGGATTAATCATATATGGTTCCTAAAATGGGCTTATACTTCATATATCATACTGCTTAATATAATAACACTAGTTTCTACTAAACAGGGACTTCCTGTAGGTCAGTGGTAGGCGATAAAGGCCAGTCGCACTTCGGTTGTGGGTTCGATTCCTACAGCCTTGTCCGAAGCGATGGGTTGTCGCCCGTCCTGCAGGTTGTCCTTTTTCTAAAACTACGTTACTATAACATCCCATCAGTAATATCGAAAATCTTCTATCCTTAAACAATACTAACTTATGTCCAACATAATCCAGTCTAATCTTTAGGCTTATACATAATACTGCCGTCCACTCTCATAATATAGTGACAACGATTACCAGAGATTTAATACTGTCGTTGATCCCCACATATCATAAGATATGTCTTGTTGGTCACATTCCAAACATTCAAAGTCCTCAATCGTGTATTCTCTTGAATACCTTAGTGAAAACATGAGTGCAGTTAAAAGTTAACACTTTCCACATACCAAAATCCTCAAAATTCTATATACTCAAACCATGATATCACTTAGTCCTTATATCAATCATGAGCTCATGAATACTATTAAACATTTCATTTTCTCGTCTTCATTATGCGCATATTATCTTATTTCCAAAAAATATCTCAATCACTTTGAATACCACATCAATAAATATTGCAATACTCAATGATACAACATTATTTTGGAATCCCATTACATAAACACTTAATCATTCCACCACATCGTTGTCATATTCAACATTGCCAATAGTGATCGCATGTGATTTCCCTTTGTCCTTTGCCTTCAGTGGTTGCTCATGTTGATCATCACTAACCCTTGGATTAGGGAAATTATTAGTATAATGCCCCATTTCCTTGCACTTGAAGCGTTGAAGTGTTGGTGGTGCGTTCTATGCAGTGTTTTCTTTATTCACATCATTAGAAACCCTTTTTCCATTACTTCGACACTCAGCTGCTCGATGACCTTCTTTTCCACACTTAAAACATTTTCTAGTCCCTTTAAGACAATCTCCACCATGCTTCTTTCCACACTTTGTGCATAAGGAAACATTCATCTTCTTTTCACCATTATTCTGAGATTTCTCCTTGAACTCCATCTTTCGTTTCTTGTCAAAACCATGAGATGGATATGTAACACCAACTTCCATTTCTACCTTGATAGCACAACGCACAATTTCTTCATAGCTACTGAAGTCTCTTATAGCTAATGCCCTTCGAAGACTTGGTTTTAAGCCACTGAAAAATCGATCAACTTTACTTTCAGGTTGGATGATAATTCCAGAAGCATACCTTGCAAGTCTTGTAAAATTTTCTTCATAGGTACCAACAGATTCATCGTCCCTTTGCTTCAGTTCAAGAAACTCTTTCTCCATCTTTGTTCGAAGAATACGAGGGAAGTACTTACTGAAAAACAAGTTCTTGAACTCGTCCCATTCCATGGACTCAATTTCATCTCTTGGCCTCGTATTCTTGATAAGATTCCACCATTGATCAGCTTCACCTTCCAAACGATATACTGCTAAGATGACTTTATCATGTTCAGAACATTGAAGAACTGAAAATATATTTTCAGTAGTACTGATCCATTGTTCAGCCAAAAGTGGATCAGAAGACCCACTGAAAGAAGGTGGACGTTGCCTCATGAAGGACTCAATAGAATATTGTTCCCTTCTCTGCTCATTTGGAAGTCCAGAATGATTCATAGCTTGTGTAAGTATAGCAATAAGATTTTGCACTCCATCTCCCATAACATTTGTTTGTTCAGGAGGGCAATCATTGCATTGTCCATTGCATTGATCAACACGGTTCCTTCGGGTTCCAGCCATCGTCTAAAACCCAAAAAGAATAGTGTGAGAGGAAAAAATTATGCTAGGGAAAACAACATAATAAAGGGGCAGTGCCTTCAATATCCAACATCTTAGGTTTAATTCTATGATCGTTGGCGTAATTCTATTACTATAACCTATACGTATACTTATCCCTAGGGACATCCCTAGACATACCTTAGAAATATCTCTAGGGATCTCACTAACGTTTTCGCATCCTAGTTTCCAAAGGTTGACTAAACCTTTCCTCTGATACCAACTGTAGAGACCCGAAGCTTATCGTACATAGACATTACATTACTTTTTCAGAATACTTAGTACATTACAATAACACACACACAAGGACCGTAATAGTTTAGTGTCTTTGGAAACTCGGACTATAATCTTCTAATCGTGGTGAAAGATCTTCAAAATCTCCCATAAAGATCTTCCTTTTTTTTTACCTAAAACCTTTATTTATATCCTGGGGAAAAGAAAACATAAAAGGGTGAGCTCAAATGCTCAGTAAGGGTAAACAAAATAAATATCTATCACATCATATTCATAAGAACATAACATTTTGGAAATCATAACCTGCAAAAGAGAGCATAATTTCATAATCATGGGATAAATCATGGCAGTGAAAAAGTAATCCCAATAATCATAACTTAAAACATGAAACTTTGTGGCATACACACATAATCATAGAGAATCATTTCTTGTTAGTCAAGACTAATTGCCAAGACTATCTTAGTGGACAAAGTCCCTTTCTGAATCGAGTAACCCTCGTTTCAGTCATGTTTCACTGAACCGGTATAACCTACCATTCCAGCCATGTCTATCTCATGAGATATAAAATCTTTACCCAATGCATTGGAGGGAGATATAGGTCCCACCCATCTTATAATGAATCCTTTCTTATGTGTGCCACATAATCATAAAACATACATCATCGCATAACACATGTAACAAAAATGGGATTCTTGAAACATCATGACATCATAAATAAATTCATATAAGATAAAGGAATTCATAAAAATAATTCCATCACAACATGATCAAATCAATGTAATAATAGGGATAAAAATAGAACCCATTATTATCTTAGATGGAAAATAATTTTGATAAAACACTTGAACTTCATTCTTGAGGAAAATATCCTTTCTACTTCAAAAATATTTTTCCTTTCTTAACATGTCATACAATTTTAAACTAAAAGAAGTTGATTAAAAATAAACTTGAAAACTTTTAAAGGAATCTTCTTGGAAATACTGTTTTAAAAATCCATTCATGCCGTATAAGTTAAAAAAACATTCTTCGTACTTTTGTCGGAAAAGTCAAAAAGTACCTCGTACGAAAAACGACAAAAGATTCCTTTAATACATATTACTAAAAACTCACCGAAGGGTAAAAATGGATTTAAACAATTGTAGGTGGATGGAAATAATATTACATATTGATGAAACATGGATGTGGATGATAAAATACACCCCAGTAAATACTTACGAATAAACAATCTCGGATAAAAATGAGATTGTGATATTTTCCTTACCTTAGGTCAGATTTGCTTCGTATGTGTCCGAACCTCCTGTATAATGATTTACATAATGTCATTGACTTATTACAAAATCATATTCATTGTTATGATATCATATATGGTTCACTTATGACATTATATTACCCGTTCTTTTGTAAATTCCATGTTAAAGAAGCGTTTTGGGTAAAATCGTTTCATTTATCGTAGGTGTTTTGACTTTTTTTTTCTTGACATTATTATTACTTATATCATGATTTACTTACATCCAGAATATAAAATATGATTTATATATCATATATATTCAGTATATATATATATATATAATAGATAGATAAATGAAATGAAAAACACCGTTCATGGAGACGGTAGTCCGTACGTACGCATGAACGCTGTTTTTCTTTCTTTATTGTCTTGAATGGAAGTAAGTAGATGACATACATATATATATATATACATAAATCCAGTAGCTTTATAATGTCATATATTTCATTATTATTTCTTATATATACATTATAATCATTCTTAAATGGTTAACATGGAGAATGAATCTCATCGCGTCGTGGAGACTGTAGTCCGTACGTACGCACGAGCGATGATATCATTTCTATAAGTATTGAATTGAATTGGAGTTGATTATACAATATATCAGAATCAATATGATGTTGTAATAACTATGTATAGTTATTCTTTACACCATTATACCCATCCATGTAAGGTGGTGGTGGAAAATAGATTACACCACGGCGTGGAGACGGTATTCCGTACGTACGCACGCGCGGTGATTTCTTTTTCCGTAGGATGGATAGATTGTGAAATAGGGTTGTTTCATACTTATAATAACATATCAGTATATGAGTGATACTGATGTTATTACTTCATAATGAAACAACCTAAGAAGAAGAAGTGGAAGAAGAAATAAAGATGAAAGAATTGGTAACGGTAATTACCTCTTCTTTGAAGTGCCTCTTTGAGACCTCCTCTTAGGGCACTAGAATTGGTCTTTGAGGAAGCCCAGAACCTCTAGGATGTTGCTAGGGAAGTGGAGAAGAGATTTTGGCAGGGGTTGTCCGAGCTTGAGTGCTCAAATTGGTGTGAGGAGGAGGGGGAGGAGGTGTCCTTTTATAGGGGAGGAGAGGGGCACCTTAGGAATATCTCAAAATATTATTTTATATTAAAGTCAAAATCGGTTTATAATGGTTCCAAAGGGTCTTATTTCGAAGCTAAAGTGGGGATGGGTCGAAATCCTATCAACCAATAGAATTTAGACAAGTTTAGGATATTATTTTAACCTTATCAATTAGATTTAACTCTAAGTTAAATAATTTAACATTTACCGTGTCTTTTTGTTTTCTTTCACTATATGGTTAATACACTTACTATAACATGCCAAACGAACCCCAAATTGTTTATTATTAACATATATATCCTTATCTAAGTCATTTGGCCGAACCTTAGATTTTTAGGAATAATATAACAATTAATAATATAATATTTGATTTAAAAACTATTTTGTGTCAATTTAGACACTATTTGATATATGATTTTTGTGAAAGTCATAACAGAATTATATGTTCGAACCAAGTTGATTAAATCAACACTAATATATCATAGTAACCTATAAAATTAGTGGAATTCATAAAAAGTCTCAAATTACATTTATTTTGGTGTTTATAACATCAATTATGTCAATATTTCGTTAACAAGATAATTACTGCATCATCTTTGTGTCATAAATAAATTAACTTATTTGATGACTAAAAATTACAAATAAAATACCATCATGTAGGAAATCTTTTTAGATTTCTAATTAATATTTACAATCGAATTTATCTTATGTATAACCCCATATTAAAAATGATTTAGTAAATAAACTTTGATTTTAACTCTTTTAACCCTTCTTTAAATAAATTAATAATAAATGTCCTAATCTAACCCAAGTGGGCCTAAATGCTCATATTTTATTCATAAGTTTGTTTTTGGTCGAAATACACTTGTCCAATAGGATTAGGACACGTGTTAGGGTAATAGTAATATCATATTTACCCTTAGTTACCCTATTTACTATTAACCGTGGTAAAAAAAAGTAAAAATTTACTATTCACCAAAAAATTATTTTCATCTCATTGAACCACATTTTAGTCCTTGATATTAACCGTGTCTCTCAGATTTTCGAAATTCCATTCACAGAAGCGGTAAAATTAAGTTTTATACAAAATTCAGTTTTTAACCTACCACTTAGTAGTTTTACTATTCATCAAAAATTGATGTTTTTCAGAACAATGCCAAAATTTCATCCTAAGCTATATTTCATATTCCGAATTAAAAAATGAAGTCTATTTTACCAAATTCATAACATAGAAATTGCATTAATTAAATTTATAATTAAATCCCGCTGTTAAAACAAATAGCGTGTTTTTAAGAAACAATATCTATCAAAAGATTGACATTTGATTACGTCTGGTTTAAATGTGAAATTACATCCAATGACTAACATTGTATTAAATTGTAAAAATATATTCTAAATATACTTTAAAACTACTCAAATTAATAATTTATAACTATTAATTATTTCGATTAAAAAAGTTGTTTTTAATTATAAATTAGTAATTTTCACTATTCATCAGAATATGAAAGTTATCCGAAAAGTACCAAAATTTCACCTTAGGCTAAATTCGATACTCCGAATCCAAAAATGAAGTTCATTTTGAAAAATAAGATTTACAGAATTTTAAAAAGTGGTTATTACTATTCATAATGGCTAGTTTTAATAATATTTTGTGAAACTCAGTATTGCGTACTACACACGCTATCGAGGAAGGTTGTGATTGCGTGTAATGCAAGGCAAGTCAAGGATGCGTGTTGTGCAAGCTCCTTTTGGTGTAGCGTACAACACAATACATTAATAAAATTAAAAAGAATATTTTTCATAAAATCTCAGGCTGTTACAAGAATCCTTTCAAAGGATGCCTTTAGGCTCAAATCAAAAGGAGTTACACTTTTAAAGGTAATTCATTCTCTCATGTTCATTTATTTTGTTTTGTTTCTCCAACCCCCTAAACTCTTTTTATTTACTTCTTTTGTAACAACACCAGTATCTTCAATATACTAGTATGTTGTTATAAGATTTATTTGAGCTAAAATCTCACACAACTACATCAAATGGTTAAAGAACATACAGTTTCCGTGGATGGAAAAATTCTGCCTCCCGAAACGATGATTGTTCAATACTCATTTGACACCTTAAAAGGTGGCCATTATGATGTCACTATTTTTATATCTGATATATAATATGTTTATTCTTTCCTTAAGCTTCTTTATTTTTCATTTATGGCATACCATTATTGTTTCCATTATGGGTAAACACGATATCTTCATTTTAGGAAGTGCGGACTACCGCCCCCTGAAAGTGATTTGATTCGTTAATACCATATGTGGGATGTGTAAAGGATAATGTTAATGATATTATATATGTTATTATACTTTAATTATAATATACTCTTATATCATTATGATTCCATTCCAGAAAATATGAAATAGAAATGGAAGTAGCGTTCATGCGTACATACGGCTTACCGTCTCCATGAACGGTGCATTTCATTTATTACCTCTAAATGATTATGTAATATTATAAATACATGTATATTATGGATATATATGATATATATGATATCCAAATCATGAATATAATTCTGTATATAATGAAAATTTGACCACACGAACAACATGTAATTGTAAGAAGTCCACTTTCGACTTAAGAACCAAATATCGACAAAACAAACATTATTAACTTAAATGATTACATAATGTTTATAACATAGAAATAAGTGATCTAAAAGGAATAATGAACTAGAAAAAGGTTCTTAATAATGTGGAAATTAAATCAAGTTTATTATTCAGGACGTTAAAGAACGATCGAGTCAAGTCGGACCCGAGGTAAGGGATCCTACACCTCTCTTTCTTTTTGAGTACACTCTTTTATGTAATTCCTTTTAAGCTTATATTTCCTATTATTGGGATGTTATTTTATATTACTCATACTTTACTTATTATGTTCATATTATGAGAGACCATATTTTCTCTCATCAATCCATTTTGGAGGTTTTGAGTGGTGTCGTTAGGCTGCCGAATTTTCGTAATGGATTTTTCATCTCACTTTTATTCCCGTGAGATTTATGCTACATTTTCCAAAATTTCCTTTGAGTGGTGTATGTACTGCCCATTATTTTACTCATTGTGTAATATACTTTCTTATATGAGTATTTACATCAATTTTGTATTGTCCTTCTTTCACGAGGTGTATGTTTTGAAAGATACCCATGTCGGTAAGGGAACCTTTCACCCTCCTCATTTTAAAAGACTTAGTTTGTTATGTATTTTAATTTACATACTATTATGTTGAGATATGTTCTTAAATATCCTGATTTATGTAAATTTTATGTCCATGTGATGATATTCCCTTTTATCTCTCATCAACTCATTTTCTGAATTTTTGAAGTGACGCCGTTTAGGCTGTCGAATTTTACCTAGGGAACGTTTTAACCCAATTTCGATTTCTTTGGGTTCAACATGTAGTTATTGAGTATGTAATCCTTTGAATAAGTGTGAATGACCTTTTATTGTTTTACACTTAATATCCAATTATATTGGGTGTATTTATATTTGTCACACATAATTTTGAGATTGATTTATCCATAACTTAAGGATACCTTCTTTATAAGGGATTTCATCACATTTTACATCCCTATTGAGACTTCATTGCTATTATTCACAAATTCACTCTTATATGGTGTATATAATGTCCTTTGGAATATTATATCATGAATCCATTTATTCTTATGATATTATAAAGTTCTGATTAAATGTTATTCCTCAATTATTGTATTCAAGTGTCTCTAATTTTGGTAAAAACCCTTTAACCAAAATATCACTTTAAATGTTTTAATGATTTGTTATTATTAATATCCATGTTTTCAAAATGGTTATAAGGATTTATTTATATGGATATTAATGGTTTAAAATGTTAAAAGCTTCAAGGTGGTATCGGACTTCGTCTCAATCTCCTTTCATTGAGGCATATTTTATTTTATACACAACTTTCTTTTATACGGTGTATAAACCCCTTTGACTTTTACGTTTATCCAAAAGGAATCTTTTTTATACGAAGCATTTTACAAAATGAAAAAAGGGAATGTTTTTGTCGTACATATGTGGCGACAATGACTTCTCTGCCGTCGTGACCATTATTTGAGTTTCGGCTTCCTCTACAAGCCATACCTTCATTTTAAAAGAAAAATAAATACCATGTTTTACTTTTCTTTTTTGGTATTGAAAATTGTTTTCATAATGTTTTAATATCAATGTGTTGTATTGATATCTTGTGATTGAAAGGTGGGAATGTTATGTTTCCTTTATGCATGTTTTATGTGATATGATTATGTTGAGGTTCTTGGGAATTATTATGAAAACGGGTGGTTCCGTGATAAACTAAGGGCGAGTGAGCCTGATATAGGTCTCCAATGCATTGGGTAATGCGAAGGAGTGAAACGTTAAGGTTTATCCGAAGAGATTTAGGGAATATACTGTGATGGGTATTCCAAACGTAACCAAGAGGGTTACTCCCTACGTAAGAATGTTATGAATGCCTCAAGTTACCTTTATGTATTATGATTTCTATGATTTATTCATGGTTTGATGAGGTATGTTAAAATGCCTATGTTTTATGGGTAATGTATGATTTCATTCTTATGTATATATGAACTCATGTTTCCTTTCCATATTTGTATAACCCTTACTGAGCTTTTTATGCTCATCCCAAGTTTTTGAAATGTTTTTCACAGGTCAAGGGAAAGGTACATGATGTGATGATAGTGTCAAGGATGTGTCAAGAAAGAATCCGTGTTTTATTTTAAATATGTTTCTGTTTATGGGAAGAATGAATATTGTCTTTTATGTAACCACTTTGTTTAAATGTGGAATGTAAAGCAAGTTTCATGATCTAATTCTCTATAACTCTAAACCTGAAAAGATCCTCGATGTGTGATCTTGTAATAACTCAAGATTAAGTAAAGTTTAAGGCTGGGGCCTTATATTTTCTAAACGAGGTTATATATCGATCAGGATCCATTTTTTACGTTGGTTATCTTATAGCTGACGTAAAATATATGAATATTTTCTTTTTGATGTCGGTTATTGTATAACCGATGTGAAAATCGAATCGGGCATGCTTTTTCACGTCGGTTATAAAATAACCGATGTGATAAAGGAAGGCTCGGAGCTTTATCATGTCAGTTATAAAAAAATTGACGTGATGAAGCTAATCTCAACAATTTATCACGTCAGATATCAAAATAACCAACATGATAAAGTGACATTTATCACATAAGTTATTTTATAAATGACATGATAAATTTTTTTCTTTCTTGGTTACTAAATAACAGACGTTATAAAAATTAATTTTTTTTCACCACATCGGTTACTAAATAACCAAAGTGAAAAATCTTTTAAATGATTTATCGTGCCCCATATTCAGTCACTCTGTTTTCTTCGATATAGCAACCTTCGACTCGTCTCAATCGCATGGAAAACCTATAAATGATTCTTTGAAGTCGGGCCCTCCATCCTCATTTTACCAACATCATTATTCATATTTATTTTCATCAGATCTATCAGGTTGACTCACAACACCCAACTAAGCCTCAAACGACTCGTTTTCAGTTTCTATTTTTCGTGATGCCCTAAATTAATTTTTGAGCTTTTATTTATCATTTTCCTTCCTATCATGGATGGATTCGTAGTGTACATTTATACCATGCTAAATTCATTTTTGGTAAAATAAAACTATGGATGTGATATCATACAGGTTTATGATTTTTGTGTGTTCTATCATGTGTGTGTGCACAAACAAGGGGATTCCAAGGGGGTGTGGGGGTGCAAGTTGGTGGGGGTGTCTAGGGGTGTTCAGTGGGCTTTCCAGTAAGTTGGGGGTGTCCAGGGGGTGTCAATGGGGGTTGGGGGTGTTGTACAGGGGTGTGAGGGGGCTGTCCAAGGGGGTTGGGAGTGTCTAAGGGGGTGCAGGGGATGTCAAGGGGGGGGGGGGGGGTCGTGTCTAGGGGGTGCGGGGGCAGTTCACGGGGGTTGGGGGTGTCCAAGGGGGTGGTGGTGTCCTGGGGGGTTAGGGGGATGAGGGGGCTATCCACGGGGATAGGGGTGTTCAGGGGGGGTGGGGGTCTCTATAGAGGTGAGTGGGTTGTCAAAGGGGGTAGGGGGTGTTTAGGCGGGTGGGGGCTATCTAGAGTGGTGGGGGATTTCCAGGGGTGGGAGAGGTATCCAAAGGGCAGGGGGCTATCCATAGGGTTCAGGGGGTTGTCCAGAGGGTTGGGGGTGTCCAGGGTGTCCCTGGAGGTAGGAGGAATCTAGGGTGTGTTTGTGGGGGGGGGGGTTCCAAGGGGGTGGGGGTGCCGAAGGGGGTGGGGTGTCCATGGGGGTGGAGAGCCTGCCCGGAGGGTTTGGGGGGATATCTGAGGGGTTGGGGGTGTCGAGGGGGGTGTCCAAGGGGGTAGGGTGTGGGGGGTGGTGTCTAGGAGGGGTGGGGGTGTCCAGGGTGCCTACCTAGAGGGGTTGAGGCTGTCCTAGGGGTGGGGCTGTCCAGAGTGGTGGGGGCTATCCGAGGTGGTGGTGGTGTCCAGAGGCTGTCCATGTGGGTGGGGGTAGTGTAAATGTGGTGGGGGGGGGGATTTCCAAGGTGGTGGTGGTGTCCAAGGGGTGTCCATGGTGGTGTGGGTGGTTTCCAAGGGGGTTGGGGTGTCTAGGGGTGTCAAAGGGGGTGGGGTGGTGTCCATGGGGTGCGAGGGCTGTCCAAGGGGGTTCGGGGTGTCCAAGGGGGTGTAGGGAATGTCAGCAGTGGTGGGGGAGGGTGGTGTCGGGGGGGGGGGGGGGGTTGAGGAGGCTATCCAATGGGGTTGGGGGTGTCCAGGGGGGTGCCTAGGGAGGTGAGTGTGCTGTTCAAGGGGGTAGGGGTGTCCGGGGGTGGGGGCTGTCTAGAGGGGTGGGGGCTATCCAGAGGGTGGGGGTGGTGTCCAGGGGTGGGGTGATATCCAAGGGGGTGGGGGTGGTTTCCAAGGGGTTGGGGGTGTTTTCCCAGGGGGTAGGGGTGTCCAAGGGGTGGGGTGGTGTCCACGGGGTGGGGGTGATGTTTAGGGGGTGGGGGTTGTCCATAGGTGTGCGGGTTTTCCAAAGGTCTCAAATCATTATGATCTATGTAGTTTTCTGTAGTGAATTTATACATATTTTAATATTTATACTTCATATTTTTTTTACAAAAGGGTGAATTTGGTATCTTGTTTCACCAGGATGTATTCATTGTGAACCTTATGAAAAAAGGATCCAAGATGAATTTAAAACTGTTATATCTACTATATTTTCTTTTTAATATCATTTTCAAGAATATTTTTTTAAAATACACATAGATTTGTTTTATATTTAAAAATTGAATTACATTAAAATTATGATATTTTTCTTATAAACATATATATATCTTATCTATAAAAGGTGTATAATTTTCATATTTGTTATAGGTAATAATGAGTCAAAGATGGATTACGGCACATCAAATGAGTAATGAATGTGAGGAAGTTATGGATGCGTTTTTGGAATTTTCTAAATGAAATGTTCCAAGCAGTGACATGTTTTTCTGTCCATGCCTGAAATGTTTGAATATAAAGAAGCCTAAAAGTTGAGTGATAAAAAATCATATGATTTGTCATGGTTTTAATCCAAGTTATAGCCCTTGGATTTGGCATGGTGAAACTAGACAGAATGTGAGATCTACTGATGATGATGATTCACAAGATGGTAACTCTGATGGAATTGAAGAAATGATTAACGATGTTGCAGCAGAACCAATTGAGATAGAACCGAAAATTTTGTGTCTCTATGATGATGATGAAAAACCATTGTATCCTGGTTGTATAGATTTTACGGTTTTGACAGCGGTGTTAAGATATATTAACCTGAAAGAAAAACATTGTTGGAGCGATAGAAGTTTTACATAGATGCTACAATTTAAGAAAGTCATTCTTCTAAAAGATAATGATCATCCAGATTCACATTATAAGGACAAGAAAATATTATTCCTGATTGGATTGTGATAAAAGAAAATAAATGGATGTCTGAATGACTGTATGATATATAGGAAGGAATATGAATTTATATCAATGTTTTATAAATGTGGGACATCACGGTATAGGGTGAAAGAATAATCATAGGATGGTGTAGAGATTACAATGATCCCTTCCAAGGTATTATGGAATCTTCTTATAATTCATCATTTCAAACATTTATTTTCTTATTCACATGATGGAAAAAGGTTAAGATGACATGTTGATGAGTGGATATGTGATGGAAAAATACATCCTCCAGAAGATTGTCCAAAATAGAAGAAGATTGTTGAGTAGTATCCTTCATTTGGAAATGAAATTAGAAATCTCAGACTAGGGTTTTTCACAGATGGAATGAATCCATAATGAACCTCTAGTAGAACACATAGTTCGTGGCCTATTTTATTTGTAATGTACAACCTCTCTCATAATGTTTGTATAAAGAGAAAATCTTTCATGTTGAGTATAATGATCTCTGGTCCGAAAAAACCAAGTAATGATATTGATGTTTTCTTATCACCATAGATTGATGATTTGAAACTTTTCTAGAGGGATGATATTAGGGTGTATGATTCTTATAAAATGGAATATTTTTATCTGCATGCAATTCTTACGTTCAATATAAATGACTTCCCATCATATGGAAATTTTTCTTGATACAATGTTAAATGGCATAAAACATGACCAATTTTAAAACAACATACTTCATATTGTCAATTGCATCGTGGGAGGAAAATAGTGTCAATGGGTCATCAATAGTTTTTGCCTATGAGTCACTCTTATAGAAGAATAAAAAATACATTCAATGGCTCACAAGAATTTCATATTTCTCCAAAAACATTATCCCATGATCTGAATTTTGAGGGGGTGGAAAGCCTTGATGTGACATTGGGAAAGACATAAATATCTGGTAATTATAAACATATTTGGATGAAATGGTCAATATTTTTTGAGCTACCATATTGGATATATCCAGAAGTTAAACATAATATTGATGTCATTCACCTGGAGAAGAATATCTATGATAGTTTGACTAGAACATTGTTAGATATTAAAGGAAAAACAAAAGATGGTTTGAATGTAAGATTAGAGTTACAATTAATGGGAATAAATTTGGAGTTATCTCTTACTCCTAATGAAAGACGAACTTTTCTTCCCTTGGCCTGTCATACATTATCCAAGATGGAGAAAATTAGATTTTTTCATTGTCTTCATGATATCAATTTTCCTCACATTTATTCTTCAAAAGTGAAAAACATTGCCTCATTGAAGGCCTTAAAGTTTAAAGGTATGAAATCTCATGATTGTCACGTCATGAAGCAACAACTTCTACAAGTTGCATTGCGTGGAATATTTCCCATCAGTGTCAGAAATAATATAATGAAGTTGTGTTATTTCTTCAATTAAATATGTCATATGGTGATTGTTGTGAATGCTTTGATCATTTTGGAAAAGGATGCAATTTTTATACTTTGTCAATTAGGAATGTATTTTCCTCCATCTTTTTTGGATATAATGGTGCATTTAAAGATTCATCTTGTTCGAGAAATAATGCTTTCTAGACCTGTATATCTTCATTGGATATATCATTTTGAAGGATATATGAAAATATCTAAGGGGTATGTTAAGAATATATCTCGACCTAAAGCCTCCGTTATTGAAAAGTATATTTATGAGGAGGTTTAATAGTTTTGTACGAGCTACTTGGTTGTGGCGCAACATAGAGGTTTTCATCCATCTCCCCATGAATGAGTTAATTATGAGGGAAAGGGGACTTGTGGCTTGAAAGTCAATTCGTTGTCTGATGAATAGATGAAGATGTTAGAATTATACATCTTGAATAACATAGATGATTCACAACCATATATCACATTGCATATCAATGAGTGGAAACAATTTCATCCAAAGAATATTGAAATGTTGATATTGAATGAGAACAAAAAAATATTTTTCTCATGTTTTAAAAATACCTTTCTTGGTTGATCAGATGTATCAGAAAAATTTCAATGGTAGTGGGTGGTGCATTTTTAAATGCGATAACATGGTCATATTATGTCATTAATGTCTATACATTTCATACTAAAGATCAGGACAATAGATGTTCAATTTAGAATTGTGGTGTATTGGTGTTTGAAAATGTAATTCATTTTAAGAGAGCTAAAGAAAAAATTGAAATTTCTATATCAGGTGCATATTATGGAGTGATTGAAGAAATATGGGAGTTTGATTACATTAAAATTAACGTTCATGTTTTTAACCATAAATGGTTTATTAGTAACAATAGTGTCATATGCGATGAATTTGGGATGATAGTTGTTAATAAAAAAATTGGAAGTCAAAACAGATTCTATTATTATGGAAACACATGAAAAATAAATTTTCTATGTAGTAGATCAATCAGATATGCAGTGGTCTGTTATTTTACAAGGGAAAAAACAATATGTTGGTGCGGATGAACTTGATAAAGATGCTGATTTATGAGAGATCCCTACTTCCATGGATATATTAACAGAACATAATGATGAGCATGTTGATGACATGGTTTATGCCATAAGGAACGATCACAAAAAAGCAATTTAGGAAAAGAGTCCACTTTTAAATTCCTAAAATTATAGGTAACATTTTTTTATTTCTTGTTTATATTTATTATTTTCATTAAATATTAGATATTGTACGTTTTTTATTTACTAAAAAATTTATTAAAACAAATAAGTATATGTTTTTGATTGTTTTAATTTTGTTTATTTTGATTTATCATGTTTACCATTACATAAATTATATATCAATTATTTTTGATCAATGAGAATTACTTTACAATGTTTACCATGTTTAACAGGTTTACCATGTTTACCATCTTTACCATCTTTACCATCTTTACTATTGTTTAACATGATTACCATATTATCCATGTTAATATTATGTATCATAGTAAAATTGTCTATATTCGGTTTACATTAGAATTGTAATATTTGAATTTGTATATTTTTGAACTAATGTTTGTTTGTTTTTTTTTATTTTAAGGATAATGAAAAATGTATTAGTTGATCAACCAAATGATTTTGGAGATGATCATATTGGTCATACCTCTAGGGAGGAAAATTCACATGCTCCTCTTGATGTTCCCCAATCTTCATCATGTGCTCCCATTACAACAAAGAGTTTAGGAGTTAGTAAACGTGGGTCCAGACGTTTACAAAAATTATAACTTGACCATATGCAGGATCAGAGGATACTAGTTGAGTTTGATGAGGATGATATTCCAAGAGGTCCAAATGATAAATATTTTAGGATTTTTGTATCAAATTGGGGTAAGAGAAAAGTATTCATTTTGTATGATTACTGGAGAAGTTTGGACAAAGCGATAATCTCTCAGTTGTGGGAGATAGTTTAGGAAAGATCTTTTGCTATTGTTTTTCTATTATTTAAATGTTTCTAGTATATATAATATTTTTAGCCTCTTCATTATCTGATAAGATTTGGTATTCTTGACACTGGAGGAGTTAGGACGAAATGCTTATCAATGGATGCCCGGATATATAGGGATTTCAAATCATCCCTCTCATCTGATTTCATTTTTGTTCATAAGAGTCATGAAAATCCATGTCATATATATATATATATATATATATATATCCTGTCATAGATGAAGACCCATGGAGACAATTTGTTTAAATTAGAAGAAATGATTCAAATTTTGTAATGTAATGTAAACTTGTATAAAATTTATTATATAAATGATCTTATTAATGTATTGTTATTGATTTCATATTCTTAATTTAATTTAAACAAGGAAATATCATCAGGATAACCAATCAAAAGATTTATACACCCATTGATTATCTGAGGGAGGGTATACCTTATTGGAATAAAAAATTATTGATGAAAATTTACAAATACTAAGAGTTGAGTCTTCATGCTCTGGGGAGGTGGCCCCTCCATCCCCTCCATCTAGACATGAAAAATGGAAGAGTGGTTGGATGGGAAAAAAGGGCATTATATTTAGGAAGATTAGAGAATTGTTGTTGAGAGGATTTTAAGATATCTATTTTATTTATTTAAGTTAACTATATTCTTCAAAAAAATTCAATCATTACATAAATGATCAATTAATTATTACATGAGTCACTTGAGGAGCAGAGCTCACAGGGGGTATTTAAACGTGATCGGAGGCCAGATATTTTTTCTATAGCATCGGGAAAGCTCAAACATCCTTGATGTGTATGAGCTTATCTGATAGGTGTATTGGTAAGAAAAGTGGTTTCCACATTCTTCAACTTCATACGATGAGGGTGTTTTTTGAAAAATAGAATCCTTGGTGGCTGATGTTTATAATATTAATGTGATGATGGATGGAAATATTAGAGCGTCGGTACATTATATGTTTGCAGACATGCATAGAAAATTTCAGACTACAACTCCCACTCCTCCACCTCCCCCTACAGACCCTATTATTTATCCTCCACCTCCCCTAGTAGCTCCCACTCCCCCAACTCAGCCTATGGACCACATTTTTTTATCCTCCTCCTCCTCCACAACTTCCTTCTTATTGAGAGTTGTATGTTGATGATCCTCAACATCATATAGTTTCATATAGGCTGGTATATTGTATAGTAGATACAATTCATCATAAAAAAATTAGAAGTAGAGAATCATAGGGTCACTGTACAAGATATTATTGATAGATCAGCTTGAGTACCATTACCTACAAATCAGGTGACGATAGTTTGACATAGTATCGACAGTTTTTTAATTTGGCCATCCAGAATTCTATAACTCATTACTATAGAGGTATGTATGTTATATCTTCTATTTTAAGTTTTATTAAAGTTGTTTTTCCATTTGAAAACTAATATATATTTTTTATTTATTTTTTCTGGAATTCATCAAAGGTAATGAAATACTGTATTGACTAAAACAAATACAAATGGCTATGACATCAGGAACAGATTCTAGTATTCATGACAGATTGTCCTAATATTCAAATTTGATGGTGGATCATTATGATTTTTCAATGGAAGTAGATGTTTTTGGACGTTCAATTACTATGGGGATTGTGAAAACTGAAATCATTGAGCTTGTTACTGGAGATAAGTTGCACATCAAGGTGGTGTAAATTTTTTCCATGTAATTCTGGACACCTTTTCCCTGCATTATATTTATTAGAAATGTATACTTATGTCTGTTTTTTATTAGGTATCTTTATTACAATTTTTAGAAGAATGAGCGGATAGATGTATATGGATTCATGGACCAGCATTTGATTTCCCCTAAAGCACGTGCAATGGACTTGGAAAAAAGAATGCTTTATATTGCTGAAAGATTTGAACAGAATATTGTCACCCAATATTGGATGATGCATTTTGTGAGAGGTATGAAATACATCTCTCTCAAAGTGTTCATTATCTTTTAACATTAAAAGCCACTAACCATAAACTATCTTTTATTAGTGATCATTGAATGTTTGGTGTTTTTTACCCAAGGGAGAAAACAATTTATTGGATATGCACTGTCCATGGCGATGTGCGGGAAAGTTTGAAAAAAATATTGGAAAAGTTTGTTTCAATTTCTCAATAGTTTTATATATTACAATGAATTTTAAATTTATCCCATTCGTATTATTTTCTAACAGGGGATTGGTTTACTTTTGAAAAAACACAATGAAAAGGAGTATGAAGATCAAATACATAAATGTAAAGGTCAATATCCATTTAAAATTTGTATGTTTTGATTCATTACATAAAAATAATATGTTGAATTTACACTTATTCAAATAGAATTTTCATGAACAACAAGGCGTCATAGAATACAGATATTATATGTTAATATTAATCTGTGAAATAATAACAATTTGAATAGTGGTGAACATTAACTTGGTAAGATTTCATTTTATGCTTTTCCATAATATTTCATTAGATTTATTAATTATACACGTTAACTACTATCCCTTTAATTTGAATATATTTGATGACCCTCAACCCTATAGTGCTAATGACGTCAAACACATACAAGTGCAATGGTCATATTATTTTACAGGTTTGATTGAATTTTAGTGGTTTTTAGTGAAAAATTTAATTTTGAATATTGTCATTGTAATTGTGTAATTGGTAGTTGATTAGGTTGGATTTAGTTTTTTTAAGTTGACATTGTATTTTGGGAATGTTATGTACGTGAATGATTAATTTTTATCTACATCTTGATTTGGCCTTCTTATAATGGGTTTTCTGGTATGATTTCTTATATGGGGGGAGGCGTTCCATGGGTGTGGGGGGGGGTGTCCAGTGGGGTGGGGTGGGGGGGGGGGTATCCAAGGGTGTGGGAAGGTTGTCTGGTGGGGTGGGGGAGGGGGTCTTGGGTGTCTATGGCAGTGGGGTGGCTGTCTCGGGGGTGGGAGCATTTCCAGGAGTGTGGGAGGGCTGTCCAGGGGAGTGGAGGGCTATCCAGGGGAGTGGAGGGCTGTCCAGGGGGTGTCGGAGAGAGTGGGGGTGTCGTGTGGGGTGAGGGGGTTTCTAGGTGTGTGGGAGGGTTGTCCAGTGGGGTGTCCAGGGGTGTGGGGGTGTGTCCAGTGGGGTGGGGGAGTATCCAGGGGTTTGGGAGGGTCGTCTAGTGGGGTTGGGTGGGGGTTTCATGGGTGTCTAGGAGAGTAGGGGTGTGGTCCAGGGGGAGAGAGCATTTCCAAGAGGGTGGGAGGGATGTCCAGTGGAGTGAGGGGCTGTCCAGGAGGTGTCTAAGGGTGTGGGGGAGTCCTCTGAGGTGAGGGGGGTTTCCAAGGGTGTTGGAGGGATGTCCAGTGGGGTAGGGGGTGTCCATGGTGTCCATGGGGATGGGGGCAGTCCAGGGGTTGGGATAGGAGGCACCACTATAACTCGGGTGGCTGAACGCCGCAGGAAGGTACTCATCACTCCCACATGAAAAGCTTGAGCTCTCAAAATGTTTCAAAAATAATTTATCCCATGTAAATGTCATTCATTATATCACTTTGATGCCAGTATCACTAGGGTAAAATTCCATCATGTGTGACTTAAATACTTGGATCTTTGTGGTGGAAATCTCCCAGATGTTGCGGGACTGGATATGATTCACCAAAAGCTTCCCATGAGACGCCTGAAATGATCTTAACAAAAAGAGCAGCAGTGGGAAGAGGGAGCTAGTCTAGTTGGATGAGTGGGATTCGAAGAAGACGACGATGATGATCAGATATATACCCACCATGTACACATAAGTGACTATTTAGTTTCTCATATTAGATTATTTTACAAGTATTGGGATTTTTGTTTGCTTTTTTGGTCTCCTCCATGTAATGTTGGTCGAGGAACATTACCCGCATATCCCGTACGCCACCAAACAAACACACAAATAGCCCTATATTTGTTCAATCATCTAATTTGGGAAACTAAACAGTCACTTACGTGTACTTGTTGGGTGCATTTTGAATCACTGCAGTCATATTCTCTATATCCTTCTCCAACAACTGAACTGATACCCTCTTCCCACTACTAGGATTTTTGATAACCTCATTTCAAGCGTCTCATGGGTAGACTTGGGGGTATTATTTCTAGTCCTGCATGATCTGAGAGATTGAGACTCCCATGATCAAGGTATTTTAGTAACAAATGACAGCATTTCCCATGGTTATACTGGCATCAAAGTGATATAATTAATGATTTTTATACGGAAAGTATGCATTGGTGAAACATTTTGAGAGCTCAATCCTTTCATGTGAGAGTGATGAGTACATTATAGCGGCGTTCATCCCCCTGAGGGATGGCAACACCTAATATCCCAACACTAGCTAACCAGGGGATGTCCAGGGGGGTGGGGGCAGTCTAGGGGTGTAGGGCGGTGTCCAAGGATATGGTGGGGGCAATCCAGTGGGGTGGGCAGGGGGAGGGGGTTATAGTCTGGTTTTGGTCGGGTTTTGGTCTGTTTTTGGTCTGGGGGTGTCTAGTGAGGTGGGGGTGTCTAGGGTTGTGGGGGGCGATTTCTGGTTGGGTGGGAGGGTGTCCAGGAGGGTTGGACAGATGTCCAGGTTAGTGGGGGGATTTCCAGGGGTGTCCAGGTGTGTGGGGGGGGATTTCTAGTGGGATGGGGGGGGGGTTCTAGGGGTGTGGGAGGGCTTTCCAGGAGAGTGCTATCCAGTAGGGTGAGGGTGGGGGTGTTCAAGAGGGTGGTGAGGGGGGCGTGGGTTCTAGGGGTGTGGGAGTGCTTTCCAGAGGTGGGGGGGGGGCAGTCTTGTGGGGTGGGGGTGGTGGTGTCCATGATGGTGGAAGGGGGGGTTCTAGGGGTGTGGGAGGGTTGTCCAGGGCTGTGGGAGTGCTTTCCAGGGCTTGGGGGTGTACAAGAGTGTGGGGTGGGGGTTTTCTAGTGGTGTGGGGGCTATCCAAGTGTTGGGGGTAGTCCAAGGATGTGGGGGGTGTCCAGGGGTGTGGTGGGGGCTACCGGGGGGGGGGGGGGGTTGGTCTGGTTTTGGACTGGTTTTGGCCTCTTTTTCTTCTATTTTTTGTCTAGTGCTGTCCAATGAGGTGGGGTGTCCAGGGGTGTGGTGGGGGCAATTCAGTGGGGTGGGAGGGTGGTAGGGTGTACAAGGGGGTGGGAGGTATGTCCAGGAGAGTGGGGGATGTACAACGATGTGGGGGGAGGGGGGGAAGTTCAGTAGGGTGGGGTGTGTTGGGGTGTTTCTAGGGGTGTTTGAGGGTTGTCCAGGGGAGTGATGTCTAGTGTGGTGGGGGTGTCCAGGGGGTGGGGGTTTCTAGGGGTGTGAGAGGGTTTTCTAGGGGTGTGGGAGTGCTATCCAGGGGGTGGGGGTGTCCAGGAGGGTGGGGTTTGTCCAGTGGTGTGGGGGTGGTCAAGGGGTGGGGAGGGGGCAGTCCAAGGTTGTGGTGTGTGTCCAGGGCCGTTGTGGGGGCTATCCAGTGGGGTGGGGGTTCTAGGGGTGTGGGAGAGTTTTTTAGGGGTGTGGTAGTGCTTTCTTGGGGGTGGGGTGTCTTAGATGGTGGGGGTGTTGTCCAGGTCTGTGGGGGGGGGGGGTGTTTAGGGTGTGGGGCAGTCTGGGGGTGGGGGTGTCTAGGGGTGTGGTTGGGGATGTCCAGTGGGGGGGTGGGGGGTTCTAGGGGAGTGGGAGGGCTATATAGGGTTGTGGGAGTGCTGTCCAGGGGGTGTTGGGAGGGGTGTCCAGGATGGTGGGGGGTTTTTCCAGGGGTGTGGGGGTTGTTTAGGGGGTGGGGGTAGTCCATGGTGGTGGGTGGTGTCTAGGGGTTTGGTGGGGGTTGTCCATTGGGGTGGGGGGTTTTGGTCTGTTTTTGGTCTAGGGGTGTCCAGTGGGGTGGGGGTGGTGGTCCAGTGGTGTGGTGGGGGCTTTAAAGTCGGGTGGGGGTTATGGTTGGGTTTTGGTATGTTTTTGGTATGTTTTTGGTCTGTTAATGGTATTTTGGTAGGGCATAATAGTGGTTGATCAGTGCTAGGGGCTGTGTAGTTGGGTGGGGGGGGGGGGGTTATGGTCTATTTTTCTTATGTTTTTTGTTTGTTTCAGGTCTTTTGGCTGGGCATAGCAATGGTTGATCAGTTGTTTTTTAAAAAAAAATTATCTTACGACGGTTATTTTATAACTACGTAAAAAATTCATTGGGATTAGTTTTAACATTGGTAATTTGGAAAACGACCTAATAAGTGCATGGGAAATGGTTTTTACATTGGTTATTTCTTAAACAACATAATAAATATAAATTAAAAGTTTTTTATGTCAGTTATTTTATAGCCGATGTAGTATATATGTTTTTACATCAGTTATTATTTAACCAGCCTTGGAAACCGCTTAGCAGGCATGTTTTTCAGGTCAGTTATTAAAATAACCGACGTGATAAACATTTCGGCGAAGTGATTTATGACTTCATTTATATATTAACTAACGTGAAAGAGTATATACCACATTGGTTATTAAATAACTGACATAATAAACCACCACTCTGAAGCATTTTCGACATAGGGTTTTTATCAACTGATGTGAAAAACGCTTAGGATTTGTGTTTTTTACGTCGGTTGTAAATTATCTGACGTAAAAAACAATGTTTATAACATTTATTATAATAATGTTGTCCAAAATCCAATGTCAAAAAGAAAAAATAATCACCATAAATTTTTTTCTTCACAAGCGATTCCTTTATATATGAGGCAATCACAAAGATTCTAAGCATCATGATTGAGTAATTTTGGGGTGAGATGATCCCCTAGACCCTTCTTGGCATTCAATCAGAGAGCGTGTTCCGTATTAATTATTGTTCCCTTGATATTGAACGGTACCACTTCGTATGTAATCTTTTCATACTCGAAATGATAGGCTTTGATGTACTCATCGAGAAAGATTGGTTGGTCTCCATTAATTCCATGTTAACAACTATCATTGGAGGGTGATGTTTACCTCACCAAATATTCGTGGGTATGTACAAATGTGTGAATGTGTTGTTTTTTTGACTTTAGTGGGAACTAATCAGTAAATGTTGGATAGTGTGACAGAAAAAATTCCAAACTTTTCTAGGATATGTAGGGGTTACAACCTGATCTTTTCCCTCATGTAGTGGAGAATTTCAAGGACATATTCCCTGATGTCATTTTAGGGATACCTCCTGGGCAAGAGGTAGAATTTAACATTGATATTGTACAAGGAGAATCACCAGGGACCATTATTCTTCATAATATAGAACTTATAGAGCTTCTTGAGATCAGAAAATAGTTAGAGGCTCTTGAAGAGAAAGGATTTATAGACCCCAATACATATACTTAGGGTTCATCAATCATTTTTCCATGATAGAAGATGGTACCCTAAGGCTTTGTGGGGATTAAATATGGTTTAACCAACTTACAATAATGATATGGTATCCATTTCCATGAATATATGACCTTTTTGACCATCTCTAAGGAGAGAGAGTGTTTTTAAAGATATATTTTCATTTTGGCTATCATCTGTTCCATGTATTGTATTGATTCATAACTCAAACAACTTTTTCAAGTATTTATGACTTGTAAGAGTACCTAGTTATGATGTTCATTCTCACTAACTCACCTGCGAAACTCATAAATCCAATGAATTTTCTTTTCCGATGATATATATATTTATTCTATGTAGTCTATGTTGATTATATCCTATTGTATTCTCATTCTATAAATGCTGATGACAATAATATTGACATTACTCTGAATACAATAATAGACAATCCTTTCTAAGATAATTTCTATCAAGGAAACTTTTGTGGTATCATATTCCACTTCTTTTTCAGATTTTCTCAGAGTTTGGTATTTTAGTAAACCCATTGAATGTGAGAAGAGTGGTTTCTTAGGAGAATATGAATAACTTCCATGACATCTAGAGTTTCTTGGGACTTTTAAGATACTAAAAATGATTCATCAATGATTTATCAACATGTTTAATTCAACTTACGGGCTTGAAAATAGTGGGTGTGAAATTTTTAAATTCATAATCTTATGAAGATGTATTTCAGGAGTTAAAGGGGTGATTAAATTTATCAGTAATACCTATTCTGATGTATCCATACATAATATGTTTTGTTTACTAGGCCACATATGGTACCAGGATTGGAGTTTTACTAATCTAGGATGGGTGATTAATCACATATGAGTCTTGTTAGATGAGGCCTCTTGAGTATAATTACTGAAATCACGACCCCGAGTTAACTATAGTTGTTCATATATTATGATGTTGGAGACACAATCTATTTGTAGAGACTATATATATATATATTGGTCACAAATGTATTAATTAAATCTTTAGGTATAATGGAAATAAATCTCATAAATTGTTGGAGGGTTGAGAAACTGAATTCATTAGATTTTGAGCTTTATTAGATGCCAAGGAAATGTAATTCGGTAACTAATTATTTGAATCAGAATACTTAGACTCATGTAGTTTAGGAGTCCATTGGTGTATGGATACTCATGGATTTATTATTAGAGATTAAAATTGATGATTAGAAGGGTCATTGTTAAACTATAGTCATAGTTATATATGTGACCTCTATATTTTGGAATGGGTAATAATGAGGGAAAAATGTGATCCCAAAGGCCTTTTCCAATGTATAATTTCCTCATATGATGGGAAATATATAGGATTAACCATGAATGTGGATGATACTCTAAAATTATATAGACTTTATTGGGTTCTTGCTAACATTAGGGAGGATTTGATGATGAAATTTCAAACCTCATCATGGGAATTAACTCTCATTGAAATGAAGATGTATCAGGATCAACAGTTCTATTATTGGTGGATTGGTATGAAATGAGTGGATACCGACTTCATCACTCATTATTCTTGTTGTTAGTTGGAGAACAAGGGACCTCAGTGACATACATGACTTTTACAACTATTATAAATTCATGAGTAGAAATGGGATGATATTTTTATGGATTTCATGACTGGATTTCCCAGAACAGCAAATGGGAATAATATTTTAGGAGTTTTTATTGATAATTTTATGAAGGTTACACAATTATTATTTTTAAAATAGACCATACTGGTAGTTGAGATAGGTAGGTTATATGTCATTCATATCATACATCATCTTGTAGATCCTCTTTCTATCATTTATGATAGAAATGATCAATTTGTGACTTGGTTTTGGTAGGTGGTGTAGATGGCCTAAGGTAAAAGGCTACTTCTTCACATGGCATATTACCCTTATACTGATTTGAAATTATAGTGAATGATTCTGATGAATGGGTTCGACATATAAACATAGGTCACTGATTTCAGGTGGTTCTTAGGAGAAACACACACCCATTATTTAGTACACTTATAATAATAACTTTTAGGTCACTATTTAGATGGATCCTTATGAATCCTTATATGGTAGGAATTTTTGTTCTCATTGGTGTTGGCTAAAGGATGGATATGAATCTTTTCTTGGACCACATAATATTTGAGATAGTATAAATCATATCTTGTTTATCAGAAGTATGATGTTGACAACCAACTCCAAACAACATTAATATTCCAACTGATGGTGATGAACTCTTGAATTTGAGGAGGGAGATCCTGTTTTTATGAGTCGCTCCCAGATTGGGCCATAGACATATTCAGAGGAAGGGTAAGATCTCACATAGTTTTTTTACCCTTCTAGGTTGTGTAATTTATTGGACCAAGGGCTCACCAATTAAAACTTCATCATAGATACTAGTCTATTAATGATGTATTTAATGTGTCTCAATGTCACTAAAATTATCCATAACCAGCTTATTACTTTCCACTAGATGATTATGAGGTGTATGTGGATGCTTTTTTGGATGAAATCATAAATGTTATTTATATCATAGATTTATCACAATTTGAGGGTGGTTAGTTCCATTGTTATAGGTGTTTTGGATGTGTGGGGAAGTAGAGGACATGAATTTGAAATGTGAATCTAATATGAGAGATCTGTGGCTGGAACACATTTCTAATGATACCACTCTTCCCTTAAAGGCCAAATCAGGGTAGGATGGTTCGATGAAACCATATAGACCAGCCTGAATGCTATCATCTAACTATGTGGGGTGAGATAGAAGAGAAATAAGGTCCACACCATTTTTCTATAACCATGATACCCTAGTCACACACTTGTGTGAAAAATGTAAATATTGGATAGAGGCTTTGAAAACTGTAACAAAAACTATTTTCCTTAACCGTGTGGTGATTTTTCCTCTGTAGGGAGGCCAGCAAGGTTTGTGAAGAGTTTGGATACATGGTGAGGACAAACCATGAACCCCTATTTTAGAGGGAGGACATTCCATTTTTTTCTACATCAATATTTTAACTTTGTTATTCCATCCTCCTCCCATTTTAAGTGGGAACCCCCATTGGGTTTTCTCTCATTTATTCTTCCTCCTCTCATTATAGTTATTGAGATATATCTAAAATTTAGAAACTAAATTACAATTTGATAATTGAATTGGATAGCTATGTGTATTATCCGGACTCTTGTTATATCGTTTATAATTTTATTATGTTGATTCTTTAATCTATTTTAGTGTAATATAATTTTCCCTATATTTAGGGTATTTACTATTTTTTTATTTCATCGATTATACATTGAATCTGAGTCCACTACAATTTGGCGATTCTTCTAAATCCTTGAGGATGTTCGACATTTTTTCCCTAAAATAGAGTTATTTTCATAGCTTCACTATTGTTCCACACACCGAACGTTGTAATACATTACCTGATAATGAGATCTTCATTTCTAAATTGATATACGCCTATTTTTATACTCCATAAGAACATTTTTCAGTTGTAATAGGATATTGACCTCGATCATGGACACCCATTGGGTGTGTTGGATAGAAATGAACCTTTATAATTAATTGATTAATTCCATGAAATGTATTCTAAGCAGTCATCATGAATAGTTAAAGTAATTTTACATTGTTCTGTGAATTTTTATGGAACCCAAGGCACTTACTACTTGAATGATATTACATGTAAATGTTATTTACCATGTAATGCATTTTTAATTGATAATGGAACATTCTAAATTCCTCATTGAAATTGAAATTAAATTTCCATCTTTTGATAATGTATATGTTATGTATTGAATTTAATGGATTTTACAAGGTTGTTTTACATCCAAAAAATAATTAATTGGTTTAATTGAAATTTCGTATACAGGGTGGAAATACCACACCAAACATTTATGTCTTTATCAATTGCATTATATGAATTTTAATTCCTTTTTTGTATTTGGAATTGATTAATCAAATAAGTGAGAGAAAATTACTCATGGATATTGTTATAAATGATATTACTCCTTGATATAGGTTTTCGAATGATGGTTTAGGGTTTTTTTGGCCATAATGCTTCATGGTACCTTACATCGAGTGTTGAGTATGGTGTCTCACCCCATTGACACCATTCAAACAGCTGGCATGACACACTACATCCCTTGATCATGATGTTGTCTTCATGACACACCCATCATCAAGAGTGATGGGCATGAAGTGTCTCACTCATCATGGGATGTAGGGTATGTACGCTTTATCTTGATCTTATTGGATCTTTTAGACAATCTTTGGATGACTGAGCTACAATGTTTTCCATAAAAAAGATTGTATTCCTTATATATAGCTACATATATCCTCACATACTTTTTCCATATAGGTGGATTTCATATATAGCTCTACTATATATATAATGTTACAATATTTATAGTTACTGATTATGAACACATTCCAGTCGTGATTCGAAAATGGTAGATCTTCTAGGTGTCCTTTAGGACCATGATGAGGCTGGTGTTTATTTGTTCATCATTTTTGATTATTTTTTATAACTATACACTATTTAGCTATGAAAACAAAACCGATTTCATATAGACATTTTTAGTGGTGAAATATTGGGATTTTATCTCACAAACTACTCAGGAAACCATTGGTACTATAATATATTACTTTTACGGATGTATGGATAAGGTAAAGAACACTACTACAGATTCTTGTTTTCCCAATAGATGGAGAATTGGAGCATAGGACCAAGCATATGCTTGAGATTTTAGTGGAGAAGGCTTGTTCCCTTTTAGTAAATTTTAAAATCAAGTTGTATATTATGGTCAAATGTTCCTATTTTAATATTATAATTCCATGAATCATCATGTATAAGAAGTTTCATTTTGGATTTTGATAAAATTATTTATTTCCTCATTGATTTATGCTTCTGAACATATTCATTGTATCTGTTTTGTTTTTCATTCAGGTATGGTGGGTTTCTGGTCTAGTGTATGTATAAGGCCCCGACCTTAAACCTTACATAATCTTGAGTTATCACAAGATTACACGTTGAGGATCTTTTCAGGTTTATTGTTTTAGATAATTAGATCATAAAACATGCATTACATTCAACATATAAACAAAGTGGTTATATAAAGATAGTATTCTTCATTCCCATCAATGGAAACATATTTAAAATAACCATGGATTCTTTCTTGACACTTCCTTGACACTATCATCATATCATGTACCTTTCCCTTGACCTGTGAAAAAAATTTCAAAATAACTTGGGTTGAGCATAAAAAGCTCAGTAAGGGATACAGAAAGAATGAAAACTGTTAGTTTTTCAAAGATCAAATAAACCATATATACTCTATCAAAGTAATACCTTCACCTTCATGAAGTAGTAAAAACTCTTCACTGAATAAAGTATCATTACTTACCTTTTTTTAACCAAAGTATTACCATAAAATCAATAAAAAGAACACATAACATATATAAAGGTAACTTGGGACATAAACTTACTTAAGTGGAATAACCATACGGTCGACTTCCACACATATCACTTAATGGAATAGCCATACGGCCAATTTCCATACATACTTAATGGAAAAGCCATACGGCCGACTTCCATACCCAATGCATTGGAGGTTATAACGTAACCACCTGTCCTGGTATTCACGGCACCACCCGTCATATGGTTTATAACGTAACCACCGGTTAAAATGTCCAAGTACCAGTATAAAATCATAAAACATAAAACCAATATAAAGGAATGATAACATTTCCACATTTCAATCACAATATATCATTAATATATTGACATAATAGAATCCTTTTTCAAAACCATTTTCAATACCAAAATACATAAAAGAGTATATGGTATTTATTTTATTCTAAAAACATTACGGCTTTTTGAGAAATCCAAAGACCAAATAATACTCGCGGTGGCGGAAAAGGTCGTTGTCACCGCGTACGTTAAAAAAACATTACTTTTTGTCATTTAGTAAAACTCTTCATAGAAAAAGATTCCTTTTGTATAAAAGTAAAAGTCAAAGGGGTTTATACACCGTATAAAATAAAGTTGTGTATAAAACGAAATATGCCTCAATGAAAGGAGATTAAGACGAAGTCCCTTACCTCGGGTCCGACTTGACTCGATCGTTCTTTAACGTCCTGAATAATAAACTTGAGTTAATTTATACTTGTTTAAGAACCTTTTTAAAGATCATTATTCCTTTTATATCACTTATTGACATGTTATAAACATTATGTAACCATTTAAGTTAATAATGTTTGTTTTCTCAATATTTGGTTCTTAAGTCGAAAGTGGACTTCTTACAATTACATGTTGTTCGTGTGGTCAAAGGTTCTTTATATCCAGAATGAAATTCCCGATTTGGCGATAATATGTATCATATATATCCATCATATACATGTATTTATAATGTTACATAATCATTTAGAGGTAATAAATGAAATGCACCGTTCATGGAGACGGTAAGCCGTACGTACGCATGAACGCTACTTTCATTTCTTTGTCATATTAATGGAATTAAAACTAAATGAGAGGTATGTATATTTTAATTCCAGAATGATATTCATCATTTAGATATATCATTAATTATATATATCCATTATATACATGTACTTTTAATAGTACATTACATTTTGGGATAAGAAATGAAATGCACCGTTCATGGAGACGGTAAGCCGTACGTACGCATGAATGCTACTTTCATTTCTATCTCATACTTTAATGGAATGAAATAATAATGATATAGAGGTATATTATAATTCCATTATAACATCATATATAATAACTTTAAATCCATCCTTTACACGTCCCACATATGGCATTAATGAATCACATCACTTTGAGGGGGCAGTAGTCCGCACTTCCTTAAATGATGATATCGTGTTTACCCATAATGTAAACCATAAAGGTATGCACAAAATGAAAAATAAAGAAGCTTAAAGAAAACATAAACATATTATATATCATATATAAAATTATTTATATCATAATGGCCACCTTTGAAGGTGTTAAATGAGTATTGAACAATCATCGTTTCGGGAGGCAGAATTTCGCCATCCACGGAAACCGTATGTTCTTTAACCATTTGATGTAGTTGTGTGAGAGTGTTGCTCGAATAAATCTTATAAAAACATCCTAGTATATTGGATATACTGGTTTTGTTACAAAATAAGTAAATAAAAAGAGTTTAGGGGGTTGGAGAAACAAAATAAAACAAATGAACATGAGAGAATGAATTACCTTTAAAAGTGTAACTCCTTTTTATTTGAGCCTAAAGGATTCCTTTGAAAGGATTCTGCCCAAAGGGAATCCTCTAGGATTATGAGAGGGATGTGGAGAGAGTAAATGGTCAGGGGATGTCCGAGCCAAAGGCTTTAGGAGTGTGTGAAATGAGGTAGAGGTGGGGGCCTTTTATAAGAGGAGAGGAGGGGCACTTTTGGAATGTAAAGAAATATTACTTTATTTGAAACTGTGTTTCGGTTTTAAAAGGTCCCAAATTGATATAATTCGTGGATAAGGTGATAAGGGTTCGAAATCCACCCATACAATTGGTTTTGGACATGTGTATTTCATATATTTTACATTATCTTTCCATTTTATTTAAATCGTCAAATAATGATGTCATCGATGCATCATTATTATGTCATAAATAATTTAATTAATTAAATGTCTAAAAATTATATAAAAAATACTATGATGTAGGAAATCATTTTATCTTTCCAATGACTATTTATAATCAAAAATCTGATCTTTATAACCCCATGTAAAAATTGTTTTCGTAAAACATATTATGTTTGTGTCATTTTTACTTTTACATTAAATAAAAAGTTATTTATGTCATTTCCCAACCAAAGTTTCCCCATGGGGTCCCCAAGTTTACCCATGGATTTTTTTGGTTGGACATGACACAAAAAATGAGGGTAGGACATGTTTCAAGCTCATCTTATTTTATTAAAGCATTATTTTTACCATAAACTACACTAATTACCACTAATCGCGATTAAGAACTTAATAAGTTACTATTCACCAAAAAATTATTTTAATGTCATTGAACAAAATTTTACTTCTTAATGAAAACCATGTATGTCGGATTTTTGAAATTCAAAACACAATGATGGAAAAATTTCATTTAAACCGAAAATCAGTTTTTATAAGTACCACTTAGTGGTTTCACTATTCATCAAAAATTGATGTTTTTCAGAAAATTACCAAAAATTCACCCTAAGCTATATTTGATATTCCGAATTAAAAATGAAGTCTATTTTACAAAATTCAAAACATATAATTCACATTAATTAATTTAATAATTAATTCCCGCTGTCAGAGCAAATAGCGTGTTTTTATGAAACAATAAGTATCAAAAGATTAACACTAGTTTGAGTCCAATTTCAAAGTGAAATTGATCCAATGACCACCATTGGATTAAATAGTAAAAATATATTCATATTACACATTAATAACAATTCAAAATATAATCTAATCATATAAATAAATTAGATTAAAAAGCAGTTTTGATGTAAAATGCAGTATTTTTCACTATTCTTTAAAAAATGAACATTGTCAGAAAAATATCAAAAATTCACACAAAGTAAATTTTGATGTCCCAATCATAAAGAATAAGTTTATTTTGACAAACATAGTTTATAAAATTGTCAAAATATATATTTAAAAAGGGTTTCCCATCATAAGGCAATAAAACAATCTTTTAAGAATATTACTGTATTCCATGCTTAAGATTGGATTTATTTTCATTTTAAGCCTCTAAAACACTATCTTAATCATTAATAGACATAGATAAAAATATCTATTATTCATTACTTACTTTGGATGTTACAGTATGAATGGTGTGTTTTTATTTATGATTATTCTATTGTATTTTTACATTTATTCCTGATGTGATAGTATGATTTGAAAGCATAGTTTCTCCACCATACAACCTTTACCCCTGTCTTCTAGTCGACAGCCTCTGCAATACGAGAGGGCACACAAGAGGCCATATGAACCGCCGTATCGGGGAACATATTAAGTGGTTCCCATGTCAAGTCATTAGAGGTGGGGATATTTTATTATAATTCATAATCCAATATTATTGGAATGAAGATATGATTCTAAGAGAACCCTAGTGATACTAACCATCTTGCTTGATGAGGGTAGACGCACAGAGGTGTGATACAAAGGGTTTAAGAATCCCAATAAGACACTATGAGGTAGAAAAGTGGAATGTCAATACATACAAGATTTGGATAATGGGGAAAATTATGTGTAGGGATCAATAGCTTACCTTGTTCCAAAAAGAGGGACAAAAAAACAATAGTCTGGAATGGGGCATGAATATTATAGATCAACTACCATGTTTGTAACACATGATCCTCTATTATTTTCCATAAATCCATTAGAGTTTTTCCCTAGGATGAAAGATGAACTTTTTCCATATACTATCACCATTAGGTGTCTATTTGGATTTTAAGGATGATGGAATTACAAATATAGAAGGACCTAAAGTGTGGAAATAGATTGCATGAATATATGAGTGCGATTCAAAACTATTGGTTCCATGCCACAAACCAATTGAGCATACCAATAAAGAGAATCAAAATGTATGATTCAAACCATTGTATTGAAAATAGATTAAGGTCGTATTTTATAGTATATGGGAAAATTTCCCACACATATATTTTCTGTGGTGGGTCTTCAAATCCGATCTAAATGAGGTCCATAGAGGCACAAAGCCACACACCACAACCCATTATGACTCTCCTGCGGTCGAGAGTCATGATGCTAGGACCATAATGGGGCCAATGTAATGAGAGATTTGATGAAATTTTGTCTAGTACCAAATATAAATTATCCAGGAATCACTATGTATCCCATAAGGATAGGAATCAAGACACATATTGTTCTGGATGGTGCCACACACAGTCTACCATCATATGGTTTGGACCATGTAAGAGAGTTTTAAGTCATATTTCTTGGAATATATAGAAATTATCATTAAAATGATATATATATAGAAAAAATATGGAAAAACTAATGTGAACAGAACCAAGGAGGTTCATCTACAACATACACACACTATGGTGAACTGCATACAATTTTTGGTCATAACGCCAAGACCATAACTGGAGCCAATGGGCCAAAATTTTAATAAATATGAGGCTGGTCCTATAGATGAAATGTTAGGGGATAAATACAAACCCCAAAAGGATGATAATCAGGCCACACGTATTTCTAGACCATTGATTGTTAATATCCAAATGTTGAAGAGGTTGATCCTGCCTAGTGATGGAATTATGGAAACCCATAGATATTGTAGGGAATTCCATGTCTAAAGCATGAGGTATTATTTGTTAACCATATCATACTTATCAGATTTTCCATCCTTGTTTAAGAAGGGTTAAACCTACATTTTAATGTCATGAATTGATGATGTATGTTCATTCCATGGATATCATATGGGGATTCTTGTACATGTGTGTGTGAAGACTATAGTAAGATGTCATGAACTAAGGATGTAAAATATGTATATAATGGTAGAGTGAGAAACCTGATGTGAATGAGGGACAAGGATTATTATTACCTTACAAAAAATACTATATGAAATCATCATACAGTTTAATGTCATGATTCTTGGAGTTGGACTTATTTTAAATGGAAAGAGTATTCAAAAAATTAAAAATAGTATTTGGACATGTTATATGGAGAAATATCTCCTCAGATGAGGTAATGATTTGGAAATATTGAATTGGTTTTAGGTTTAACATGCTCTCCATCCATAGTGATCAATGTATATGAACCATTATAACAGAACTTGATAATGATTAATAGTCCTTCCCAATTAGGCTCCAATAGACGAAACCTCTTTCCTTGTATCATTAGTATAATGAGAGTTGACACTGTATATGGATAGGATTTCCTATGTTCTATACACCATAAAAAACTTTGTCCCTATGTGAATTTAAAGTCATTATCTAATTGGCCCAAAATGTGTTTGGGTTCTTTTCTGACAAAAATGTCATGTTATAGAAATCCTTCATCTAGATAATTTTAGAGTGTGTTTTTCTAAACAACCCAATCATTCAATTTTCCTTCACATGATATTCTGATGTAGGGTTTGACTAGATATTATACATGGATTAATAGAGAATCATCTCAACATCCCTGATGATGGTACTATTATATGTGAGAATCTCGTGATTCACATCAAATAGACGGATGATGTGGGAGATCATGAATTCAATAATGGATCAGGCCTTGACATATATAAGAGGAACAAATTATTCCTACTTGGAGAAGAAGTCCTTCATGTTCAGAATGATCCTTAACTAGAGAAATGTTTATCAAGGTTAGGGACCCAAAGTTTTTAGACTACATACTGCAATGGGACAAGAATTATTGGTGGTATAGAGGAGCTTCTATGGTTGATGCACAATGTTACAATGGATTTGAAACTCTAGAAACATCTTGGAAAACATGATGTAGTAATCAAGAAATGTGGTTTGGATGAATCCCAACCATTGAATTTGATGGGAAGGCTTCAGTACTGCATGATGGGAACCATACAACCTAACATGATCCTCCAAAATTCAAGGGTATCACATCTCATTGGATGACAAAAAAGATAATTCTATAATAACTACATCTGTATAGAGACTATTCTCGGTTGGACCCACTATATTGGGTGAAATGCATTGGAAAATCATGTATTAATTTATTCTCACCTTGATTCGGTTGTAGAATTCCACATTGGAGATACTTAATGAAAATATTTCTCTAATAAATAGTTTCCATGACTATAGGGGAACACTGGTGTCCTGATGTGGATGCACCATCAATGAGGTTGTTTAAAAACTACATGTCATCATCCTGTAAAATGAATAATGTGATGACCCTATAATGCAATAAATGAATGAACATGCCATCCCAGATAGTCTTTTCATGGGAAGGGTCTTGACTGGATAGGATATTAGCTCAGCCATTTAGTATTTAAGGGAAAGGACTCACTTGGGTCTCCCTCTACCCATTCCAAAAGAGTTCACATTATTAATAATAAAATGGGGCTTCAGCCACAACATTTAAAAAATATGACAAGACTCACTTCCTTTCGAGAATGTAAACATTACATTAACTAGAAAGTATGATTCAGTAGGGGAAAGAGCTATAGATTTTTGATGATGTTATAAAAATTAATCCATTTTATGAATAATTTAAACCCCCCTTCATATGATTGATGGGCGAGTCAATCTCAAGATCCTGCTCAATTTTAGTATTGAGATCCCAATACTATGTGTATTTGTGGGTGTAGCCTTCTGACAATAGGAATGAATATGGAATGACATCCTTTTATAGGGGAGATGAAGATGATCCTCATTCCAATTCTATTATTCCATGGATCATTGACCTTTATACAAGTAGGGCTTTGGGAAGAACCATCAAATTTCATCTTCTATTTAGGAAAAACATGATCCACTAATAGAATAGACTCCTTATGAAAATAAAAATCCTGTGGGAATTCATAATTGACAAGATGGGTGGCTAGTAAGTGTTCTTAATAGACATTTGACCGATTTAAAAAAAAATAGACCTGATGATGATCTATTGAAGGATCACTATCTAGTGAACCCATCGTCTTGTCATCATGGAAAAACCTAGGATATACGTTAGCGGTTCAACTCGACAAACTATACCTATATCATGATACTGCAAATAATACACAAAATTTTGTTACAAAACCTTGTATCAGACAACTCATCTTGATAGGTTATTATCTTGCCTCGATGTTTAGTATCATATTAATAAGATAGTATAAATTATTCTCTCTTACATCACTGTTCATATGGGAAAGAAGTGCATCGTTGCATCACTATAGGGAGGTCACATTGAGGGCTAGAGGCTTACATGATATGGGTGGAATCAGAACCGGAGGTTAAATTAGATACGTCTTGATTTCCTAAATGGAATATTGAGGTTCCTCATCCCAATGGTGGATTTTTCATTTATAAATTATCCATCAAAATTGAATAAACATGGTGGAAATGTTCACTATAATCATGAATATATTGGCTAGGTGGACTTGGAGACCACAAATATCTAGAAGGTTGCTTAGAGGAAGTGGCAGATTGATGTCCTTGATCATCTATTCATCAATATGAATGCCTCTATATTTAAGGATGATTACAAGAAACATTCCATATGTAACCCTGAATGCACACATCAAGGTATTCATCTTCAAATTACAAGAGTGGAGGAAACTATACTCCTTGTCATGATCTCTGATTTGGTCCGGATGTCGGTGAGATTTTACTTGAAATTCATCCCCATAGAATTCCACTAATTTGTCAAGGATTAGATTGAATATGTTATTCACGGCCCACTAATAAGTGGCTCTGACATCTCTAGACTGATGGGAATTACATGTCAGATAAATTACCTTACCTTTATATAAAGTTGGTAGACTTCTCATCAACAAGGGACATCAAAATATTGAAGTACATGGAATTCACATCCATAAATGGGAGAGCCTGGACCCTTGAAGTATCATTGATCAATATATTTTTCACTATAAAAGAGAGATAATCCTATAAATAATGGTATTTGAGATCCCATAAGATGATACAGATTCATATCTTCCCATTATTCTTCCTGACTTGAACGATGTCAGATAACCAATTGGGGTTATATAATTTGATGGTGATGTTTGATTTGATAATCTTATCAACAACTCCCTCAACCATAACACCATGGGAATGATGAATTTTGAATGGATGTTGATTGAACTCATGTTGGATCCTAGGAAGTCCATGATAGAGGATGATGGCCTGAGGCTCTAGCTCTGACTATTCATCATAAATCTAGGAAAATACATCACAGTGTATCTTTAGGAAAGAAACATTTTTCTAATAGTCCTCATATGGAATGGATTCACTGATCTATGTTTGCTAAATATATGCTTTTCTATCAAGGTTTAACTGAAGCAACTTGTTGGGAAAAAATCCCTCAAGGCATTATTGAAGGATTTTTGAGGTGATTGTGTTTGTTGAAAAAGTGGACATCTGAGTGGTGATTATTGACAAAGTAAAACAATGACATACAAATTTGTTGACAAAGGGAATTTAACGATGGAATGTCAAGATCAAGATCTGACTCCAACGATCCATGTTTTATTCAAGAACATCGACAAAAGGAATAGATGATCTGGAGGTGGTAAAAAAGAACAGATACAACGTGGCGCCGTTTTCCAGTGTTTGCCAAATTTTTGGGCCGAAAAATCGACAAATGAAGAAAACTGTTTTTGGAAAAGGGAATTGCACGCCGAGGACATGGAGTATAGGAAACATGCGTGCCATATGTTTTTCAAGATCAGAAGATCAAAATATGGCTAAGGAAACAGGTTCGCGCAAGTTTGGGTGTTGGTCGCGCAAGTGTCTAAAAGGATAGAAGACTTGCGCGCCGATACTTGGTCGCGTAGGTGACTTGCGCGCCGTCGCGCAGGGTGGTCAATTTGCCTATAAATACTGGACCACCCCTCTTCATTCTACACTGGAGTTCAACACTTTGAGAAATTAGAGCTCCGGTCGTGCAGGTGTGGTGGTCGCGCAGGTGGTGTGTGTGGTCGCGTAGGTGGGACATGCGCGCCTGGGTGATAGTTGCGCACCAGTGTTTGAAGCTGCGCGCCAGTGTGGAGTTGCGCGCCAATATTGGATTGGGAATAAAAAGAAGTGAGTCGCACATGTTTGGAGTTGTGGAATCTTGAGCCGCACAAGTGTCTGAGGAGGACATGCGCGCCCGTTGTGACTTGCACGCCGATACTTGTGCCCCGAGATTGACTTGCGCGCCAAGTAAGTTTTGATTCCGACAGTGATTTTCGGGCTGCGTAGAAGCTGGAAGTTTTCCCGATACCTTCGGTGCAAGAGAGATTCATCTACGGGTGAAAATTGGGCTTCAACAGAGCATCTACATACAGAGGAATATGCATTCCTTAATGAAAATGAAGAGACCTACAAGTCTATAAACTTTGAGTGGATCCTTTCTGAAGCAGTGAGCAAAGGAAGAGGAAGAAGGTCATCCTCTCCACTGGCAGTGATCCAGAGAGAGAAATAGGGAGTGACCCTTGGTAAAGTAGTGAGCTGACCCTAAACTTGTAAAGGTAGTGAGCCTGGGCATAGAAGTGATATATCCCGAACATTGTATCCACATCTAGTGAAGATTAGTGGAATTTGGTACAACCGGCAACTTGTCGGCGTATGCTCCTTGGACATAGCCCAGTGAGGGTGAACCAAGTAAAAATCTTTGTGTCTTCCTTCTTATTTTCCTGCGTTCCATTTAAAGCATCATCATCAGATAAAGAACAAAGTAAGTGATCCTAACAATCACACAAGTGAAAAAAAAGTGACCCTTGTAACAAAGAGGTCAAGATCCAGTGGGGTAGGAAGAATATTGAAAAAGAATATCCATACCCTGATTCACCCCCCCCCCCTCAGGGTATATAGGCCCCTATTGGTCCTAACACAACTCATCAAATATGTTTGAGACAACCTCCTCAAATATGGGTGGAGAGTCTTCCAAATCTTCTTCATTGTCTAGGGGAGGATAATAAGCAGGAAGAGTCTCATCTAAGACATCTTGATTAGGGGTAACACAGATTCCTTCTTGGTTGGTTTTGGAATATCTACTAAGGGCATCCCACTCAACATAGATAATGAAAACAGAGTAGGTCAAGCCAATATTCTTGTAGAAGTATGATTTAATATGTGGATTCTATTTCTTTTAAGGAATTCCACAAACATTTTTCTCATTGATGAAAAAAGAAACTCTGAAATCCAACATTGTGGGATCGTTCAATTGAATTAATATAATTATATAATCATCTTGGTCTACCCATGGGCTGGTTTTAGTGGTTCTAAACTCAAAATCATTGGTCTTAACCTACTTCCCCTCCCTTGTGTAATAGCTGGAATTAAGTTACTGGGGTTCATAGTTGTTGAAAGGAGAAGTTTCACCCTAATGTACCACACTCCTCCACTAATGGAGTATTTGTAAAACTAGTGACAGAAGTAGGGGACTTTCGAATGATGATGAATATAATACTTTCCATGATGTTCATTTTATTATATATACTATGAGATTACCATGAGTTCCATTCATACTATAAAGCCTCTGCACTGGGTCTTACACTGAATCCCACTACATTGTTTTTTCACTGTTCTTTCATAGAACAAAATTATCAATTAATAGCTGGTCAGACCTACTTCATTCAATCCCATGTTGTAGAGCATAATGGTCAGTAATAGGAAATTACATGAACATGTGTTGGAAATGTTGTGACAGATCACTTCAATATTAAACATTACTGTGAAACACATTGGGATGATGGTACCCTACATGAGAGAACCATGTATTCTATAGAGAATGTGATGATAAATTTTAATTACTCTTACTCAGATTTCTTGTTAGAGTCGACACCCATGCATGATACCTTTTATTCGAACTAGAGGAGGATTTCCTGGGTTCTTCTTCGGCATCAATCATTTATACTCTTACGTAAATGACCATAAGGATTGAGATCCTCATAGGTATGATTCTTAGGTTCTTTAAAATTTCATGCATCCATGTCAAATAAATTTTCTATAAAATATTATATTGCACTTTGGAATGTAGAATGATGAATTCTAAAAGATGTAACATTGGATTTGGGGTGATGCATGAAATATCATGCTGCTGACTAGATAACTAACCCAGAAGTACTATCGGCCAACTGTCGGCAGGCTGAAGCCTAGATTTTCCTAGACGATGATGATCACCAAATGGGCATACAAATATTTAATGGTCAATTAATATGGTCAGCTATGGTGGCATATCTAACTTAGTGGGTTGGGAGGCATCTGATTACTGAACTATGTTCAACACTTAATGTCTAGTCTTGATAGCATGCAATGATATGTTTGAGGAAATGTCCTTATTATTCTAGTGGTTTGGATATCCTAGAAGTCCACTTCAATGTAATCTGGTAATGGTATTCATGGGATTTAATGAACACTCCATAGTATCAGGATGCATCAAGTGTTCAACCAAATTAGCTATGATCAAAAGGCATACACCTTCTCATTATCACAGGAGACTCCGAGTGCTGGTCAGATGTATGGGGTAGTTCCAAACATTGGAAGCATAAAATAAAATTTGGAGAGGTGTTACATTGGAACATTAAGGGGACTTTGATTTCCCCTATATCTTATATGTATTCCATTCTAATTTTTGAAGGGTGATATATAGATATAGAGGTACCAACAAAATAAGGAATTCCAACTATATGAGGCTTGAGCCAACTTAGGTAGGCATTAATGAAACTATGGGAATAAGAAACCACACTATTGTGAACAAATTATCATACTTATGAGTTTCATGACATGAAGTTATATTCCATTCACCTAAAACCTCACTAACACTACTCAGATCATCATAGATATGTGTTACCTATGCTGAGAGATTCTCCAACATGAAAAAACTATTACACACTTGGTCATGAATCAAATACTTGAACACATAACATTCCTCGATTATATGTCCATGGATAATGTGGTATTGGAAACCATCAGGGTGACTATGATTTCCTTCTTCAAGGTGTCTCTAGCACTTTTCATTCTTTAGAATTCTTTTTTCTATGGAATATATGAAATAATCCGGGACCTTTACATCCTTAATGAAATGAGACTAATATCTAATGACTAGAAATGATGCTCTAGCAACCTAGCCAAGTCAAGGGGTTGGTTCCACATTATATTTTTTAGGAAGTTTCTATGATTACTAAGTCATAGCCTAAAAGGCCTTAACTAATTATCTAAAAGTGGAAAAATGAACAACGTTTTGACATACTATAGTGCTTACACTAGATGTTGGGCCTTATAAAAAAAATCTTTAACCCCCAGGTGATGTATTGAGTGATAATGGTAGGGACTAGATTGTTATTTAAATTTCCTGTAGAAATCATTATAATATTACCATGAGTTCGTGGAATGTTGATTGAATATTTGAGGCCATTAATCATTGGAAAAAAAATCCAAGAATCACTCATTAGGGATTTTCTAGAACTTGAAGAGGTCAAAAATGCTGGTCTTGGGAGTGGTGGAGCTAAACTAGCAAAGGAACATACTATGAAGATATTCCATGAATATAATGGATCCAATGGGTAGCTGGCTATAATAGTGTGACACTTATCATTCCAATGTATATACTAAATAATATTGGTTGGTTGATTCTTACTATGTTGGGGTTCCCAACATAGACCCGAACTTTTTAATGAAGTTGGAGAAATTCTATAGTGGGTCTTCTATATTTTGAGCCTGAAAATGATGGAGCTCCAAAAATATGGGGGGTTCATTCTTTTCATCCATATATACTGGGTATGATATTCCATCATGTTGGATTTTGACCTATCATGTCTCTAGGGTTTCTAGGTATGTGGTGATAGTGTCTAAAAAATATTCTTAGTGAGGATCCCTATCTTTAAAAGGACTCCTAAAATGAAATTATTTAATAAGATCATCAACTGTATAAGTATTCTCAATGGATTATGGGGATTGGTGGTATAACCTGTATCCCAAGGAGCATAAATAAACTACTTGGGATGGTTTGTTGACTCATGCATTGAAATCATCCCATAAACTCCTACCAATTCTCTTTACCTATGCACTTTATTTAGGAACTAGATTTAGGGAACCAAGATAAGCATGGAATTATACCCCTCATGGGGGAAATAAGATCTCTTCAATAATCCACATAAACTCGGTTCCAATTAGTATGATCACATTGATGATCCTTTTTTTCTGATAACAATTGGAGAAAGGTTTCCGCCAGAGTGGAAACATTTATTTTTCGAAAAACCTCAAAGAGATTGGAGTCCCTAGTATGTTCATTACCCTTTCTGATTTTCCCATGCATTTAAAATGTCTTCTAGGGACACCATAGCATATGTTTCTTCCTTTACTAGAGGGTGAGGAAATATATTTGACAGTTTTCTTAGTACTACATTCCCATGGGGGGAGGGTTCTCCAAGAAAAACCTCATTTCAATGCCCCAGTCCTCTTGTATCCCATGAACGTCAATGTATACTATGATAATACCTTTTATATAATTATCATTGTTGATAGGTAAGTCATGATTTCAAAGGACTGTAATTAAGTGGAGATAGGAATACTCCACATATCCCATAATATTCAAATGAAGATGTGCCTTCCCCCATAATTTGGAAGAGTAAAACGAGGTTCTTGATGCATCTATGTTAGAGGCTATGGTGGTAGTCGAAAGAAGCATGGCCCTATACTACTAGGATCCCTGCCAACTCAACCCTTTAAAAATTTAAGTGAATATCCTCTAGGAGCACCTGAAAATAAGTAGAGACAAGAAAAAACATGTCATATATTAAACACTGATTAGCCACTGGTCCGATCTCATATACATGGATACATATATGAATGCGATATAATAGAAACAAGTTGTCTTCCGAACTTCAATTCAGACCACATAACCAGTATCCAGTTCACTGAAAGGATGCTTTATCCATGTCAAAACAAATATTCATGGGTGTGTCTTCTCAACAATGAAACACTATGCCTCATCCATATTGACCATAAAATCAGTTCTCAAACAAAAAAGTAGAAACAAGATTTTCCCACACAATGATGTGCATGTATTGGGGTGAGAAATAATCTCAGCATGACACCCTAATGACAAACCTATATGTATGATGTCAAAAGTTAATTCTAATGACAATTATACATCATAGCTAAGAAAAAAGAAGAATAATAATGATAGAAATTACATAAATAGGAACACATTCGATCCATAAGTTTGTAATCCCGATCAATTGTATCTTATTCCACCCTTGTTAGAATGTACCTTGGAACATTCCACCCCCAAAACACACACACAAACACACATATATATATATACCATATATATTTTTTTATTTTAATATAAATGACAATAAAATTGACCCATCACTTCAGACTAAGGTGTCCATGATTAGAATCATAAATAAAACCCCAATCCACGGTTCATCATAAGATCCAAGATCCGGTCGTCTACACATATTTGTGGCTAGGAGTCTTATTTAAATGTCATAAACATCAAGATGTGTATCATTATGTCGATCATTGGGATAGATGTCATACTTCTCAACAAACATTAAATCTCTTCTGATGTTGGGGTCCTAGATCCTCAACCCTGGGTGATCCTAGCATTGAAATAATCATAATTCATTTGAGGGATAACCCATATTTGAAATTTAATATATAATATAATAATATATTTTAAAAAAATATAATATATAGTGAAATATAACAACAACCCCATTCCAAAAAAAGTCCATGTGAAAAAATAATTTTGTGTCCAATGATCGGATGTAGTATCATAAGCATAAAATGACGAGATAAATTCCATCCTCATGAGATCATCAACATCCAATTGATCAAGGTAAATATAACCACTCGACAAAATTTGGTATCCCCTAGAATGCTAACAGACTGGATATTTCCAAGAGTGTCCCTAAATAAGAGGGTTCTAAAAAACTCATAATTACCTACCGCTAAATCCCGGAATAGATAGAGATCTGCATGGAAATTTGGACTTCTCATAACAGTTTCTTTATAATTCATCAAAATGTATCATAATCTAGATCCCAAGAGGTACCTCTAGAAATCCACATCATATGAGAACATCATATTAGGCCTCATGGGCCCTGATCTTGGAAGAACCTCTGGTAATCATTGCTTCTTGTAACGTATCCAAGTGAAATTAGAAGGAATGGGTGAGGGTTGATGAATGCATTAACCCATATAAAGCTTCTTGAATTACACATTCAACATAAGAACTATGTTGACATGAACTAACAACTTTAACCAATTCACCAATGCACTTTATTAGGGTTGGATAAACACTGGGGAAAATAGTTGGTCCCTATGGTCAAAACACTAGAGATGAATCTTAATTATAATCCTCTTTGTCCAAACATAAGTTATTTAATCTCTCTTGGGAACCTAAGAAACAATATGCTACTAGAGGAATCCTACATGGTATGTATAAAAGTAGTCAGGAATCAAATAGGGAGACCCTAAAAGGGATTACCTAGGATGTAATATAAGTTAATTCATACCAAATGGAACCCTCTATAAAATTAATAAGGTAGTGTCACCATTCGAATGATACTAAAATAACCAATTTCATGACTTGTTAGGACTAAAGGGAATATATATAAAGAGATAATTACTCAACAGATGATATATGAATTCACTGGTAATGAGAGACTACTCATGGACCATTTTTTTTCAAAGGGAATCTCTCTCAGGAGATAGATGGAATTGATTACTAGAGGAAGAACCTATCTAAATAGGAAGACACATGAAAATCGACATAGGAGTCCTCAAATCACCTCATGGGAATAAACATGGTGATTTACATGAAAACCATCGAAATGTAGTACTCATTCATTCAATTCTAACTCCATGGTGTATAAATAATAAAGCCTAAAATGTTATCAATGGATGATTACACTCTGTGTAAACCATTTAGAATAAATAATCCCTCAAAGCTCCACCAGTAACTGTATATTAGTTGGACATGGAATGTAGAACCAAAGTACAAGGAATTTATTACATGTACATGGAATGTAACCTCTCTGGGGTATCTACCTTTGTAACTCATATGGCTTACCCATGTATTTTTCATGATTATGTTTAACTAAACTGCGTGCAGCCCTACCAGGGTATGATGATGTACTCTATTAGACATTGTTCCCCATATAGGTGGTATGCTCGAATAATCATCTATATAGTCGAGTAATAGTACAATTTATGTACTAGTAAAAAGGTTATCTTCCCTAAATATAATGAAATTTTTTATATTTTTTCCAGAACTACATGTTCTGTGATCATGATATCCAACCAAGGAACCCCAAAAATCAGCCCGAAACACATGTTTTCTCCTAATAAGGTAGGTATTGGACCCCTAGGGAAACAAAGAAGTCATAATAGAGACTTAAAAATAAAAATAATTAAATATACAGGGATCTACGGTATAAAATTAAAAACTACCTACTTTTCGGAAAAATCCTCAAAATAATCTAATGTTTCTACAATTCATGATTTCCATATGATGATTTGGAATCTATGGATCACTTTAGTGACAAATATCTTTCTCACTCCCTCATTCCCACTCTCACTCTCACTCTCCTATATTGGTGATGGTGATGGAATTGTCTATGGTGATTACATGATAACAGATGTGATAAAATTAGAATAGAAAAGAATGGTAAAAAAGGCAAGAAAAAGAATTAAAAGTAAAATGGAAAAGGGTTTCATTATCGTCCCCATCACTCAACCCATGGTTATGCACTTCCTATGAAATCATCGCATTACAAACTCAATGGAGGAGGAACAATATCAATAAGACGCTTAGTCCAAATGATTTTGTTGAAGGAAAACATACAATTGAATTAATATTTAATTCAATATATATAATAAATGTTTAGTTTTTGAAAAAAATTTAATTATTTGAAATTGCAACAAACTTATCTTCATGTGTAATAATCCACTTTTGGGACCAAAAGAATGTTAAAAAAACCATCAGGGTTCATATTCTATTGGAAAATTACATTATACCTCTAAAAAGCATATGAAATAAAAAAATAAAATTCAAACATAGAATTATATTCAATAAAAACCTGGTACCTTATAGTTACCCAACTATAACCCCTATAATCCCTAATAAGTCTTTGTGGTCTAAAAAAACATGATCTCATCCTAAGAATCTGAAGAACACTTCTATCGTGACTATGCCATGACCATTATCATAATGACCATAACTTATCTATTAGGGAAGATGTTTAGACATGACCAATCTTGTTCTCCCCACCATATGAATATCATTAACATTGTCTTATAATAAAATTCAAAGATCAAATTCCCACACTCTATACATCAACGAACACAATGACTAGAAATCCCAAACTACTCATACCAGACAACCAACATGAAATCTCTTATAGGTAACCCATTCAAACTATCTGTGAATGGTTTCAACATAAAACACTAGACTTTATCAAAAAATGGGGTTCAACACCCAAAAAACAAACAAGTTACATTCCCCATAAAATAAATTACCTAATATAGCTCCGTGAGTTTAAAAAAATAAGTTCCTTTATCAATCCATGGATGATATTCTAAATAAAATCAAGACTATAGTATATCCAACACTCTGTCAACATACTCAGGATGATTTCAAGATAGGGAATGATTTTCATGAAATAATGAATACTCTATGATTCCATTTATAAGAGTGTGTATATATGTTTAAGCCATGATCACATCAAAATAGGGCTTACATTACATTAACCAAATTCTGAAACCACATATTTCTACTATACATGTCTTGGTCCATCAACTAGTCAAAAGACTCTTGGAAGCACCTATATCCTTAGTGTCTCCTCTACCGTGGATGTACATTTATCCTTTCATCCTCTCTCCAATGTAACCATGCCTAAAATATGTCATGGAATCCATTGTTCCTTGGATTTCACATAAACAATCACAAATTTGTGATTTAAGTGGTATCTAACAGAACTATGGGTTACATATTCTATTTATCTCATTGAAACAATTGTAAAAAAATACCTCCCATTAATCACTCTTCACACAATTATATTATTCATTCATTATATGGACGGATAACTATGATATAGGGTACATGAGTCCCATCAATCTAGAATATCCTATGTATACCTTATTCAAAATCATTCAATTATCTTATTCCAATATTTAATCCCACTAAATTACCATACATTTTCATCACATTTTCTTTAAATTTAATCATTAACCACACAATCACCACTCATCTAAACCAAGAACCTAAATAGTTCTTCCAATCAATGAAAATATCCACTCATGAGCACCTATGGTGCATCCAATGAATCCAATGTCATCACCATGATTATATAGAAAAAAACCCAATATCCTACAATGAATCGAAATCAAACAATTATATTACCTTAGTCACTATAAAAATGGAATCTATAAAACTAGGGTAACATCTCTAATAGGTTTCCAAGGACTAATCCAATTCTATCCTACAAGGGTCTATTACATGTATAACAACCTCTATGACTCCCACCTGTCCTTATGGATAATGTCTAAAATTTGGGTCACTAGGACTAACCACTATGTGAAAATGTCAACCTCTCTAAGGTCAAAACTCAGAGAGCATCATTCGTACACTTGTATTATCATAAGGAATCTAATAATCCTATCGAATCCCCCTCTAAAATGATTTATAAAAAATTTACCTACATGGGTAAAAACTATATCGCATCATCCTACTAGGGAAATAATCCTCTAAATTAATTTTAATAGGGTATACTCCTCAAAATCCATGATTTCATGTTGGGAGAACAATGAAATGAAACTCACTGGGAATAAATATAATGTAAAACCCCATGGAGTTCTAGTTCACTATAAATGTTTAGGTTTCTATGAAAATCATACAAAGATAAATGAGTATAACACATAAAAAAAGAATAAACTTCCATGTATTACATATGTGTTTGTGCATTATGTGCACAACATCATCTCAAAGATCTATTCTGTATCATTATTATACATTTCAGTTATGTAGAATATTAATTCCATGATATGAAAGAAAACATTATATAATTTTACACTAACAAATTATTAACCAAACATACATAACAAAACCCTATAAGTGGATCAAACAATGATCATAATTTGTCCAATAAACCTACTAGGATCACTATATCACATGTGAATGAGTACTGAGTCATTAGCCTCGCCCTCAAACATCTCCCTGTAGATCAATATATCTCACCTTTTAAAGGTAATATATATAAATATATATACAATTTGGATAAATTGATAAGAATTACACAAAGAACTTATATGAAAAAAACTATTTAGATTATTGATGAAACTTGATATAATTATTTCCCATAATTCATAATAATAACATACTAACAAACCGAAAACATGTTTACCCTATGTCTTGAATATGATGGGTGATATTCTTCTTGGATTTGATGGAAAAGAGTAAAAATAAATCACTAGACACATTCCAATGTTCTAAGAGACAGAAATAAACCATAAATCAAAATATCCATATGACATTTGAATCACCCAAGGTGAAAATAATAAAAAACTAGAACATCGTTGATGAAAAACAACAATCCCATATCAATAGAAATTACAAATTCTTATCAAAATACGTATTCTCGATGCACCATTATGATAACCATCATTGGTTATGAAAAATTACTAATAATATTATCTACCATATCGTAAATAGTAAAACAATATGAAAGGGACATCTTGAAAAGATCTGTGTAACATCCTTACCTGGATTCCACTAAATTGGTGATCCAAGACAATTCCCCACAAGGAATCAAGAACACCACTCTGAATGTCAGAGGTTTATGACAGGTAGTGAGGATTGAGAGTGTGATAGTGATGATACTGTGCCCTCATATCAGAGTAAGAAATCATTGTAAATAAATAGTTAATTTCAACAAAAGATATAAAAATATTTTGGATGTATAAAATATAAAAAAGGACATAGTAACAATTAAATTTCATAAAGACCCGAAAATCCATGTCATATATTCAACACTAATCTTCCTCTGATTCAATCACACACACACACACACATATATATATATATATATATATTTAAGTACATAAAATAAAATGAAATAAAAGTATATGGATCTCCTACTAACTCTAATCTATACCACATACCTGGTCTAGAAGACACTACTAAGCTACTACAACCCGTGTATACAAAATCCACAATTACAGCTCCACCCAAAAATGAAACCAAGGTCCTCAGCCTTATGAACCTTGAAATGCACTCTCAAGTTGAAAAGAAGACTTATGGAAATCACAGACACTAAGGATCATGTAATTGGGTAATAAATAATCTAAGTAGGACACACCAATGAGGACCTTATAAATTTACTCTCTTAATATCATGATCATACAATATTCTCAGCCAATCCAAGAAACAAGTAGACGAATAAAGACAATAGTATCATAAATAAGAACATACTCTATCCACGGGTCCAAAATCCACCTCAACCATATCAACTTCAACCTATGTAATAATTTCATTAGCCCAATTCCATCAAGTATATCTATATATATACACACCCATACATATATATGTATATGTATATACATGAAAATGACAATGACCTGAGACATTAGACTATGTTGTCCATGAAATAAATCTTGATGAAAAACTCAATCCATAGTCGATCCTAGGATCCAATATCAATTCAATAAAAAATAATGTGATTGGGGATATAAGATATATGTTGTACCACTCCTTTTTTGTATCATTATGTTGATCATTGGGTAAAAAATCCCTATTAGCAATACTTTCTTTGGCCAATACTAGATTGTCACTGGGCTTGCTACATCACTACATATAGATAGATTTCCCAGCGCTAGTTTCCCCTATAGTCAACTACAATAACTGAGATGAAGGATTATGGGTATAAATGGGACCTCCTATATTGTGGTAAGGATCTATATTTTATATTACTCAATCTATCTGTAATATAGTCATATGATATATTCCTAAGACCCAGTCAATAGGAAATCCTAAACTTGTGACTAGAATAATCCCTATGGAGGATGTACCATAGGAAATAAGTATGGAATGATCTATTTTTATGACAAAAAAAACACAAAATCATTAAATAACAATCCCAGAAAGCTCACCCAAAAATAATTTTGGGAAATACTATAGTAGTGGTTTTACCAATCCTAGGGAGTATCATAGGAATCAGATGAAGAGATCATGTCCATCATCGGGAGGGCCATTACCCTCATACAACTATGGGGAAATGATCCCACCTAGCAACCATTAGAATCATATATAATGTAAAAATAATATAAATTCCTAGAGTGAACCACTATGATAATGGTTCTAGGACACTCTTAGAAACCTACCTCTTTATTCATGAACTGGGAGAAATCCAATTGACTAATGTGATTTACAGTATTTGTTGAAGTATTATTGAAAAAATGACTATAATATGGAACCCATTAAATGCCTCTTAAATCATCAACATTGAAAAACATCACATCAGGACCCAAGTTTGGAGCACTGGGTAGAACTTTTGGGAATCATAATGCATGATAATTAACCAAGTTAAGGTTTTAATAATGAGTGTGGGTGGAAGAATGAATTAAACCCCCACTAATGAAATAGACTCTATGATTATAAGTTCAAAATTGGTTCTTGGGTGACACTAACTATTGTCTCTACCAAAATAGTAAATGTAAAAGCTTAGATTTAGTAAAACACTAAGGAAATCAATGGGTCACTAAGGTCAAATCACTAGAGGAGAATCCTACTTGAAATTCTTGAAGTCCAAACATAAGAAAAGACCAACCACTTGGGAACCATGGAAACATAAATCTAATAGAGTCATCATGCATGGTATCCTTATAAGGGGTAAGTAAAAAAGATAAGGGGATAATATAATGTATTAACAAAGGATGAATGTATGTGAATGAATCCGAAAAGAAACCCTCATTAATTGTAATAAGTTAGATGTACTGACACTGGATACCCAAAAATAACTAATAATACAACCTCCATGGTTATGTAGGATAATATTTTAAGGGAAAACACCTTAGAGGATAATATAAGAAAGAAACGATCATGAGATAAATATCATTGACTATTTTATATAATAGGGTCTCACTGTCAGGAGGTAACTTGTTTTAATTACCAATGATTGATCTTCTCCATTTAGTCGAACTCTAAAAATATATCTTAGGAATCCTAAAACAACATAAAGTGTGGTTTCAACATGATCTATTAGAAAAAACTCAATAATTATTAATCATTCCATCAATTATGTCATTAGAGAAAAAAACAAGAAGAATGAAACAATTGTAGTATAGAAAGAGTACATGGCATTTATACCCAGCCCACAATATATACCCTCGAAGCTCCACATGTGCATGTAACTTTTCCAAACATGGATTGTATAACCTATGTTAAAAAAATTTATACCATGTGCATGGCATGTGCCCTCCATTGGGTACCAGAACGTGTCAGTTATAAAGCATGGATATGTATTCGTCATGGAAATGTTCCTCCACATGGGGTGTATCCCACCCATGGTTTGATTATTTAATCTATAAAACCATGTTCCCCTGCATGGGATATCTGGCCAAGTACAAGGGTACTTGGCCAAGTACCTGTGTTTGACATGTATTACCTATACCTAACATGTACTTATATAAAGGACATATTCCCTAATATATATGAATATATTTCATGCGTTAGAGAACTAGACACCATGTGATTGGGATTTTTGGATGGGAAGTCACTCAAATTTGCCTGAAACCAACATTTTTGCCTCCAATGGTATACATTGACCCACTAGATATCATATGAAGTCAATATAGATAAATAAAACGAGATAGTGGTAAATATATGATGGTATATAAAATTAACAAAAAAATGGCCAATATTTGGGTAGAATATACCAATACGTGGTCTGTTTTTGTGATATTATTTTTCATACAATGATATGGCACCTCTGGAGCTCCATGATGAGACCTCACTTCCCCCTTCATCTTTCACTATCTCCCTATCCCTACAATCTCTCTATCAGGGAGATTGAATCCCATCAGTAGAGTAAATGAGAATATATTGGATTAAATTATAAGAGAAATGAAAAGATAAAAATGTAAGAAAAATAAATGAAAAGAAAAATATATAGGGGCCCATGCCTATCTATGGTACCCTACCTTAGGTTATGACTTACCATGGTAAAACCCCTATTCAAGACTCAATTTTGAATCTATAATATCACTATGATGTTCCATTCAAAATAAATATCCAAACAAATGTCTATGAATTAATTAATAATTAAATATATATATATGAAATATTAACAATTGATAAAAAATTTCTAACTATTCAAAATTGTACAGAATTTATGTCCAGTGGTATAAATATTATTCTGTAACCAACTTAGTGGACAAAAAACCATCCAAGGGAATCTTCTAGGGTAAATTACCATTTACCCCTTAAAAAATTTTGAAATCAAAAATTAAAATTCCTCCCCAAATTTGATGTTTGGGAAAACATGGGTCCTTAAAGTTAGTGAGGCTATGAAAATGAAAGAGGAATAATGTATTCATTTTATTGTGTTATATACTATAGTTCAATTTGATAGGTGTATGGATCAACCTATGAGAGAGAAGTAGAATTTGGATGACCTATAACACTGATAAAAGGTCATCTATCATGGGAAAAATTTGTATGTATTGGGCTTCTAGTGGGGGGATTTTGTAAATACAATGCACTCCAATATATGTATACAACATTATTCCTCCATTTTTCTCATATATTGTGATCCTCATATGTTTTTTGAGGTGATATATTTCAAGAAGTCTCAGTTTTGATCCTTGGGGATGGGTTATTTGTTTTCATACTTTACCTTTTAGGTTTTCATATTTATTTTAGGAGATTAAACTATAGTTATTATTGATTATTACCTATTGAGATGTTTTGATGGATAATTTTAATGATGATATTTAAAATTTATTTATTTTTGAATGAATTCCCTTAATAATGGGTTTTTTGAGGATGTTATTATTTTCCTCATTCATTCAAGTTATCCGTGAGAGCTATTTGTATTTATCATTGTATGAGTGGACAATAATTTGGAGTATCATGTTTAAACCCCTCATTTTGTATCCTTGAGGTTCTCATTTCATAGAAATGGGAAAAATATTTGGGTGAATTATTGGACATCATGTGTACATGATTGATCCATTTATTTTGGAAGAATTGATGGTGTTTGGATGTGGTTGTTTCATATTCACTATTTGAGGTTAATCAAGATATTGACCATAGTTTTTGCACATGTGTTGTGACTTTTGGTGACATCATAGGTTGTTTTATTGAGGTTGTTTTCAGTTGTTCTTCCGTACATTGGGTTTATGTACTTTTGGTTGAGATCATGTTTCTATGGTTTTTTCTTGTTTTTTTTGAGGTTGTTTCTAACATTAGTTTTTTTTGTGACACAATATTAAAATAAATATAAAAGGTGTGGAAAAAATGTTATAAAAACTCTAAATAGAAATGAGACCATCTTAGGGGAACTTCTAGTGTTATGGAGACAATTTTATGTTCCTCGTGCTTCCTTGAACGTTTCTTATGATGTTATATTTCCTTTTTGATTGGATATTTTTTGATAAACAATTTTAGATTAGTTTGATCATAATAATAATTTCTGATTTTTTACTTTAGGTTGAAAGGCCTTGAGAAGTGCTATTTGGATGGGTGATCCTTGTAGCATTTATTTCCTTTTGTTCCTCAAATTTACTTTCTATCTTGGATTTTTTTGGAATAATGTTTCACAGTGGAGAGATTACAACTCCGTAAGCATCATAGTGTTGTTTTATCATATTATTTTATATTTTAATAAGAGGTTTTGAGTTTTTGTTTGTTCTATGATTATAATTCAATGATTCAAATACTTTTCAGAAGAGAACAATCATCCAACAGTGTTTGGATAAACCATTCAAGTGAGCGATTCATTTTGATATTTCAATATTGAATGAATTTCACATTTTTAATAAACCATGCAATTAATTCTAGATGTCGTGATGGATATTGGGTGTGTATGAGGTGTTCCACATGACCTGAACAAGATTTGGTAAACAATTATGAAATCGTGAAATTTCTATCTTCATCTTGTCATTTATGAATGGAATTGTTGGTACATGGTTTTTTAAATGATAAGACACCCCCGATGTTACTATACAAACTCTTTGGCATAAGAAGAGGTTGGAACACTATTTGTAAAACCATGCCTCTAGTCCATGTGTTCAAAAAAAATTTAATATCCATTTTTACCTCATATATTTTAATTGTTCTTCACCTATCCTCTCCCCCAAATACAACATCTAATAATCTGAATCTCTTAGAGGAGTTACAAACTCCACCATTAGAGATTATTTCCCATCCTTTTGTGATTTCAAATAGGTTTTATGTGAGTTCTTCCACTCTTTCTCTCTACTATTTCTTCCTCTATTATATCTTGGTTCTGGGCTACCCCATGAAGTTTAGATATCATGTTTCTGATTTTATGCTTCTGTGTGAACTAATTAATTTTTTTTTTGTTTTTATGAATTTTCACCACAATTTAATATTTTTTGGTGTGGTTATCATTGATGTCGACATATTCCAAGGTGTTTTTTATTGATTCTTATTGAATTAATGTATATTGTTATATGAAATTGTTTTCATTTTGGAATTAAATATGTTGTAATTCTTTTTAAATTCCATTTTCATTAAAGGAATATTATTTTTGATATCTTTATTGTAATTTCAAACATTTTCATTATGTTTTGATCTATAAAAACATTACATATCTTTAAAATTCCATGTTTACATGGTTAAAATGAAATTATTAAAGTTTCAATGTTTCTTGATATTCCTATATGACTGTTGATTTTTTTTTCATGTTATGAATTGATTTTTTAACTAGTAGATGGTTTTAATGAGTGAAATATATATCATAAAGGGAACATGGATTTGAAGAGATGTGTGAACTCAAAATATTTTATAAAATGGTTTTGTGGTTGGATTTTAAAATATTATTAGAAAACTATTTTGTGGCTCACCTCATGAAAATGATATTATGGATGTTTTAAAAATTATTTCATAGAGATGGATGTCATATTCCCTTTATTGGGTTTCTAAAGTAGAATACCCATTTCTTATTTCTATTATTGAAATTTTTTTAATTCATATTTTATTTCCAGAAATTTCAAAAACGTGTTTAGAATTATGTTTCATGAAATGTAAAATGGTTTATAATTTGAAGCCATGTTTTGGTGTTAATGTCCAAGTTGGAATTTTTTAAAATGATGATCTGAAAATCTTCACATAATTTCCCCTTGATTTTATGACCCTTCTATTGGTTCCTTACTACTATGTGACTATTTATTGGTCCCCTTTTTTGTGAAGGAAATTTTTTTGTTGTGGGGAATTTTTATACATGGGGCTATATAAAATTGTGTGTTACAGGCAAGGTTAATTATGGTTATGACAAGTGAGTTATTCTTGTATTGTTTTAACTATACCTCACATCTAGTAATGGTCATGTGAAATTAGGTTCTATATGAAAGATATAATTTATTCATGAAGTTGGTTCAGGAACCCCTAGTTTCAAACTATTCATGCTCGGAAAAAGGGATAGGTGTGGGATGATCATTGAAATTATGCTTGCATGGTGTAATTTTTTGAATAAATATTTGAAAATCTACTAATTTTGTTTGTTGTTTCATGATTTTTTATACACTTAATTTGTTATAATATTTTAATGTTAGGGAACTTAGATAAATCCAAAAACACATTCAATTGATTAGATTTTATTATTGAGAGTATTTTGACCATATGATAATTTTTATCATTTCCTATTAATTTATTTTTATGGATCTATTTATTTTTTATATTTTGTTTCATACCTTTTTTTATATGGTGATTTCTTGCCATGATTTCCCCTGTGTTTCTGTTTAGTTTTTTCTTATTTGGGAAATGAGTTTTCAATGTTGTCGTAAAACTATTTTTAACAAATATACTCTAGTGTGGATTCTTTATCATGAAATCAATTTTAATTTTTTAAATAAAATATTTATTTGGATTGTGGAATGTTTGGAAGGTACCATTTTAATATAAATAAAATAAATGAGTTATTTTAAGAAATTTGAAAAGTTATATGGTTTTCAAATAGCGTTGTCATGTGCATTTATTATTAAAATAGTAAGTTTTTTTCATTTTGGGAACATAATTAGATGTTCATAAAAATGATTATAAATTATTTTTCATATGGAATACTTGAAAGCTTATTTTATATATTATTTCCAAACTAGTTTTGATGAATTAAATTGTGAAACATATTTCATTGATTCAGATAGTTTTTATGTAGTAGTTTGTTTTTTTGTTCATTCATATGCATTTTAGGTTATTGGTCTCTAATTGGATTCTATTTTTCTTATAATTGCTGATGTTGGGCCTGTTGGATGGTGTGGGGAAACTAGAAGTTGCATGCAGATTTTTCAGATATGGATTTTGCTGAGGTTGTAGTTGTTTTCAATCAAGCTAGAATGGTTTCTATTATGGATTATTCCATTCCCACTAATTTTTTACATTTTTTATGAATGTGGAAATGGTTTGGATCATGTTATTTTGTTATGACATGTTTTGCATGATTATTTATTTTTAATATTGAATTTATTTATTCTAAGGTATTTTTATCTAGATAGGGTGATATCATTTCAAAATGGATTCTAATGGTTCCCAAACACTAGTTGCACTCCCATGGGGATATGGAACATCATTCAGGAATTTTGGTGAATCGATTTGGGTGATGGGTTTAATGGAATCACTAATCATTTCTATAAAAACATGTATAGAATATATAAAAATATAGTATTGAATAATAATATATAAAGATTTTATTTAACTTAAATAAAATAAATAGATTATATTACTTCTTCTAATCAACTTTGATTCAACCCTTGAATGTTATTTAAGATATTGTCCCCATTTAAACATCTGACCCATCATTTATTTTTCTTGTCTTACTCGGGTTGGTAGGTCAACCTCTATAGATCTTTAAGACAGAGATCACAATTTTAGAAAACTTTCATCTATCCTTTAATCATCCAATAACATATAAGATCCTATATATAATTTATGAAGGAAATAAATTTTTAGAGTTGATATCACGAAGAGATCTCTATATTTTCTAAAAATTATAATTTAAAAAATAATTTACGTGATCCTTAATATAAAGTAAACTTCTTAAATTTTACATTTCACTTACCAAAAACACTTATTATTATGTAATTTCATCAAATTTATTCCATGTGTAATAATCTTGAAATTTATATTTATCAATTTTATTTTTTACTTTGTTTTTATGAAAAACCGAAATCAGACTTGAGGGTTGATTTAAAATACCTCCATCTCCCAGAATCCAAAAAAACATTTATTCATAACTCATTTATTATCACATGAATCACATGTAATCTTATAAGAAAGGGAAATCCGATATTATTAAATACTTTTCATGGAATGTAAAATAAAAAAAATTGATCACACCAAAAATTTCACATATAATTTTGATATGGAAACATTATAAACAAATTTCCAACACAAAATATTAATACTAATTTTTTTTAATATTTCACTATAATAAAAGCTACATGTTATTTTGAATTTGGACCATTAGGAAAATCATTACTATCACACTAAACTTGTATCATTTGGTACCCTCTATGGGAAACTGATAATGTTGGTAAATGTGTGATGTCACCTTTACCAACCCTCAAAGGCTTCTCTACCCCTATAGAAGTTTATGTCTCCTATGCTGAAGGAAGAGCATCTACCTCAGTAAGAGTATGTGTTCATTACTCGACATAGGTATGTGTATATTATTAACAGTATGCTAATGGTGAATCTGATGTTTGATATTCCATTATCTAAAAAATCAAGGAAATAATAAAGTAATTCAAATATATAAAAATTAAACAACTAAACATAATACTAAAAAATAAAAAATTAACAAAAAATCACAACTAATATAAATAAATTTTTATTAATATTTGTTGAAGTAAATAAAAAACATTCTAAAAAAATAATTAGAGTTTAGTTGAAATAAAATATTAATGAAAATCTAGTTTTTATAGAAAACTTTGAAAAATAATTTTAAATTGATATGATAAAAATATTCTAATCAAAACACTCATTTTGAAATTCATTAGTGAATTTCCAATGTAATACACAATTTTGGAATAGAGTTACTCTAAAAATGGTGCATGAATAGTAGAAAAAGATCATGCATATTACAAAATTTTTACCTAAAAAGATCATTATTTTAATCTATTATTTTATAAAATTGTAATTTTAATTTAATATATAAAATTAAAATAAATTTTTTTTCAATAAAATAAACTAATTGTAATGTTATAAAATGGTAAACACAGGTTATGTAAGGGTAATATACAAAACAAAACAAATTTAAACAATTAATTTATCTTATTATATATAATATATTTTTTAACAAAATAATAAAACTAATATATCTAAGATTTTATGGAATTTTAAACTTCAGAAAAGAAATAAATAAATGCTACCTATAGTATTAGGATTCCACTGATGGATTGTTTACCCATAATTTGTTCAATACGTTCATTTTTTATGAAAACATACATGTATACAAGGTTCTCATCAATATTCCACATTATTCATTCCATGTAAGAAGGGATATCATATAAATCAACATCTATAAAATGTTTTTGATAAAAAAATATACAGTTTCAATATAAAACTATAATACAATACATTTGTGATGGATTAAAAATATAGAATTTTTTTCATCTGGTTCCATTATAATAATATTAAGTGGTTTTTCCAATATATTTATATGAATAACCATCATATAGATTTAATCATGTACAAAACTAATATAACTAGTATCTAATTTATAATTAAAAACTAGAACACAAAATTTAATATAATCAATATCCATCATTTCTATAATGATTCTATAGTATTCACTTGAACACAAAGATTGGGTGTTTTCTCTTTGGAACTCAAAAATTGAATTGTTTCTATGAGAACCAATTTAAAAATATTCAAAAGTACATTTCATTTATCATAATATTTAATATGAAATACATTTCCATTAATTTCATTCCAAAACAATGATATCATATTTAAACTTAGATTATTCACTAATCTTCTCAATGTTTTGGATGCACTAATCTACCATGAATGGTCCCTTTACACCAATGGTTATTTTGTTACGTTAATTCAAATTTCAATTATATTTCTTCTTTATATAATAATGTTATAAAACATTAATATATAAATTTACATTGGGATGTGAATCTTCTATATTATTCAGGATAAATAAATTGCATTGCATTATATGTTATCCTATAAATGATTTTAATATAAATACATGAATCCTCTTTTCTCCATAATTTTATAATTAGTTATGGAAAATAGGAAAGTACTTGTGCTCCATTATAGAAAAGTATCATTTAAAAAACTTCTCTACGTCCTCAGAAATACAGTTCAAAACAAAAAATGGTCATGGCTGATAAGGATTGTTAACATATCACTTTGATATCTTCATGTGACATTGAAAAGTATATATCAAATATATATATATATATATATATTAAATTCTCAATGATTTATTTGACACCACAAATGAACTATTAAAATCTCCACGATGTAAAAAAAAAATAGTGGAAAATAAATTTCCTGTTGATAAAGTATAGTAACTTCTTAGTTCTATAATTTTTTTAATTATTTTAAATAAATAATCCAATTAAAAATTGAATTAAATAGTTAAAAACCATTATAATAATCATTGAGACATCAATGAGAAGTATTACAAGAAATGAAATAGGAAAAAGTTATTACATCATTATATGACAAACATGAGATTTCACTCCTCTCAACTATAAATATTTTAGTGGAATAGATTTTCATATATTTAATGAAGAACCATGTGGTACCTTTCTACCCTATGGAAAATGAAAAATTGTAACTTTCTCACTCATTGATAATTTGTCATAAGCTAAAGGATGGAATTTATTTCTTCTAATAGTATTGGTATAAAATTCCAAATTTATTCCCACTGATAGTAAGTCAAATCATTCGTTCAACACATATTATGTATTTCCTTTAAATATATAACAATGTCAAAAAATAATTTATATATATTCTTCTCCATATGCATGAAATCATGTTACGTATGACCTCATGATACCTTTCATATGGGAGATAAAAAAATATTAATGACTTCTTCTTAATATTTAAATATATTCATTACGTTTTTTAGACTTTTTGAGTGCGAAATCAATTATTTTCATCCTCTCAAAATAAAAATTATTATTCAATGATTTTTGTGAAATATGAAATTATTGTAAATTATTTAATTAGTTTTTTAGTCATTGTGATGAGTGACCCAAAGAAAAAATCTCTCATTGACCCATGTATATAGTTTATCTCCAATTTTTTATTTCATAATATGATGTCTACTATTCACAAAATGTAAGAGCATCGAGCTTTGTAGTACTATATCCGAACAAAATTCAATGTGTTTGGAATTCATTTATATTGATCATAATCCTTGAATACTATTAAATTTTTTTTTATAATAAAAATAATACAATCTCATACCTTTTTCATATTAATGATTCAAATCATCAATAAATGGGGACAAAAAAACATTCATACCATTTCCATATAGTTTTACTTCATAAATCAAGAAACATCACATGATTTTTACAAAATCATCTGAAATTGAGGATATAAATTATAATTTTACAATAAAATTGGCCATGAAATATGTTTCCGACTAATTCATTTATTTGGATCCATTTGATCATTGAATATTCTACGTATGATATTTTGAACATCATTTATGGATATAGAGTCATTTCGAAAAAATTTCATCAATTATGGAAAATTAGTTTGATGACATAACATTACATTAATTATCAACTTATCTTCATTCCATAATTGAATTTTTGAATAAATTTACTATGAATAAATATATTGGGGACTTAGTGGATGAAACAAAATTTCTTGGGCATGATCCACTATTAATGTTAAATTAACCAATGATTTTTATTTTATGTTGAACCATGATGTCCCAAATTTTTGACACTTTGATAAATTTTATTATTCCATCCTATATATCCCAGTGGCATTCATGTATGAATTTATCTCCATGTAACCAAAACCCATTGGAATATTATTTTATTCACATTATAATGTGATTCTGGAAGATAATTATATTTAAGAAGTACATCTTTTAATATTTATAGAAACTATATAAAACTATAATTAATCAATACGTTTTTAAATTATATTGAATTAGTCTCAAAACCATTGATAAAACTTTTAATTTCATAGATCATAGATATAATGGGTTTTGGCATCACCATATATATTCTCAATTAACATATTTTTCTCAATTAATTATACTTCAACATCACAAATGATATCTTTATCCTGATAAATTATATCATCTTGAAAATAAACGTCGTAAATAGATATGAAAATCATCCCAGCTTCACTATGTTGAATGCATGGAATGTAACTCCGATTACATCAACAAAAAATAAATGATCATTTCACTCTCATTTTTTTTAAATTATATATATTTTATCATTTAAATAATAGAAAAATTTGACCATTTTTTGGATTACATATTTTTTAGAATTCCTAAAAAATCATCCACACAGTCCTTATATTCATAACCTTTTTTCACTAAAAAATCCAACTATGTGTAAGTATTACGAATGAAAAATATGAAGAGTAGAAAATTATTTTTTATATTTTGAAAATTAATATCAAATTTAATTTAAAAAATAAAAATTGAAAAATATCATAAATATTTCACAAATAAAATAATGACAGCATATTTGACAAAAAATTATCAAATTGAATATATTTTATTATAATTACATCATAAAAAAAGTAAAACACTATGTGAACTCAACATAATCAACTATGTATATATTTATAAAACACCATATTTAAACTCCATAATATATCATACCATCAAAAATCCCATTCATAATGCAAACAAAAAACATAACTTAGAAACACATTAATAATTCATAAATAATAATTATAATAATAAATAATAATTTAATCAAACCTAATTCTGAAAAATTATACAATCAAGTAAAAAATACTCTAAATGAATGAATATTAGTATCTATAAATACAAATAGTGAATATAAGGTGAATCTATTTAAAATGGAATAGAAAACAAGTATTGTAACAAATAATATATATACCTTGTAAGAGTGTAAAATTGAAACAATATAAAAACAGAATGTATAGATTACAAGGGGAAAATTACATTGTGAAACCAATGGGAAGAAAACACAGAAAGAGATAAACTAAAGTCCATTGATGACTGAATGTTGAAAATAGTGGTTAATTTCTACTAAATGAGTGAATAGGAAAAATGATCATAGAAATATGGTTTAGATTTAATTTTTTGAGCTAAAATAGAGGGCTACAACAAGAATTAATACAAAATAATAACACTTCCTAACATTTCATAACAACATGAATATTTTTTCACATCTATTATTTGATTACTACCATTGATAATATTAGTTTCTATTTTTTTACATCAGTTCTAAAATTATCAATGTGAAATGTTTAATTAATATCATTTAGAAACAACTAATGTGAATACATTTCATCTAAAATTTATTTTCAACTTTTTTTGGGAGAAAAGTGATATAAGTCATTAAACCACGACCTAATTTCACTAATACTCATAATTCAACTAAGAGGGGTTTGAAATTCCTTCATCATCACTTCCTTCAATATCAAAGAATGAATATATTCAAAAAAATACTACCAATAATCTTCACATAAAACTATTGACTCCCCATGATCCTTGGTGAATAAAAACAACTATTCATGAATTATTCCTTATAAATGATATATAAATAATCCAATTTAATACATTTTCCTTGTGTATATAACATTGAAGGTGATGTAAACACATGTAACTAGTGATCCATATATTTATCATAGATATTTTGGTAAAACATAACCAAAATATGATTCTTGAACTAATGAAACATCATCCTCCAATACTAATCTTGCAAACATTGTTCAACCCACACATGGTAAACCAATAATACATGTTCTAACTCACCAACTATAACCACACATGGATAATTACCACAACCCATATCTATACATTTTACAAAAATCATAATCCTATGAATATATAATATCTCATAAGATCATTTAATTAAAATAATTCCCTTCCAACATGATCACTATAATTCATTTTATAACATTTTTTAATTACAAGAAAATTTTAATTAATTATGTTTTCATAAAAACATATGATACCTCACCAGTTACTTATTAAAATATATATACAAAATATTATATAAAGCTCTAATAAAACTCATTCCTGAACCTACCTACAGCACCCCAAGCTTGCATGGTACGTTTACTTTTGAATAATGCAATAGCTTGCTTTGTACGCAACTTCGAGATTTTAACACACTACTTCCAATCAAAATAGCCCTTATGAATAGTAATAACAACTTTATGAAATTTTTTAATTTTTATCTTAAAAAATGGACTTCATTTTTCAATTAGGGATATCAAAATTATCTTAGGGGTAATTTTTAGTTTTTTTTTCTGAAAACGTTCAATTTTTTATGAATAGTAAAAAAACCCTACGTTATTGGTTAAAACCGACATTTTATTTAAATAATTAGTTATATTATATTAATTTAGTTTATGTCAAGATAGATTCATAATACATATATATGTTCAACATAATTCATTGGAATCATTTTATAATTAGTTTAGATATATAGAATTTTATCGAACTATTTACCATCTTTTACCCACCTCCTATGAGCATTTGAAAATTTTTATAAAACATAATTCTACAACATACATTAGTTGAATATTAGAAATCCTAGATACATGGTTAATATCCATATGAAATATTTGGTTCAATAAGATGAAATTTTTTTTTTTTGAAAATAACTTTTTTACCTTAATTTACAACAGTTAAAAGTAAATATGGTAATTAAGGGTAAAAATGATATTAGAATTACCCTAAAACGTGTCCTAATTCTATTGGATAAGTGTAATTAGACCAAAAAACCTTAAGAATAAAATATGATCCATTTTGGTTCACTTATATTATATTAGGACATTTAATATTATTTTATTTAAAGAAGAGTTAAAAGAGTTATAATAGAAATTTAATAAATAAACCCTTTTTAATATTGGGATATACCTAGGATAAAATCGGCTATAAATATTAAATATAAAAATAAAAATATTTTCTAATTAATGGTATTTTATTAAAAATTTATAGACATTAAATAATTAATTTTATTTATGACACAATGATGATGCATTAATTACCTTATTAATGAATGATTATAATAATTGAAATTACAAATATACAAATAAATCTAATTTGATACTTTTAATGAATTAAATTAATTTTATATGTTAATATGACATTGTTTTATTGATTAAATGAATTTTTTTCTAAGTAATAATGCTTTAATGAATTTAAAAAAAACAAAATACCAAATAGTGTCAAAATAGACATAAAAGAGATTTTAAAAAAAAATATTATATTATAAGTTGTTATTCTATTATTAAAAATCTAAGGATATTCCAATGGGCATAAATAATATTATTTATTTCATTAATGAACCCCTTGAGGTAATACTATAAATGTATAGAACGTTTATTAACCATATAATATAAAAATACAAAGAGACATGGTAAATGTCAAACTATTTAAGTAAGAGTTAAATCTAAAAGACAAGGTTAATATGATGACAAAACTTATCTAAAACCTATTGGTTGATAGGTTTTAGGAACATAACCACATTATCCTTTAAATAATTCATTTTTTTGCCATTATAAACTGAAAATTATTTTATTATAAAATAACATTTCAAGATTTTCTTAAAGTGACCCTCACCTCTATTATAAAAGGGAACCTCCCATTCTCTCAAATTCAAACCTTCAAAGCCATTTGGCTCAAACAAAAAATACCCAAATATCCTTTAAACTGTCTTCCCTTAATTCATGAGGCCTTCCCTTGGTCATAAATCCAAAAAAAGGATACTTTTTGATCAAATCAAATGTTAGAACACAAAGAATAGGTAAATATTTCATCACCACTTACAATTTCTTTTCTTCTTCCACTTTCTCATTCATTTTTGTTTCCATTCTAAAATAATAACTCCAGTATCATCTCTATAATATGATTTTATTATAATATTGGTACAACTATATTCATTATTCTATCCATCCTATAATTGACAAAGTCACCATACGTGTGTAAATAATGATTACAGTCTCCACATCAGGGTGTAGTTTGTTATTCAAACACTTCATCATTTCAATGGGTATAACAAGGAGTATAAATGATGTAATTAATAAATATAAAATGATAATCATTCTGTATATATGATATAAAATCCATTTATAAACTCTTTTAATATCAAAGGAATGATATTGTCACTCGTGCGTATGTCCGAATTACTATCTCCACGAACGTGATGAGATTCATTCCCCATCATATCCATTCAAGACTAATTTTCATTTGATGATTAAAAATAACGTTTAAAGATATTATATATTTAAGAATACGAATAATATACATCTTAACCATAAAAAATGTTTCATACGTAACATAACATATAAAGGAAAATGAATCTGTTAACAACCGAAATGATGATACTACTGAACTATCATTAACAAAGCAATTTTAAAAGATCATATTTGATATCATATAAATGAATACGGTTCTTTTATTACTTAATAACAATGATTTCACCATTTTAAATGAGGTTATCCAACCCTCGAATAAGAAAAAGTACAACGTATGTGTTAATTTCCCAATCTCTTTTTTATCTGAGGTTGTTTTTACGTAAGTATCTAGTGGGACCTCTTTATCATCCACATACATGTTTCTTAAAAATGTATTTCAAAAAAAATTACTATTTTCAAGACTATTAGTTAAAGAAATTTTTATCCTTGTTTTTATTTTATTATAAAATGTTATGAAATGAATATTTCTGTCGTTTTCCAAATAAGGCACCATATGTCCTTTTCGACAAAACTAAGGTAACAATGTTTTTTTAACTTATAAGACGGGTGCAGTTATTTTCTACTATTACAACATCTTCGAAGTTTCCCTTACAAGATTATAAGAATATTTTCAAAATAAATTTTTTCTTTTATAATTATATGACTTTTAAATGATATCAAAATAAATGAGATATTTATATTAAAAACTATTAATTTCATCTATGTCAACATACTTTGATGGATTGTGAGATTATCATTTGGAAATGCCTCCAAGTCTCTCCAATATTCATGATGTGTTCCATGTATCACTGTTGAGAAAATACATGTCTGACCCAATGCATGTACTCACTTATGCAGTAATTGAACTGGAACTTTATATGTTTTATTATAAAGAGCCTGTCAAAATTCTTGATACAAGAGAACTAGTGTTGAGAAACCGTATGACTCATCTGGTAAAAGCTCTATGGAGAAACTAACAGATGGAAGAGGCAATGTGATAACCAAATGAAATTATGATGAAGAACAACCCAAATATTTTTTTGCTGTAGTATTATTGAAATTTCAAGGATGATATTATTTTAAGGTGGGAAGAATGTAACCCCTCAATCTTCCATGGTACGTTTCCTTTTGAATAATACAATAGCTTGCATTCTACGCAACTTCAAGATTCAAACACACCACGACCAATCAAACTTGCTGTTATGAATAGTAATACCCCATTTTTGAAATATAAAAAATTTTACCTTTTCTATTTAACTTCATTTATGGATTCAAAATATCAAAATTATCATAGGGTGAATTTTGGGTATTTTTCTAATAACATTCAATTTTCATGAATAGTGAAAAAACACTACGTCATTTGTTAAAACCGTCTTTTAATTTAAATAATTAGTTATCTTATTTAAATATATATTTGGATAAAATAGATACATAATACATATATATGTTCAACATAATTAATTGTAGTCATTTTATAATAAGTTTAGATATATAAAATTTTATCGAACTATTTACCGTATTTTACCCACCTTTTAGGAGCATTTGAAAATTTTTATAAAACATTATTTTACCACTTCAGTGAGTTAAATTTCCAAAATCCTAGAGACATGGTAAATATCATTAAGTAATATTTTGTTCAGTAAGATGAGGTTTTATGGTTAATAGTAACTTTTTTACATTTATTTACCATGGTTAAGAGTAATTAAGGTAATTAAGGGTAAAAAGGATACCATAATTATTCTATCCATTGGTTTAATTCTATTAGATAAGTGTAATTCGACCAAAAGAAACCTTAGTAATAAAATATGACCCCCTTTCGTTCACTTGGAATAGATTAGGATATTTATTATTATTTTATATAAAGAAGCGTTAAAAGAGTTAAAATCAATGTTTAATAACTAAACCATTTTTAATAAATGGTTATACAGAACATAAACTCGACTATAAATAATCATTAGAAAGGTAAAATTATTTCATACATAATGATATTTTATTTATAATATTTAGAAATTATATATTTAAATTTATTTACGACATAATGATGATGCAGTAATTACGTTATTAATGAAATATTAAAATAATTACTATTATAAATATCCAAATAAATATAATTTCAGACATTAATGAATTATTTTAATTTTCATGGTTAATGTGACATGTTTGAGTTGTTTAATGTATTTTTTTCGAAGTAATAAAGATGTTTTGAATTTTAAATAAACAAAATACCAAATAGTGTCAAAATTGACATAAAAAAGTTCTTAAAAATTATTATATTATTAATTGAAATAATGTTCCTAAAAATCTATGGTTCTACCAAAGGGATTAAATAATAATATTATATATTTCATTAATGATCCACTTCAGGTTCTTTTAGATGTTTATAGTATGTTTATTAACCATATAATATAATAATACAATGAGAATTGGTAAATGTAAAATTATTTAACTAAGAGATAAATCTAAAAGATAAGGTTAATATGATGACATTAACGTATATATAACCTATTGGTTGAGAGGTTTTAGATCCATACGCACATTATCCATTAAATAATTCATTTTGGAGCCATTATAAACCGAAAATGATATTATTATAAAATAATATTTCATACTTTTTCTAAAGTGACCCTTACCTCTCTTATAAATGGGCTCTTACCCTTCCCTCAAATTCACACCTTCATAGCCATTTGGCTCGGACAAAAACAGAAACAATATCCTCTAAACTCTCCTAAGTTGACCCTAGAGTCCTTCCTTTAGTCATTAAGACATCTTAGGGAGCCCTTTTGATCAAATCAAAAGGAAGAACCCGAAGAAGAGGTAAATATTTCATCACATCATTCATGTTCTTTTCTACTTCTACGACCTCTTTATTTGTTTTTTCCATTATAAAATTATAAATCCAGTATATTATATATTCTTTGATGTTGTTATAAAAATTTAACACCCATATGTTTTATTCTATCCATCCTATAAATGAAAAAGTCACAGTATGTGTGTACGTAAGGATTACCGTCTCCACGTCGTGGAGTAATTTTTTATTCAAACACTATCATTTGGATGGGTATAATAATGAGTATATAATGGTGTAAATAATAAATAGAACATGATAATGGTCCCGTGTATATGATATACCATCCAATTATATAATAATTTTATATTAAAAGAATGATATTGTCACTCGTGCGTACGTCCGGATTACCGTCTCCATGAACGTGATGAGATTTTTTCCCCATCAGAATCAATAAAGAATAATTTTCATTTACTGATTAAAAATAATGTTTATGAACATAGTATCATTCTTTATATGAATCAAAAACATCTTATCCATTAAAAACATGGATTACATAATCAAGCATATAATGGAAAAAATCAGTTAACACCCGAAACGATGATACTACTGAAATATTATTAACAAAGAAATATTAGAAGATCATATATGATATCATATTAATGTATATGGTTATTTTATAAAATAATAACAATCATTTCACCATTATAATGGAGTTTAACATACCCTCGACCAACTAAAATTAAAATGGAAGTATTAATTTCACAATCTCTTTTTTATCTAAGGTTTTTTTATGTAAGTATCTACTGGGACCTCTTTGTCATCCACATCTATGATTCTTAAAAATGTATTCCAGAACATTTTTACTATTTACTAGACTATGGTTTAAATTCATTTATACCCTTTTTGAGTTTTTATAAAAAAAATTAATGGAATCTTTTGGTTGTTTTCAAAACAAGGTACCTTATAACCTCTTCAACAAAATTAAGGTAAGAATGTTTTTTTAACTTATACTGCGGGTGCAGCTATTTCTCACCATTATAAAATTGTCGAAGTTTACATTGCATTATTATAAGAATATTTTCAAAATAAATGTTATCTTTTATAGTTATAATACATTTAAATGATTTCAAAATAGAAAGATATATTTCTCTAATTTTTTTTGATTTCATCAATGTCGAAATCCTTTGATGGATTGTGAGGTTATTTGAAGTTGATTTATTATGATACAAAACATTCATATTGTATTGATGATTTTGTGATATGTTTAATTGTGGAAGTGTTATTTTTATAAAATTCATGGTTTATGGATAAAGTATTTACATTTAGTATGCTATCTTTAATACGAATCTTTTTGTTATGTTTAAACCTTGTCGTATGGGGAATGCATTCCACATAGTAAGTGACGGGTGGAGCCCTCTATAGCTCCTCGATGCATCGGTAGGTCTCATGAGACAAACTAGTGTCTTGTAACAAGGATTTGACAAAATCTTATTTGTAGTCTTGGCACAAGGCCTTGACTCTATGGTTATGAAGTCTGGCATTTTGCATTCCATCATTATGTAAGTGGCTATTGATAATGAAAGTGATTATTTGACTATTAGAATATCAATTTGAATAAGTAAATGAAATTTTTTGATTTTATCTTTTCCATATTATGATTAAGTTAAAGTTTAATATTATTTTTTAGTCTTACATTTCCTTAAATGTTTTTGCTTATTTATGAATGTTTTTGTCATATTGTTATACTTATTGAGCATCTGAACTCACCCCTTTCTATGTTTTATTATTCCCAAGATGCGAATAAGTATATTATGACTACACTATGGGGATATTATTTGGGATATGAGTATGGACTATGGAGACTATGTTGTTTTAGTGTTTCATTTTATAATGTAATGTAAAACATATGAATGTATCTAGAATTTCCAAGGGTACTAAACTAATTGTTCTTTTGATACTTGATCTTTTGTGATCATGCCAATGTTGTGTAATAATGCACCAACTCTAGGTAACTTAGGTCGGGGAATTACACTACCCATTCATATCCCCTCCAGGATTTGTAGTTAAGATGAGAGTGATCATCAAATTCTATATTTAGTAGTCTATAATCTGAACACTGGGACATTGGAAATAGAGACACACAATGGGATTCATTACATTCATAATAAAGGAACCCGTAATTAATTTGAACAATCAACTCTATAAAATGAAAATAAAAATCAATATCCATCAAATACATGTAATTCCTATTTTGATAGATTCTAAAAAATTCCATCAGGAAATCATAAAACAATTACTCATGATCACAAGCTATGAACTCCAAAATTAAGAAAAGTACTTCTTGATATAAAAAACCACTTTATTCATATGAAATTAAGTACATTTTAATTAGGGTGATTCTAGAAGTATACTAAATTGGATCCTCTCAAAAATATCTCATGAAAATGTAAAATATTATTAATAATTCCATAGATAATAAACAAAAAAACAACCCCATACCTTCACCACATCCAACAGTACTCATCCTCAATAAGGAATTATTAGACAATATAGGAACTAATTATAATAACATAACCTCAAAAATATATATCGAAACGGTAAACCACAACCAATTACCCTCAAATAGTTGATATCACATCGAATGAATTATATCATATTACACTTATTACATTTATATACATATGACCACAAATCCCCATATCAACACACAACCATAAATCCATCATCCTCATCCAAACAAACCACATAACCTGATACTACCATATATCATATCACAATAGTAGGATGTCAATGTGAAGGACGTTAACCTAGTACCCTCCTCTAAACATTCATTTCACCCACCATAAATCAACATCATTACTATTTAATCATTCTAAATTCACCCAAAATCCATAACACCTTGAGAAATATTACCTCAATCCATTACAGTGTATAATAATTTTGAAAGAGAGAGTGAGAATGGTGGAGTAGTCGTCTAACCATTACCTCTAGAACCAAGATATTTGGGAAAACATCATGATAAATTATAATAGGGGAATCATAATCGTTATTTTACTGTTTTTGTTGTGAATCAAGAGTGAAATCAAAATAAATATATAATAAAATCACACATTCGCCGTCAAGAAAAAAATTCCATTTTTCATTTACCACTACAATCCAACCTTCCTACATCAACAACAACTTCTATAAATTTTTAGCCACAAAACACAACTACATAAAATAACCAATCAAAATTTAAGCAGATTATTATGTGACTCTACCTTTAATAAATTATATATTTACCACTTATATCCAGATTACATTCATTTATCCATATTTAATGACAAAAAATCATGAATTATTTAACATCATTATTTAAATTTTTATCCTATTATTCCAACATATATAATTTATCAAATCGCACATAATTTATTAACTTTAAACCTATTAACCATTTTATCAGTTCCATCCATCTTCCATGATATAGGTAAACAATAGAAAAACTTCACTACATCCTCTTAATTCCATATAAATCACCACATTAGAAAAAGACTGCAATAACCACAAGAACCTCACCACATATCTTTTTTTCCTTGAAATCTCCCATGCCATCAAAACAACACCATTATTACACATAAACCTCCACCCAAAAAAATACATCAATATCATTCCTATTATGACTATTAAATTATTATACTAAGATTAAAATGGATAAATAAATAAAATTAATATAATTAAAATAATCCCGCTAAAATAACATCAATCAAAACTAGATTTTATCATATTTTAATATTAATTATGAATATAAACATCATAAAAATCCCTAAAATTACATGATTTATATGATACTACTTAATTACTATAATTATGTGATTATCCAATCTTTAATGGTGATTTTGTGATATAAAAAATAACAAAAATGTTCTCCATGATAGTAAAAATAAATTGAAAATGATCAATGCAAATGAAATAACTTGGAATCACCAAAAATAATTAAAGATCACCCGTTGAACTTAGATTTTTTTTATTATGATTCATTATCAAGTATTAAATAATTATAACCATTCACCAAATTAAAAAAATGAATCATAATTCATCTTTACACATGAATAGTTTATGAAAAATCTCAAATCTCGTACCAAAACTGAATAATTGAATATTACAGTGCATGGTTGAGTAGTGGAAGATGATCACAATGAAACGATCATGTAATGAAAATTAAAACAAGCTTCAACCATGAAACCACCATCAATCACTCAACTCAGCATTAGAAAGAAATTGTATAATAGATTACCCATGATGGGTGAATAAAACATAAGGATGAATAAGAGATGTGTGAATACCCTTACAACTCATGGAAATTGATCTCTTAATGCCTAGGAGATAAGTTGGAAATGGAAGGTCAATAATTTAAAAATACACACAAAATATTTCTTAGGGTTCGATGGAATTTTGAAAAATAGGGAATAAATCCATATGGAGCTCAAATTTATAATTAATATTTAAAATACAAGGATTAAGATTATTTAATAATTTTTCAAGCTATAATCCAACCCTATTCTAGAAATTATGATGTGATTTCCACCATATCTCTTGAGTCAATGTATCCAAAATCGGTATTAATATTTTAGTTAAGAAAAAAATAATAAGGTCCATGATGAGACATCAATGACCAGAGAATCATATATAAATTCTTAGTTATTCACCATAACTAGTTACACATAAAAAAACCGATTGTAACTTCTATAACCCTAGTGCAATGTCTGAAAATATAATCCCATGAAAATTAAAAACCTATGAACCATGGTGTAATGACTAATGACACTCTATAATACCTCTCACATAATGTTTTTTAGAAATTCCTTGAGTCTGACCCCACTATGACCTAGAATATTGAATTAGAACTAACATAATTTATGATTTATTTAAGTGTATTTTTATATGATTAACCCAGGTACCCTTTACCCATGGATACTACATACAAAATTATACCACATCAATTATCCATCAAGTGATAACCAAACATCCACATTGAGATAGAGAGACAGAAAATATCATCTATTTTCCCCTAATTGAAATAAAAAACCACACCATAACCTAAATCCCAATCGTGTGTCACACCAAACTATTGAAAATGACTCTCATCTAGGAATCTTATCATGGATTAGAACGTTATTCCCATAATAAAAAACATGTTTCAAACATAAAGTTCAAAAAAACACTATTTACCCTCAATAAAACCATATATTTATGCCAATCTATATGAATGTCCCAGAATAAAAATCATTGAAGGTTTTGGTTGTTACATTTTTATTGTTTTTTTATTTATTCCAGTTTTTTATATCTTTTTAGAAAAACTTAAATTACAATAAAAATATCCTCAATAATTGTTTAGAAAAATGTTCAATGAATGTTCTTTGTGATAACTATAAATTCAATAGAAAGTGAAAATTATCATCATAAAATAATACATAGCATAACAAGGTACTTATCACCATTGGTACATGATGGATTTAATAGTTTCTTTTGATAGCTATTATGATAAAATTGTAAATAATCGGTGGAAGTGATGTGTGAGGAGAATGGTGGACAAGTAGAATAATATAAATTATACCCTAGAACATATAACCATGGATGTTCACCCATATTAGATTGGTAAACATATGATGGTTCAAATGGAAATCAACCTAAATCAATTGTGACCACCTACTAATCATTTCTTTTAAATGAGAAATCACCAATTTACAAAAAATTCTCTTTTTGATGCTATATTGAACAAATACTAATGAGAATACAGGTCAATATTTGGTTTCTTAACCTTAATCCATATGGGTAATGAGATTTCAATTACATGATTTTGTATAGACGTAACGTTATCATATTAGTTCGCTAACACGTCATGGGACCAATTTGGTAATAATCCACACTAAGGGGTTAATTAATATCATTTAGTTTTAATCTAATTTCAAATTTCACATTCAACATTTTTCTATTTTACTATACAACATCTTAACATGAATGGATCCCTATTTATTTCTGTATTTTCTCCATTAATTATCACACAATAAACGAACACAAACACCCTTACACAGACACAAACACATTAGGAAGATAGTAATTTATAATTTTCAAAACTTAAATTTATAGGGCTAGTCATTTTTGTGAATATATTTCAACATGATCATAAATCCAACAAGATTTTTCAAGTGAGCTATAATACGGATGGTATAAACATGAGACTCATATTTGAGTAACTGTTTACAATGCCTTACTAAAAACCATACATAGGTTAATCCTACACCTTATGATGTCTTTCTTTTGGATAACTTCCTAATCTTAAAATGATAATATACAATTTTTCCATATTGTAGATGAGCTATATCATTCTACTTCTTCTTTATTTTCACAATATAAAATCTAAAATCCATTTGGTATAAAAAAATGAATTTAATGACTCCTCATTCTATTGTATTTTAGAATAATGTTTCACTAGATCCCTTATTCATTATCTTCTTCATATAAAAATACTAGACCGAACAACATGTTATTTTTCAACGAACAAGTTGACCTACTAGGAAAATTATAATTATTCTCTTATTCATAATATTATTATTCTCATCCTCCTTCCTTATTAATATATTCTTATTATAATTTTTTTTAAAAAAAAATTAAATATATCATCTCTGGAATCAACAAATATATGTTCCTTATTTTAATTTCATTTTTAGGGATCATATACTATTATTAAAAATAATAATTATATAAAGAACAAAATAGTTTCAAATAACTCAACCACATGTTATTATATAAATTACAAGAATAAATATTATAATATTAACTAGTGTGTTGATTTATTATTCTCATTTTACATAATACATGTATTTCGGACATAACATAATTAATTCTAATTCAAATGACCAGAATTATTAGTCAAGTCCATGACAAAAAAATTCCTATGAAATTTCATTCATTAATATAGAAATTTATATATTGACATTGAAAAATGTTGTAGAAGGTTCATCCACATTAAAAAGTACCAAATTTTATACATGAAAATTTCAAATTCAATAATTGATTCATATAAATATACATGAATGATGGAACTATTATCACAACTTCATCCCCACACCAATAACTACAAACATGGAAGACTATTTCATTTAGAATCCCCTGCAACATGTTAATATTTTAGAAATTCCTTTATGTAGTATAAAGATTACCTTTTTCTAACTCCATTTTTGAATCCCATATGTTGATCTGTCTACTTTGATTTTTTTGTTCGGTATATATGAAAATTCACAGACATGGATCTGTAATCCTCTAATCATCTTCCCCGGAAATATATTCTTCTATATTCCTCCTTCTTCAATATTCTAATCTTCATATATCTCTCAATTTGGGATTATATTGAGTACCAATATCAAGATATAAAATTTTTTAAATATTGGTGTACAGATAATATTAAGAAATAAATATCTCCTTATCCTAATATTTCACATGTAATATGGTTAAAATTAGGTTCCATTGTCTTTATACCGTGCTCTGTGACGTATGAGATCGTAAACTGCATGATCTACCATGTGGTTGATCAGGAAGTCAATGAACTGAATCTACGAACCCTTTTTCAATAAACCTACCATGAATTTTCATTGTCACATCACTTATGATTCATTCCACTAATCACTCAACTGACCATTTATTCCTATAGTTTATTATTTTTATTATATAATAGATCAAAAATCCGTAATTTTATAAGTCCACAGTTCAATATATTTTTAGTAAATCATTATTCATACATTTAATCTACATTAGTTCATGTGATTGATTTCTCAATGCTGCTTCATCTAAAAATTTAAACGCTTGATAAAACCTATAAATTGTCGACCTAGAATAGGATATTTGGTTTTATGCTCAAGGTATCTTCACCTACCATGTGTACATTATAGATTCTATCACGCATCTCCGATATTCGATCTACAGTTTGTGATGTGGTAAATTATACAGGGTGTCTTCACCCACCACAAAACTCATAGTCACTTCACCAACTATGTAAATTTCATGGTATGTCATCACCATTATATAATAAGTTGAATACGTCTAGAATAGATACATTTTAATTATACAATAGGTTTCTTTGTAATTATCATTTGGAATGAATGAAATCACATGTGAAAGTCTTGATGTATATAGGCCTAGCTCAAATAAATGATGAAGAAAACTATTTTTCATTACCAATATAATTCTCTATGGAATTTAAACTCCTTAAATAATAATTTTCCCTCAAGAATAATGGTATCCTTCATGATACTCCCATGGCATGTACACCTTCCTTTTTTCATTTGAATAATAATAATCGACGTCATACTCTAGAAAAACTATTCATTCCCTTTTTCATAAAAATAAATATTTATACTATTAAAGTACAAGGATATTAAATTGTCATTTTGTTTATATATATAATGACTAGAATCATTAAACACTAATCTTCCATGATATATCATCCCACTATTATATACTTATAATAATTTTACACTTTCTTGAGATCTTTCTTTTCTTCAATATTTTTGGAATATTTAGAAACCTATTATTCAATTCAATTTTACATGGTATCATTATCTCTTCCCAAAAATACTATTTGCACAATGTGGGTTGCAAATATCCTGCTTTTGTTGAATATACCATCAAAATTATATGTTAATATGCACAATTTCTTCTCACCCTATTTATCAACAATAATTTATTTTACTTTCTATCACCCCTAATCCCATCATATAAAAAGTACAATGGATAAATATATCAATTTATAAATTGAAACATTCCATCAACCATTAATTTCTATAATTACCTGACCCATGATCAGTGTATAAAGGAAAATAGTTTTTTTGACAAAATGTTTCCCCCATATAAAATTATTGTTACCAAATGAAATTAAAACTCATTGATTATGACCAAGGATTTTCCAAACCATATAATTATAAAAACGTTGATAATACAAAAGAAGATACAAATTTATTATAAGATATATCAACCAAAACATACTTCAACAACATAAATTAATATATTAGACCATTGAAGAATTTTATAGAAAACTAAAAACATTGAACATCTTTAAAATTGTAAATTTATTTCATTAAAAATATAAATTTCACCCTTTTTTTTAGAATCTGAAATTAACAATGAAGTATGATAGATAATGAATAAATGAATATTATGTTAAATCAGCAGTATATACATTATGGAATATTCATATTTGAATAATGTAAAAATTATGGATGATCTATCATTATTCATTACCTACATCTCCATTATTGGGAAACTCATCATGAAATTACTAATGGTTTATAAATTTAAGGGATTTATTACATAATGTCTTTTATTATGAGTATAATAAAATGGATATTTTTAAAATGGATATATATATATATATATATTTGAAAACTTCTACATCTTGAACAAAGATGATATCATTTTTCACATATCCTTTTAGTACTCCAAATTTTATATCAGTATATAATATTATCTTCTTCATATTTTCTATAGAAGATTTGGCAATAGACAGGTTTCATCATAGATGTTTCACATTAAATTCTATGTTGAATACAAATTTCAATATCAATCCATGATGGTTAATTTACCATCTGAGCCCTCTATAGTTAACCACCTTCACATATACTCCATTTATGCCCATGAGACGATAATTATCCTTAGATTCCATAAAATTATAAGAAAAAGTAAATTAAAAATGTGTTAAGTGAATAAAATGGAACTTTTTTCTCATCAATGTGAATAATAAATGTGTGATGTTTTAATGAAAAAATATTCCCCATTCTAGATTCTTAAATATTTTTATTTCAAGCCTATTTTAATTTAAGGAAGCATGGATCTCATTACATAGTCTATTTCATGAACTGTGATGATTTTTTTTAATTTATCCATTAAATTATATGCATTAAGTTTTGAAATATTCATCCTTTTTATATATTATTATTTTTTGGAGTTATGGTAAACCAAAATCCTAGACTATGTCTACAAGTTTTTTTTCATATCTCCCTGAAATATTGTTTAACATAACAATATTCTTATTATTAAAACATACCATGAAAATAACATTATTCATGTGAACCATCATTATACCATTTGGTAATATGTCCTTATTATTTTTTAATTTTTTTAATTTTGGATTCATAGTTCTTTACCTTATTAAATGTCTCCTCGAGATGTACAACATTTACAGGATGTTGTTTTTCATTTCTTTACATCATACTTTCCCCATGTTTCATACCCCTATCCTGATAGAGTGATATTGTACTAGAGTGAATAATATTTATTCCCCAAAATACCCAAACATCAATTGTGACCTATAAATCATGATCCTTAAGATATATTATAAAACATATATGGATATTGTTGTCGTTGTTTCATTTCAAACAATGTGAAACAATGTTCAAAGAGATAAATTCTTGAAGAATTACAACCTTTCCAAGGAGAATTTGTTTTCTAACAAATCATAAATATATTTCATAAATTGGTACTAGACAATGATGTATATTGTATTTGTTTATGAATTGAAATAATGTGATTTATTAAACCTTTAATTTTACAATATCTAGAAGTTTTATGTTTTATGTCAACTACTATGGTGTAGCCTTCTATCATCGTTATTAAATAGCATATTTTTTCAAAAACAAATTGATTGTTTTTCTACAAACTATTATTCTCTTTCATATAAAAATTCAATATGAATAATTAAAATATTTCTTTGTTAAACTTACCTCAATCCAATTTTCATACTCTTGTAATATATAGTAGTTTCAACCATATTATATTTCCAATTATTACCTTATGTTTTTCTAAAAATCATTCTGTGACTTTTCTATCTCACCAACATTAATTTTCTATGAACTAATCAGATTGAGGACTGTCTCTATATTTTTTTCACCCTCCATTGATATATTTAATTTGGTTAACTTATTTATTCATATTCTATTTTCATTCTTGAGTTTTTTATTTTCCTCATGTGCTAATTTTGTATATGATTTCAGGATAAACTCATTTTCTATTATCTCATCCCCAAAATCACCACCACATGAGGAATTTCAATATTTTATATCTAAATAAATGCTTTTTTACATGTTTAGTTTATTCATCATTGGATGAGGATTCATTTATCTTTATTCTACACAAGAATCTTTTGTTTTTTTGTAACGAAATTCTCCCTTTTGTTCATCAACATTTTTTTCAAAAACATTTTATCTAATTCTTCTAAACCAATTTCATCATTAATAATATTATTAAATTTTTTTGGAAAATATATTTTTTTTCATAAAAAATTTAACATTTCAGAGATGATTTATTTTTTCCTTTTGAATTTCTCTTGTTTTATAATTTCTAATGAGGAGAAATGATTGTGGTGAAATATTCAGTTTCATATTCGACCTCTAAATTAAATGAATCATCTTTATTTTATTTATATATATATATATATATATATTAATTTTTCCCCATAACAAAAATTTTATACCTATTTTATTAACATAATTTCTCTTTATTTTTTCCCCATTATGTAATGAGCTCTAATTTTTTTAAAGCTTAGTGAGAGAAAAAAATTATTGAAATTATAAATTAGATACATTGGAAGTAAATATATATGTAAATTGTCACTTTATTTTAATAAAAATATTATAATCCTCATGCTTCTCACCAAAGAATATGATGTTTCAAACGACATAAATAACTACTATAATGTTTCCATAATTAGTTATCTAAAAATTTTCAGTTTTACGTCATCATTTTTTTCCTTAACTTCCTTAACTATCATTCTTCATTAATAAAAATTCCACAACATATCCTACATTTTTTTAACTAATTTAAATCCCATAATATTGGTTTGAATAAATATTGCATGATCCATTAACATGGAATGATGATCATTTCTATCAACTGCCATGATTATTTTTATATAAATAGTTATAGAAACTTCAATAATGGGATGAAATACCACTGTACCAAAATCTCAAACTTTAATGAAAATATATAAGGTATGGGGTAACATACAATTATTCTAGTTATTATCCCATATATGTTATATTCACTGAGATGGGGGAGGGTGTCAATCAGGGTGTGATATATTAAAATAACTTCCCCTTAAAATCTTGTTTCATTATAATAAATGTGTTCTTATATCCCTTTCCTATAGATGTGTTTGAATAGAAATGATGTAACCCATGAGATACAACTATTTTACTTGGTTCACCAACACAGGGTTACATCCATGGATCATAGAATAAATATATGTAAATTTACCATATAAACTAAGTATCATTCCCAAAATAAGGTATGTGATTGATCACTTCTATGCCATGGATCAAAACAATTAATGTGTTCGTAGAGAAAATAATTATCCATACTTGTTTACAAAAAATGATAATTTCAATGGTCACAACACATTTATAAGAATATTCAATTATTCTGAATCAACATTGAATAGTTTAAAAATTATATGAGTGTTACATGATTTATTATTTTTAATTGTTAGATGAAACCCACAATTCAGGGTAATGTTAGTTTTTGTAGCCTTATTTTACAAACAATTTTAGTCCCTTCTTGAACATCCTTACACCCTCTGTGAACTTTCTTGTATCCTCTATAAACATACTTTTATAGCATTTCATTAGAAATTCACAGACAACTATTTCTTTGTAGACTACCCCAGCTTCATGGACTGTTGATTCATTCTGAACCAATTACGCTTTTCTAACCACCTCTACATTATGGCCAAATTTTTTATTTGTGATCTATTGAACCTTGAAAACCATTTCAAAAAATATATTCATGAACTACTTCTTTTGAGGAATTATTACCTTATAAAAATATTTAACTTTGCAGAATCCTTCCTCATGAACTACTTCATACATACACGAATGCTTCCTATATTGATTTCACTATTGAAATTAGTTCTCTCATAGTGACATGATAATGGGTGATTATATTAGAACTAGGTCCTAAATACCGACTATTCATATTTAACCAAAACATTGATGAAATAAATACGTAACTAGGAATGGTGTACATGGTTTTAATGGAGCCTTTACCTTTGTGGTGGCCGAAATCATCTGAAATCCACAAGTCCTCTACGGCATGCTAATATCACCACCATAAATAGGGAATTATAATCCTCCCACAAGATAATTTAAATGTGCAGTTCATGTTAAAAAATTCATTTTTCTATGTAATTGAACCCTATTTAGTGGAATAAATTCACCATATTCATTCATGAAATATCGATGTCTTTCATGGTTCATGAAACCTCCTTTGTGGTTTTCATAACATAACTATGCTACTATGCGGTATATGAAAATCATGCTTGATGGTCCAAAAACTGTGGTATTTTTCCACCAACCATAAAAAAATGTGGTCATAAATATTTTTCAACATATGAACTCTCCCTAAAAACACTAAGATGACACCATCCGGGATTCATGACCAAAAATCTCTCCATTGGGTTTGTTGACAACACTTCACATATTTTTAAAACATTTTGTATTATACTATCTTCTAATAAAAATAACTTTTTGAGATTAGAATACAAATCAAAATTTACTCAACACACACTGTAATCCAATATGATCCATGCTAAATATGTGAGATAATAGAAATAGAACCCTCCAATGGTGAATCACAACATTCCAAAACCACAGTTCCTATTTCATCCCAAACCCCATCTATCGTTATGTATTATCATTGATTGATCATATATAGAATTTCCAGATTTAAAACTCTCTAAATATTTTTGATCAAACTACCATCGTCTACCCCAGTCCTAATTAAGACATTCCCTTACATTTAATAACTCTTCCCCCCTTTAAATGAACCTAAAGGTCACTCATTTTTGGTCTTCCATAGTGTAATGAACATCAATGATGTAGCATCTTTAGTTGCTGAATGGATTTTTTATTATATTTATAGAAATTGAATTGTTATATTCTATTCTGATCAGAGATATCACTATAAATCCCAAATCATTAAGCTATTACATCATCCACAATGACTATGTGAAACATTAACTAACCAAACTATATTCATCTTTTGTGGTTCTCATCGAAATAAAATCTTTTCTCTTTCTCATTCTTGAAATACACAATCATAAATGATAGAATTCACCCCAATGTGTTTATTTTATATCATTTGAGGAATCCGGACAATCTTCATCTATATAGACTTAGAACTCTTGATAGGATTTGTTATTATACAGAAAAATTAAATCCACCGTGCACTTGATATTCCGATGTTTTATTTTCAATAAATGATGTTGGGTTCCCTTGGAATTTCATTGATAAATTTATTCCTCGATCATAGAAAAAAATATATGGTCATTTCACTATCAAGATAAATAGATTTCTAAAAATATTCTCATATTCCATGACATTAACAGCATTTACTTCACCATACAGTGAACATTTCATCTAGGTAGCCGTAAGAGGAATCATCTCTTTGGATTCCTCCACTAAAAATATTCGGAAAACCTCATTGTCATATTTATATTAAGAAATGAATTTTTTATTCTTTCTTCTATCTGCAGTAAAATAATTAAAACATCAATTAACCAATCATTGATTTTTTGAATTCAATTTTCATGAGTTCTGTGATCTACTTTCACTAAGCTTCATCAGATCCAAAATATATTTTTTCATCAACATACACTAGCACATCATCCATTGACTATTTTCATTTCCTACATACAGATTTTAATCAACCCTAGTATTATGAAAACTTTTATTCTTTAAAATTAGTTATAGAGTTGAACACCATGCACTTGGTTGTCACACCAATCCATATAGATAATTTTTTCAGCCAAATTATATCTCTCATTTCACGGAAATAAAACAACATAGAATATGAATGTGGACTTATTCTTATAGAACCCCATTTAGAAATATGGACATGGTATTCATCAAGAAAACATGGAACCTTCCTTGAACTAGTATTTCCAAGAATAATATGATTGTCTCTATCTAGGCTGTATATGAAAAAATTTCATCAGTATCCATACCTCTAGTTGGGAGTTCCTTTTAATCACTAATCATATTTCATTTTGAATCACTATAACATCGTCATTTATCTTGTCGTGGAAGAACCATTTAGACCAAATTAAATTCATACCTATTTTTATCAAAATAATATCCCATTTCTAATTACTACCATTTTAATAATTATATTTATTTATATCCTGAAATAATTTCTCATCTCCAGTTTCTTCAGTAAAACATTTAGGCTCTAAATATTATTGTAAGTTTCCCCATAATAATGACTTCATAATTCATGTTTAAAATATTTTTTTCTTATCCCTAAATATTTTATTCCTATAAATTCTATCTTGAGTTATCATTATTCAGGAATATGTATATTTTTCTTTGTCAAAATCATCATCAATATCTTCTTTTGAATCAATATTTTTCTCTTAAATAGCTATTGAGGTTTTTAACTCCTCATCACATTCAGTTGGGTATTTACATCGATATAGAGGATTCTAATCATTTTCTAATATTATGACCTTATTACATTAAATTAATTTTCCATACCTATTGTTGAATTATTTAAATGATTTTTTTCCAAATTAGCTATAGAATACCCCCTTATCTCTTTATCATTCGAATTTCTAATGTTTCTCCCCAATGAGAATGAAATAGTTACATCCAATGTATTGAAAATATTTAAATGTTGGAGTCATACCTTACCACAAATCATATAGAGTCTTTTCTTCCTCATGAGATAATGAATTCCTATTAATTTATAGATCGATGAAAAGGCTCTTCCTTCGAGAATTTATATGGTAGGACTTTTTCAATAGGAATAGTTCTTGAAATTTTATTAATGATCTGATTTCTCCTCTCAACAACGACATTTTATTGAGGGTTTATCACTACTAAAATATGATTACTTATCTAATGCTTTATGGTATAATATTTCAATTTTCTATTTCTAATTTTGGTTTCATTAACATAATGAACGTTTATAATCTCCTATCCAAGAATCCTTTCAATTTCACTTTGATATTCTTTTATGAAAATGAATTTTTTTTGAAATGTTGGAAATAAAAAATACCCATGCCATAATTCTGATATATTAAATGAAAATAACATAATACATCAACCTCTCAATGGATCATGGTGACATAGGTTTACATGCAACTACATGTACCAATTCTTTCACTTTGGATAGATTTTCTTATTTTAATGTTTCATCCATCCGATAATATCCAATTGGTGAAAAGGGTCACAAATAAGAGTATGATCATGTGACGGATGAAGAAGATCATGAGATGAATCACATTTGAATAGATCTTCAAATGATGGTTGTCATATACGGTCAAGTTGTTTATTCAAAAACCATTTTTCTTCATCTCTAGATTAAAAGCACATTTCTTATTCTCCACTAACAAGGAAGAGATTCCCCTATATTCCTTTTCCATATAGAACAACCACACCATCAAATAATTCAATGATACACATCATACTAGTAAATATTATAGCTTGACCCCAGTCACATTGTTGACCGACAATAATAAAGTTGTGATGGAGACCATGAACAACTAAGACATCCGCACATCTTATTTATTTTCATGAAAATTTTTATTTTCCCAAGTTTATAATATTTAGGGAATCATCATTTCAATAATTATCAAAAAATTCCCAATCATATTTTATGCCTATAAAAATATCCATATTATGTTACATATGGCATGTCCGTCAACTTTTAATAATCCATACACTATAATGATCAGATGATTTAAAAGTAATCTCAAAAACCACTACCTATTTAGCTATTTTCATTTTCATCCATGTTTTTCACTACATATCCAGTATAGATTGAAAATATTGATAGTCCCTAGAGTTTTATATAATTGATTAATATTATAGTGCTCAAAAGTTGATTTTTTATTTTCATCTCATTAGATGATACATTAAGATGATGCTTTTAACCACATTCTGTCTGCACTGGCTCATTATTCTATATTATTAATGAGAAATATCTTTCCATGTGTATCAATCATACCCACCCAAAATAGCAACTATCAAATTTTATATTAGAATGATGTTCTCTTTATGTCTTTATATATTGGTCTTTTTCCCTTTGGTTCCACTTGGTTATGGAAAACATAATTGGTAAATGTCGCATCATTCAATAATAAAAACATCTAATGTGGTGTGCATCCATGTGTTTCACTACTACACTACATGTTTTCTCTAGGGTTATTAAAATGATTTGATTATGATTCCAACCAAAATAAAACTTTAATTTTGGATTTTTTTCTTATGGTATGACCTCCACCATTAATAACATCTATTTTTTATCTATCCCCATGTGAGACTCATTATTATGATATAAATATTACTTCAGTTCTATTGGATGTAAATGCTTCAATTTCCTCTTTTCTTTCAATAGAGTAATCTTATTCCCAATTTCAAACTTGGAGTCAAGAGTCTTTCCTAATCCTTTAATTTTCATCAAAGGACAACTACTTCCTCATATGGTTCTTTGATACAATTTATTTTATCTATCACTATGCTATGTAAAATATTGATCACCATTTTTTGGTTCCTAATTTTTGTGAATATAGTCACCAACCATTCTTATGTTTTTGGGCGTTAAAGAATTACCCTTCTCAATTTATTTCTCCAGATCAAACTTCCCTTATTACAACTTTTACATATAATGTTTCTCATCAAGAACCACTTTTTTTTGATTTTTTGGATCTTCAAGAATTAAAATCCACAAGATCAACTACTAATTAACCCAATATTTGAAAGATTCATACAAATTATTCTTCATCATTATCGATTCCTTCAGGCCTCTAGGAGCCACCTACAACTACAACCATAACATTATGTCTAGGATTTTTTTCATTTCCATCTCTTAATCATAGAATTCTACTGAAAAATGATTTTATTATGAAAGAAGATTATACTTTTTGAAAAAACTTATATTGATTTTTTTCGTACCTCTCACATAGGCTGAGTAGTTCTCCTCATATTTTTGAAACATATTGCAAGTCTTTTCGGGAAGGTGTCCAACATTTCCACATCAAAATCATGAAATTGGCAGTTTCCCTTTGATCATTACATTCCCTATTTATAGATTTTAGGAACAGAATGAAATCAATCATATTTATCCTCTTCATCATGTCCATCTTCAATATTGATATTATTCATTGAATTTAATGTGTAACATCCCGACCGGGTGCCACACAATGGTGAAATAATCTGGTCAGTCACATGACCTCAATCGTGCCTCCTTGAATGCCAGAGCCGTCAGACTTGCAGTGTGGCATTGATATGTCATTCATCATGACACTATACCCTCCTTCATTATATTAATAATATAAGAAAATAAAAAATAATATAAGAATAAATATGTTTTATAGTAAACAACATAAATATCTAATAGTGATAAAAGTAGAAAATTACATAATTCAACTAAAGTAGAAACATGTCATGCTAATTTACATGACAAGTGTCTAAAATTAAAATGGAAAATTAATCCACCAAAAACATCCATCTAGATCCTTAACCACACCCAATTCCCTCATCCAAGATCCATACGCAATTATTAATCTAATATAGTCCTTTAACCAAAACTAGACCATCACTAATAAATTGTATTCGGGTCCTAATCAGGTAGCATAAATAGGGTGTGAGTTTGACTTAGTAATCTATAAACAACAATGTTTAAAATAATATCTGGGCAAAAATAGTGTATGTAGTTGTATATTGAAATAATTAAAATTAATAGTTCAACATTTTTCACATTACTAATTAATCTTTATGTAACAACATAAACCTCGAGTTATCATGGAAACTTGCATATCAATACCTACATTGACCCATAATATAGTCTTAACAATCATTGTGAGATGTAATGAGTTTTATTGTCCATGTTACTATTCATATTTTAACAAATGGATTATCAGGTTTCCATTCATTAATTCACTCAATTTAATGGCATGTCACCATTAATTAATTCATAAATTAATAACCATGTTACAATTAATTAATTAAAACTTTTGAATGACCATGTTAACATTCATTAATTAATAAAATTGAATGAACATGTTACTATTAATTATTTCACACAAGAATGACCATGTTACCATTAATTACATATAACAATTTAATGACCATGTATCAAATAATTATTTCATAAATTAATGCACATGTTACCATTCATTAATTGACACATTAGAATAACAATGATTCTATTTTTTATTTCACAAATGAAAGGCCATGTTACCATCCATTAATTTATAAATTTGAATGACCCTGTTAACATTCTTAGATCCCTAGATGAGTGTCCATGTTACCATTCACCATTGATTAATAAACTATATCATAACAACAGAATATTATATATATCTCAACCACAAATTAAATAATTTAATAAATAATATATTCATTCCCAGTAACATAATGGAATAATTAAATCACCAATTATTTCTTTAGGGACATAATCTTATTATCTCATAAATAATTCACCAATTTATTATCTGGTTCATAATATATATATCATACATTCAATTTTAAATAGTTAATTTTTCCAAAATAACACTACTTAAAAATTCTCTAATTATTTAATTCACCAAATTCATTAATTCTATTAGGAAAACAAAATGCTAAACAAATATATCAGTTTTTAAATTTTCATGTATGAAATCGAAATCAAGACTATGGGATTTGATCAATATACAAAATACCTTTAAGAAAATATCTCACAACATTTCCAATAGACAAGGCTGAAAAGGTAATATTTATAAGGTTTCCAAGAGGTTCCTAGAACAAGGATGTAAAATATCAAAACCAACAATGCATATTTTTCAAGGGATTTTATCTTAAAGTGTTGGATTTGAAGGAATTGAGACAAGGAAATCCAACCACAAAGACTAACTTCAGATTTTTCGTCTAAATGGGACATCCATAATGGGGTTTTGGAACTCAAAAATCACCTACAGCATCCCCCCTTGTTAGGAGGAGAAGAGGTGTAATGGTTTCCAACAGAACACATCCACATAGTTACTTTAAATCTACATGTTAGGAATTTTCATAGTGTCTAATTCAGTTACACTTCATGTTATGGTTTTAAATGGTTTTCACAAAACAGTTTTTCACCTCATATTTATTTAAAAAAAACAAAAAACAATTACAAGATTTTTAATATTCTAAATATGATGTGTAAATGTTCTACCGTCGATTTTCATCCCATTTTCCCTTTAATAAATCTCTACTTAGCATGAAATTATTTTTAACATGAAACCCATTTATACCTAGACCGCATTAATTAAAATAGAATATATACTTGAACATTATTTCGTTTTCTCCAATAAAGGATCTCCATTTATGAAGAAGACATGGCCACTAAAGGTTGATATGAAAATGAAGATGTGATCTTACAATCTCCTCACCTTATAGTAGATCATCCTTGAGTTGTACTTCCATGAATCTCTTTAATTTGGGTAAAAAATATTAGGCCCCTGAGCCTGTATTTATGCTTCCCTTTTCCATGTGTATTCCTCTATATTCCAATGTTTCCAAAATACAGAAACAATAATCATAGAATTTCTCTACAAATACATTATTATATCAATACAACACTCAAATCAGATGCTCTTCAAGGGATTTATATATCTCAGGAAAAACATCCTCCACCACAATCACATGAGAAGGGTCTGGATTATATTAAAAATGTTGGGACACATGGAACACTTCATTTATAGTGATATATTTATATGGAATATCCAATTAGTATGCCACTGGACCAATTTCTCCACTACTTCTTATGGTCCCACAAACCTGGACACCAACTTTCCTTCCCTCTATATCATGTTATGATGCAACCTACTAGACACTTGAGGGGATACATGATCAACATCTACAAACTATAGGGTTCATATCCACCTACAAGAATAAAAATTATTTCAAATTTGATTTGTATGCATATATTTATGAATTTACTGTACTTACTCTGATGTCTCCTACATAAAAATTGATACTAGTAAATCTAACTCTCCTATGACTATCCAACATAACATATATCTGAATGGAAAACCATAAAGATACTCATATGGTTCCATCTGAATAGTTTCTTAATATCAATTCTAATATTAAAGATTCACTAAATCCATTTACATATCCAAATATCCTCTAAAATATGGAACCACTGACTACAACATCTTCTCAAGCACCAGTATAGTTGCTCTGATTTCCTATATTTCTATGGGCTAAAAGCCATAATCAATGATATATGTTTATTAATGTTCTTTCTATAAGCCCCTATACTACTATTACATGATGCTTGATTCACAATAGGAAACTACAATCAATGGATCCTTGGGGATATGGACTATCTCTAACATATAAATCATCAATCTTCACTACTGATAAATTCTATTGTGTAGGTAAGGAATGTTAAACTTTTGACTGCAAATCCAAGACAACCCTAGTAGAGTCATTATTCCTTGGTTTCATTAGGTTACCCACCAAAATACCATTTTCACAATATCGCACTTCCATTCTGTAATTGGTAATGTCTATAGTAATCATCCAAATCCTTGATTCTATTCTGTCACCTGATGATAGTTGTAGCATCATGTCACTGAACCCTCTTTCTCTTATTTCTTGCTCGGACACAAAAACTATCTTCATCAGAATTAGTATTTTTTTGTAAAAACAGACGTACCTCCCACGTTGAGGCATGAAATCACCACATGATATCCTCTCACATGATCAGGGCACAACCACCCAATTCCTAACACAGATAATCTCATCTTCACCTATTTTCCATTATGAAGGTGACTCCCCACCATCAAGGTTTTCCCCCAAAGATAAACATTCTAGATCATGATATTGGTTTTATATGTCCTATCCCAAAATATTGGACAGACCTATGATTGACACTAGTGTCATCATATCCTAACATTGTTGAACTGCCTCATGCATTTCAGTCGGCAAAGCCATCACCATTCTCTCACAACTAGACTCAAGTACCGCTTTAGTTTTAGTTCTCATGGACAAATAATTAGGAATAAATTTTCATTTTCTAAGTGTATATTCCAACTCAAAATGAAAATAATAAAAATTTTCCACCCATATACATTTACTAAGAATCCAATATCTATTCTAAAAGATGTATCGTAAGCTCTTATGGTATGTATACATAGTAAAATTTCCTCCCAACAGATAATGCCAACAACACATTAATATATAAAGCACTGATGCTAGCTCGAGATCATTCATATGATAGTTCCATTAATGTGGCCTTAGCTACTGAGACTCATATGCCATATCATGATCTCCTTAAATAAACACAACTCTAAGACCAATCGTAGAATCATTACAGTACACCACATAATCCTCACTTGGTTCAGGTATGATCAGGATTGGTGACAATGTCAAGCTCTTCTTCAATTTAGAGAATGAATTCACACATGATTTCATCCATTAATTCTATATAACCATTTGGTTCATGATCTAATGAAATGCTTCCAAATGAATGCAGTCATGAATGATCCTCTGATAATATCATTCTGACACCAGAAAGATACAAATATAGAAGACATCCTTGGGATGCTCATAAATAAACTATAACCTGAACCTTATCAAGGTCCAATCACATACTTTCCATTAAGATGATGTTTCCTAAGATTTGTACCGAATTTTTCCAAAATTGAAACATAGATAACTTTTTGTATAGATAATTCACTCTTGGTGCACTCAGGAAAATCTCAAGATAGTGGGAATGATCATCATGAGTTTTAGTATACACCTAGATTTCATCCACAAACACCACAACATAATGATACAAGTACAGATAGATGATCATATACTTCAAATCCATTATAATTGGTGGTGAGTTCATCAATCCAAATAGAATTAAAATGAACTCATATAAGGAATACCTACTTTAGATAAAAGTCCACATAATAACAAAAGATAGAACTCTCAGTGGATGATATCCTGATCTCATATTGATCATCCAAAACACACATGGTCCTCTCAAAAAGTAATACATATCCTCAATACATGGAAGGGGATTCCATTTCTATATATTCATATTTTTCAACTTTGGGTAATCAACACGGAAGTGTAAAATCCATTCCTCCTTCTTTACAAACAACACAAGTGATCCCCAAGAAGACACACTTGGATGGTTAAATCCCATATCCTCCAACTCCTCCCACTCACTATTTAACTCATGATCCTCTATTAGATCCATTTTTACTGGGGAATACATAAATTATTATAACATAACATAATATCTAGACTGAATTCCACATCTTTCATAGGTGTATTCCTAAGTAGTCTTCAAGAAAGACATCCTTAAACTGTTCCACTGCTAGTGGAAAGGTATCATGATGTACTCCTATTTAATACAATAATATACTAGAAACCTTGGATACAAGATCTTTTAATTTCTGAGTTATTATACCTGTTTAGCCTAACAAGATACCATATTCCCCACAGTGAAGAGAATGGTCAACCTTCATAAGAGTAAAATTCAATCCCCTCTGGTAACATTCATTGTGGGCTAGTCACATGACCATCCATCCCATAAACATTTTTTTTGTAAAATCATGACTTATTTATAATATAGATATTTAATAGAAAATAATATTCAATTATTTCTAGAGGACACATGTTGCACAAACAATTGTCTCTAGACTATACACCCAACAGTTTAACGATATTCATTACCCTGATTATGAACTGAACCGCTAGGCTCAAACCATTAACTTCTTTTGCAGTTATAAAGGAATTAGAGCTGGAAGTATCAAATTAGAAACTAGATAATGTAGAATACATAAGAATAATCCCCCTTACTCTCAAGGTTCCAGCCTCACAATCCCAAAGTATAGGCTACATTGTATGTTGTTGTTCTGCCTATCTCCGTTGTGATTCGTTCTAACTCCCATGAGTGGCACCACTCTACTGAAATGGGTACTCATTTGTAGAAGCCCCAAATCCTTTTCCTCTACAACCATGTCTAGTATGATTATTGATTCCAGCATGATATGGTGTGTTTTATCGCATTCCCACACTCTAACACTATGTAGAGGACCCGCACTAGATTTCATTCTCTGAATCCTACATAAATTTTACAAATTTCCCATCTAACTGTAAGAACAATAGTCTACTGGTGGTTAGAGAAAATCCCTATGATAATGGCCCAACCAACCAAACTGATAATAGATCACTCTTGAATAGTCCTGTAAAACCAACCCTCTTTTTCTATATACCATTCTTTCTACAACCTTGAAGAATTTCATCCTAGTGGCGCATCCAGATCTTAGATGTTTTACCACCTGATCATCCAGTAGAAACAATATATCCTTTTCTAGAAGCCTCCTTCAAGTTCCCATCATCGATGAGAGCCTAATCCACCACCTAAATAAACTTCTATAATAAAAAGGATAACTTGTGACTTACACTCTCACTTAATTCCATCTAGAAATCATCTCACCCTTGATGTTTCTTCACCCTTCAACACTAAAGTAAAGTACTAAAATTCAATAAATTTTCCAACATTATCCATCAATGAAATTATCCACTAATTCATCCATTGTAACTCTTCAATTTTCTCCTAATTCAATGTCTATGGAGATAATTTATCCAAGAACTTCTCCCAAAAGACCTTCCATACCTTTCCATGATATTGTCTTATCTATGCATGAGTTTTTCACTATCCATTTGATGATCCTTGTTGTTTATATGTGGAAAACATGAACCTCTATTTAGAATGACTCCCAAAATGTTCAAGTGTCACTTCAAAGGACTCAATCCAGAAACCATTAATTTCTAGTCCACCCTCTGCTGTGAAATTATGAGGGCGATTCAACTAGAACTGTCAAATTAGTTCAGAAATTTTTTTCACATCCCACCTTGCATCCCTATCCATGAATTTCATGAAGAGAGGAATGTTCCCTTCGAAATTCTCCCTTCATTCCTCACATGTAATTATTAGTTCGTTAGGTTCCATTACTGGTAGATCATTTCAATCCATCTCCACCAATAATCCTCCCAAAAAGAATCATTAGGGAGGCATATCTCCATAATTAAAAACAAATGTTTTAGGAGTCATAAAACAACTATATTAAATTAACATAAGGGGAAAACAAAACCATTTACAAAATGTCTCTTCCCCACATCACTAAACATAAATAGAACTGAGGAACTATCACTACCCTTAACCATATGACTCCTAGGACTAAGTTACAATGGTAATCACATTTTGAATGTCCAAGATTCACTTTTGGAAAACCATTTATTCAGATTATTTCATCATTTCTCTATTTGGGATTTCATATCCGGCACTCTTTTCAATTAAATTGCTCAAGACAGGAAAAAATTTCATGTTCAACAACTTACCAAGAACATATTTTCCCTTACATATATAAAATATTTCATGTCTAAAAATAATCATGAGTTTTTGAAATGATGAATGTAGACTCGAATACCATGGCATTCCAGGAAATGATTGAATTCATGGAAAATATCAAAAACTCTTTTCACATCACACAAAAAGTGCATTACTCTATGTGAAATAGTATTGAACTGTAACAAAAAATAGAAATAACAACAATCCTACAATGATTACATGGGCTTTCCAACAATCATGAGTCTGAACATCCCATGCACGAGCTCATTACCAATGCCTGACTCTTCATAGTCTCCTTCTTATATTTCCCAAACATTAAGACAAAATAAAAAAATAATAGAAAATTGACTCTGATAATACATTGTAATGTCCTGATTTTGGTACGACACAATGTTTCCCCAAGAATGTTGGTCAATGACCTAATGAATGCCTCCCATTAAACTAACATCTACCAACTAGTAGGAAGGGTCTGATAATTCATTCATACAATGACTTTACCCTCTTTGATCAAAGTAATACACCCACTTAAATAATAAATAATTTTAGAAGAAATATATATAACAATATACAACACCAATAACTCATGGTAATCAAAGCCAAAAAATAAATTATTCATCTAAAGTAAAAACATACAATGCTAATATATGTGTCAAGTGCCTAAAATGAAAATAGGAAATAAAGGCACTGAAAACTCCCAAGTGGGTTCTAAAAAAACTCATGTTACCTCATACAAGCTCCATTCCCAAATATGAATGTATTACATGACCTTGGCCATATACCTATCCAACAACAGTATAGTCTACTCAAGTATAGATTGGGTATCCCAAATAGGGCGCGAATACGACTCATTTGTCCAGCATAACCAGTGTCTAAAAAAATATCTAGTTAAAAGTAGTGTATATGGTGGTATAAGTAAATACTTATATTGAATTATTAAATAATAATTACATTATCAATTAATATTTATGTGAACCCACAAACATCAGTTTCTCATAGACACCCATATCACCATACCTGCTTCAGCATGTGAGATGTTTAAACTATCCATGAGGGATGCTATGAGATTTAATTTCCATGTTACCATTATTATTTTCAAAAATAAATGACCATGTAACCATTCATTAATTCACACAATTTAAGAACAGTGGTACCAATCTTTATTTCAAAAATAAATGACCATGTTACCAATCATTAATTCAAAGATTTGAATGACCCTATTTCTATTCATTATTTAAAATAATTGAAAAATAATGTTACTATTCATTAGTTCACTAGTCAATGACCATGTTACAAATCATTATTTAACAAATTATAATGACTAGTAATCCATTCAATATTCCACAAATGAATGATCATGTTTCCATTCATTAATTCATAAATTTGAATGAACTTGTTCCCATTATTAAATTCACAAATGATTGACCTTGTTTACATTTATCAATTTACACATTTTATTGACCATGTATCAATTTTTTGATCATTTTTAACATTTACATGTTACTATTCACTATTATATAATCACACATATCATAATAAAACAATATTACATATATCAAAAGCAGTAATTAATTAATTCAGTAAATATTTAGTCCTTTCATAATATCAATATTGAAAAATTAATTCACTAATTAGTACTTCAAACAAACAATTTGAAAATATCATAAATAATTCACCAATTAATTATTTGATTCATAAAAGCAATATTAGAGAAGAAATTTTGATATTGAATTATCCACAAATTCTATAATTTCAAAATTAACTAATTAATTAATTAAAGAAATTAATTAATTCAATTGGGAATTTCAATTTCTAAAAAATCTAGAGATTCAATAATTTTCATGCATTCAATCAAAATCATGAGTATGTTATTTGATCATTAGATATCCAAAATTTAATAAGAAGATACAAAAAATCATTCAATGGACAATTCCAGTAAAGAGAGATGGGGATGGTTTCGAGAGGTTCTTAGATCCATTCTAACCCTGATAAACACAAAAAATGTATTTTTTCCAGGGATATTAACACAAGATGTCAGATTATAAGGAATTTAATAAAGAACATCCATCCATGAAGGCATGGTTGGGATTCATCTCATAAAAGGGACATGTATAAGGGGTTTTGGAACAGCAGATCTTCTGGGAGAGTCTCCCTAGGTTAAGAGGAGAATATTAGAAATGGTTTCCAACAAAAATTCATTGAATAGATACATTAAAACTAAATGTTATGCATTTATATGATGTGTAATTCAGTTACATGTTGTGTAATGATTTTAAAGGATTTCGATGAAAATTATATTACCTACGATATATTTTATTAAACCACATGAACGATTTCCGGATTTTTACTTCCCTTACACATTGTGTAAATGTTCTGTAGTTGAGTTTCAGCCCTTTTTACATTCAAATATACTAAACTCACCATGAACCCATTTTTAAAAATTGACCCATTTGTACCTGCACTACATTAATTCAATAAGAATATATCCCTGAACATTTGTTATTTTTCTCCATTATTGAATCTCTTTCTCCAAACTAGACTGGGTGTCAAATACTGAAACAAAAGAGAGAATATAGATAAAAGTTCATAAAAAGGTAGGATCTTACATAATTACACCTTTTTGGATTTCATTTTTTCTACATATTTATTAACATCATCTATCTTCTCTTATGAGGTAAGATTAATTTGTAAACTATCTAATGTCATCTCCATTAAATCTTAATCTTCATGTATTGAAACTGTTAGATTTAATTTAGGGGCGATTCATATCAGGATGACTAATATGATCCTTATATCTTCAATAATTTCTCCAAGACCACAGATTTATTCAATTCACAACCACCAGCTAATATAATGAATCTATAGACTCATTAGTATGCATTCTTGGATCCTTAAACTTGTTCTATAAAACTTGTAACTTTTATTCTCTAGCATTTTATCCACCATCATAATTATTTAGAAAATTTGAACACATCGAATGGGAATAATTTCATGACATGACCTTTGTATTTATTTCATTAGATTGGGATCCCCCTAATGCAATGATTCCTTTCATGTCAATATGCAATTCCATTTGGTCTACTTCAAGTGAAGCACCAATATCCACACTATCTTAAATACCAAGCACTATTGTTGTAAAGACATGTATTCCAAAATATTGTAAGTAGTGTTTCATCCTATTCATTCACAATTAGAAACAACTTCCATAGAATATCAGAATCCCTTTCTGATTGAATACCTCTAATGAAACCCCGTAGAGATAAAAATTGAAATTAACCCATTCCACTGATAACAATTTTATCCCATATTGGTTAAATACCCAGTGGGGGTGAATTAGGCAATGAGTGATGAACATAACTTCATCCTCTATTTTATTGTTGCTAATGAAACATTATTCTCTATAGTTCCCATACCAATTTATGAGAATAAAATAAATCATGCATGAGACTCAATAATTTGTCATGGTTGATCCTCACTAGGCTACATCTAGGGAATGTACAATGGGAATGTGCTAATGTACCACATCCACTAAGGCTCACGGAAAAAATAAAGATTAGAGTAGATCAGCTCTATGACCAGAATCAATGCCTTTACAATGATCAGATCATTCTCATAGTTCCTCATAGTTTACAACCAATCACAATTTGAATCCTCACTGCTCCTACAGAATAATATTCTCTTTTTATGAATCACCATAGATTAGTATCACACATATGTGATCGTTCCATGATGTATTATTTTCAACTTCTATATCAAAACTCTTTTTCAATGTACTATTACTTTTTTGATATTTCATTATAGAACTATTTTAGTCCCCTTAAGAACTTACATGATCCCTCAACGAACAATCTTGAAATCTCTATGAACAAAAATTCACTGTGTGGCATGAGTACTTTATGAATAAACTTTTCTTCATAGACCGACTCTATTTCATGGATGGATGATTTCTAATGATCCAATTATTATTAGAAATACACCCCTAGTTAATGGACCATTTTTTATATAAATCATACAAAAAACTTCAGAAACTATCTTCCCAAATTTTCACAAACACATAATTTCACCCCCATGAATCTCTTTCCCTTCAGTAGATCCTCCCTTTAAAACTACTCCAGACATACCCAACTTTATCTAGTGATTATTTCTGAAATAAAATTCCCTCATTGGTAATAATATGATTATGGGTATTTACATTGGAAAATATATCCAAAAAACTAGTAATCATAATTATATGAACATCGGATGTTGTAAAAACTTCACCATAAAATTTATATGTAGTTCACATAGTTCCACTATCCCCTACGCCTATTAATGTAATCAAAAAATTATGATCCCTTTACTTGGGACAAAAATCAGGCCTTTCCCTTGAATAACAAGCCTCCTAGGAATTGAATTTTTTATGAGGTTCATGTAGAAACATTCATGTTTGTTTATAGAACAACAAGTAGTGTTGGGAGTAATTCATAACCCTCATCCAAAAAACAATGGCTTCCATCACAATTCAAAAATATTATTTTTGCGGCCTGCATAGGAAAAATGTGAAACTATGTACTCCAAGAACTCCATACTACATGGTTGAAAAATTCATTAAGATACATTATGGTTTTCTAAAAATTACAAGTTTAAAACTATATTTTCAATAAAAAATAACAATTTTGGGGAAAAAAATTTGTTAAACATATGGAAATTGTTCCCCTATAAACACATCAACTTCTATACCACTAACTATATAGAAAAACTATCATATGGATTTCAATGAAAATATAATCACCCAAAAAATACTAAAGTGTGACCATGAAATTTTTTTACCTAAGATAAACATTGATAATAAATTCCATAAAAAATTATGACACCACCAGTCTTTATTGAAATGAAACAATCCATTGTCATAGTAAAATACATTCAAGGAGTCCTACGCTCATATACAAATTGATTTTCAGTTAGGATAAATGGACAACATCTCTATGATCGGGAGGGGATAAATTAGTGATCACATCATTCTCTTGTAAGATACATTATTAACATCTTATCGGTATGTTAAAAAACTATTAAAACTTGCTAGATTTAGGATCCAATCATATACAAATATCAACCTCACCTATCATACAAAAAGAATTTAAATAGATAGATTCAGAAGATATTTACAAGGATTGGTGGAAGGAAATACTCCATTCCATTTTGGCATATCTATACAACATGGACTATTTTACAAGCTTCATCCCATATTATAATGGAATAAAAAGAAATTGACACTACACCATAGTGTTTGGCCACTTCCCAACCCTGGTTCTACCCCCATTAGTCAACACCTCTTCAACAGTTGTCTATACCACCCAACATTCATTTTATTATAAACTAATATCATAGATGGTAATGCCCCCTTGAAAACAATCCTATTAAGAATTGGGTTATCCCCCCAAATATAAGACCCATGATTCAACTTCATTTATGATACTCTTTTGAATGTTATTCAAAATTACACCACAAGAGTGCTAGATCAACTTAAAAACTATAAAATCGTTAAGATATTTAACAACACTATAATGATTGTATTGGTATCTAAATATCCATTTGATATATGGAAGACCCGTATATTCTCATGATGAATTTTTTGGAACAATAATGGAATTATTCTTTATTAAATGATAATATTTTCTACCACGATCCAATAACCTCAATCTAATTTTCTCTACCGGATTGATATATGTATTATGATTATCATTTCACTCCAATTAGGTGTGATTTATTAATATGTTATCTATCTGATATATCCATTTTATGGAACAATATCTATTAGATATTCATCTAGTGGAACTCCATTTCATGGAATATGTGTGACCTTACGCACTTCCATCTTTTATAGCATAAAAACTAACTCATAAACTCACCACTTATGCTTTGTAACATAGAACACTAATTGAATTTCATTCACATTATTGATCTCAATTTTATTCCCAACATCATCTTAAAATGAAGGTCTGTTTGAAACTTATACTGTCCAAAAAACACTAGTGTTTCATCTTTTTTACATGTGAATATTTTTATTTACATACGTAATTTCACCCCTTTATATAATTTATTTAAAGTGAAGGTGATGGGAATTAAATTCCATTTTCCCAATTACTTAAATTCTAATTCAAAATTTCTCACCCATTTGAATGTCATCTGGTGCTTCTAAATTATTCTAGAATATTCTTGACTAATGTAGATATTTCATGAAATTCAAGAATCTTCCATCTTCTTGTAATTTACAAAAAATCAATAATAGGAACATTTTTTAGATTTGTTATCATTAAAAGGATATAAATATTGATTGATCATCTCCAACATTAATACACTTGGGGATTTTAGTTTATATAATGTGATAAGTCAAAATAAAATATACTTTTTGTTGTACTTATATTATGGGTTTTCCAGGATATAATTGATAATGCACCTGGATAATGAATATTTTTGTATAAAATAGAATCCAAAGGATTCAAAGTAGAAAATGCAGAAAAAGAGAAAAAGAAGCCTAGTACACATCACGAAACCTCAGTTCACATCATGAAATAGATTCTCATGGGATGTTGGATGTCTAAAAGAATGTCATGACTCATGTTGTAATGTCTGCATGAGAAGTATCAACGTTCCAGCCTCCCTATCCCTAAGTGTAGGCCACACTGTATATTGTTATCCTACCCCTCTCCCCTGCGATTCTTTTTGACACCCTTATGTTTCACCACTCTTCTGAAATGGGTACTCATTTCTAGAAGACCCACATCCCTTTCCTCTAACCCCTTGTCCAGTATGATTATAGATTATTGCCTGATATGGTGTGGATTATCCCATTACCACACTCTAAACCTATCTAGATGATCCGTCACTAGATTTCATTCTCTACATCCTACATAACTTCTACAAATATCCCATCTTACTATAAGAATGAGAGTCTGTTAGTGGTTAGGGAAAATATATTTGATAACAGCCCAACCTACCACACTAATAATATATTACTCTTTAATTGTAATATGCAACAAACCCACCTATCGATATACTATTCTTTCTATTACCCTGAATAATGTTATCCTAGTGGGGCTTCCTTCTCTCAGAAGTGTTACCACCTGATCACCTAGTGGTGATAATCTATCCTGGTATAGAATCCTCCTTCAAGTTCCTATCTGCCATGAGAGCCTAATCCACCACCATACTAAAGTTCTATAACAAAAAGGATAACATGGGACTTACTCTCACACTTAATTCCATCTATAAAACATCTAACCATTGATGTTTCATCACCCTTCAACATTGGAGCCAAATGATACAATTCTATATAGTGTCCAATATAATCCATCATAGAAATTATCCACTGATTCATCCATAGTAACTCTTTAATTTTCTCCTACCTCAGTGTCTATGGATAAAATTTCTCCAAGAACTTCTCCCAAATGTCCCCCCAAAACATTCCATGAGACTGTCTTATCTACGCATGAATTTCCACAAGCCATTTTCTGATCATTGTAGCTTATAAGTGGACAACTTGAACCTCTTTTTTATATGACTCCCAAAATGTTCATGTGTCACCTCAATTGAATCAATCTAAAACCCAACTATTTCTAGTCCACCCTCTTCTGTGAAATTCGGAGGGTGCTTCATCTTGAACTGTCTCATTAGTTCAGACAATCTTTTCACAACCCACCTTGCATCCCTATCCCTGAATTTCAAAAAGTGACTAATGTTCCATTGGAAATTCTCCCTTGATTACTCACTTTGAATTATTAGTTCCTTATGTTCCACTATTGGTAGATCATTTCCCTCCATGTCCTCCAATTATCCTCCCAACAGGAACCATTGGGAGTAATATCTCTATAATTAAAAACACAAGTTTTAGGAGTCATAAAACAACTATATCACATTTACATTAGAGGGAAAAACCAACCATTAACAAAATGTATCTTCCCCACATCACTCAACACAGTCAGAACTAAGGGAAAATCACTACCCTTAACAATCCTACACCTAATTCTTTGTGACATTGGTAAACACATTCTCAATGTCGAGGATATTTATTTGGACATCCATTTATTCAGATTATTTCATCATTTTACGATTTTTTATTTCATATTTGGCATCATTTTCAATTTAAATTCTCAAGACTAGAAAACATTTCATGTTTATAAACTTACCCAAAACTCATTTCTATTACTTTCATAAAGTAATGCATGTCTCAAAATAATCATGAGTTTGTGAAATGATGAATTTAGACTCAAATACCATTCCATTCCAAGCAATGATTGAATTCTTGGAATTTATCAAAAACTATTTTCACATCACCCAACAAGTGCATTAATCTATGTGAAATAATATTCATCTGTAACAAATAATGGAAATAACAACTATCCCAAAATGAGAACGTGGGTTTTCAAGCTATCATGAGTTTGAAAATCCCATGCAATAGGTCATTACCAATGCATGAATATTCATTGTCTCTTTTTTTAACTTTCCCAAATAGTAAGAAAAAATAAAAAGGATAGAAAACTGAATCTGACACCACATTGTAACATCTTAATATGGGTACCACACAACAGTTCCCTAATACGGTTTGTCACATGACCCCATGAATGCCTCCCCTTATGACAAAGTCTAATGACATGTAGCAAGGGTCTGATAATTCATTCATAAGTAGGCATTACCCTCTTTGATCAGAGTAATACACCAACATAAATAATATTTATATGTAGAAGAAATATGGATAACTATACAGAACACCAATAAATCATGGTAATAAAATCCAAAAAATACATTATTAGTCTAAAGTTGAAACATGCAATGCTAATGTATGTGTCAACTGTCAAAAATACGAACTGAAAATAATAGCACTGAAAACCCCAAAGTGGGTTCTGAAACAATTCAAGTTCCCTCATCTTAACTCGATCCAAAATTATAAATCTACCACATAGCCTTTTTCCTATAGTTATCCTACAATAATATCGTCTACTCTGGTACCGATCGGGAATCCCGAATATGGTGTGAGTAAGACTCAGTTGTCTAGCATTACTCGTGTCTAAAAAAATATCTAGTTAAAAGAAGTGTATGCTGTTCTATAATGATTTTTTTTTTTGAATTATTATATAATTATATCATTTTTAATTAATATTTATTTAACCACTCAATGTTTAGGTTCTCATGGACACCTATATATCAATACCTACTTCAGCATGTGATAGAGTATAAACTATTCATGAGGTATTCCATGATATTTAATTCCCATGATACCATTATTAGTTTCTCATTTGAATGACCATGTTACCATTCATTAATTCAGAAAATTTAAGGTCTATGGTATCATTCATTATTTCACAAATAAATGACCATGTTTCCCATCAATAATTCAATCATTTGAATGTCCATGTTACCATTCATTAATTCAAATAATTATATAAAAAAGTTATCATTCGTTGTTTCACAGATCAATGGCCATGTTACCAATAATTAATTCACACATTTTACTGACCTTGTATCAATTCAATATTTCACAAATGAATAATCATGTTTCCATTCATTGATTCATAAATATGGTGAACATGTTACCATTCGTTAATTCACAAATGAATGACCTTATTTCCATTCATCAATTCACACATTTTAATGACCATGTTACCATTCATTGACTATTTGTGAAATTTATTTGGTACTATTCACCATTTAATACTCACATATATCATAATAAAATAGTATTACATATATCAGAACCACCAATAAATTAATTTAGTAAATATTTAATCCATTCATAATATTATTATTCAATAATTAATTCACTAATTAGATCTTCAAACACACTATTTCAATATATCATAAAAAATTTACCAATTATTCATTAGATTCATAAAATCAATATCAGAGAAGAAATTTCCAGATTTAATTATCCTCAAATCCCAAAATTTCACAATTCACTAATTAATTAATTAACCAAAGTAATTAATTCAATTGGAAATTTAAATTTATAAACAAATATTTTGATTCTACAATTTTCAATCATGAAATCAAAATCCTGACTATGGTATTTGATCATTGGACATTCTAAATTTAACCGAAGATATAACAACTTATTCAATTGAAAACACCAATAAAGAATGATGGGTATGGTTTCTGAGAGGTTCCTAGATCAATTCTAACCCTGATAAATAGAAAAATGGATGTTTTCATGGGATTTAATCACTACTGGTTGGATTATAAGGAAGAGAATAATGAACATCCATCCATGAAGACATAGAAGGGATTGATCGCATAGAAGGGATATACAGAAGGGATTTTGGTACTCTAGATTTTCTTGGAGAGTCTCACTAGGTTGAGAGGAGAATAGAGTAAATGGTTTCCATCAAAAATTCAGAGCATAGAAATATTATAAGTAAAGGTTAGTCATTAACATGATGAGTAATTCAGTTGCATGTTGTGTAATGATTATGAAGGATTTTCATGAAAAATATATCACTCATGATATATTTTATTAATCCCCATGAACAATTTCGTGATGTTTAATTCCCTTAAACAGCGTGTACATGTTCTATAGTTTAGTTACATCCCATTTTCCTTTTAAAACCACTAAACTCACCATGAACCCACTTTTAACAATTATCCCATTTGTACCTTCACTCTATTAATTTAATAAGAATACATACTTAAACATTAGTTCTTTTTTTCTAGCAATATATCTATATCCCCAAACAAGACTGGCTGAAAAATCCTCAATCAAAAAAATAACATATAGATAAAAGTACATAAAAAGATGGGATCTAATATAATTACACCTTTTTGGATTTCACTTTTTCTACATATTCATTATCATCATCTATCTTCTCTTATAAAGCAAGAGTAATTTGTAAAATTTCCAATGTCATCTCCCTTCAATCTTTATCTTCTAGAAGAAAAACTTTTAGATTGAATTGTGGTGGGATTCATATCAGGATGAACTTTATGATCATTACGACTTCAATAATTTATCTATGACCACACATTAATTTCATTAACAACCACCTGGTAAGATAATTAATCTTTAGACTCATTAGGGTGCATTCTTAGATCCCCAAAATTGTTCCATTAAACATGAAACCTTTCTTCTATGAAATTTTAGTCACCCTCATAATAATTTATCAAATTTTAACTCATTGAATGAGAATTATTTCAAGAAATTACATTTGTATTTATTTAATTGGGTCAAGATCCCCCAAAAGAAATGATTCCATTCAATTCAGTATCAAATTTCCCTTGGTCTACTTCCAATGAAGAACCACTATCAACACTATCCTAAATACCATGAATTATTGTTGTGAAGAAATCAATTCCTAAATATTGTAAGTTGTGTTGCATCCACTTCATAGACAATTGGAAAAAAATTTCAATGAATATCGGAATCCATTTCTGATTGAAAACCTCTAATCAAACCACGTAGATATAAACATTGAAATTAACCCATTCCCCTGATAAAAATTGTTATATCAGCTAGGTTAAATACCCTAAGGGGGGAGGAGTGAATCAGGTTATGAATGAAAAAACAATTTCACACTCTATTTTTTGTTGTTAAATAAAACATTCTTCTATATATTTCCCATACCAATGAATGAGCATTAAATAAATCATACATGAGACTCAATAATTTTTATTTGTTAACCCACACTAAGGCATAATCCAAGGAGTGTAAAATAGAAATGTGCTAATGTACCACATCCCCAAAGGATCACTCAAAAATAAGGATTATAGTAGATCACTTCTATGCCCAGACTCATTGCCTTTGCAATTATCAAATCATTGTCACCATCCCACATAGTTTACAACCAATAACAATGTATAGACCCGTAAAATTAAAGGGAATTTTTTTCTTAATTTTCTTAAGAATTTTACAAGAGTGAAGTTTTAACGACACCGGATTCCGAGGCCCAGTGTGCCTGGAATCATTTTCCGAAGTTTGGCTCGGGTACGTTCAGTGAACGAACGAGTGGTTTTTTCTAACTTTTGTACCGGTGCTCGGAATCTAATTCTGAGGGCGCCAATGGAATCGCAGTGCCAGTAATTGCTTAGAAACACCTTTTTCGAAGTTGGGTTTGCTCGGGTGTGGTTTTTAATTTTTGGGGTTAAGTTAAAGAATAAAATAAAAGTGGTGCGACCTTTTTATTTTATTTCACATAAGAGGCTTAAACTATGTTAAGAAAATAAGATTTGACCCATAATATCCTACCCACTTGGTAGGATATTTGTGAGGTGGGGCCCACATGAGCCCCACCGTTTCTTTCCCTCTAAGTAAAACACCCATAAAACCCCCTTTCAAATAAAGTCAACCCGTGCATTTAATCAAATATTAAACGCCCCTATTAATTGGGCGGTATAAGCATTAAAATTAATTCATTTATTTGTTGGATTATTTTTATGAATTCCAAAACGTTGGCATGGGAAATAAAAATAAGACCAACACTTATTTTTATTCAGGGGTTGCTTGTTGAGAGGATTTGGAGAAAGGTCTAAGGCTTGAAGATCTTCATCCTATTTCGTCGAAGAATGCGAAGAACACAAAGAACCCGAAGAACGCGAAGAACGCATCGTCGATGATGAAGAACGCCGGCCTCCGACAATTGGTGACGAAGAATGCCGAACCCTCGAAGATCGACGACGCGACGACGTGTACCACGACGCCGACGATCCTCCTTCTGTGACGCTTCTTCCACGACATTCCTTCCCCCGCGACAATCTTCGATCATCAACCGATTGAGGTAGGGGGTTGTGGTTCTTATAAATTCTTCATGAATTATATCCTCAACATGGGTTTAAATGGCTTAATTAAATCTGTGTGAATTTAATCCTTGGAGATTGAATACGCAATGCCGTGTACCGCGACGACAGCGACGCCCCTTCCGCGACGCGACGATCCTATTCTTCCACGATAGTTAATTCCGCGACGAACTCATGTTCGACGAAAACGTTGAGGTAGGGGTGTTTATTCATTTTAATCTTTGTGATTATATCCATGGTCTGTTTAAATATTTGTCAGAAGACTTTTTAAAACCGCTAACACGGTGGGTGCGGACCAACGAAAAAGTACGAACCCACCGTCTCTTCGTTCTTGGTTAGCGGATTGGCGGGTGATGACAAAGCAGGCCGCACGGGTGATGTGAGGTCCTCGCAGTGATGGACGGGCCCCGGGAGGGCCATTGGTGAAGACGGCATGCAATTCCAACCACCAGAACTCGTTCGGTGGTCCGCGGAGCGGCCCACTTGTGCGCCTTGCCGGCATGGCGGCAAGAGGCGGTGGTGCCCGGAGCGACGCAGGGAGGAGCCGCCACGGCGGCAGGCCGCGGTCCAGCGACCGCGCGGGACCGGAAGGAGCGGGACGCGGTAGCCGGCCGCGTCCACTGGCAACGATGGCCCCACATTGGGCCACAGACTCTCTACACGGGGGCAGCGCGCCCCCCACTTCGCTTAGCCGTAATGGCCGAGCCGACCCGCTGGCCACCCGGCCAGTGCCATCCGGGTCAGGTCGACCCGGTTCGGACCGACCTGGGGGGGGATAGGCTTGTCGGTCTGGGCCCAGACCCCCCATTTTCGGATCCCTTTCATACTTTTTCCCATATCATCTGAGACAGACCTCTGATTGACACACTGTCAGTGGAGATGCGATCTTTGGATCGTGACGGTCATTTTGGTATTTTACACTCAAGGTTTTGGAGTACTTTGTGTTCGGCCGGGTTGGTTCGTACACGAAACCAACCGGGCCCTCGGAGCGGAAACACACATAACTTGAGCTCCGGATGTCCGATTGACGTTCCGTCAACTTTTTTGGACTCCTATTAGTGAGACGGACCTTTTGGATTACTCCGATCGAAGTTTGGATGCAGTTGGAGTATGGTCGGGTTGGTTTTGACTTAAAAATCAACAGGGCCCCTGGGACGATAAAGCCATTAACTCTCAGATCGGGCGTCCAATTGACGCGCCGTCTGTGACGTTCAGTTCTTGTTGATGATACGGAACTTTTGGATACATAAACTCCGGAATTTGTGTCATTTGATGTATCATCCCCTCAGCTCATAGAGCAGACCCTCCCCGAACGAGCTTTCTCTGTGCGGGAACCCTAGAGCTGGCTGCGACTGCGACGACGAAGGCGACTGTACAGAGATCCTCAGTGGCTTCGACGGTGACGACTACAACACACAGCGATCCTACATGGATCAGTGCTAAAGATCATGTGTGGGTCCGATCCTGTGTGGGTCAGCGCTCAACGGTCCTGTGTGGGCCAGTGCCTACAGATCATGTGTGGGTTTGATCCTGTGTGGGTCATTGCGGGGGTTAGTTACCTATCGATCCTGTGTTAGTTAAATCCTTTGTGGGTCATTGCGGGGGTTAGTTACCTATCGATCATGTGTGGGTCAGATCCTTTGTGGGTCATTGGGGTGGTTAGTTACCAATCGAATTTGTGTGGGTCAGATCCTTTGTGGGTCATTGCGGGGGTTAGTTAACTATCGATCCTGTGTGGGTCAGATCCTTTGTGGGTCATTTAGAATGTTAGTTACCTATCAATCCTTTGTGGGTCAGATCCTTTGTGGGTCATTGCGGGGGTTAGTTCCTATCAATCCATTGCGGGTTCGACGACTTAGATGAATCAGTGGCTATATCTGATCATCTCTATCGTCATACGAAGAAGTATACTTGTGTGAGATGAATCTTGTTTTTCTTTCCTTTGTGGATTGTGTTGTGCTATCCTGTGTGGATTAAATTTTGCTTTCCTGTGTGGACTGGGTTGTGCTTGGGCATGGAGGTTGGAGAAAACTGGAATTGATGACTTAGGTATTTGTATGGGAATATACCTAAGTAGTGTCAGATGTTACTTTGTTATTGTATCTTGCCTTTGTGGATTATCCTTTGTGGATTCTGGGAGACTGTTGGGGGTCTCGGGGTCCCTACTGAGTAGCTTATACTCACCCCTACAAGAGCTATACCCGCTCTAGATTGTGTTTTCTGCAGACGACAGACAACGCTGATCATGTTTGAGGCTTGCAGAATAAGACGGTACCTAGAGGTGGACCACTGGGCGAGACGTACTCGGAGCAGACGGCTGGACCCGAGGAGCTGTGGATGCTATCTGTACTCACCCTTCAGGTGGGACTTCCAGTGGGCGGATCGACATTGCGGCTTTACATTCAGTTACTGTTTTCCCGTTTGAGTTGTACTTTACTTTCAGTTTGGTTTTGTATTCTGGCCCACTTACTTTTTGGCACATACTATTGTACACAGTTTTACTTAGTGTTTACATCTACTGCATTCTTGCTCTGTGGTGTTTGTTTACTTTACAAAGGAAATGCCTTCCCTTTTTACCGGAAATTACGCCTTGGTGCTAGTCGCTAGCCCCATGCCTATGGAAGGCGGGCTTGGGGTAGTCACTGCATGGGCCTCGAGGACGGGTCATGACAAACAATTTGAAACATCCCTAATCCTTCAAGAGAATAATTTATTTTTCAGAATTGCCATAGATTAGTTTCACACAAATCTGATTATTCCATGAAGTCCCATTTTCAACTGTTAGATGAAATCTCCCATTAAATTTACTATTACTTTTTAGATATTTAATTATTGAACTATTTTAGTCCCTTCAAGAACTTACATGAAACCCCCAGGATCTATCTTGAAATCTCCGTGAACTGGCTTTCACTGTTTGGCAAGAGTTCTTCACGAATAAACTTTTATTCATCGACCGACTAAACTTTTTGGATGGATAATACATCATAAACCAATGATTATTTGAAAACTAAACATAATACATGGACCCTTTTTTAACTAAAACCTACAAAACAATTCAGGAATAGTCTTCACAAATTTTCACCAACACATAATTTCACCCTCATGAAACTCTTCCCCTTCAATAAATCCTCCGTTGCAAACTACTCTATACATTCCCCACTTCATCTAGTGATTATTTGTCAATTGAAATTCCCTCATTTGTAATGATATGATTATGTGTATATTTTTAGGAAAATAGATCCAAAAAAACATGTAATCATTATTATATGATCATTGGATGTTGTAAATCCTTCCCCACAAATGTCTTCTGCTGTTCACATAGTTCCTTTATCCTCTACGACTGCTAATGTAATCCAAAACATTATGAGCCATTTCGTTGGGACTAAAATCAGGACATACCCTTGAATAACAAGCCTCCTAGGAATTACCATTTCTATGAGGCTCATGTAAAACAATTCAAATTTGTGTATTTAATAACCTGTTATGGTGGGATTAATTCATAACCCTCATCCAATAAACAACAGCTTCAGTCACGGTTCAATAAACTAATTTTTGTGGTCTGCATAGGGAATATATGAATCTCTTCAGTCCATGAACTCCATACTACATGGTCTATGAATTATTTTAGATACATTATGGTTTTCCAAAAATTCTATGTGTAAACCCATATTTTCAATAAAAAAGCAAAATTTTGAGGAACAAAAATTCATTAAACACTTGTAAATAGTTCCCATATAAACACATCTACTTTAGTAGCACAATCTATATTGAAAATCTATCATATGGCTTTCTAAGAAAATATAATCACCCAAAAAGCCCTGAAGTGAGATCGTGAGGTATTTTTACCAAATAAAAACTATGATAATAACTTCCATAAAACATAAGAACTCCACCAATGTTTATTGAAATGAAATAATCCATTGTCATAGTTAAATATTTTAGTGGAGTCAAATGCTCATATACAAATAGATGATTAGTTAGGATAAATGGAAAACATATCTATGATATGGAGGGGATACATTAGTGAACACTTTGTTCTCTTATAACATAAATTATTAACTTCTAAGGGTTATACTAAAAAACTATTAAAACTTGTCAGATTTATGATCCAGTCATATACAAATATCATCCACATTTATCTTTTGAAAAAAAATTAAATAGATAGAATCAGATAATATTTACAAGGATTGGTGGAAGGAAGTACTCATTTCCATGTTTGCATGTCTCTCCAACATGTACTCCTTTATAGACATCATCCCATATTATAATGGAATAACATGAAATTGATCCTACAATGTAGAGTTTGGCCTCCCCCAAACCTTGGTTCTACCCCCATTAATCAACTCTTATTTCAAAATTGTCTATAATACCCAACATTCATTTTCTTATCCACTAATATCATAGATGGTAATTCCCCTTTGAAAGAAATCCTGTTAAGAAACTCGTTATCCCCCTAAATATATGACCCATCATTCTTCATCATTTCTGATCCACTTTTTAATGTTCAATATATTCCTCTACAAAAATGCTAGATCAATTTCACAACTATAAAATTGTAATGATAATCAACAACACTATAAATATTCTATTGGTATCCAAACTTCCATTTGATATTTGGTAGATTTGGATATTCTCAAGATTATTTTTTATTAACATTAATGGAATGGTTCTTTAGTAAATGATTTTATATTACACCACCATCTAGTAACATCAATCTTATGTTCGTTGTACGATTCCTCTATGTATTATGATTATCATTTCACTCCAGTAAGGAATGACTTATTGATATATTCTCAATTGGATATATCCATATGATGGAACTCTATCTATTAGATATCCATTTGGGGGAACACCATTTCATGGAAGATGTCTGAACTTATTTACTTCCAACGTTGACAGCATAGAAACTAATTTAAAATCCCTCCACTTATTCCTCGTATCATAGAACACTAATAGATTTTCATTCACATAATTGATCTCCATTTGATTACCAACATCATCCAAGAATCAAAATCAGTATGATGATTATACAGTAAAAAACACCTGAGTTTAATCTTTTTTACATATGAAAATTGTTATATACATATGAACTTTCACCCCGTCATATAATTGATCTGATAGTGAAGTTGATGTGAATTCTATTCATCATTCCCAATCACTTAATGTATAATTATAAATTTCTCACTAATTTAAATTTCATTCGGTGCTTGTAAATTATTTTGGAATATTCTCTAATAATATTTATCTTTCTTGAAATTCCAGAATCTTCCATCTTCATCAAATTTAAAAAATATCAATATTACGAACATTTTTGAGATTTTCTATCCTTAAAATGATATCAATATTGATTGATCATCTCCAACATCAATACACATGAATATATTAGTTTATATAAAGTGATAAGTCGAAATCAAATAGACTTCAAGTTGAAATTTAATTATTGGTATTAAAGGATATAATTGATAATACACTTTTTTAATGTACAATTTTTTAGAAAATAGATTCCAAAGGGTTCAAAGAAGAAAATGTAGAAAAATGGGAAAAGTTTCCTATCAAACATCATGAAAGCTCATTTCACATCATGTAATAGTGTCTCATGGGATGTTGGATATCCTGAATAATGTCGTGACTCTAGTTGTAATGTATTCATCAGAAGATTCCATTACATGTTGTAAGCAAGAGATACATATCGTGAACAACTTGAACAAGAAATCTACTCTAAAGATTTAGCTGGAATGGAGATAGACTCCATGATATCATGAATCATGTCGTGAAAGCAGTCAAAATATCAAATCCTAGATGTGATACAGGCGACATATGAATAGATTAAAAAACCATATAGATATACACAAATTCAAAAATACATAATGTGATTCCCATTACACAACATGTAATTTTTATGGTATAAATACAACACTAGTGTAGCAGATTTGAGATCTTCAAGAGTAGAAGACTTCTACATTTTTCATTACGTTCAAGATCCCTTTTTTCAATTCCCTATAAACTAATATATCTTCAACTATTTAATAATATTGATAAAATATAAGTGTTTTGGACCATTTATTACCTTTTCCTTCATTATCTATTCACAACAGCACTAATGTTCATCACCAATCACTGTCGAAATTAGGTTGAATTCATTTTTACCCTCACTTCATGTAACTATTTATTCACATTGTGATTTACATTTCTTTAAACCCAATTTCATGCTCTTCTCAATTAGTGAATTTAAATCATTTCATGTTTGTTAACTATTTAAATTACATCATTCTTAGAAAGTTGAGTACATAATTCTTTATTTATTTATTTTACTCCATCCTACCATGAGTGGCTCAACCACACCTATTATGGATCGAGAGTAGGTGTGTCTAGATCTAGTAAAATCATTAATTAAAAACATGGTAACCTTTAGGGATAGTAATTAATATATATGTTAATTATCTATTTAATTCATTTGAATATCCCTGACCATGGGATATTCAATTGAAGGACCCAATCATGGTTATAATAGATTAGGATACAACCAATATCATAAAAATATTTCTTCCTTAGAATCGATACTTAATGCTTATAGGTTTCTACTATATTCTGACCCAGGAATTTTTATCTTCTAGGTAAAACTAGTTGATTTGTCCAAAATCAACTAGGGAACTCTTTTTTCTTCGTAGATCAAACCATAGGATCCTAAGATGATAGAATTATGATAATTCTTTCTATAGATACACAAAATTGATCTTGATCCCTCTCTCATTCGTAAAGAAAACCATCTACTGATTGACATAGAATTCCCAAACTGAAGTGTACATGAAAGGAGTCCTACCCCAAAAGGTATTTCACCATCGATTTCCATTTCTAGTTTATTCCACCCCATGGGATTCATTTTAGATGTTCACTATACATCCACCCTAGTAGCAAATGATGTGTGGACAGAAAAAATATTCTAATCTTACCCAATCTTGCACGGAATCCAATAACATGTGCGGGTATTTAATTTTTTTTAATAATTTTCATGAAGGAAACACTATGCTAGCGAAGCCTCTAGAAAAATGCCTTTTATAATTTCCTTTCCCAATCACCTTTCCTTATAACTTTTTAAACCACCATTGTGTCTCTACATTATTGTAAATTGCATATACATTGTTCCTATGGCTCATTTGAAGTTCCTTGAGAAAAAATAATAACTTGCATTCAATATCAATATTGAACAATGTCTTTTTTCATGTCATCGGTCAACTATGGCGGACCACAACAATCAAGAGGGACATAACCTACCAAAACCCTCAAAATATGCATCAATAATCTCATAGACAGAACCTGATGCAATAAAAAAGAACCACCATGGATTATTTCTTTCCATCAATTCAAGATGCTTCACAAAGTACAGTGCATCCTCCTATCTGAGCCCATATATTTGGAATCAATGAAGGACCCATTCACATGATCTAGAATATGGTAAAATTTAGCGGACTCTAGAGTGAAGACCCACATAATAACACCTTCAATATCCCAAAAGTTTGTGATACATTTCGAAACTAGTGTGTATCATATGATGTTATCAGATTGCATGTATTCCCATTATCTCTAAGAGACAAGGCCTAGGATAGTCTTAAGGGCCAGGGTTCCAAGTCAATCATGAATTGGGATGAACATCCCAATTTGATCATGGGAAAATACCTCACATTGATTCAGACATGGAATATCTTGAATGATATTCAGACCTTTACTCACACTGAAGGATAATCTGCCTGGGATGCGTGGTATATATTCATGTAGATGATGATGAAATTACCACACCATAGATTGGGATTGTGGATTAATCCGAAAACATTCTACCATAGACTCCAACTAGACACACAAATAGTTTTCGATGATTCCACTATTGGATTAATAATGTTTAGGACACGAGAATCTGGGAGAACTATATTAGATAAAGTCTCACACATTATATTCTATATAAAGGTTATCATGGAACACCTCCATGTGGTACCCCCCAAGTTGATGAGAACACAAGACTAGAATTTAATGTCGAAGCACTAATAAAAAATCTATTATATTTTTAGCTACATTATAAAAAAATCCCTACCTCCCTTGTAATGGAAATAAAATCATGAGAAATTTGGGATGTCCCACACTTATTAGAAGACTACAAGGAATGATTTCAAGAACTGTGTGCTGAAGATTAAAATTACAGCTATTAAAATCATCACAACCCATCATTCCAATAGCAGAAGTAATATTATCATTATAGGCCTACACATAAATCCACCTCTGAAGAATGAAGGATATTATCAATTTTGATGTGGATAAACTCAATTTCGGAATTAAGGGTCATTGGGGTATCCACACATGAACCATGTTCCAAGACAACAATAATAAAGGCATCAATAATCATTCCCCTCAGATCAAAGTAGAGTTTCTTCCTACTCAACCAAGACCTCATCAATAACCTTCTTTTCTACATAGAAACTTAGAGAACCTCTTTTTTTACATCTATTTAAAAGTAGTACTAGAGAATGAATACATAGCAAACAGAGATGTAGAACCAATGAGATTCCTTTTTCAATCATGAATTTCAAATGAGTCGATTATCAAAAATTTGTCTAAGAGATTACTACATACACTACCTGGAAACAAGGAGACATACCCAAGGGATGAAGCTAAAGCTATAGTGTTGATGAGTGGAAAAACATTATTCCTTCAACAACATGGGGGAAGAGATGAAAATAAACCTAATGGGACTAATAAGTAACAACCAGTAGAGTAGGATGTTGTTAATACCACACAAGATAAACATCAACAATCATCACCCTATATAAAAAAGAAAAGTCATGATAATCCAAAGAAAATATTTTATGTTCCCCCACCTATATATATGAAACATATTCCCTTTCTAGGTAGAGATTGACAAGGAAGTTATGAGGCATAATACAAGATGATCCCAGAGATGTTAAAGTAGCTGCATATAATAATATTATTAAGGGAGGCCATATCTCAAATGAAACAATATAATAAATTACATAACGACCTTCTTCCCACAAAATGAAAAATATAAGATCATGGTTTCATATAATTTAATGATGAAAAATATTTTATTTTTTAGTAAAAAATCCCACCAATGTTGAGGGACCAAAAATTTTATTAATCCCATGTGGTATTGAATAATGTATGTTTGGAAGAAGTTTGTGTTATATCAGAGCAAGAATCAAGATAATTATAATACATGTATTTTGCAAACTGGGACTCCAAGAGCTCAAAACATCTCAATTATCACTATAACATGCATACAGATCAGTGATGTATCCTCGTTTAATTATCAAATATTTCATAATAAATTTAGAAAAAAATCATATTTCTAGTAGACTTCCAAGATCTAGACATATAAGAAGAAGGTGATGTCCCTGATATACACAGAATACCATTATTGGACACATGAATGGATCTGATATATTTGAATCAAGTATGTTTAATTGTTCGAGTCTGATAAGAACATGTAGGATTCTACAATTTCAATGTTACTAAAAATGTAGAGGATTCCATTGATTGAAACAACATTTCTCATACCCAAATATGGAAATGAATACATTGAAATAGAAGAAGTATGTGTTGTGTCTCCATCAAATATAAAAGGAGAATAGAATTTTTTGGAATTGAGTTTTAGTGAACCTCTCATGGGGGATACATTTCAGCTCTTCACCCCTTAGTTATTCATCCCCTAGCACTAGATTTGAAGCCACTAACCAGTACCTTTATGTAGTCATACGTATGAGAATCAATAACCCTGTAAGTAATCATTTTCACCGAACAATCTCAGGCACAAGAATGAAAATTGTTTAAATTATTGTAGAGAAACATGAAGTCAATTGCCTAGGTAGTATCATACATAAAATTAATCAGAACAACTATATCCCCTCACACAATTCTATGGGAGGAAGATGAAAAACCAAAATTCCATCCTCATAGGCAGCTCACATTGCCAATGAAGGATGTTTTCAAAAAGGATGTGAAGAAACATTAGGGTGTATGAATAATATTTTCCATATCCAATATTTAATGTGTGGGCCTTCTATATGTAGTGCCCATGAAATGTGGACATAAAGTGGATAATACTGATGAGAATGAATTGATCCCAACATGCACCATAAATGAATGTTAAGTTAGTGTGGAATACATAATCCTGAATGAGGAAATAAGAAAATATCAATTCCAATTACCATTCCTTGAAAAAATGTTATAATGACTTAGAGGACATGAACTTTACTCATGCTTATAATAATATTCAAAATACAACTAAATTTTAGTCAACCCATATGATTATTCCTAGACCACATTCACATGCCCAATTGGCAACTTCTCTAAGAGGCACAAGTCATTCAAAATATGCAATGATCCAGAAAAATTTCAATGATGCATGACACATATTTTTCATGATATGGAAGAAGAATTCATATAAATTTTCATCAATGTCTTATCTGTATATATAATATCATTTGTAATTTTCATAAGAAATTTGTATGTGTTTCTCAAATTGTGTATAGAAAAATTTGTTATCTTGTACTTCGAGAAGTGACATTTGATTGTTCAAGGAGGCATGGTCCCCAGACAAAAAATCTCTAAGGAAGGAATATAAGTCAATCCACTCAAAATAAATGTCAACATAGATTTACATGAAGCTTCCATAGTTAAGAACATAAGAAGAATCTTGGGTTTTGATAGAACCTATAGACGATTTGTTAATGTTTGTGAAAATCATTCACTCCTATTGAAAAACCTATTTTCAAAAGATATAACTTTTGAATTACACGTTCAACGCCCAAAGGCATTCAATACTATTAAGAGAAGCCTCATAGAATCCCTAGAAATTATTTCACCAACCTAGGATAAGAAATTCAAACTTATCTATGATGCCAGTGATTTTATTTTTGAAGTTGTGTTAGGACATCAAGTGGGTCACATGTTCTATCCTATCTACAATAACATCCATATGTCGAATGAAGTCCAATTCAACAACACATCTATAGGGAAATAACTCTTACATATTTTATTTTATTTTGAGAAATTTCATTCCTATCTATTCTTTTTTTATGTAATTATCCACACTGATCATAATGTATTATGGTACATAATGAATAAGAAGGATGCTAAACCAAGGATGATAAGGTAGATCCTCTGGCTATATGAATTTGATATGGTTATCTAAGATACCAAAGGAATAGAGAATGTGATCACTACTCATTTATCTAAAGGTTATCTACCCATCATCAAGGATGACGATGGTATTAAAATCAATGATGATATACCTAAGGAAACCCTATTAATCATTAATGTAAAATCGTGTTTTTTTATATCTCTAAATATCCCTTTATAGAATTCATGAACCCAAAACATTCATTTCATTGGAGGAAATGTTTTTGTCTAAATAATGAAATTACTACATGGAGGAAGAACTACTATTCAATCACTGAAAAGATAGATTATTTCGATATTGCATCCCCAAGATTGAAATCCAAAATATGATATAAATGTGTCATACATCACCAATAATAGGATACCATAGAACTAAGTTAATTATAGAAAAAATTCTACAATGTGTGATTCTCTTTCCCATGCTACACCAAGATGGAAATGGATTTTTAAAAGTTGTTATATGTGCCACATAAAAGGGAATATTGGTAAAAGAAAAGAAATGACTCAAAATCCTATAAGGTAAATCGAAATATTTAATATTTGGGGGATAAAATTCATTAGATGATTTACCACTTCACATGGAATGTATTGCAGTATGGTTGCTATTGAATACATCAAAAAATGGGTAGAATCTGATGTAACATCACATACCAGAACAAAAATTTTAAAGACTTTTCTAAAAAAAGAATATGTTTTAAATTTTTGGTTTCCCAATACTACTCATTATTTATTTAGGAACACATTTTACCCACCAAATTGTGAACAAATATATTGACAAGAATGAAGTTAGGTACAATGCAGGAACTCCCTTCCACCCAGAAACAAGTGGGAAAGTCAAACTGTCAAATATAGTGATGATGATATTCTTATAGAAAACTATGAACACTATCCAAAGTGATTGGATTCTGAAACTAGATGATACACTATGGGCATACTTCAATTCATACAAAAACCCCATAGGTACAACACCATTCAAACATGTTTATGGAAAACCCTTCCATGTCTTAGTGTAAGTGGAACATCGCTCATATTGGGTAATCAAAAAGCAGAATTTGGATTTTTAGAATGCTAAATTACAATGAATGCTATAATTGAATGAGGTGGAAGAAATCAGGTAGAATTCTTATGACAATTTTATGATCTAAAAAGAATGAATAATGAAATTTCATGATAATGTAATTTTACGGAATATATTTTCCTAAGGAAATATGGTCCTCTTATTGAACTATATTCTAAAACTATTCACTGGAAAGCTAAAATCATGATGGTCAAACCCTTTAAATTTCATTAAATTCTTTCCATATGGGACCATCAAAATAAACAGTGTGGGTGGTCCACCTTTTAATGTGAATGGTCATGTATTTAAAATAATTTAAGAACCCATCCATGAAGGATGTCCCATCATCCTCAAATTCAATTAAGACTTATTTGAGTCAAGCAATCAATATTAAAGGAAGTACTTACTGAGAGGAAACCTAGGGTAGGACATATTAGCCTATGTTAGAATATGATAAGCCTTAGGGAAGATTTTAGAGCATCCCAAAGACGTAGGATAGCGATGAGAATTGTTTTAAGATTAAATAGAAAATTACACATCTTGTAACCCCGTTAAAAAATGGGTACCTTTTTCTTAAAAAATTTAATTTTAAGCCCCCAGAACATGATGTGAACCCATGTTAGACATCGTGTTACTAACCATGTTAATTTTTTAAAAACACAAGTCAGGAAACCTTGTTTTATGACATCATACCCGAACCCCCTCTCCCGACTGACCACTTCCCCCATCCACAGAGGTACCCTTCATCAATACAATTATTATACCCACAACCTCACTTTGGGTTGGAACATCTCAACAACCAATCCAGCCCATCTGTCCAGAAACACAACTCGACCCTACATCTCTACTCCACTATCCTCTACTACATCCACTTATACTGATCATATTAGATAGTATTTTCCATACCCTTATGATAGGGAGTTGACGATGGAGGATATTTTTGTTTTGGTATACTGACCTAGTGGACCTTTTTTATATTTTTTTATTATGGAATTTTTGAGATAGGGATAGATATTAAGATATTTTTATATGTGGATACTAACATTTTTTACTACTCATCAATATACACGGAAACTTATTTTAGAATCACTTTTACATTTCATTATTATCGATTATATAAAATTTTAAATAGAAATTTCTGGATCGTATGTGTAATCTACAATTATCAATGGACTGGTAACACAATCTATTCTAGTACAAAGGGTGACTATGTAGGTAATAGAAATAGATCATCAACTTCGGGAACTTCCACTATTGATTCATGACACCACTTACTCCCTCAATCTATGATTGAATTCATTCTGCATATTATTCATTCTCAGACTTCCCATAATGATATCAATCTGATCAAGAGTCCCCATGAGCTATTAGACACTGCAACTTGTAGCTATAAATTCATGTGGTGGAACTAAGGTGATGGAAACCACTGTATGATATTTCATTGCATCAATTTGGCTGATAATGACTTATTTGAGATTTAAGGGAGGAAACCCATAGTGTATTGATTTTTTATATTGTTTCATCATGCCAGAGTTTTTTCGTTTCATGTTGAGTGTCTTCTTAATGTTTTCTGTGAAACACAACAACATTTATGTAAAATTGGTAACCCATTCTCATAATATTTTTCACCTTCCTGTAATTCCTATTATATATTTTTTAAACATATAGAAGAATGTTTCTTATATTGTAGGAATTATTTTCTAACCATTTTTCATGTGACCATAATTTAGCCACAGATATGCCATGTTCCCTCATGGAATATCAATTCTTATAGGGATATCTCAATTCAAAAAAATTTCATTTTTTTTTCAAAACACAATTTCATTTTTATGGGAAAATATTTCTATAAGTCTCTAATAATATGTTCTTGAACAATGAGTAAGTTGTCTATTTCTAAGTGTGGGGGCGATTTTCATAAGGTACAGTTTTGATGCACTGGAATTATTTCATGTTATCATCTATCTTTGATGCATTTTTATTATTTATAATCAAGATATAATCCTGAGAAACATTATTCCAATTTAAATAAAAGAAAATGTTTTGTTGGAATTGATAGAATCCATTTTTCCCAGTTAAACATTTAAAATGATTGTTGAGATTAATTTTTTTTTGTCAAATTACACATTTTTTTAAATTAGGCATAATTAAATTACTAAATCGTTTTATACACTTTCTGATTTGTAGTTGGTTTGTTTTCTCTATTTACATGAATGAATTCTATGTCTACAATTGAATATTATTTTATGAATATTTATTTAGTGATAACTAGAACATGTAAACCAATAAGAACATTCATTGGTATCTTGTTGAGGTTATCACTGTAAAAGTAAAATTTAATATAATTGAGGAAATCCCGGTTGAGCCACATTATCTTGAGATCCACCTTTCATCTCTCCTTCATTAATCTCATAGTTTCCATGAATGCCTTTTAAGGATAAATCTATTCTAAGACGATTCTCCCATCCTACCATGGTCTTGTGTAATGCATGGTTTTACTATTGAATAGGTGTGACTGAAACATTCCGAAAACATAAGATGGGTTTTTATAGAGATGTATTTTGATACTCAACTGATTATTTGATTATGAAACATTTATACTATATAGAATTTCACTTCAATTCTGATCCGTTGTGAAATAAAAAAAGAAAAGAAAAACTGACATGGGTTATGTATTGGGAAGGAAAAAACCACTATTTCTAGACTGATGAATCCCTAAAAGGGTCATATGTGGTTAGAATATGGATGTGAGATCATTCCTAGACATGGATTTTGAAAAAAATGGAATGGAATAAGAATCCTCTATTTCACTTACTTGATAGATATGTGGACCTAATATTTGATACTAGGAGTGTGGACTTGATTATCATGGAGGATTAGTTTTATTACACATATAATGACATTAATGTATTATAAATTAGAGCTTACCCTCCTTTTGAGACAGATTTTTTACTTTTTACACACCTTCCCATATCCTCGGAGTCATTAGAACAAAATTAATGAAGACCTCATGAATAATTTTGTTTGTGTCTTTAGAAGGTGGAGATGATAGAACCAATGCAAGACTATGTATTATAGAATGTGTTCAGGGTATGACAATATATATAATTTCATTTTACCTTATGTTATGAGAGAAACATCAATCTGAGGATAATTGAAAATGGGTATAAAATTCATGGAACAGTTAAGAGATTGTAATTAAAAGATTAGATTTTTTTAAAGAATTGATTTATTAGGCATGCCTTATTTATTATATAGGGATGATCCTAGACACTAATGTTTATTTGTTACACTTAGTATTATTTTCATGAACCTAATGAATGATTCCTATTATAAAAATTTATTATCTTTTTGAAATCGTAGTTGAGACTGTTTTCCTTTTGGAAAACAAATTGTTCATGTGTGGATGAATTTGATAAACACAAATACTAAATAATTTTTTTTATCATTCTATTATGTATTTTCAATAATATGATTATTAATGAACATGGTATATGCTAAATTTTTCTAGAAATATGTTCCAAAGGATTCAATGAAGAAAATGAAGGAAAATAGAACATGATTCCTATTACACGTCTGAAATCCTCTGTTGATGTCTTGTAATAGAGTCTCACATGAGGCATGATGTCATGAAAGAAGTCATGACTCATGTTATATATTCTACATGAGGAGCATAAATTACACGTTTTAATCGAGAGATAAAAATTGTGAACTCTTGTAATAAGAGATCCTCTATGAATATTCAATTGGAAAGAAGACACACAAAATTATACTAGGATTCTTGTTTTGAAACTACTAAAACATTAAAATATAAGATGAGATACAAGAGAGTTGGGTAGACACAAAAACTACAATGATATAAAAATATTCAGTATTGCATGGATTGAATCCCATTACACAGTGTGTAATTTTTTAGATATAAATATCGCACTAGGGTAGTATAATTGAGAGACTCTAGAGTAGAGGGATTTTACATTTGTCACCCCCTTCGAGTTCCATTATTTTACTTTCCCAACAAAATCATATTTGTTCACCTCTATCATTATTATGGTTAAATATAAGTGTTGTGGATCATTTTTTATCATTTATTTCACTCCGTTTTCACATCATCAACAATATTAATCACTAATTGTTGTTAAACTATTGTTTCATGAATTTTCACCCCCATTTCTAGTACGTATTTAATCATGAAATGAATTACATTTCTTAACCCCGAATTATAGGCCATTCTCATTTAGTGAATATGAATCATTTCATGTGTGTTAATTGTTTAAATTCAATCATACTTAGAATTTTTCATAAAACATTCTATAATTATTTGTTAATGTTCCATCCAATAATGAGTGGCTAAACCACCCAGGGTAGGGATTGAGAGTATGTGTATCTGAATCTACTAAAATCATTAATTATAAACATTGAAACAAAAAGGGTTATTAATTAAGATATGTGTTAATTGTCTATAAAATTCATTTGAACATCCCTAAACACATAATATTCAAGTGAAGGAGCCTATACTGGTAGGAGTAAATTTGGATATGACCTATTGCCTAAAATTAATTCTCAATTAGAATCCAAGATTAATTCATCATGGATGCCACTATCTACCAACCAAGGAATGATTTTCTCCTTGGTAAAACTATTCGACATGACAAAAGGCAACTAGAAACCGCTAATTTCTTCACAGCCTAACCTTAGGACCCTAATGATTTAGAATTAAGATAATCCTTTCTATAGATACACAAAATTGATCCTGATCCCTCCCTCATTCTTGAAGCATACCATAAATTATTAGAAATAGAATTCTCAAAATCAAATTAACTAGAAAGGACTCCTACCCCAAAATTTATTCCACCATTGATTTCCAGTGATGACTTATGCCCTCCATGAGATCCACTCTAGACATTCACTATTTTACTCCCTTGTAGAAAGATATGTTTGGGAAATCCATACAATTTTATTCTAACCACAACCCATGTAGAATATAACAACACATGCAGACTTATATTAATGATACATAGAAATTATCTCTTAGTTTTTGGTCTTTTTGGACTTCTATTTATAAGGGAACATTCTTGACTTTTTGTATATGAAGAATCCATGAAAATTCATCATCTGATGCACTTTTATATAATTTCCATATTGTTATTAAACATCTAACTATAAATGGATAGTTCATAAATTTATGCATCAAATAATTTTTTTTAGAAATATCATGAATAAAAATATACAATTATTTAATTATTTATATAAGCTTTATTATAATTTGTTAAAGAAATAAATGAGGATATTTTATATTTATTTCAACATGGACTCTTTTATATTAACATTTGACATCGTATTAAATTTAACCTAAAAAATTTTCAATGTATGATATATTTGAAACATTTATAAACATAAAAATACTCTATAATTTTATCTAATAATTTTTCCAAAAAGACAAATCCCAAATTTTATATTACGTAAAAATTTGTGAAATCCACTGAAACACTTTTTTAGTGGATTATATAATTTTTTGTAGTTAATTAATTGAATTATATTATAAGATGGTGTTGGATTTTTATCAAATTTGGTGGATTTTTTGCTGGAACCAAATAAAAAAAGTGAATATATAATCATTAGACTTATGAGACTCTATAAGATGACATCATTTTTAAAAGGATATTCATATAAACCTAGAAATAGAAGTGTTTTGTGTATATAGATCGTTGGTGTTGGTGTAGATGAATTTCATATTAAATTGACCTCCATGTATGCCTATAAAATATTTTGGTATGTTGAAGAAAAGAGGAATTCATATTTAATATCATGTTATATATATTATTTCATTTCAACTAATCTCATGTCATTAGGTACATCATGGATTTAATACGGTTGTCTTTTCAGTATATGGATCATTTTATGGAAGAGGCATTAATACATCTTGAGAAATTAAATATCATTTTTGAATAAAATAATAAGGTTGCCTTTTGATTACATGGTTAGTTTTGTGATAAAGGAATGACGACTTACATATGATTATAAGGTCTAATAATTTATTAAGTCATGTGAAGCTCACAATTCAAGTATGATTTATTTGAAACTCCTTGAGGTTTGGTTCTCAAAAATAGAATAAATTCACATGATTTAGTAATGTTATTGAGAAAATAGCAAGGTGAATTCCCAGTATATGTATAGTTGGGAAAAATGTATGGTTTATGCCCCAACATCATATGTTGGAAGGGGAACATTGTATGTTTAATACATAATTAATGTGTTTAATTTAACAATAATATAAGGTTAAAAATGAATTTTTTCATAATGAAGAGAACATTATAAGGTTGATTTTATTATTTCATATGTTTAAATATAGACCTTTTATGGTTCAATACCTCATAAAAATATAGAAGATGAGAGGTATTTCAATGTATGCCTCATAAGGTTTATTTCATTTTCATATTTTCTAATGGATCATATAGAAAAATTTTTATGTGTTTTATTAATTATGAAATATTATTAACAAAATGGTTAATTACACATCTATAAAATTTATCTAACAATGTAGAAGTAATATTAGATGATGCATAATATGCCTCATATTATTTACTAAAATATGATAAATGGCATGATTAAAGATATTAGATTTAATGTTAATTAATGGAGAGATATGATTTATACACTAAGGAATAAATAAGTGATATTATAATGTATATTATAGAAAGAAACCCAATGTCGGTTATAGAGTTCATTGAATAGTTTGAAATAAAGATTTTTACACACCACCATTCAATGGGGATAACAATGTAAAAAACTATTATAAAAAATGATTAATGACTGAATAATTTATTTTATATTAATTGTACTGATTTTTTAGAAGAATAATCACCATGAATTTTTTTAGGATGTCAAATAAATTTATGGTATATAATAGTGGATGATTTTTTCTAATCTTTTAATATTTTAAAATATGGAATGTATCTCATTGAAAAATTCATAATATTGAAGAAAAAAATATATTTGGAAATGCATGGACATTAATTTTAAACAGTTCTATAGACCAAGATTAAAAGAGTAATTTCCATATTCAAATATGTTTAATTATATCTCACATACTCTTAAAGGTCTCTATAATATGAAAAAAAAATGATAATGACACCAACACTATTAGTAATATTGATATATATTTACAATGAAGGAAAATAAATATTTATATAAATTAAAATAATGAAAATATGGTTCCAATGAGTAAGACAATGTAGATTATATGAGATTTTTATATGCAATTTATGAAATAAGTTTGTGTTAAAATAGGAGTAATGGGAATACTAAAACTATAATAAAATGTACTAGAATAGAAAGATATTGTTAAATTTATAAAAAAGAGAAATAAAATTAGTTTTGATTACTCAAAGATGCGTTGATACATTTTGAACTTCATGTAAGAATATTCATAGAAGATGTGGTGGTTTTTCCTGACTACTCTTTCAAATTTGATGAAAACATTCATGTTAAAGTTCATAGTAATAATATGAGTGATTATTAGGAAGAAAAAAAATGAATAAATATATATCTAGTGAAATAAAATAGTGATTAATAAATTTAATTTTTGAATTATTTTCATCATGTATCTTAATTGGAATGAGCAAGAGTGTGAGACACATTAAAGGAAGTGATATCTGGGTTGAAGTGTTCCAATCCTCAACATTTTAAGGATAGTGACCCTGGGATATTCATTGAACAAGACTAAAAAAATAGTATTGTTAGAGGATTCTAGTGTGTTGGTACATCATTTATTGCATGCTCATTGGATTATCCAATTATTATTTTACATTGTAAAATACATGTGACTAATATGAATTCTTATTTATAATCCAAATCACCGTAAATTACTGTGATTTGGTGAAGTTATAGATAAAAATATGGTTAGGGGATAAATAAAAGAAGACTAATAAACATATCGCCTTGTTGGGAAGAATAAATGAGTGAAATTACTAATTATGACAACTAGATCAACATGGGTAGTAAGAGTTTTAGGAAAAATTAATTTGATTTGAATGTTTTGTACCTTTATTCACCAGCCCCACCACATCCTAGGCTACTGCTTACAAAATTATTTTATGGGTAACTATTGTAATCCGAGCCTTGGATTATTTTTATTTTATTTATTGTCTTATAAATGAATATTATTTTTTATAGATTAATTTTATGCTGGTATTGTATTTTATTTGAGAACATGATTACGGGAAAACATACAATAAGAAGAAAAAAACAGGTATATCTTATAATAAACTATTTTATATAAAATTTTTGATTCATATGGAGGTCTAGAGTATTCTTTGAAAGAGTGGTTTGTGTTATTCTAATTGTGAATATCTCAATTCTTATAATGATTTTACATTATAATATAGGTATCCAACTATTAAATTTGATTATGGATAAATTAATGATGATGAGATAACAAGTAGTAAAAAGTAGGATGTAGTCATCATATCATATCAATTAAATTACATTATTAAAAAGTAAAACATAATGATTAAATAATAGAATACGTATATGGAAATAAATTTTCATATAATGAAATTTGAAGTTGTCAAATTTCCAAGAATGAAAATAATAATTCCCAGACAATGAAATTAATAAATAATTCTTCAAATGAGTATAATCTAAAATATGAATCCAAGGAGAAGGGAAAACTATCAAAATCGGTTAAAAACCTAATTCCAATAATGGGTGAACTTGTTACTCACATATAAGAGTTAGTAAATGCATATGCAATGTTAAGAAAAGAGAGGTTAAACCTTAAGTATTCAATTGATTAGATTCCAATGAATCGAGTTTTCAATTTTGTATCCTTAGGATATTTTCATAAATTATTCTAAATTTAATATTGTAGGTGGTGTGGTATTAAAGTTTTTGTAGGGACTCAGGTTAAATATATTAAAATTCTGAAATATATTAGACCATCTGCACTCATATAGGTGGAAAATATTTATTTTCTGTTGATAAAATTCTCAGATGAGAAATATGAGGCTGTAGTTTAATCTAGAATGAATTTTTATCCTCTGTCCAACATATGAGTTATTCAGATTGGTCCATGACATGTTCTACAGTCCCTAGTGGAAATTTATAGATTAATTAATGTAAAAATTAATTAATTTTACTCTATTTCATTATGTTTATTTCATCACTCATCACCTATTTAAACCCTAGTATTGAAAATCTATAGGGTTACTCATTAAACCCATAGGGATTTCTAGAGGGGAGGGAGTGATCTCATTATGAGGATATTTGATTAAATATGTAGGTATTTTAGGGTCATTGATTTTATTTGATAGGAATACTCATTGATGATAGAATTCACAAAGATTGTTAAATACATTATGGGAGAAATATTCTCTTCCAATAAACAATTCATTGATGAATTAGGTCATTTTTTAGATTATTATGTCCTCATTATTTTGTATGAGTTCGTTATATCTTTCATCATTCAATAATTCTTCTAAAATAAATTTAGAATTGTCATTATTTAATCTATTTCCCTTTTAGAATTTATATAAACCATTGAAAACGTTTTATTCGGTAACATATATTCTTTTTGTGATAAAGATAGATGACTAGCTTTAAAATAACTGTTGATGAACTAACTCCATTATTTTGCCTTTCTCCCCAATTACATCACATGTTCATCGATAGTATGGGGAATTCCAATAATGTATCCATGAGTATGGTTTGTGATGTAGTGAAACATGTTTTCACATTTTATTTTTGAATTGACCAGTTTGATATTTATTTTCGATTGTGTTGAGGATTATTGACATATAATCGGTGAATGTTTGGGAAAAAATATTGTTAAGATATCAGGATTCATGTTATAATTTCATATGGGGGGATGGAATGTTGTTTTCCAAGTAATGTGTAGAAAAATACGACTAATTCTATGAAAATTGGAATTTTCAATCGACCTGGTGAATTCTATGGGGATTCTGGACGAATATTGGGGAATTATAGCAATGCATTAGGAAAAAGATGTTGTTTCTATGAAATCCTAACTACAATTTGACTATCAAAGATTAAAGCATTCCGTTTTTTTATCTTATAGTGTGATCATGTGCGTCTAATCATAATCAGATATCTCTTGATGTGTGGGTTGGACCCTACACCATATAATTCAACACCTCCATCTGATCTACTTACGTGGAATACATGCATGGGATGAAGGATGGTCCCACACAACTTGGGGAAAAGACCATATTCCCTATACATGGGTTTTGAATTCCATGATGTTAAAAAGTAATTGAAAAGGAAAAAGCAATGGAGTACACCACTTGAACACTATGTGTCACACTATGTACCATTATTTTAATGTTATACCTATTTTATCTCTTTCACCATTACTCAGATTTGGGCCCATGAGATGTTCTTTATCATTAGTTTTTTTCAAGATTCATGTAAGACATTATTTCAACCTCAGAGATATTAAGTGATGTGTAAAAATTAGAAATATCCATCCAACATGATTTATTGACTATGTTACAAGGGTTTTATCTTTAAACTGATAGAGAATTGTAATTACACCCAGAAATAATGTGTAGGTTTGGGCCTTGGTCCCCCAAATCCTATATAAATATGATGTTAAAATAAATAGTTCTCACCTCATAGTGTAGGTCATATTTATATAAAGTAGAGACCTATGTTCATATTTTTAATTTTAAAAAATTTATAGTGGACTGAGGTCAAGTTTATAATTACACATGGTGTGACGGCTTTCATTTTGACTACATGGTTATGGGTTGTAATAGAAGATGGATGAGGTTATGATATTGGTGTCGATTTTAATAACTAAATTTAAGGAGAACGTTGGACCCTATGTGAAGGTGGATTTAAATAGAAAAAGTATTGAAACAAAAAATATTTTAACAGATATATATATATTTATATATGATTTCATAGGTACAGAAGGGATTTAATTATGATACATTTTTCAATAGTGTATGAGAGCTTCAAAGAAACTGGTAATTTTTGTTTCTATACATCGTTTATAACATATCTTGAATTTTTTTAGATAATTACATTATTATAATTAGCGTGTAAAACTTATTGGGTTAGGGAATTAGTTCACCTTGTTACACCCAAAGATTTTAAATGATCTCTATGTTCTATAACGTATAGTACAAACAACACCGAGTTAAAACAAACCCATAAATATTATTATCTAAATAATGTAGTGATAACTTGGATGTCAAATGTTCAGTATGAATATGATTCAACAAATTATGAAATATATATGGAGCTACTAATGAAGATTTTTTTGATTAATTGTTAGGTAATAAGAAATCACTTTTTAGTAAAGTCATTTTATTCTTAAAGAAATACATTTTCATAAAAAATATTAATTGCATTTTAAGAGTGAAGAATATATTTAATTTCATAAAAAATTAGAAATACTATTTTATTAAAAGGGAATAATTATTGAACTATTCATTTATAAATTATAATTTGGTGAAATATTTGGGTTTTTATTAGAAGAATTTTTTTGGGAAAATAAAAAATCAATGTTTCTATGAATTACATTATTATTTATAGTATCGAAAAATGTAAAAATGATATAAAAATTTATAAAACTTATGGAATGAATAATTTATGAAAATATACTAAAATTTTAATTAAAAATTACTTCCAAACTTGTAAATTCTAATTTATATCTTTATAAATATGAAAATCAATTTTAGTGCTCACGTAGTGCAAGACCGACATTGGAAAAGTCATATTCGGTGTCATGAAGACAATATATGAGATGGTATATGTATTTGATAATTTGTTATGACAAATATGATGTATAATTAATTATATGGATGGATATATATATTAATTTCAGAGTTAGATAATATATTACTTATAATAATTATTATGAAATGCTTGTGTAAGGAAAGAAAGGGGAAACTAACATATTAAAGATGTTTTAATGACATAGATGTGAGAAAAAATAAATAATGAAGGAAAATATAGTATGAATATTAATTTAACTTATTTATTTTTAGGAAAATAATTGTCCTTTAATATTTATCGATGAAATAATTACACTAATTTTTTTTGAAATGCTGATTTTTTTGATTGAGCAAGTAGTATAAAAAATTGGTAAATGATTTTGGAAACACTAACATTTAACTTTTTGGATGACTGATTATATGCTGAAAATTTTTTAAATGTATAAATATTTTTTTAAAAAACATATATATATACATGAATTATATTTTTATCATTATTACATTAAATTCTACGTAATTGAAGAGTTACCAATATGAAATTAATGATAACTTATAATAAATAATAATTTATAAAATGATTTAATTTATTTAAAATATATTATATTCATACAAATGAATTATATAATATTGAAAATATCAACCATCTACCATTTATGATTTTATTTTTCTTTTATAGTAATTTATTAGACCCATAAATATTAAGAAACATTTGTACCATGATAATTGTATAAATCATTACAGGTGGTTAAAACAACGCGATAAAGGTTAAAAAATAGTTAAACATGTATTGATTTTGTTAGAATATAGTATTTTCACACATAACATTCATTTATTCTATATATAAAAATTCGGATCCAGTTTTTCATGAAAAAAAATTTATCTGCATTTATTACTTTCTGTAATTCCAAGGGTGCCCCTACCCACACCCATGATTTGATTCTTCCTCTCCACACTTCCTAAAATTTTTGGAGTGTTATATTTTAAAACAATTACTAACAAAATATATTACAAAAAAAACATCCAATATACATGATTCTATTTTTAACAAGAAACCATCCTAGGAATGATTTGCATTAATTCATAAAGAGTTGTTCTGAGGAAGAGTTACAGATTTTTAACAGGTTCATTCAAATAATTTCCTCTTATACAATGATAAAATATTCTTTGAAATGATAAAATAATAATATCATTATCTTATGTAAAATGAGATGTTATCATTAAAATATAACAACAAATATCCATCTCTTATTCCACGAAATGTCAAATGAATCCATTTTGTGTGGGTAAATCGTACTACTGCCTCGTCAATTAATATAATTCATTTTCCATCACTACATCAAACAGTTAGTTAAAAACAAAATTTTAATTTATATATATATATATATAATTTTTTTGAAATATTTATAATTCTATACAGATTATATTCCATAAATTTCTTATAGTTCCATCCATTGAAAAATTATAACATTTTTTGTGCGTACTAGTTGATTACCACATCAATGAAGAAATGTGATTCGTTTTTCAACACTAAATGAAATAATGGTATATATATGTCTATTTATAGATATAATATGATATTTATGTTTCAATAAAAATTAAATAAATATAAATTAATACTTTACTTCTTTCCCAAATGTTCATTGATTAACAGAAATGTTACTCTTGAGAACATATGACATACCCTCTCCATGATTCAAATGTAATTAGTTTTTCATAACCATCTATCAATTTTGGTTTTAAAAGTAAAAATAATGAATATAAATGGTAAATTTAACTTTATTATAATTATATAAATGATATAATAATTAAATCATATACCATAGTGAACCGTCCGTTGTAATTTTGGAAATGTGAGGCAAATATCATAAAAATTTCCAATGTAAACTTACTTTTTCATGTAATTAAACAAGATGTGGTAAAAATTATATAAAAGAAATTATAAACATCACCCATTTAATTTTGAATTTAAATATTTAAAATATTTTTACCAATTTTTAAGATGATGAATTTTCATGTTTATTTACACTGATAGAATGAGAGATTATAAATTATATTCCAATTTTAAATGTTTTAATGATTTATTTTCTAAAAATGTTTCTTCCCTTTCCATATTCAAAATTTTGTTTTCTTAATATATTTTTATGCACAATAAAGAATTATAAAAATAAATTTTCTATCACTTTCGTTATTATTTCATAGGTTTTTATAAGTAATATTTTTATTGAACTATTTTAGTTTTTTAAAAAAAATAATGTTTTTTTGAAATATATGACATCAACAAATTTTCCCGCTAATATAAAAAATATATGTTTTTATTGGTTTCTATTATATGATTTAATTTTTCCCTCATAGAAAAACCAACCTTCCTTTTTTGATATTTTTAAAAAAGGATTAAAATGAAATTGTTATTTTAATATATAGAAATGTTTTAATGTTTGAACATGAAATTATTATGATTATACTGATGAAAATGGAAACATTCGTGTTTTATGATTATCTATTCATTCATGAAAATTTTTAATAAGGACCAATGATCTCGATATCATTTATGATGATGGATCAGCTTAATGTAACACACCAATGCATTATGTAATGGGACAAAGTTAACAAGTTCAGTTTCTCATAAGAGATAATTGAATTATTAGGAGAAAGTTATTCCATTTAAATGATTTATTATAATAATTATTTGTAAATTATATCCCATTTTACATTAATGATTTATATATTCTTACTATGGGTATTTATTGAAATATTTAATTTCACAATTTATGAAAATTATCGTTTATTTTTAAATGAATGGTTATACACTTTTATCTAAACAATGATTTTTTATATGAAATTATTTTATTGGTTCAGATGTTTTCAATGAAAATCCCATTAATATAAAATGTAAATTACGTTTTATTTTAAGGCGAATTATGAAAAACTTTGGGATGTGGAGCTATTTTCAAGTGTAATTAAAACAATTAATTGATTTGAAGCATTATTTTGCTGCTATAAATCTATCTTTTATGATATTATGGTTAGAAAGTTACTATCTTATTTATTTCAATGTTTGTTACAACTTAAAATTTTTTGGTTATCATACAATGTTTTAATTTTTTTTCATTGGGCACATTAATGATTACGAGCAATGAAAAAGTCAATTTGAATGTTATTTTGAATTTTTGTGAAAATAAATCTTGTTTAATTTTAAAATATTAATATTGTATGAATGATAAAAACTAAGCGCGAGTTTCCATCTTGAAATATATTGGGTTTTTATGTATGAGTTATGAACAAATTCTCTAAAACACTAAACTAGAAACTATATTTGGGAATACATGAAAATTATTTCATTAGTTTAAACGTAATTTTATGTAATCTTTTAAGGTTGGAAGACTATTATTGTTATCAGAGGAATGATTAAGATATTATAAAAGGTTAGGCTGTTATATAGGTATAAGATAAATTTAATCTATAATCGGAATGTTTAAAATTTTATTGATAGTTATGGTTATTAATATGATGATAGTAATATTACATTATTCCTTTGGATAAAAAACATAATTTATTTGATATATAAAGGACTAGAAGGATTAAATTTATATAAAATTTATATTATATTATATTTAAACATATTTATTATTTTCCATTTAATAACTCATTTTGTGTTTAAATGATGTTCTTTTCAAAATACTAAATTTTTATCAAGGTGGAAGGAATGACATCGCAGAAATAATTTTTACCCCATCTATAAGATTTGATGATTATAATTATTGATTTTCTTTTTCAAATTATTTTTAGAGATTTTAGAGTATTAATATTACAAAAAAAAACTATTTGAATTATCCAACATATTTTTATTTCTCAAAAAATATCTTAGTTAATAGTATATTTTTATTTAAATTTCATCACTTTAAACTCTCTCAAAATGGGAAATAAGAAAAAGGTCTTGACCATTTATTTTTTGGAATTTAGGAATCATGAAAAAACCATTAATGGAATATTAGGAAAATTCCTAATTTAGGATTTTTGGTTTTAATTATCTTTTTCTATTTCTTGTAGGAACATGGATAAGGATGATATTTATTAATCTGAAGAACATAATTCATCTTTTTGATTTTTAGGAATATAATATTAATGTATAAGAAAAAAAATAATTGTTAAATATATATGAATTAATCATATTGAAGGTTTAATTTATGTATTGATTATTTATAATTATTATTTTAGTTTTATTTTATAAATTATATTATGATATAGTATTAATTTTTTGATAATAATGAAAGAACTAACAATTATCCGATAGTTGGTTTTATATTTAAAATTTGGAAACATATGTTAGATGGAACTGATACCATTGATAGTGTTATAGAGAATTACTGACTATTTTTGGATACATTAAAATAAGGAAATGTTATAAAGGGGTAAATAAACATTTGGTTTAATATGAGCTCATGTAATACTTATAAAATTGAATGATTATTTTTATATTTATTTTAAAAATCAATATTTATATAATTCCATTGTTGAAAAAATTGACATGATGATTAATATAATTTTCTAGATATGTTAATCATATAAATTGTTATGGGCTGTTATAGGATTAATATGAAGTATTATATTTATAATCACATAGGTATTTCAATTTATTATTTAATTTTAATAATAGTATTTTAGAAAAAATCCAAACCATGGGTTGGGTGCTAATATGTCATATCCAAAAAGCTTGTGGGGATAGATCCCAAAACTAAATGGTTATAAGGGTGTAGACCCTAATATGGGTCTATGTAATGCTCATCATGGTTTGAATATTTTTTTCAACAATAATTTTATTTCAAATGAATAATTTTTTTGTGGTATATATAAAAAATAATGTGATTGTCATGTTAATTTGGAGAGATTAAATTAATATTTCCATAGAATATATGATTATGGTATATTAATTGTTGATGGATTGGTACTACCATATATTCTAGTACAAAGGATGGATAAGCATGTAGAAGAAATAGAACTTTAGCATGAGGACATTCACTAGAGATTCATGCTAGAACTATCCACCTCAAGATAGGATTGATTTCCTTCGGCATATAATTTATGCTCCCGTTGTGCTTGAAGATATCAATCGGATCAAGAGTACCAACGAGTTGCGGGAAACTACCACATGTATATATAAATTCAAGTTGTTCAAATGAGCTGATGGACCCCATTTTATGAAATTAAGTTCCATATGTTCATATGACAATGTCTTATTAGTGATTTATTGGAGGTAACCCATAGTGTTTTTGTTTTTTATATCGAGTCATCATTATAGAGTTTGGTTCTTTTCATTTTGATTCTCTTTTGTAGATTTATTGTAAAAAAACTATTACATTTTTGTAAAATTGGTTACCCTTTCTCGTCATATTGTGCACCTTCCTATTATTCTACTTATAAATGTTTTAAACACATAGACTTATGTTTCTTAATGTTTAGGAATTATTCTCTAACCATTTTGTAGGTGTCCAAATTTTAGCAACAGATATACCATGTTCTCTCCTCGCATGCCACTTCTTACAAGGATATCTCAATTCTGACTATTTTCTTTGTTTTCAAAACAATATTTCATTTTAATTAGACATATTTTATATAATAATACAAAAATTATTCCTTGAACAGTGAGCACAATATATATTTCTATTTGTGGGGGAGTTTTTCACAATTTTCACTTTTGATGATCTTAAATTATTTCATGTTCTCATCAATCATGGATAAATTGTTCAAATTTTTAATCATGATTTAATCTTGAAAAAAATTATTCAAATTTAAATGAATGAAAATGTTGTATTGGATCTGATAGAATCCAATTTTTCCATGCTTAGACAATTAAAAATGAATTTGGAAATAGAAATTTAAGTCAAACTCCAAATTTTCTTAAATTATTATTAATTAAATTACTATATGGTTTCATTCTCATTCTCAATGCAATTTTTTGTTACTCTATTTACTCAAGAGGATTCCATGTCAACAATTGAATATTGTTTCAAAGAATATTTATTTAGAGATTTCTACATCATTTAAACCAATAAGAAAATTCATTGGTATATTATTTAGATTATTGTTCAACTAGTAAAATTTAAAATGATAGGGGAAATACCTATTGTGTCAATTTTTCCTGAGACTCTCCATTCATCTTTATGTCATTAATCTCATTATTTCCATGAATGATCTTTTAGTATAAATCTATTCCATGAATATTTCCTATCCAACCATGCTCTTGTGTAATACACGATTTTACTATTGAACAAGTGTCGGGGAATCATTCACACAAAATTAGATGATTTTATTATATATATGTATTGTGATACTCAACTGATTTTTTTATTTGGATATATTTATACTTTATAGAATTTCACATCTTTTCTGATCTTTTCAAAATAAAAAAATAGATAAGAAAACTTGACAGGGGTTGTGTATTAGGAAGGTAAAAAACCACCATTTATTGAATGATGAATAATGTAATTGTTCATTTTTGGTTAGTTTAAGGATGTGTGATCTTTCCTAGACTAGAATTAAAAAAAAGGAATAGAACAAGAAACAACTATTTCACTTACATGACATTTAAGTGGGTCAATTCTAAGATACTAGGTGTGTAGACTTTATTATCACAGAGGATTCATGATATTATACTTATCATGACATTCATGATTTATAATTCAGAGATAACCCTCCTTTTCATCTTGATTTTTACTTCTTACCCACCTGCCCACATCTTTAGAGTCATTAGAACCAAATTAATGAAGCCCTCATGAATAATATTGTTCATGTCATTACAAATTGGAGATGATTAAACAAATTAAAGACTTTGTTTTGGATAAGGTTCATAGGGAATCAAAAAATATCTAATTTCATTTTACCCTAAGTTATGGGAGAAACATCATTGTTAGGATAATTTGAAATGGATATAGAATTCAAGGAAAAATTAAGATATTGTAATTAAAATTTTTTAATTTTTTTAAAATAATTGAGCTATGAGGCATGAATGATTTTTATGTATGGATCATTCTAGAGAAAAATGTTTTTTTCTTATACATAGATTTAATCTCTTGGACATAATGAATATTTCCTATTTTAAAATTTTATTATATTTTTGAATTCACAGTGTAAACATTTTTTCATTAGGGCAACCAATTGTTCATGTTTGGGGGAATTTGACAATCCGAAATCATAAATAATTTTTGATTTCATTTAATTATGGATTTTTAATAAATAAATAAATAATGAACATTGTATATGATGAATTTTTCAGGAAATATGTACCCAAGGATTCAATGAATAAAATGAAGAAAAGTAGAACATGATTCTTATTACACTTCAGACACCTCAGTTCTTGTCATGTAATAGAGTCTCATGGGATGCCTCATGTCAGGAAGAAAGTTGTGAATCAAGTTGTATAGTCTACATGGGAAGCATCCGTTATAGGTTTTAAGAGAGTGATGCACATCGTGAACCACTATAATAGGAAATCCACTCTGAATATTAAGGTGGAAATAAGATACTTGTTGTGAGACTATGATTCAGGTCGTGAAGCTAGTGAAACTTTCAAATATACGATGAGTTATAAGAGAGTTGAGTAGACACAAAAACAACATAAATATACAATGGTTCAATATTACATAATTTGAATCCCTTTAGACAATGTTTAATTTTTTATATATAAATATTATAGTAGGTTCGTGGATTTGAGAGCATATTGAGTAGAGAGCTTCTTCATTTTTCCTCCCATTCATGTTCTATTTTATTACATTTTCAAAAAACTCATATTTATTGACATCTTTCATTACTTTGTTTAAATATATGTGTTTTATATCATATTTTATCATTTCCTTTGTTCCATTTTCTCATCCCCTCCATGATTCAACACCCGTTTTTTGAACTATTGTATCATTAATTTTCACCTTCATTTCATGTATGTATTTAATCATGTTTTGAATTACATTTCGTTATCCCCAATTACATGTTATTGTCATTTAGTGAATATGAATCATTTCTTGTGTGTTAATTTTTTAAATCCAATCATTCTTAGAATGTTCCATACAACGTAATATCTTTATTTGTTTATGATCTACTGAAATATGAGTGGCTAAACCATCGAGGGTAGGGATCAAGAGAATGTGTATCTGAATCTACTAAAATCATTAATTCTAAACATGGAAACTATAAGGGTAATTAATCAGGATATATATAAATTGTATATCCAATTCATTTGAACATCTCCAACCACATAATATTCATGTGAAGGAGCCTATGATGGTAGGAGTACATTAGTCTTTGAATGATATCCAAAATTTATTTTTTCATTGAAAATCCATGAATAATTCATCAAGGATCTCACTATCTACCTACCAAGGAAGAGTTACCTCCTTGGTAGAACTAGTTGACTTGAACAAAGTCCACTAGAAACATATTCTATCATTAAGGACTAATCCTTAGGATCCTACCAATTTATAATTAAGATCATACTTTCTATAGATACCAGAAATTGAGCCTGATCCCTCCCTCATTCTTGTAGTAATCCGTCAATTCATTGAAATAAACTTCTCAAAATCAAATCAACTATAAAGGACTCTTACACCAAATTTTTTTCAACTAATTACTTCCAATGACACTTTATTCCACCCATGATATACACTCCATATATTCACTATACCACAAACTAATTGAACATTATGTTTAGGAAATAAAAAAAATTAATCTGACAACAACCCTTGTGGAATTCAATAATTCATGCAAGAACATCTTAATGATATATGAAATTCTATATTATGTGTTTGTCTTTCTGCACATATTTTGTATAATAGAACATTCTCATCTTCTTGAATCTGAATAATCCATAAACATTTATCATATGATGAACCTTTATATAATTTCCATTTATTAATAAACATCTAAATATAAATGGATTGTTCATAATTTTAGGAATCAGATAAACAGTTTTAAAAATTCAATGAATGATCAAATACCAACATTATATGATTTATACATGCTTTATGTAAATTTGGTAAATAAATAAATGAGGATATTTTATATTTATTTCAATACAGACTCTTTCATATTAACATTTAAGTTTGTTTTCAACTTAAACTTAAACATATTTCAACATATGATATAATTGAAATAGTTTCAAACAAATAAATATTTCAAATTTTATCTAATTTGTTTTTATAAAAGACACATCACAAATATTGTATTACAAAATAATTATTGAAATCCACTAAAAAAATTCATTTTTTGGATTAAATACTTTTCTATTTTCAATTAATAGAATAATGTTATCAGATAGTGTTAGATTTATATCAATTTTGATAGAATTAATATTGAAACCAATGTTAAAAAAGTGTATATCTAATCATTAGACTTGTTCATGTATAGAATATGACATCACTTTTTAATGTATCTTTATATGATCCTAGAGATACGTGTGTTTTGTTATGTTTCATGGTTGTTAGTATTCTAGATGAATTTAATATTGAAATGAACTTTATGAATGCCTATAAAATATTTTGGTATGTTTAAGGATATAGGTATTCATATTGAATTTCATGTGATATCGGTTATTTAATTTCAAATAATCCCAAATTCTTAGGTACATCATGGATTTAATAATGGTTTCCATTTAGTATATGGATCATTATATAGAAGAGTCATTAATACATCATGATAATTTAAGGAACATTTTTTGACAACGGAATATGGTCCCCTTTTGATCATATGGTCCATTTTGTGATAAAGGAATGATGAATTCACTATAATTATAAGGTGGAATTTTTTATTATGGCCTATGAAGCTCACTATATATGTAAGGTATATTGGAAACACCTTGATGTTTAGTTCTAAAAAATAGAATAAATTCAAATGATTTTGAAATTTCATTGTGAGATTTACTAGGTTCATTCCCAAGAAATGTATGTTTGGGAAATTTGTATGGTTTATTTCCCAACATTATATGATTTATGGGGATCATTGAATGTTTAATACATAATTCAAGTGGCTGATTTATCAAAAATATAAGGATGAAAATGAAATTTATAATGTTGAAGTAAATATTATAAGGTTGATTTTCATATTTCTAATGTTTAACAACAGACTTTGAATGGTTCAATACCTCATCAAAATATGGATGTTTGGAGGTATGTCAATGGAAGCCTCATAAGGTTCGTTCCATTTTCATGTTTTCTATTGTATCATCTAGGTCAAATATAATGAGTTATATTAATTATGAAATATGATTAATAACATGGTTAAATACGCATCAAGAGAATTAATCTTATTTTGTATTAGAAAAATCAGATGATGCATATTCTCCCCTATATTAATTCCAACAGTGTGATTAATGGAATGAGTTAATCTATTAGATTTAGTGCTAATTAATGGAGATATATTTGTTATAAAATATGGATGAATCAAGAAATATTATAAATTATACTATGGAGAAAACCCAATTTTGTGTTTAATGTTCATGGCATAGTTTTGAAATAAATACTTTTCCACACCACTCTTCAATGGGGATAATAATTTAAAATATCAATTATAAACAATTATTAATGACTGATATTGTATTATATATTAATCCTACTATTTTTTAATAAGAACAATGACCTTGAATTTTTTATGAATGTAAATGAAATTTATAGAATATAATACATGATGATTTTTTTGTATTTTAATATTTTAATATATAGAATGTATGTTAGGCCAAAATAGCTAATAAGGAAAAAACAAAATAGACTAGGAAATGTGTAGTCCATAATGTTTAGTAGTTATCTAAAACAATTTTTAAAGAGTTGTTTCCATATTTGAAAGTATTTAATTATATATCACATACTCTTCAAGGTATCTATAATATGATAAAATAAAAACAGAAAGACAGTAAAACTATTATTAATCTTGATATATATGTACAAAAAAGGAACAGAAATATTTAGATTCAGTTAAATATTTTAGATATGATTCCATTGTGAAAGACTAGTTATATTGTGGGATATTCTTATATGCTATTTTTTAAATAATTTTTTTTAAAATAGCTATTGAGGGAATAATTAAACAATAATAAAATTTATTTTAAGAGGAAGAGAATTATTATTATTTGTATAAAAGAGATAAAAAAATTAGTTTTTAACTCATATATGTGTTGATACATTTAGAACATCATATGGGGATTTCCAAAGAAGGTGTGGTGGTTTTCCATGACTACTGTTTGAAAATTGAAAAAGCCATTCATGTTGATGTTAATAGTAATTATATGAGGTAGTTTTATAAATAAAAATTGAATACTTATATATATTATTTAATAAAACAGTGATTAAACAATTTAACATTGAAATCATTATCTTCATTTATATTCTTGTGAATGAGTAATATATTGAGACATGTTCTATGAAGTGATATGTGGGTTGAAGTGTTCCAATCATAAACATTTTAAGGGGAGTGCCCCTAAGATTATCTGGGAATAAGCCTAAATAATAACTAACACTGTTAGTTGGTTAGAGTGTGTTAGTACATCATTTATTCCACACTCCACGGATTATCCCATTATCATTATACATTGTAAAATATATGTGACTAATATGAATTCTTATTTGAATTCAACAACACCTTAAAATACAGTGTGTTGGTGAAGTAATATCTGAAAAAAATGGATACTGGATAAACGAAAGAAGACTAATAATGTCCATTATGGGTAACTATATGTATCTGAGCATAGGTTTGTTTTAATTTCATTTATTGTATTCTAAATTGATATGATTTTTTTTGACATTAATTATATTCTGGAATTTTATTTTTTTAGAGAAGTAGATTATGGGAAGACATATAATATGAATAAAAAATCATTAGGTATTTATTATAATAAAATATTTCAGGTAAAAAGTGTGGTTAATGTGGATGTTTAGATAAAAAAAATTTAAATATGGGTATGTGTTATTCCAATTGTGTATATTTTAATTATTCTAATGATTTTAGTTTATAATATAATGATCCGACTATTAAATTTGATATTGGATATATTAATGATGATGGGATATCAAATAGTCAAAAGTATGATGTAGTCATGATACCATAAAATTTCAAAAAAAATAATAAATGTAAAAAAATATTGTTTAAATAGTATAATAAGTCAATGGAAATCCATTTTAATATACTGAATTTTGATGTCGAAATATTTACACGGTTGTAAAGAATGATACCCAGACATTGAAATTAATAAATAATTCGTCAAATGAGTAGAATCTAGAATATGAATCCAAGGAGAAGGGAGAACTATCCAATGATGTTATAATCCTATGGACCATTATGGGTGAACTTCTTACTCACCTATAAGAGTTATTAAATTCACATGAGATGTTGAAACATGAGAGGCTAACCCTTAAGGATTCTATTGATCCAATTCCAAAGAATCTAGTTTTAAATTTTTTAACATTGTTATATTTTTATATATTATTCAATATTTATCATCATATGTAGTGTTGTGTTAATGTCTGTGTAGGGTCTCAGTTTAAATATATTAAAATTTTGAAATATATTATTCCTTTTGAACACATATTCGTGGAAATTATTTATTTTATGTTGATCATATTCTCATTTGAGTAATATGAGGTTGTGGTTTAATCGGGAATGCATGGTTTATCCTCTGCCCAGTATTAGTGTTTCTCCCATTAGGCCCTAAGATATTCTAAAGTCACGAGTGAGAATTTATAGATAATTTAATGTAAAAATTAATTATTTTTATTCTTTTATTATGTCATAACTCATCACTTGTTTAAACCCTTTTTTAGAAAATCTTTAAGTTGAGTCATTAAACCCAAAGTGATTTCCAGAGGAGAGGTAGTGATCTAATTGTGAGGATATTTGATTAAAGACTTAGGTATTTGAGGATTGTTGATTATTTTTCATTGGAACACTCATTGATGATTGAATTCGCAGATATTTTTAAATACATCATGGAAGAAATATTTTCCACCAACAAATGATTCATTGATGAATTAGGTCATTATTATTAGATAATTATGTCCTCATTATTTGATATGAGTTTTATTTATCTTTATATATTAAATTATAATTCTAATACAATTTTAGAATTGTAATTATTTAATTTTTTTACCTTTTAGAATTTACATAAACCATTGAAAATGATTTATTCTATAACAAACATTCATTCTGTGATAATGATATATAACTGGATTCAAAATAACTATTGATGAACTAACTACATTGTTCTTCCCTTCTCTTCAATTTCCACATGTGTTCATCAATACAATACATAATTCCAATAATGAAACCATTAGTACAGTTTTTGATGTAATCAAACATGGTTTAATGTTTTATTTTTGAATTGAGTGTTTTAAAATTTATTTGTGATAGTTTTGAGGATCATTGACATATCATGGTTTAATGATTGGGAAAATTTCATAGAAAGAAATGAGGATTCAAGTTATAACTTCATATAAGGTGATGGAATCTTGTTTTAGTAGTAATGGGTAGCCAGTATATGACTAATTCATCGAACATAGGAATTTTCAATGCACCTGGTAAATCCATGGGGATTCTGAAAGGATATTTAGGAATTTTATCAATGCATTAGGAAAAAGAGGATTCTTCTTTGAAAACCTAACTACACTATGACTATCAATGATAAAAAAATTCCATGTAGTTCTCTTATAGCCATAACTAGTGTGTCTAGTCATAGTAAAATAACAAACTTTGTGGGGGTGGGACCCCATGCCTTATACATAAACATATCCACAAGATCTACTTTGGTGGAATACACACATGGGGTGATGGGTGGTCCCACACATCGTGTGGGATTGAACTTATTCCCTATACTTTGGTTTTGAATTCCATATTGTGAAAACATGAATGAAAAAAAATTGTTGTGAACCCCTCACACACCATGTGACTCACTAGGAAATATTACATGAATTTTATACCTATTTTTTATCCTTCACTATTACTCATATTTGGGCCAGTGAGAAGTCCTTTATGATTATTTTTTCATCCAAAGGCATGTTAGACTTTTTTTCTACAAGGGAGATATAATCTGAAGAGTAAAAATTATAAATATTCATCCATCAATATTTCTTAACATTGTTACATGATTTTTATCTTCACAATGACAAGGAGTTTGGATACAACCATGGAATAATGTGTAGGTTGGGCCTGGGTCCTCCATTTCTTGTCCAAATATGATTTTCAAATCCATACTATTCACCTGATAGTGGTGGTCCTATTATATAAATTGGGGACCTTTGTACATGTTTTTATTTATAAAAAATTTATAATGGATTGAGGTCAAGTATATAGTTACACATAATGTTATGGATTTCAGTTTTTACTACATGGTTATGGGTTGTAATAGAATACAGATGAAGTTATGATATTGGTGTGTATTTTACTAAATAAATCGAATGAGAACATTGAAACCTACGAGTGGTTGGATTTGGATAGCCAATGGATTGAACAAAATCATATATTAACTGTTATATATATATAAATGATATCATAGGTATTTATGGGATTTACATATGATATATATTTGGTTTTACTAATGAATAATAGTTCTGATTAATTAAAATGAACTAAAAATAAATTTATAGTAAAGTCATTTTATTCTTAAAAAATTGATTTTATTAAAAAACATATTATTTCATTTTTAGAGTGAATATTATAATTAATTTCATTCACATTTAGAAATAATATTTTATTAAAGGGTATAATTTTTGACAAAATCTTACAAAAAGTATCTTCTAGGGAAATATTTGGATTTTTATGAAACGAAATATATTTTACGAATACTAAAAATCAATATTTTTATTAAATATGGTATTATTTACATTATCGCACAGATGTGAATATGATATTAATACTTATTAAAATAATGGAATGAATAATTCATGAAAAATTAGAAAAATGTTAATTAAAAATTAATTCAAAACATGAAAATTATAATTTATTTCATTATAAATATGAAAATCAATTTTAGTGCTCACGTTGTGCCTGCCTAACTTTTGGAAAGTCATATTTCGTGTCATAAAACTAATATTTAAAATGGTATATGTATTTGATAATTTTTTTTACAAATATAAAGTGTTATGGATTATATGTAAGGATATATATATTATGTTTGGTGTTATATAATAATTGACTTATCCAAATTATGGTGCAATGCTTATGTATGGATAGAAAACAAAAAACAACAAATTGAAGATGTTTTAATGACATAGATGTGAGTACATATATAAATTAAAGAACATAAAATATGAATTTTAATTTAATTTATTTATTTTTATGATGATAATTTATCTTTAACAATTAGAGATGAAATAGTTACCTTAATTAGTTTTTGTAATGCTGATATTGTGATTGAGCAAGTAGAAGAAAATTTTGGTAAATTATATTAGAAACACAGGAATTTAAATTTTTGGGTGATTTATTAGGTACTAAATATATTATAGATATATATAATTTTTTTTGAATTTTATAATTATATACATCAACTACATTTTTATCATTATCACTTTAAATACAATATAAATGAAGAGTTCCTAAATGACATTAATGATACTTTATAAGAAATAATATTTTTTAAAATGATTTAAATTTATAAAAAAAATATTATATTCATCCAATTGAATTATTGAATATTGAAAATATCAAACATGGTCCATTTATAGGTTTATTTTTATTTAATATTAACTCATTAGACACCTAAATAGTAAGATACATTTGTACCATGGTAATTGTCTAGAGCATTAGTAGGGGGTTTAAACAACATGATCGGGTTAAAAATTACTTTAACATGTCTATATTTTACTGGATATAGTATTTTTTCTCATAATCATCATGTATTATATATATATATAAATTTGGATCAATTTTTTCTAGAAAAATAATATATATGAATTTATTACATTAAGTATATCCAAGGGTGCCCCTCCACACACTCACAATATGATTCATCCTCTCCACATTTCCTCACATATTTGGAGTGTTATATTTTTTAAAATAAATAACCAAATACAATCAAAATCCACTTCCAATATACTATAATCTACTTTTTAAACACCAAAAAAATCCTAGGAAGGATCTACATTAATTCTTACAGGTATACTGAGGAAGAGTTACAGTAATTATTACGAGATTTCATTTTATTTCCTCTTCTACATCGATAAAATATTATTCAAACATTAAAAAAATAATAAGATCATTATATTACGAAAAAGGAAATAATATCATTAAAATATAACTACAAATATGAATCTCTTATTCCATAAAATGTTAATTGAATCCATTTTTTTCGTGTAAAGCGTATTATTTCCTCGTCAAATAATGTAATCAATTTTCCATCGCTACCTCTAACGGATGGTTAAAATGTATTTTTTAATATATATATATATATATATATATATTATTTTATTAATATAATTATAATTCTATATAGATGTTATTCCATCTGTATTTTGAAAATTCCAATTATTGAAAAATTATAACATTGTTTGTGCATAGATGGTGATAACCGCATCTTTGAAGCAATGTGATTCATTTTTCAAAACCAAATCATATAATGGTATATATATATGTCTATTTATAGATATAATATTATATTTATGGTTCAATAAGAATTATATAAATATAAATTAATACATACCTTCTTTCTATAATGTTCGTTGATTAATGGAAATGTTACACTTCAGGAAATACAATATACAGTATCCCTTATTCTAATGTAATTAATTTTTCATAACCATATATCATGGTTGGTTTTGAATTTAAAATTAATATATAATTATTGTAAATGAATATTTATTATAATTATACAAATTATGAAATAACTACCTCTTATACCATGTTGAACCGACCGATGTCATTTTGGAAAAGTGATACGAATATCATCAAAATATCCAATGTAAACATAATTTTTCATATAATTGAATAAAAAGTGTCAAAAATAATATAAAAGGAATTATAAACAATATTATTTTAATTATGAATTTAAATAACTTAAATTATTTTATAAATTTGGAAGATAATGAATGTGCATGATGATTCCCACAAAAGGATAGAGAGATGATACATTAAAATCAAATTTTAAATGTTTTAATGATTTATTATCTAAATAATGTTTCTTCCTTGTACATATTCAAAAATTTATTTTATGAAAATATTTTTATGCCCAAAAATTAATTGTAAAATAAAATTTATATCACTTTTTCAATTATTTCATTTGTTTTATTAAGTAATATCACTATTGGGTGATTTTATTTTCATTAAAAAATAATGTTTTTTAATATAAGACATCAATGAATTTTCCCGCAGCTATAACCAATATTTGTATTTTGGATTCTATTGTATGGTTTGTTTCTTACCTAAATGAAGAACCCACCTTCCTTTTTTTAAATATTTTCAAATATGGATTAGAATGAAATGGATATTTTAATATATAGATATGTTTTTATGTTCGAATAGAAAATTATTATTAGTATGATGATAAAAAATGGAAGCTTTCTTGTATTATGATTATGTATTGTTTCATGGAAATTTTTTATAATGATCAATGGGATCGATATCTTTCATGATGGTGGGTGAGCTCGATATAACACTCTAATTCAATATGTAAAGGGTCAAAGTTAACCAGTTCAGCTCCTCATAAGAGATAATTGGATTGTAAGGAGATTTTTTTTCCATTTAAATGATTAACTGTAATAATTATTTAGAAATTATATCCCACGTCACATTAATGATTTATATATTCATTCAATGGTGTTTTATAGAAATATCTAATTTTACAATGTAGGAAAATGATCTTTTATTTTAAATGATTGAGTATACACATTTTTCTTAACAATTAATATTTATATGAAATTATTTTATTGGTTCGGATGATTTCATTGAAAATGCCATTAATTGAAAATTTGAATTTTATTTTCTTTTAAGGTGACTTTTGAAAAACTACAGGATGTGGAGCTATTTTCATGTGTATGTAAAACAATTAATTGACTTAAAGAATTATTTTGTTAAATGAAATATCTAATTTTTGATATTATGGATAAACTATTTAGTAACTTATTGATTTCATCTTTTTGGCACCACATACTAATTGTTTTTGTTATCATAACATGTTTTAGAATTTTTTTCATAGGTTAAATTAATGATTGCGAGCATTGAAGAAGTCAATTTGATATTTATTATGAATTTTCATGCAAACAAATATTGTTTTGTTTTAAAATATTAATATTGTTGGAATGATGGAAACTAAGTGGGTGTGTCCATCTTGTAATGTATTGGTTTTTTATTTATGATTTATGAACTAATTCATTAATGCTATTAACCTGAATCTATATTTGGGAATACATGAAAATTATTTAATTTATTTAAACCCTATTTTATGTAATCATTTATTGTTAAAATTGTAATATTGGTATCAGAGGAAGGTTTTAGATATTATTATTTATTAAGTTGTTATTTATGTATAAGATAAAATTAATCTATAACTAGAATGTATAAAATTTTATAGATAGTTATGGTTATTAATATAATGATAGCTATTTTAATTTAGTGTATTAGATACAAACGTAATTCAAATAAGAAATAAAGGACTAGAAAGTTTGAAATAATATAACATTTACATGGTATAATATTTAATCATATTTTTAATTTTTCATTTAATAACTTATTTTATGTTTAAATTGTGTTATTTTCTAAAAACTAAATTATTTATCAAGGTTCAAGGAATGACATCGTTGAAAATATTCTTACCCCTTCTATTTGATTTGATCATTACAATTATAGAAATTATTTGTTAAAATTATCTTGAGATATTTTTTAGTATTTATATTACCAAAAAGAAACTATTTGAAATATCCAACACATTTTCATTTCTCAAAAAACATCTTGGGTAATGTTATATTTTTTTCAAAATATAAAATCTTCTAACTCTATAAAAATAGAAAACACGAAAATGGAATTGACCATTTATTTTGTAGACATTAAGAATCATGAAAAATTCATTCATTGAATATTAAGAAAAAACTAATGTTTGGATTTTTGGTTTTAATTATTCTCTAATATTTTATGTCTGAAAAGGGATATGGATGATTTTTGTTAATGTAAAGAACATGATTCAGGTCATTGATTTTTAGGAATATAATATTAAGGTATAAGACAACAAATAATGGTTAAATACTTAAGGAGTAATATAATCTACTGTTGTATTTATTTATTTTGTATTTATAATTATGATTTAGTGGTATTTTATAATTTATATTATGATATAGTACTAATTTTTTGAAAATCAATAATGAAAAAACAATTATTCGATAATAGGTTTTATATTTGAAATATTGAAACATATTATAGATGGAACTGATACCTTTGAAAATGGTATAGCGAAGAAGTTAATGTTTTTTGAGACATTAAATTAAGGAAATGTGATTAAGGGGTACATAAACATTTGGTTTAGTATGTTCTGAATGTAAAGTTAATAAAATTTAAGGATGATTTTGGTATTTATTTAGAAAAATAAGATGTATATAAGTCCATAGAGGTTAAAAATTTATTTGATGAGTAATTTATTTTTCTAGGGATGTTAATCATATAATTATTTTTGGAATGTTATAGGATTAATTAGAACTATTATTTTTATTATGACATATGTATTTAAATTTTTTATTTAATTATAATAATATAGTCTTAGAGAAATAACAAACCATGAGTTGGGTGATAATATATCATATGAAAAACGCCTGCGTGGATTGATCCATAAATGAAATGGTGATAAGGGTATAGACCCTACTATTGTACTATGTAATGCTCATGTTTGTATGAATAAATTTTGAAAAAATAACCTTATTTATAATGAATATTTTTATTGTAGGATATATTAAATATTATTTGGTGGTAATGTTAATTTGGAGAGAATAATATTATATTTAGAGTGAATATATGATTAAAGTATATTCATTGTTTTGATATTTTTAGAATATAATGGTATCAATTATATTTTAATTTTTTGGACATTGATGTTATCAATGGTATTTTTTGGGATTATTTATTTATTTAGGTGTTTGTAATCATTTGCAAAAATTATAAGGATCATTTCAGGTGAATTCTATTATATTTTTTAAAATATAAGATACAATGTATGATAAACCTTTTCTAGAAAATTATTAAATGGTGATGTTAATGGGTTTATTTAATGAATTTCTTTAATTTTTATCGATTTGTCATTGTTTAACATTTGGTGTTATTTCATAATTTTGGAGAGAAATGATTTATTTTTTTAGATGAATAATAATTCATTTCATGTATTATCTTACATTTTGTAAACGATTATATATTTTGTAAATGTATATAGATTTGTGGAATCTATTGTTTTATATTTGTGGAATGATCTTATATATTATAAGATGAAATTAATCCTCCAATAATGAAAAATTAAACTTGAATGCTAATAATTTGTAAAAATTGATATTGTAGTGGAATTGATTAATGGAAGAACTTATACATCACATGTTTTTATATTTTCATTTTTTCATATTCACAGTGGTAAAGGAATTACTAGACTCCATGAAATGCATCTAAAAAAATATTCACCATATTAAAATATTTTATTGGGAATTTTATGTATTTTTCACACCTTACAACTCATTAGGTAAAATGATAAGGATTATCTATTAATTATATCATATTATGAAACCTAGTTGTGTATCATTATTTATTTAATTCATATTTCCATTTACATGTTTTAAAAAAGAGGTTCTATAAACAATTTCCAAGGAATGTTTTCATCATAGTGTTTTTCAAATATTAAATCATTGATGACTGATATCAGATTCAAATTAAGAGGGAACAATTTATTAATTGTGAGAGAATATAACACCCATATATTTTTAACAAATACTATATTTAATAGTGTATAAAAAATTCAATAAAGAGATAATCCAAACAAAAAAAATATAACAAATAATTTTTGAGAAAGATGCAGTGCTTGAACATCTTGAGAAAAGTAATATTTTATGCCCTGATGATCATATCTAATCAGGAATAATTATTTTATATAATTTTCTACTACATATTATGTATAAATTAATTTTTTTAATATATATCTATTTTTCTTCATATAACATGTAACTTATCAAATTTGTTTTGTAATGTTTTCATAAGGCCCGAATTGTTAGAATAACGTATTAAATAAATTATCATTAAATATATGAGATAAAATATAAATATTGAAAAATATATTTGTTTATCATATACATACTTAATTTATTTTTATTAATTTATATCATTTTTATTTGTTATCCATAAATAATTCCAGTAAATTCTTGTGCAACAATGACACAATGCTTTTGCAAAAATTATAAAAATCAAGTAATCAATTTTAAAAACCCAAAAAATAAATTTTATTTGGATATTTATAGTCTAAAAATATTTAATATATATATATAAAATATTGAATATATTGTAAATTTATATATATTAACTTAAATTTTACCCTGAATACTTTGAAGGCAGTGTAAATTAATAAATCCAAAATTGTCATTAATGATATTTAACAAAAATAAATATTTTATAAAATGAATGAGTTTCTATAAATATTTATCTTAATAAATATTAATTGGATACATAAGATAAAATCATCCATGGAACATTTATGAGTAAATTTTTTATTTATATTAATATTCATGACTCATAATGATTAAAAATCATTGATATCACAGTAATCATCAAAGGGGTAATCATGGGGCTAAAAAATTTTATAATGGTAAAAGATGACCTACATGTGTATAATGATTATTTTCTATGAGGATTTGAACTCATAATTATCAAATATTCAAAATATATAAATTTAGTTCCTTATTTAAAAGATAATTAATTTAAAACATAATGTAATTTCAAGATTGTCCTTCCGAATGGACAATGACAGGGAGTGGGAAAGGCTTCAACATTAGCATATTTGTTAGTGTCAATTATGTGATGGAAACTTAAATTATAATTTATAATATATTAAATGGATCAGAGATATTATATTGAGGGTCAATGAAAATTCAATATCAAGCTCCTGATTAGATGGACTTGATCCACTATGGTAGGTTGAATTCCAATGTGTGTTTTCCACTGGTACTAGTAGAGTCTCATTGCTAGGTTGTGGGTAGACTACAAATAGTACCATACACAAATAGATTGTCATAAAATAATTATGTATAGGGTCATATTGAAAATTTTTATAAATATTCCCGTGAATATGTACCACTACAACTACCATATTGGTTTGTGTCGCATTATATTATATTGTGTTTACTTTTTTCATACATTTACATGTTATCTTTCCTCTATTTTTTGTACTATTTTCCCAATATAACTTGTTATTTTGTTTATTTTTATATACCTTATATTTGTGAAATTAAATTGGTTGTAGTTTATTCACGGAGTTTATTTTTAAAATCTATACTTTGAAATGGGGTTGACCAATGATGTCTTTTAGGTATATTTATTAATTTTGGCCCGCTAATGGAGTGGGTTGCCTTTGTGGATTTTTATAACAAAGATTCTATACATAGATTTATTCACATCCCAATTTTTATTATATAATTTATTTTTCTATCATTTATACTATCATGTTAATATTTATTTTAGTTCAGTGAAATTTGTAACATATATATGTTCAATTCTCAGTTTTTTATTATGTAATCTTTATTTAGATAAATAATTCCCAATATTTATCAGCTCATTGAGATCATGTATTATATTAGGGCCTTGTTATGGACCCAATATAGTTCCAATTAGGGTATCTCCATAGATGTTTCTCTGATGAAAATTTATTTGAGGGTCAGTATTATATTTTGGGTGTTCAGTTAACAAGGGATAGATATATTGAAACACGAGAGGTAGGATAAGGAAGAGGTTTTAAAGATATTAATTGTCACGATCCTCTAGTTTATTAGAATAGATATGTTTTGGTTTTTTGTTTTACTTAGGGTTTATTATTTAGGTGAAAATTTGAATCATTGAACATGGGAGAGATAAATTATAAAAATGGAAATGAGTTTGTTTTACATGGAATTTTTTCTTGATTTAGACAATCTTATGGATCCTAAGTTTATGCTTCAATATTCTTCCCGTGGTTGGTGCATGATTAACACAATTCAAACTAAACTATGTTGCTATATCATGCATGAAAAAATGTTCCTTGTTTTAGAGATTTTTTTGTAGACAATTCTATTGGTTTGGTCATGGACAAAATGAGATTATTTTGAAATGAAATTTTTTTATAATAGTTTTTCATTCAAACAGAATTTCTTCTCTAATAGAATATCGGTATTCAATGTGAAAGTGAAATTTCTATTTTGGATTTTTGGAATTATGTATGATAAAATTTTTAGGATTTTGAAATGGAAATGATGGATTTATGAGATTGTTTTTATTATGTATTTTTTTATTATGAGCCTGGTATTTTGGTTTGATCAGTTTTTTTGATTTATTTTTTATTTATATTTTGTTCGATTTTGATGTGATTTTTCTTTATAATGTTGGATAGACTCTTCTAAATTTAATGTTCGTGGATGAATTGAATGAGCCTCTCCCTATTGTTTGTTATTCCAATATTCCACATGGAGCGGTAGAATCACATTTCTTATTTCCTTTTTTACTTGGTGATCATGGTTTGCAAGTGGTTAGAAAGTGGCTCGAGGAAATGAAAATTGATTTTTGGATCATGGGAACTCAGAAATCCTTGAAGGTTAGTGATTCCTCGGGATATTATAATGGGAGATGTTTGGATTGGTGTAATTTTGCTACCAAATCCTCATTATAATATTCGATATATTTTGGTGATATTTAAATGAATATCATCTAATGGTTTATCCCTGAGGTGGTGAACATAATTAAAGTTCCACAGAAAATGTGTATTTTACATGGACAACTAACAGTGAAATGGTTTGATGAAGAGTTTAAGGATCTTCTTACCTTTTCTCAAAAAATTATATTGCGAGATTTATTGAAATATCATCACATTATGTGTGTTTTTCTCCTTTAGATAGAGGATCATTTTCTGTCATATGGTAATGGTTTTTTCAGGATGTTCAATGATGTGTAATTTCTATGTGATTTATTTTTTAGAGGGTATCATATGGTATTTTGGTGGTCTGATATCTCCTGGTTCTTATAGGGGTTCCAAATATTGTGAAGAGTGTAGATCAGAGGAACTTGTTCAAAAGTATCTTTCCATGATCGATCATTATACAAATATAAAGGACCACTCTGCTGTTTTATTCCAGGGTGGTCAGTTTGGGGACTCTAAATCTTTATTCCATTATACTCTGAATTTCTTTGCTCGGTCTGTTGGGTTAGGGCATCATAAAAATTATGCAATGTATGGTATAATGAGAATATGTATATGATTTTTTTTGATCCATGTATCCATTTCCCTCTTTGTTTTTAGGTATCTATTTTTTATGTTTTCCGTATATTTTATATTCCTTATAAAAACCATGTTTAGTTTTTCTTTTCTAACCATTTTCTCGAATTCAATCTAAGTTTGTATTTATGTGACTCATTTTATCATTATAGTTTGGAGATGAATGTGTATTTTGTCATTATACAACATTTTGATATGTATTATTGTAATATAGATTCATTTGTTTAGTCGATCATGTGTTAATGGTTGGTGACATTGAGTATCCTTCTTAATTATTACCATGATTTTTAGTTCTCCAATGGTTAGGAGAACAATGATAAAGGGATTCGTTTCTCTCTATGGGGTAAATGAGAGTGATTGGTTGGGTTAAAAGTTACAATTGTGTTGATGGTCCCATTCAAGCATGAGTTCATTATGGATTTTTTTTAGAAGTTCTTATTTCGGGGTGTATGAATCATAGTTTTGTTCAGATTTTGTACGTGGTGGATTTCTAGAGGGAAAATGTTTTATAGAATGGTTTATTTTCAAACACTGGACTTGGATTTTTGTATTATTATATTTTTATATTAGTTCTTAATGTTTCTATTGTTATTCAGTTTGATTTCCGGGTGAGATGGTTTATGTTTGGTAGTCATCAATTTGTTTTTGGCTTAATTTAGGTCAGTGGGCACAGTTTAGAGGGAAACCAGTTTCCCCATTTATCAGAAGGGGTTTTTCAGTTGATTTTAGTTTTAGAAATGTCTTTCATGCATGGGTAGGAAATGGCTAGGCCCAAATCATGTGGCTCTTTAGAGGAACCATGCAGTTTCCCTAGGTTGTGTGAGATATGGTGCATAACATGCACATAGTAAGAAGAAACAATGAGGGAATTGTGAAGGGATATATTTCGTTTTGATAGAGGAATTCCAAATGTTTAGTGTAGAGTCATACCAACCATGTATCCAAATCATAAAATGGCTATATATATTAAATATTTGGGAGAATGGATGAAACATATTGTCCAAATAGTGTGGTCAAACTGTGAAATGATACAGTTTCATTTTAGTCATATATGTAAGTCTGGAAAACAATATGGTAAATCATGGTTCCTATCCCACTGCAGTACAAATATTATTTAAGTAAAAAAATTCCATGTTTTCCCTAGATATTTATGGACTCCAAAAAAACTCCCCTTCTCCCCTATTCATTGAAATGGGCCCTTGGGAGTCTAGGGTGACCTCTCATCTCCTCTTCCTTAGTTTTTGAAGCTTTTCCCTTTGATTTTTAATGAATCATTATTGGGAAATTTTTATTATCCTTCTTCTATATTCCTATATTATTTATTACTCTTCTTTTTTTATTTTTGGTTTCTTGGTATAATCATAGATGTTGAGGGTCAATATTAGAATATTATTTCCATTTATTCTTGGTTGTAATGTGGTGAGTGTTTGAATTCAATTGAGTTTAGAATTAATTTTGTGAATTATGCAGAATATAGAGTGATGTTTTATTGGTTTTGGATTAAGGAACTAGTTTTGATTACTTGGAAATAATGATTAATTATTAAGAAGAAAAAACAATGGTTTTAAATGAGATTGGTAGTAAAAGAGCGTGTTGGGGATATGGTGATTATGGAGATTCATGAAAATTGTTTATTCGGTTGTATTGTTTAAGATAATTCGACATTATGGATCTCGATTAAGTCAAGATTCCCTTTGTATGGTTAATTTCGTCTTTGAATTGATGAAATTGACTCCTTGGTCGGGTAGCCAATGTTTCACAAATCTGTATTTTAGTTTAGTCCATTTATGAATTGACGAATACCTTCAATGATCATGAAGTTGTTTTATGATTATTCTTCTTTTAGATCCCTAAGAATTCTGTCCTTGGTCCTGTTCAGAATTCCCAGTAGTAGTAAACATTTGTTTAAGAAGAATAAGATGAATTTTGAAAGAACCAACACAACCACATAAATCATTACAACATCCAATCCTTTATCATCCAAATCCCCAACACAAAGGATGATTAGTTTCACATATATGGAATAATGAAAATAACACCATTGATACCTAATGAGATCATCTAGTGAGACTCGAGGAGATGTGTCGGATAGTGGAATGGCAGAGTAGTGACACCATGGTGGCTCAGGAGGAATAGAAGTAAAAATTACCCCTTTTATTCATGTGTTTCAAACTCCTATGGTTCGGAGGCCATGGACTCTATTTATAGAAAAATAATGTACATGGCGTGTATGAAAAGTACATGTCGTGTACTTTTGTCAATTCATTTTTTGCTCTATTTTTCTTTGGTAGGTGGCCAGTTTCACCGCCTTTGACTCACACGACGTCAATGGTATGTTGGTGGAGGGTACACCGCATTTAGCGCCTCCTACCATGGAGTGTAGTCTCTAGCTGGTGCTACCAACAGTATCCAGATGCTTGTACAAGATGAGTAGAAGTAGAGCATGACATGTCATCTTCGGCTGGACATATGGGCGTGTAGACACTTCTCGACCACCAACTATTTATAGAATGTCTTACATGGCGTGTATCAATGTAAACATGGCATTTACTTCCATTTTGTTACTTGGGCATGTTTTTTTCTTGTTCAACCCATGTCTGAGCTTGAAAGTACATAATGTGTAGATGTACATGCCATGTAGTTGGAAATTTTTGCTCGGTTTTCCTCCTTTTTGTGCATTTGGCCAAAAACCATCCGAAAATGAAGAAGATTACCAAAATCAGAGTATTTTTCCACAACGTAGTAGGTAAATGATGAAAAAATGTTCATATTTTTCAATAATGTATTTGAAAATGTATACACAAATTAGTTGTATCAAACTCCCACATACTTAGTCATTTTCATGCCCTCAAGAAAATCTCAACATCTAATTAAAAGAATCTATATTGCAAAAGGAAGGACATTAGTTAATCATAAATGTAAATAATAATTAATAGGAGAAAATTTCAAAAAGAGTACAAAGAATTTTTAATCTAGGAGATATTCTAATCATGTCCCATATATAATTCAATTAACTACTTTCATCCTCTTTTAACACATGTTTAATCCATTCAAAAATAAGCAAGCCACTACATGATTTACCGCTCCAAAAATATGCTCATTACTCAAGATGTTTTCAAAACAAATTTATGCTCAATCAAATATATATACACTCAATCCATATATTTTCATGTAATCTAGTTCGCCACATTAGAATATATAATTTACAAAAATCATGAGGGCTTTTCATTAAGGATCAGATGTTTCTGTGGTTAATGGTTGGTAGGTAAAGATGTGAAAAATAACTCTGAGGCTTGAAAAAAGAGGTTAAAAACTTAAATAACATTGCATGGTATTCAAAATTAAAATCAACGTAAAAACATCCTTAACATGATTTATCAAATAAACTCATCACCACCATCTTCTTTAGCTAAGTAATAGTCACAAACCAACAAATGTCTATAAGGACCCTATGATTGTACCATTTTTTTACAACGGAAACCTTTCTGAATTCCCAAAATTTAGGTTTGGAACACTTTTCACCCCAAATTATCAAGAGTTTCTCCCCCATACATCATTTCATTACAATTCATGAATTTATACCATGAGTTTCCAATCCCTTCTTGTGAACTAAAATTAATATTCATGAAAAATCATAAAAAGATTAGGGTATGAAGGGAAATAGTCTTCTAATATGGCTTCCTATAAAGGCTATTCATGACCTCTATGGGCTTCATGAAGATATTATGTAGGGTAGGCTCAAGATAAAGATGTTAACAATCATTTTCCTCAATAAATTTAATGTAATTCAAAAATTACTCAGGTTTCAAAAATAAAGTTTTCAAATTATGGTAGTTATTTATATTCTAAGAATCTCTCAAGAAAGAGGGTATTAGAAGGAATATGAAAACCGAGTTTAGAATAACTCTCAAGAGTGGGAAAAATAAATAAAAAGACAATCAGGTAATGACTTTCAAAATAATTGATTATTCTAATCGATGTAATTATCCAAGGATTACATGTTTTAATTTAAATTATATTAGCAATCATTTTTATAATACATAAGAATCAAAAAAACATGTAACTTTTAAAATTTTCCATTTTCAGTTTATTGTTTAAAAATATGGTTATCCAAAATGTCTTCATGTTTTCAAATATATCCTAATAATGATGTTTCCTAGAATCTGAAAAGGGAAAAGAATAAAGAGGTTGAGAGGCACCCCAAATTCTTAAAATCGTATGTGGTCCACTACGATCCCAATAATGAACAATTGAAGGTGGGGACACAATAGTGGACCGAACCGAGGAGAAGGAAGGAAAGAAGGAAGCTAAGAATGAAAAGAAAACAACTGAAAAAGAATACTCCCATAATGTCGAGGTGTAGTGCAAAGATATGTGATGGATTAGCGGAGCCCAAAATGTACCGAAGTACCTGTGAGGGGGAAAGAAAAAGAACACTGCAAGCAGGGATAACAAAAATAGGCACAAGGGATCACAAAAATATATATACAATGAAAAGCATGTGTCCCAAAAACAGTCATGGGGTCGCCTCAGAAGAGGCATAGTCCATTACAGGATCAGACGGAATAGATGGCTCAACAGCCGTGGAAGCTGGAGGCTCGGACTCGACATTGGGAAGGGAAGCTGGATAAGCTGGAGCTGCATCTACTAGACTTGGAAAAGGAAGCTCAGCAGCCCCAGTTGTACTGGAAAAAGAGGAGGCATCATCAAAAGTAGTAGAAGTGGGGCCCACATTAGAGAACAAAATAGAATCTGTGGCCAGTGCAGTGAAGGGTGGTGGAGAAGAAACAGAAGGGACATGAGCCATAGAATAGGCTGGTTTATGAGTCAATAGAAGACCCAGATACTGAACAAGAAGGTCTAAAAGCTGCTCCATGTGATCCTGGCGGTTGACTATACATAGAAAATGCTGCTACATCGCGGACTGGAGGAGGGAAATGGTGATATCGGCTGAGGGTGCGGGGGTAGGTGGGTCTGGTGGGGGAATAGAAGAATGAATGCTAAAAGAAGTAGAGTCAGTAGGTAGGGGTTGGGGTGTGGAAACTGGTTCGGTTAGGGGGAGTTGTAGGTGCATCAGGTGCGGCGGGAGGGTCAGTAGGTGGGTGGGGGTCAGCGTGGGAAAGTATGAAGGCACCTCCCTTCTTCTGGACCAATCCCATGCGAATTAGCATGAGAAAGTTCATCCATTGGGGAGAACCAAATAGGTCATGGGGTAAGGAAGGATTGAAAACCCCAAGGTGGTGGGAGAGGCGAGTGTCGTAAATCCCACCATTCAGGTTTCCCTCACAGCCGGTAAACATAGCATAGAAATAGGATGCAGCTAGGTAAGTGAGGTCCAGGTAGTATTTCCGGATTACACTGGTAAGAATATCCATGTCACGACCGGTCACGACCCCCATATCCTCATGGCAGGGAAAAACAATGGACCAGATGCATTAGTGAGTAAAACGAAGGATGGGGTCAACGATAAGGGTTCTCTTCTGTGAGTTAGGGGTGTAACAGTTGTTAGGCCCAGCAATCTACCACCACATAGGCACGAGATCAGAGTACTCGGGGTCTAGTCATGGTGGAAACCAGGGGTGGGGTAATAGGATGGGGATAGAAACCACACCCTCATCCAAACTCTCTCATGTGCCATATCGGTGATTGGGAACACCATGCAGGGATAGGGAACACCTTCAGGTCCCATCCCAGGTGGAGGTGCATCAGTAGGAGCTAGCTCTGGGGGTGGATCGGCTACAGTAGGTGAAGGGTCATAGGATGGGGCAGTCGATGAAGTGCCAGCTATGGAGGAGGAGATCTCAGGTGGAGTGATAGCTGGGAGGGAAGGATGGATGGTTCTTAGACTAGCCTTAGTTGAGGGAGTGAGGGGTGGACGGGTGGTCAATGGAGGGAGCTCATAGAGCGGAGCATCAGGGTCTTGCTGTGTCGGAGGCCGTAGTCGAATCCACCGAAAAATTGGCCTCACGCCCACAGTGGTGGAGGCTGGCCGCTTCCCTGGGGAAGGATTAGGATCTGCCATAACCTGAAAAAGAAATGAAAAGGAAACAAAATAAAAATAAAACATAACATAACAAAGAAAAAGTGATATATATGAAAAATAAAAGTACATGATGTGTACATCTAGAGTACTTGGCATGTAGTACCAACTGAGTAGCATCTCATGTTCTTTGGATAAACACGCCAAGGGTGAAGAAGATAGACCACGTAAATGGACACGACGTGTACCGAACACACACACACACCGTGTGTACACGAAGTTGACATGGTCATGTATTATAAATGACACGACCATGATTTTATCAGTTCAAAAATAAAAGACACACCGTGTAGGTGACAAACACATCGTGTTCTTCATTTGAGGAACATGTCCTTTTAGAGGGTAGACATAGGTCCAGCCGAAAGAAATAGGCTACACAGCATGTACCACACACACACACAAGTCGTGTATAGGAACATGGGTGGAGAGGCCATGTCAGGTGCTACACACAGAGGGACCCAATGAAATGATATACATGGGGTTTACCAAACACACATGTCGTGTTCATGAAAATGGTGTCTGAGGCCTTGTGAAAATGGTACTCAGGAACGATGGGGAAAGTACACGGTGTGTACCGAACATTCAGACTATGTATATTCAAATTGCGATGAATTTTGTGTGTGGATGTGTACAAACATACACGGCATGTGTTCTTCAATTTTTCGCCTTGTACCGCGGAAGCTGAATTGTCTGTATATCCAAAAAAATCCTAAATGGTTATAAAAACATGAAATAGTGAGTGTAGAAGGGTGTACCTTTACTGAGGATGTCAATACAAGAGAAATTAGTGCTCGAAACATTCCAAACTAACGGATCTAAGAGTGGGAGGGTGGGTTGAATTCAGGAGAAGAAAACGGGATGAAGTGGAGGAAAGGGGGATCCACACAACACGGCGTGAGGCCGGGTGGCCCGCAACTTATATAGCCGCGTTACACGGCGCGTAATTCAGGACTACATGCCGTGTATCCCCAATATTTTATAAACATATAATAAAAAATATAATAATTAATATTAGTTAATTAAAATAATAAAAGTAAACGAGGTATATATATGTATATAAAGAATTAATATAAAATAAAACAACACAGAATTTAGTGGTCAAATACACTCCATGTGCTTAAAAATTGTAAAAAGAGAAGTATAACCTTTAGTCCGGTGCTCGGGGTGAGGTTCAAATCGACGATCGGCCACTCCGAACGGAAGCCCTCAACCACTGGAGAAAAGGTTGTTCTGCAGCCCATATTTATTATTTATATACATTTAATCCATACATCCTATACACACAGGAATAAAGAAATGCACAACGTGTGGTTTTTTATTATAAAAGAAGGGGATGAAGTAGGGAGATTAGCTGAGTTCGTACCTGGGTCTTTTAGAAATAGGGTCGAGACTTTTCCAATCTGATAACTTCATGTGCAGGAATTTCATTATATATAAAATTGTTTTTAAAATTTTAAATTAATAAATAAAATAGTTCACACAAGACGTATTTTGGTAGACACGACGTGTAGATTTTATTAAAAGGGCTAATGATGGAAATTGGATGGTTTTCAGGATTAGAACCTTGGTCTTTTGGATACTGGGTTTCGATCATTTCCAATCGACCCATCTCCATCCTGGGTTTTCTTATAAACAAATATATATATATATATATGTAATTTACTACACTTGCTGTATAAGAAAATATAAAAAGGAGGACCTACTGCCGAAGGTTTGTCGGGAGGATTCAAACAGGGGATGACTTAGATAAACTCCAATGATCTTACCATCGACACCTGCAACATCTGTGTTTATTTATTTAGTACTCTATAGATTTATACTATTTTAAGATTTAAAACTAAAATGATAAGTAAATTCCGTGTATATAAGTGGGACATGACATGTAACCTCGGGGTTACATCCCAGGATGCTCCTTTGTTTTAGGATGTTGGCTATACTGACATACCTTTTCTTACTTGAGAGGGGTGGTGGAGAATTTTCCTATGGTATCTTCCCTGTGATGGTAAATCATTAGTAGTTGGTTGTTCACCTTGAACGGGTGACCATCCACCTTAGCAATTTCCACCGCTCGATGGGGGAATACTCGTATGACATGGAACGATCCCGACCACCTAGACTTGAGTTTTCCTGTGAATAGGTGTAGACGAGAGTTGAAGAGGAGTACCTGATCACTGGGTTGAAATGTTTTTCAGGAAATAATCCGGTTGTGGATGTATTTTTTCCTCTCCTTGTACAATTTAGCATTCTCATATGCCTCCAAAAATTTGATTGAGCTTTTTGGAAAAGTCTTTCTGTGAGGTATTCACTATTTTCTCCAAAAATTTGATTGAGCTCGCAGATGGAGAGCTCCACCTATATACTTCATTGGCAATGTTACGGTGTACCCATATGATGCTTTACCCCATATTTATACAGAACTCCTTTCATTAATTCATTTTCAATGTGGGTCCCCCTATCATTGATCATCACACGAGGAATGTCAAACCTGCTAAAAAAGTGCATCTTTAGAAAGGTCACGACTACTTTAGTTGTGTCATGTGCCATAGTAGTATCTTCCACCCATTTAGAGATGTATTAAATGCATACAAGAATGTAGTTATTCCTAAAAAAGTGATATGGTTCCATGAAGTCTATGCCCCCGACGTCAAAGATCTCGACCTCTAGGATGGGGTGCTGGGGAATCTCGGCTCTATGTCCCATATTACTTGTACGTTGGAATGGATCTCAATAGGAAATGAAGGCTCGTGAATCATTATGCATGGTGGTCTTGAAAAACAAGATTGTAGAATCATCACTATGGTACGATCAGGCCCATGATGTCCTCCAATGGATGATGCATGACGAAATTCAAGGACCCCTTCAACCTCTGTCTCTGGGATGCATCGTTGAATCACACCATCTCCATAGTATCATAATAAATGTGGGTGTTCCCAGAAGTATCTCTTAAAATCAAAGAGGAATCATTTATTCTGCTAGAAGGAGAGGTTAGTGTGGATGGCACCTGTAACTAAATAGTTAGTGATATCAGCAAACCAGGGCCTAGGGGATTCGATAATTGAAAAGAGATGCTCATCAGGAAAATCCTTCCTTATCTCTCGATCCTCTTCCTTTTCCATGTGTGGAATCTCTAGATTAGATAGATTATCAACAACCATATTAGAAATCCCCTTATTTATCTCAGATCTCTAAATCAAATTCTTGTAAGAGGAGGACCCATCAGATCAATCAGGGCTTTGTATCCTTCTTGTTTAACATGTACATATGTGTTGCATGGTCAGTATAAAGAATAACTATAGAAAGCACAAGGTAAGAATGAATCCTATTAAAGGAAAATAATATTTTCGGCTTCTCTTTCTATGTAGTAGTGTAGCTTCGTTCGGCCTCATTGAGTGTCATTTTGGAAAAGTAGATGGGTCGGAAGATTCAGTCTAGCCGCTATCCATAGACATCTCCCACAACATAGTCGTTGACATCGCACATTACATCAAATTGTGCCTACAAGTTGTGGGAAATCATCCTTGGATATTCAGCCAGGTTCTTCATTAGATGCTCAAAAGATATGGTACATGGCTCTTAAAATTAGAAAATTGCATCCTTAGTCAGGAGGTTGGTTAGGGGCTAGGTTATCATCGAGAAATCATTGACAAACCGCCTGTAAAAACCCACATTTCCCAAGAGGCTATAGATGGCTCTAATTGATGCTAGAATGGGAACTCATGAGATGGCTTCTATATTCTCTATATCCACCTCTATCCCCTTTTCTGAAATCATATGCCCAAGGTCTAGGCCACTTTACACCATAAAATGACACTTTTCCCAGTTCAAAACTAGTTTAGTGTTTTCGTATCGCTCCTGTACCAGCTCCAGGTGTCACAAACAGGTGGTAAATGACTTCCCGTAAATGGAAAAATCATCCATGAAGACTTCCAGTATTTGTTCCACCATGTCGTGAAAAATAGCCAACATGAATCGCTGGAATGTGGCGGGAGCGTTGAACATACTGAAAGACCTTCTGAAGTACGAAAACGTAACCTATGGGAAAGTGAAGGTGCTCTTCTACTGATCATCTGGGGAAATAGAGATCTGATTATAGCCTGAGTATCCATTAAAATATCATTAATATTCAAGCCTTGATAGCCGTTCTAACATCTGATCCAGGAAGGGTATAGGAAAATGATCCTTCCTTGTGGTGTCGTTTAGCTTCCTGTAATCAACAAAGGCTCTCCAGCCCGTGACTATGCGAGTAGGGATGAGCTCATTCTTGTTGTTTGATATCACAGTGATGCATCCCTAATTAGGGACCACATGCACGAGACATACCCACATACTATCTAATGTAGGGTAAATAATACCTACATCTTATAGATTGATTACCTATTTCTTTACGACTTCCTTCATGGGAGGGTTCAGACGTCGTTGAGATTTCCTAGATTGATTTTCCCCTTCTACTAGTAGCTCCTTTTGGGTGCATATGGTATGGCTGATACCCTTCAAATCTGTAACAGTCCATCTAATTTATTTCTTTCACCGCTTCAAAACATGTAGGAGTGCATCCACCTACTCCTGTGATAGTGTTGCACTAAGTATAATGGGAAAACTATGATGATCTCCCAAATTCCCATACATTATTGAAGGTAGAAGAGGCTTATGATCTAGTTCAGGTGCTCCGAGAACTGAAGGTACCAGTGTTTGTACTTTTTCCCTCTCTAGGATGTCAGGAATTACAGCTCATTACCTGTAGTGGCAACCCTATCCTTCAATGAATTTTATGTCTTTTGGCACTTCATCAGTGGCCTTGTCTGAAAGCAATCATATCATATTAAATGGAAGAACATTCTAGATAATATTCATGTTTACTCAGTTGTTCATCCATTTTAGTCCCTGCATAGAAACCCAAATTTTTGGGTAACGAGGCTTGTTTGACAACCATTAGAATATTGTAAGAGACTCTTTCGTCCCCTACCCAGATAATCAACTCTCCCTGGTGTACGTCGATCAAGACTTTCCCTGTGGCCAGGAAAGGCATTCCCAATATAATCGGTTCCTCTAGATCATCTTCAATTTATAGGATAATAAAATCAGTAGGAAGGATCAATCTTCCCAACATCACCATCACATCCCCTAGTAGCCCTTTTGGATATTTAATAGATCTATCATCAAGTTGAAGGGCGACTCGGGTAGGATTCAGATCGTGGAGTCTGAGATTTTTGAAAAATATGAATGGCATGAGGTTGAAACTGGCCCCTAAGTAGCACAGGTATTTTCCAAATTCACGGGGTCCAGTTGTACATGGAATAGTAAAGCTACATGGATCCTAGAGCTTGGGAAGAAGGGAATTTTGTATGACTCCAGAGAACTCCTTTTTTAGCGCTATGGTTCCCAAATATTCCATCTTCATCTTATTCGAGAGGATTTACATCATGAATTTATCATATGTGGGAATTTTTTCCAGGGTCGCTGCTAATGGGATGTTGATGTGTAGCTTTCTGAATACTTCCATGAAATTTCCAAACTGGTGATCCAGCTTCCATTGTTTCATCCTCTCTGGAAAAGGTAATGCAGGAACGAATGGTTTGATGACCTCATTTCCTTTTCCTAGTTGAGCCTCCGAAGATGGATTTTCGGATGGAGAGGTTTCTGAAATTGTACTTTTGTTTTCAACTAGGAGTATGGGTCAAATTGAATGTGCTGGTTCATTATGGTGTAGATTCTTTTTAATTTGTAAAGTGATGGAATGGGCTTCTTCCCCTGGGTTCTTCTCGGTGTTTCCCGATAGAGTACCAGGCTGTCTCCCTGAGAGCATGTTTTCTAACTGGCCGATTTGGTTTTCGAGGCATCAAATAGAATCCTCTTGGTTCTGAAATTGTGTCTCATTAGTAGAGAAGAATTTGTTCACAAGATCCTCTAACCTGGAGTTATTCTCTTGCTGAGGTGGTCGTGCAACTGGTGAAGGTGGTTACTACCTTGGCTACTGCAGGTGAGGGTTTTGATACCCTTGATGCTGGTAAAAACCCTACGGATTCGATTGTGGCCTTGGGTATGGGTTTTGATATTATGGATGATTGTTGCCAGGCAGTCGCTGGGGTGGGGGATTCGGCTGTTGTTGGCCCTAGCCTGTGTTTTGGTTTTCTCGCCATGCCGAGTTCTGGTATTGTTGAAACAGGTTCGACCCTCTTTTTCGAGCTACAGAGCTCACTTCCCTTGTCAAAGGGTCGACTGAAGGTCCCGGGCATTCTCCCAGGATGTGGTTGTTACCACAGTCACCGCATGTTGGATGGTTTGCCGCATGGACTTGAGATGTGCCCTTGAGATTCAATGAGTCTATTTTTTTGATACTACATCCTACTGGGTTGCAAGCATGGTAGTAGCATCAATAATATGCATAACTCGTTTTTGGGTCCCCTGCTCGGAATATCATTTGATGTTGTTGGCAGTCATATCTTCCCGTAGTTCAAAAAGTTCTTCGGGGGATTTTTTCTTTACCATTCCTCGAGGGGTTGCATCCACCACAGACTTTGTATTCGTTGTTAGTCCTCCATAAAATGTTTGGATTTGCATCCAGAGTGGAATTCAGTGGTGTGGTCATTTACGTAACATCTCCTTTAAACGTTCCCATGATATGTACATCAATTCAGATTCATGCTTTTGGATGTTGTGGATTTCATTCTGCAAGGTCACCATTGTTTAAGGTGGGAAGTATTTGGACAGGAAAGCCTGAGCCAACTCCTCACAGGTGAGGATGGATCGTTGAAGCAACCCTTTGATCCTGTCTTTCACCTTGTTCCGTAGAGACAATTGGAAGAGGTGAAGATGAATGGTGTCCTGAGACACGCCATGGTAATGGAATGTATCGCATATCTCCAAAAATTTACAGAGATGGAAATTCGGGTCTTCACTGGGAAGGCTGCCTAACTGAACGGTGTTGTGGATCATTTGCATAATAGCAGGCTTAATTTAAATGTGTTGAGACTGTACTAGAGTACAGAAGATGCTCGTTTCAGCTCTATGGATCTAAGGAAGGTTTTACACCATAAGATTATGTTTTGGAGGTGGCTGTTGAGGGAGTGGAGGTGGAATGTACTTCTGCTCCTGAGGGGAGAAGTAGGGATGTTGAAAGACCTACCGCTACTACTAGGGACAACTGTACTGCAGAAGTGGTTGCTAGGGTGGTTTCTAGTTGTTTCTTGAGAGGAACTCTATGAATCCTCTAGATTGGGCTTTCTCTAGTATAACAGCAGTGGGGGGCTGTTGGTCTTGAAATATTTGTCCAGCTACTGCTTTAGTGGCCGGTGCTCCCTCTATCTTGTCCACCATAGGCAATGATTTTTGTCTATGTGTCTCTACCCGTTCACGTCGACATCGCAACATGGTTCGTTCGATCTCCGGGTCAATCAGAAGAATATCTGATGACTCAGCACTCCTAGACAGCATGAGGCATTGGTTAATACACCTGTGATCAAACACATATACAAAACAAAACTTAGGTGTAAAAGGGAATACAAAAGAGAAACCGAAATGGGTTTAGAGAAGAATTTTTAGAGAATTTTTTTTCAGCTAATTAATTTCCAACACAACTAAATTTTGCACCTGAAACATTAATGTTACCCAGCAATGGAGCCAAAATTTAGTCTGTCGTTTCATCAAATTTATGTTATCAATGTCCCAAATTGTTATTACCCACTCTTAATCTTGTATAGCGCAAGTGCGTGGTCGATCCACATGGAACATGGTGAGTGCATGAATTCAATTGAGTTTATAATTAATTTAGTGAATTATGCTGAATTTATATTTGGGTTTTCTTGGTTTTGGATTAAGGAACTTGTTATGATTACTTGGAAATAATGACTAATGATTTAAAAAACAATTGTTTTTAATGAGATTGACAGAAAAAGAGCATGTTGGGGCTATGGTGATTATGGAGATTCATGTGGATTGCTTATTAGGTTTTATTGTTCATGGTAATTCAACATTCTGGATCTCCATTATGACAAGATTCCTTTATTCTTGTTAATTTAGTCTTTGAATCGATGAATTTGACTCCTTGGTCCGGTAGTCAAAGTTTCAAAATTCTATATTTTAGTTTAGTCCTTTTAGGAATCAACGTATAACTTCAATGATCATGAATTTGTTTCATCGTTATTTTTTTAGATCCCTGAGAATTCTGTCCTTGGTCTGGTTCATAATACCCAATAGTAGTTAACAATGGTTTATGAAGAATAAGAATAATTTTAAAATAATAAACAAAACCACATAAATCATTAAAAAATGAAATCCTTTATCATCCATAGCCCCAACACAAATGGTTTTTAGTTACACATATATGGCATGATGAAAATTACTCCTTCGATACCTGATGAGATCATCATTTAAGACTCGAGGATAGGTGTCAGACGGTTGAATGGCGGAGAATTGACTCCATGGTGGCTTGGGAGGAATGGCAGTAGAACATCCCCCTTTTAATGAAGTGTTTCACCCTCCTTTGGTCTAGTGGCCAAGGGATATATTTATTGTAAAATATAGTACATGACGTGTATGAAAATTACACACCGTGTACTTTCATCAATGTGTTTCTAGAACTGTTTTTCTTCGGTAGGTGGCCAGCCACACCGCCTTTGACTCCCACAGCGTCAACGGTCAGTTGGTGGAGGGTACACGGCATGTACCACCACCTCACACTGCGTGTAGTCTCTAGAATGTGCTATCAACTGTATCTTGAAGCTTTTACACATCTTGTAGAAGTAGAACATGGTGTGTCATCTTCGGCCGACCACATGGGCGTGTAGAATCTTCTCAGCCACCAACTATTTCTAGAATGTCTTACACTGTATGTATCAGTGTAAACATAGAATGTACTTCCTTTTTGTTAATTGGGAATGTGTTTTTCCTGGTTAACTCGTTTCTGAGTTTGAACGTACATGGCGTGTAGATGTACACACCGTGTAGTTGGAAATTTTTGATCGGTTTTCCTCCTTTTTTTCATTTGGCCAAAAACCATATGAAAATGAACAAGATTACCAAAATCAAAGTATTTGTCCACTTGGTAGTTGGTAAATGATGAAAATGTTTTTTTCATTTTCAATAAAGTATAGGAAAATGTATACACAAATAAGGTGTATTATAATGTTTGGATATTGGAATTAATAATTTCCTCTTATTGAGTATTGTTTCTTCACACACTATTGAGGAAGGCGATTCAATACCTTTAATTCATGAAATATTCCATGAGATTCTTGTGTTTTCTTTATTAAATTTCAATGAGTTTGTCATTCTTATGATTTTTTAAAGTTATTTTAATGTCTTTATATATTTTTTGTTTGTGAAAATTTGTGTTTTAAAAGGATTCCTATGGTTATGACTATATATATCCAATGTATATGTATTCTATGTGTTCAATAGAATTCCATGTCTTCTATCAAATGGATTATCATGTTTTAAATTGATGTTTCAACTGTTTGGTATTTGATGAACTTGGGATGGATTATGGAATTGTGCATCATGTGGTGTTTTAGTTTCTTTGTAGACATCATGATAATGTAATAACTCTAATTCCTAGTGATGATAAATCAATTTTTTCTCGAGGAAAATGATTTCAATTTTATGGATATATATATATATGCTTGTGTGATATGTGAAAATCCATATGTGCATGAGGTTTTTATATAGATGTGTTCATGAATATTAATGTCAAATTACACAGAATATCTATTTGCTTAAATCTTCAATTCATTAAATTATTTCCCTAACCCTAAATGCCTTCTAATTTGTTACATTATTTCAAAATATCCATTTATATATATGAAATAATATATGATTTACTTATTACTTTATATAATCCATTTGAAAAAAAAAAATTCATATAGGGAATGTTTCAGATAATAGCAGATTTGTTTTTCACAAATTTTTTGACTTATATAAAAAATAAACACATATTTATTTATTATAATCTAATGTTGTAATGGGAATATTAACGTCATCAGTTCAAGGGGTTGTAGTCCTTGGTACGTACTAATGATGATGAATGTTACCTCCTCTTCGAGTAACTACATTTTTTCACACCAAATGACTTCCAGAATTGGATTTATACCAATAGTGAGGCCTCTAATTTTTGATATGGGGAATTTGAAAGGATTATTACTACTTTTATTAGATCATAAGGGCTTTATTGGAGTGAATTATTGAGATGTGGGGGGGGGGATTCCATTTTATAGTGTAGGAGTGGTGCAATTCTTGTAAATTCTACAAGGTAAACACTATTGGGAATTCTCACTTATATAATATGCATCCTATAATGAAATAATTTATATAAAGGATGATATATGGTAGGAATATGTCCATAAAATTGGTTTTTTTCAGGGTTCTAGGTGATTCAGCTCATAAAATAAATGTTTTCCCATTGGTAGACAATATTTTCTCTTATTCACTAAAATTAATTTTAGCAGTTTTCATTAATAAATATGGGAAAAAATAATGTGACATTATTGGAAATTATAAATTATTATCATTCCGAATTTGGATCCCATTTTTCCAATTTCCAATAGTAGAAGTGGAATAAATTAATTTTATAAATATTCCTATAGATGGGATGAAAAAAAATGTTTTTAATTAGAAAATGATCAAAATATTGAAACATTTCTAAATAAAATTAAAATTTTAAATTGATAAAAATGTCTGAAATTGGTTTTGTTTATGTATAATTGAATAAATTATACTAAACAAAATTAAACCATAAATTAGCTATATCAATAAAATAGATGAAATGATAGTTTATAATTAATATTTGGTATTTCTCAATATTAATAAAAAACTAAACTTTTAATAAAAAAAATTTTATCCCTAAGATATTATTAAAGTATAACATTCAAAAAAATGATGTTTACTTAGTTAAATTACACTTATTAAATATTCATAACTTATTTTAAAAACAAATTCTTCATTAAAAGGATCTAAAATCCCCTTTTTGAATAATATTTCATTTTATGGATTAAATTATATTTATTCTAAAATATTATCAAGAAATAAAATATGATGATTCATAAGTAGTTGATTTAATATCTAATATATTATTATATTAATATCATTATCTTATAGTTTTTTCTTTAATTATCTAATAAAAAATGTCTATGTACAAAGGAAAATTTTTTTAGGGAAATGAAATTTATTTAAATTGAAATATATCTACATTTTATTTCCAAATAATTTGTTTCAAATGAAAAAATTTTGGAATCGTATTTAAACCAATTTTTCATAATTTATTAAAACATTTTCACATATTCCATTATAATGGCTATGTGAAAAATAAATTATTTTCGAAAAATAAAATTAATAGTATACCATAATTCATTATAACTCTGTATTATGTTTAGAAAAGGTGTCAAAGGATCTTGGTGTTGTGGGTAATAGAAGCATGAAAAGATGTTTCTTCCAATACAAGTTATTCTCTATTTTTCATGTAGAACTAAATTAATTTTCTGTTGTGTTTTATGCATGAATAAAATACTGTATAATGAAATTAAATCCATCCCTAAATTTTATTTTATTTGAAAAACATAATTCATTAAAAAATTATGTATTACAAACCATTTTACAATAAAACATGTAATGTACACTATAATAATATCATTATTAGTCATGTAAATGTTTCATTAAAAAATAGTTTTACAGATACAAAATTTTTCATCAAACAACTTCCAACATCTCATCATAAAATATCAGTATGTCTGCTTTTATATTATTAAATCCTTTCCATTAAAAATCAAAATGAATTTCACACACCAATTTTTATTTGAAAAATATTTCTATAAAAAATTAAAAGTTCAAAATTAATTTTTTTTATTTCCCACAACCAAAAATTCATTTTATTGAAAATATATGAATACATTTTTCTTAAATGAGGAAATGAACCATTTATGAAACTATAAATGAATTTATTTTAAAAAAACATTTTATGATCCACTTATTTGGGTAAAAATACATATTTTAACTTAAAATTAAATACATATCATAATAAAAACATTAATAATAAATCTCACTGACACATTGAAATAAATAAAGTAATTCATCACAAAATAAAAGACCAACAATATGAAAATATAATAAAACTGAAAATAAAATATCCTAGAAATAATATTCTCATAAATAAAATACGTATAATAGTTTATCCTCTTACTTAAGGGTATATAGTAACTAAATTTTTTAATTACCTAATAATTAAAAATTACTGAATATGAAATAAATGATTAAATTACATATATCACACTCCGAAAAGAATTCAAGATGGCCATTAATCAAAATTAATAAATCATTATATTAAATGATGAATATGAAACAAAACATATGTCACTTCATTATTTTTTTCTATCATTATAAAGAATAATATAATTTAAATAATTATTTATAATAATATATATCTTCTCAAGGTATTACGTTCCATGATTTCAAAATATTGAAATCTAAATTATAAAATAATTTAAAATAGCCTATATAGATCGGAGTTATCAATTCCATTGTGTAATATTGAAATCGCATGAAATAGTCTAACTTACATGAAATGACATTCATAGAATTTTGTCCAACGCAATCATATTTATCCTATAATTTAATATACTATATTTTTAAACCATATCTTTGGTAAATGTAACAGTAAATAAGTTATATATTTCATTTTTTACATGATTCAAAATAAAAACTATAAATTCTATGATGTTTCTAATTTAATTAATTTATATATTCCTATAAATTAAACCTAATAAATATCTAAATTTTAACAACCAAATGAACGTAGAAAATGATGTTTAATTTTTATCACAAATATTTATGAATATCCCATAAAACATCAACCCTTAACTATTAATTATCTTAAGTTCATGAATTGTCAATTTATCAACATATTGTTAATCACTAAGATGTACACCATTGAAAAACACATAATCCCACAACTATGAATTTTTCTAGGTTACTATACCCCATTATTCAAAAAATAAGCATTTCACTAATCCATTTATATATAAAAATCATCACATCAAGAATATGTTTTTAAAAATGTCAACATAACATAATTACAAAAAATATATTGTAAAAATAAATAACATATACTAAATCTAGCATGAAATTATAGAAACCTATATAATAACTTTTATTGATCTGAATTATTTAAAATTATTGAATTAATCAACATTGAATAGATTAATTAGTAAGGAAAATACTTGAAAAAGTTAAATTATAATCATATGATGGTTTACTTATCAAAAAATTATAATGTAAAAAAGAAATAATTACTGATTAAATATATATGAATTTATTATATTGAATTCAAAAACAAAAACTATTTAATCAATATGTTATGTGTAATAGAAATCAGGAAATATTATAATTTACTATTTAACCATTGTTTACCTTACTTATGGAAATATGAATAATTCAATAACAATCACTAAAATATATTTATCATCACATTTGAGAAGAAATATCTATTATAAAATCATCATAATTCAATGATCTAAAGAAATATAATTTAATGTGATGATGTATGTTTGTCACCTAAGTTCACACACTGCAATTTGTACACAAAACATAAACGTATCTGGTGTATTGTCAATTCCTATAAATGGATCGAATAAGATATTTATGAATTATATTGTATGACAATATTATTTCCAATATTAATCGTGGTAGATAATGTGATCATCCCTAGTTCAAAACCTCAAAATATATCTTAAATCATTAACATAAAACTAATACCACTCTCACAAAATTACCACATTGAAACACCACCCAAGACAGTGATGGGATCAAGAGTGGCCCCTTGGACTATCCTGTAATAGAACATGATATGGTGACTAGAAAATCTTGTGCGAATTTAGCACATGGTAGGAGATACCCTCATAGAAAACCAAGGAAATAGAAAAGACACACAAATCAAAATAGAGGAGTATTCCATAGAAACACTCAAAATACAATATATAAGTTAATTTCAATGTTTGTGTAGATAATGTTGATTTTTTCATTGTAAAAATTTAAATATTAAAGTGATAAAATATATAAATATCCTTTTTATGTTTTTAACAGTTTTTTGTTTTTTTTTTGAAAAAATGGTTTTCATAAGACAATTCTTCTATAAATTATTTGAAAGGTGTGTGATTGGACATTTATAAAATATTTTTTATCATGTTGATGGATATTTAGATATATGAACAATTTTCCACTGATTTTAATGAGATGATCTATTTGACATTGTACATTGGAAAAATATTTTTATGGAGGGATAGAAGATTCTATAAATCGGATTCAAAATGATATAAATGTTGTTGAGTCTTGGAATGATGGGAAGTAGAAAAACATTTGGAGATTAGTAAAACATTTTTTTATCTAAATGTTGTCAACATCAGGGAATTTCTCAGGATTATATATACCATTGATTGTATACTGTAATATTTTTTGAATTTGATTTTCTTAACATATCGTGTTAGACTGCGATGAACCAGACAGATATATATTCAAAACATTTGAAATAAGAATTTTATGATTTCAGAAGTGTTTCATAGTATATGATTGACTACACCATAAGATTCGTCATTAAATGATCTATCTGACTCACCATTAGATGAAAAATTAGAAGAAAAAGAGTATAAACTAATCTCAATGGATATGAAGAGTGTGAGAAACAAATGTTTCTAGTTTTTCTTAAGATAAATATGTCAATTGATAAAGCTCAACATATAGAAAAGTGTTTGTGTTTTTAGAGAGAATATATGTAAAAATATGAGTATACATGAGGTAGTTGATGATCCTAGAAAATGAGAGGATTTCATCAATGCCATCAGAAAAATTTCATCTATCATAGAAGATTTCAGATAAATATATATTTATTAGTTTCTAAGTTCAGCTGATTCAGATAAATGTGAATGAAATTAAAAGATTAATTATATGTGATGATGAATATAATTAATTATATATTCCATAGATACAAATCCATCTGAGGTGATTACTAAAATGATGAATCATACTAGTTTATGACACTGATCCATTATTTAAGCTTATGATATAGATCCGTAATAAGATATTTTTTTAAAATAATTTAAGATGATCTGATTAAAGAATTAATATCTAAATGCATTAGAGTAGAAAAATTGGGAGATAATGTTTGAGTTTGGACATATTTTTGTAAATAGATATTATTATATGCTACATTATGAGTGACCAAATATAGATGAGCTGATAGATAGATAAATATTTTATTTCATTTTTTTAATAGGGAAAGATATAAAATATGAGTTATTTAAATTTATACTATTTAACTAGAATGATGAAAAATGTTCTCGTGTGCGATGTTACAAACTGTTATTTTCTAGAAAAAGCATTGGAATATTTATAATGATAAGAATTATTGAATGTATTGTGTTTCTCGGTAATTCATGAATATTTGAGAATACTCAATAAGGGTTGAGAATAATTAAGATGTAGTGAAATTTAGTTCATATTAGCATCATATTAAAAAATTAAAAGTTGGGGTATCTTGGAATCCTTTCTTATTTTCTACCCTTTTAAATGTCTGGGAGAACCTATAAATGTATGTGAAATGTAAACTGTACAATGTAAATTTTCAGACTAAGGAAAAATTTTTAAGGGTTTATCAATGTATGCTAGAAGAGTGTTCCAAATAGAGGCTCCACTCTGAAGATTTGATTATAGAAATAATTTCTTACCAGACCGAGGGAATCAAAATAATTTTTTGGGAAGACTTTTATGATGTATAAAATTTATAGAACAGACATATTAGAATTTTTTTTTATGGAAAAATTAATATGGAATGAGCCTCTCAGAATGGGTTTATCGGACTGTGGTCCATCATATTTTGGTACATCTGTCTATGTTATCGACAAGATCTTTTAGTGTATATTTTTTCGATGTTCATTTTATTTTTTGGATCAAATGTTGTGGGAATTTATTATTAACTGAAGGGAGTATGTATAATCTTTCATTAATGGATAGAGAAGTATTCCAAATCTAGCTGAATTTTTTTGTTTTCATTTCCTTGGAGTGAATTTCCATACACCCATCATAGTGGCTATGGAAAGGTTGTAGCTTCTCAAATATATTTTGAACACTATAAATCATTTTTTCATTGTTTTCATTTCTATTTCTGAATTCAAATTAGTTTCATATATTTTGGATAAGTAAATATATTTAATATGTTATAGGGTACAAATATAATAATGTTGAAATTTTTAAAAATCAAACAACTAATTCAACGCCCCCTCCCAATTATTATACGTCCTTTGAAACATCAATTTTTATCCTAACAATGGTTCTCTTGTTGAATCCTCCAAATATAAATCATCAATTATATCTACAGTAGATTAATTTAAGCATTATATTTAAAAAATTATAATTGTTTAAAAAATTGGATATTTATATATCTCCTTTATCTTGAACTATATGTTTTTGAAACTATTATGATTAGCATTCCTCCCATTTGTAACGGGGAACCGATGAATTTTTTTGAAAGGGGAAAATTTTAATTTGACTAAAAATATATAAATAATATTCTTATATATATATATATATATATATATATTATGGTGGTGGGTCTGAAAATTCCAAAAATCTTGTGAGACATGCTCAAAAGTATTTTTCAAGTAACAAATAAAGTGAAGGGAGTGAAGCTAAAAATCTGGAGTAACATGTTTGAAGATATTAGAATGAGTTTAAAAGAAATTATTGATTGTATTTCATTAGAGTGAATAATTTTTTATGAAATTTCTTATTTCGGAGATGTACGTGAATATTGAAAATTTTAGAAAAAAAATTGTTAGAAACTTTCTTAATAGTTTGGAATATAAAATTTCTAATGGAGAATATATTGATGATTTATCTTTTTAAGAACTGCATGACATTACTTATTCTTATGAAATGATAAAATCTATATTGATAAAAAAGGTGATTGAAGACCAAATGGATTTTTTTTATAATAGAAATATAAAAATTAATGACATTAAATATGAATATAATTTTGATTCTGATGATTAGGAGGATGATAATCTGATTGAAAATATTTTTGTCACTTATCTCCAAGAATTATCAAAGATGAAGATGAATGTATTGTGGAAGGAATCCTCTCCACTATATTGAGTATGGTGGAGTCAGGAATTTTACTTTGAAATTTTCTATAAAGAATGTTTTGAAATTAAAAATCATTTAGAAAAAAACCACAGTAGAATATGACAAAACATTATTATAATAAGATATATACAATGGTGGAAGAGAGATTTTTTTAGGAAAAATTTAAGAACTATAAAAAATTATATTTAATATATATTTTATTATATAGATTCATAAAAGGATGAATGTTCTGAATGAATCAAAACCTTCTTCAGAAATTTTGAGATGTTGGAAGATTCATCAAAGAGTGAAGAATGAGATTATGAATATTACAGAGTGTATCATCTATTATAATTACTAATTTCATGTCTTTATAAAAATAAAACTCAGAATAATGAAATCATAATGATGATGAATGATAGAGGAAATGTTTTTAAGGAACAAAATACTTTTCTTTATATAAAGAATAATATATCTAGGGGATCAAATGTTATAAATTGATAGATTATTAATAAAGAATGTTGGTTGAAGGCCTTAGTAATATATTATAAGGAAGGGAAGAATATATTAAAACACAGAATCAATAGTCATTGATGATTAAGATACATTAATAAATATGAATGAAATCTTATTTAAGGATTTATATTTAAAAAATGTAACATCTAAAGCTATAGGAAAACCTCAATAAAAAATTCAGTTGCACTCTTCAACCACAAAAATAAATGATAATATTATTTTTATAATATCTCAAGTATTAAGAAATATATTGGGAAATATTAGGCTGATAAGGGATGTGAATTATCAATCTTTTAACCAAAACATTATTAATAACCCTAGATTAATGTTTCCACACACCTAGAGGAAACTAATATTGAAAATTTTTATGGGCTGCCATTATCTTATTTTGGGAAATATCATCTTTCCCTAAAAAACAATTATTTTATAGATTTTATGGGAGCTGTGGAATTGTTGGGAATATGTCGTAAAAAAGTTAGTATAATTTTTCAATTGACAAAATATGTTATAAAAGTTTTTAATAAATTTTGGAAAATACTGAATAACACTTTTAAAATATAGAAATGTTGAAAATTTATGTCTCTATATGTTATAAATAAATTCAAACAGAAGAAAAATTAGAATGACTAGAATAAGATTATGGAAGATTTTACTAGTTTGGACACCATTTTAAAGATTATAAGAAAACTATTTTATGAATTTTTATTGATAGAAAAATAAGGATACTGAAAATTATAATGTCAATGAAATGAATTTTATTTTTTATATAACACATAATGAATGTAAAAGGAGAAAAGCATTGATACCATTCAATTATTTTTGATCCCATAGGATAGATAATGTGAAATTATTAAAAAAAATTATAAAAATCATTATGGAAGAGGTATTTACATTGGTAATGATATGTACATAGAAATATGAGGAATAAAAAGATATGATATTGAAGAAGAAAAAGTTCAATTCCTATTTTGTTATATATTTTTACAGAATAATACAAAACAAACATAGTTTAAGTTAACATTGAGATTATCAGAAATAGTTTATATTCAAAAAATATTGAATCATTAAATGTGGTGAAGATGGAAGTGTTGTTATGCGAGGAGAATAAACTAGTGGATGTCTATTTGAAATTGTAAAACATAATAACTAAATCAATATATGTGGTGAATATAAAAATAGGTCTGGGAATCATTGACTCAACCACCATGGGAAGATAAATATTTAGGAAATCTATAATGTTGAGGCTGTCTTAACTTTTCCTACCTTCAAAAGTAGAGTTGATGATGTTTGTATAACATGTCTAAAAGAATGGATGGTTAATAAAATCCATTAGAATTTTGAGGAGTAGTCTACAAGACTGGTTATAATTATCTATTAAGATCATTATGGTAAGATGAGAAACAAAAAAGGTGTTTTTTTATATCATTATATTTATTGATTTCTTCACTCAGATGACCAACATCATGTGTATTAAAAAATATTAAAGGCTATAGAAATTTTTATATTTTTTATGATACCTTGAGAGGAAAATGGTGGGTTAATGTATAGAATTATAGAATAGATAAACGTAATGAATTTTAATGACCTTATGTATAATTTCATTTCAAAATGTGTAGATTAATACATCAATACAGTACTTCATAATACCCATAAAAATGTATTAGAATAAAGGAAAAATATAAGATTAGTGTAAATGGGATCAATATTTGTAATATAATATAAACATTCAATTTTCAACTGAGATAATATTTGTGTACAATTGTACACGTTAAAAACATTTGTATTATATGAATTTAATCCAACAAGACATCTTATAAAATGTGGGATAAAATATTCATTGAAATAATTTTTTTATGGAAGAACATATATTTTTAAAATGAAAAATCCAGATCTTGGACAATATTATGAAAAATAATAATTTGGAACTTTCATTGGGTATTCACTAAATGAGTGATTTTAAAAATTTTGGAATAACAATTTTCTTAAGATTATAGATTCATATGATTTTAATTTTATTAAAAGTAAAACCACTATAAAAAAATGAAGAAATTGTTTGGGAGAATAAATAAATGTCTTCCATTGATAATAAAAAATATGGAGAATATTGTGAGTCTAAAAAGATTCAAAAAGAATAATATTAATAGTGTGATGAATAAAATATATATGGAAAAAGATAAAAAAAATTAATACACTTACAAAAAACTAGAGTAAAAAATATTATTTGAAACTAGAATGCTCTAGTTCATACTAGAAGAAATAAGTGATTAGAAAAACAGACACCACATATCTCAAAGGTAAAACCTGAAAAAAAAAATTATAAGATAATCATGTTAATTAATGGGTAAATAATATGAATGAGGAGTTGGGTTGAATTGATAAAAAATAAAATTGGGAACTAATTAAATGAATAAAAAATACCAATATTTTTGGTAATTAATTGGTGTATAGAAAGAATTTAAATGAATTTGTAAAAGATTTAATATACAAAGGATGATATGTTTGTTAAGGATATTTATAGGTAGAATGTGTGGATTTTAATTTCAGGAAAACATTATTTGTGTTAAAAAAACCCCACATTCCAAAATTCCTCATTCGATAATTTCCATAAATATTTTAATTTTACAATTGTATCTTTTATAAAAACAGAAATTTCATTGAAGTTAAATTCAAAACAATAATTATAATTTTTAATTTTGATGACATAATTCTTTCTGGGGATAAGAATAAAATTTAAAAAGGTTTTTTAATGAAAATTAAAAAAAATTCAATATATAAATGTTTAGGGAATTAAATTTCATACATTAATTAAATTTTCATCAAATGGGAAAATATATTTTCCTATCTAACGAATATAATTATGCGGAATTGTTACAAAAGTTTTGTTATGGATGAATACAAATATGATTCTACTCATATAGTATTTTCATGAAAATGTTTAATGTTGATGTTGGAAAAAGTATATATAAATTTTTTTGAAGGTTGATCTTATGTATTATTTATCTTTCAAATTCATGAAATTATATTTTTTATGACATTACATGATGATATGGATATCATTATAGTCAAAAAGAATCTCATATGTTGCTACAAAATTAAGTATTGAGATATTTTAAAGGAACAATATCAAATGAAAAATATATAATATAATTTCTATTGTGAACTATCATAATTATAAGGTTTTTAATAATAATAGAAAACTCAATGAAAAAGTAATATTTCAGAATAACATTTTTCATTAAGAAAATGTTGTGTATGTTTGAAAAGTAAATAAAATAGTGCTCAGAAAATTTGAGAACAATGAAATCTGAATATGTTGTAACTACTCTGGAATTTACTAAAATGTTATTAGTGAATGTTTAATAAGGTTTTTATTCTGCTAAAAAATATCATTTGATAAAAGAATATTTTGTTAAATTATGGGAATGGTTTGTGGATATATTTTTATATCTTTTATTCTTTGAATTTTCAAATGAATATTGATAAAGGTATTATTTTTAATTGTTAGTGATTAGAAAAACCATAAAACACAGTTTTTCAAATAATGATTTTAATATAAATTCATAATTTTATGGGAATCAGTTTTATATAGTTTTCACTGTTATTGAGACATTGAAAGATTTGATATCTTATAACATCCCAAAATTATTCATTTAATGTTTTTCTGATCTCAATTTTCACAACATTATGGAAAATATAATGATAAAATCTTAAAATGAATGGATATTGTACGTGTTTTAGAAATGATGATTTTATAGACACAACCTATTGAACTATGAAACATCAACCACAATATTTTTATGATATCTAGAAATAGGTATATGTAGAAGTAAGAATTTCTTTCATAGTTGTTTATCATAAGAACCATTGGATTGCCCATAAGATGATCTATTATATGAACCATCATATTAAACATCTGTTGTAGCATCAGACTAATAGAATTATATAGAAATTAAGAGCACTAGGATTCCAAGATACTAGTTTTAAGTCCTACCAATAATGAATTTGATATAGATAGTTTGTTGGACATGAGTTAGTGATTTTAATAGTGAATAAATTTTATTATCTGATTTTATTGGAGGAAGTTATAGAGATTATATAATGGGTAGATTTAAAAAATGGAATCAGAATAAGATCGTTGGTAATATATGTTTTCAGAAAGATAGATTTTTTTACTTTCTATGTTTGTTTGGTTTTGATAAATGTGACTGAAACTAGAATATTCATTGATGATCTATTGATGCAATTTCATTATACATGAATTCTATTTTAATCCATTAATCTTACTTACAATGCCAATATAATAGAGGAGCTTATTACACTGATCTATTAGAAAATTTTGGACACTCACCCATGTTTGGTGAGTTGTTTGGAAAAAATAATGATGAACAGATTCATTAAGTCATATTGAATACCTCATAAAATATAAAAAATCTGATGAAGTTTCTATTTTGATAATGAGATCATGAAAGATAAGATCAAGCATTACTTGCTAAGTGAGAAATATACATATGATTTATTAGACCCAGCGGATGAAGTGAATGTCAGAAATTTTGGAGTTACCAATACAATGGTTTTAGGAAATCAATGTATATTTAAGTTGAAACAACATATAGACACATTTCTAAATGGAATGGTGCATCAGAGAATGAAATATTATAATACATTTTTTAATGGGTCAAGATAAAAATAATAGTCATTTATTTTTGGTCTAGAGAACCATAATGATTAACCAATTTCTAGACAATCGTCTCTAGAAAGACCATTTTCAGTGTTTTAATGATATGAGATATTGAACATATTAAAAGAGTGAAGAATTAATAAAAAATATATAAGTCTCTAAAAGAGTTAATAATATTTGAGAAGTAGTAAAATAAAGTCAATATTATTGAGAAATTTGAAATTGTGAATATGGATGAGTAGGAGGACATTCCAAATCCAATACCATCCCAATTCATGGCTGAACCTCTAAAATAAATACCATAGTACAGTGTAATTAGTAACTATATAGAGTTAGAAAAAAATTTAACAAATGAATAATTTTTTATAGAAGAGGATTCATAATTGATGCTTTAGTAAGATGGTTATATTACATAATACGTTTCATACTAGTCTGAGGAAATCAATCTAAATTTCTAATTATAATATAGAGATTTGATTACATTTTATAAATATAGATTAGAAAATTCATTGTAGTAAATGGTGAATTATAATGAGTCTATTGGAATATTTTCCTCGAAATGAGGTCCATTAGGAACCGGTATATTGAATTGAGTTTCCAAGTGGAATTTGTGGAGTATAATTTTATGATGTTCATTTTAATTTGTGGGTTATATTTCAAAAATTGTTTTTTAACTCACCAAAGTCATTATTATCATTCCAATCAGGATATAGATGGTGTCCAATGGGATTTGACATAAGTTATATTCAATTCATTTTAATTTTTCATTTCTATTGAACCATCAGAGTGGATATGGAAAAAAATTATGTTCTCATACTAAGGTCATACCATGTAAATCATGTTCAACTTGTTTACTTTTCTATTTATACAAGAACCCGAGTTTAGTAAAATATTGATAAAGAAATAACTCTTACAAGTTTCAATGGTTAAATTTACTAATGTGTAAATTTTATAAAATTAATCAACTGATTCACCCATAGTTGTTCTATGATATTTTGTACATTCGTCATTAATAAATTAAAGAAAATATATTGCATCATAAAATTAATATCCAGAAATGTGTCCTCAAATTTATTGGACAATGAAATTCATCAATTCCCATATTATAATCTGAAAGCATCTATTACTCACTGAATGGTAGTTCATAGATAACCATTGTCAACTGGTGAATTTTTTTTGTTATCAATCATTTGATAGTGATATTATATCAATTTCTATTATTACATAAGTAATAAAGAAATATACAAATCCTACAGTGATTATTCATTTTATTCATACTCATTATATTCCTAATTATTACAAACATAAATCACCTACCTAGATGGAATTAAACACAAGATTACCCCTTTCATATGGATTTAATATATAGATTTCCCACAAAAAAATATACTCAAATTTTGAGCATGGAATTATCTAGTTTTACACTTAAAATTGACTAATGAACTGATTTTTACAACCACTTTTAATTGGTGTTCACTCATTATTTTTGTTGGTTATATAAAAAAACCGGTATTATTGTTTGGAATTATTTCTTAATGATGTCATTAATTTATATGTGAATTCTATACTAGGAAATAAAACACCAAAAAAATGAGTTGAATTCTAATATTTTTGGGTTTGAAATGTAATATATAAATCCCTTTTAACATACCCATAACAAACTTACTCCTTTGAAAAGAGAAATATTGTAAAAATCTGACACGGAAACATCATAAATAAAAAATGGTGAAATTATTTTTATACTTATCTATCATGTTATAATATTTATTTTTTCACTAATGAGTGTATTCTTGTTTCTTATGTTCTCCCTATACCTGGAAATACATCATTAAATATTACCAAATATGATCCCACCCCATGCAATAATGGGGAATATCATTAATTGTGGGTGTCCCTATATCTAAGAGACACCATACCACAATTCCGGACATTTAATTTACTATTAATTATTTCATCTGTTGCACTATACTAGTTATAAACATTTACACAATCTTCCCTACATAGTTCCATCACATATAGGTTGTTAATTATTTATTTTTAGAATATATTCATCAATATTTGATCATGAAACATACTAATTATCTATATAAATTTTATAGGATGACACCATAAAGGCCTACAAGATTATCTAGAGAAAACATGCATGTTCACTATTTAATATATATTTAAATGGCTACCACCTAAGTGAGAGAATTAAATCCACATAAAATTAGAGGATTTACAATGGGATCTAAATGAAGTCAAAAATTATACCCTAGTGTATCAATGTTGGGATATCGACCCTTAAAATTTGGAAATTTGTTGATACTATATAGGTAGTTGATTGAAAAATAATTTAGGATGCCTATTCCCAATCACCTTGGAGAAGGCCCTTACATGGGCTCATAAAACATAAAATCCATATGGAAAATAAATCTCTAAATTTTATCCCATGGCCTTTCAAATCAACCCCTTCATAAATTATATTACTTGATGTAATCTCATTTTCATGATGGAATGGTTTCCCCAACATCCATATAATAACACTTATGTGGACTTGGTGTCTTCATTTTCCTCCTTAATAGAGTATCATTACTATTATTTTAAAATCAAATAGGTAGATAGAGAACTGTAAGAACCTGGATCATAAATTTAGGTATGGCTATTTTATTGGATGTACTTTTTAAGGAAAAAGGGTGTATTGAGAAATTTTCAATGCAAATGTTGTGTACTATTGAGTACAAACTATGTAATCTTGGGCACTCTCCATTTACTCAGTTGCAGCAGATAGCAATGTACTAGTGATGTGAGGTGTCCTGGAAGACCACCTAAAGTGTGGGCCAACTGAGGCTAGTACATGGAGTGTACATTAAATTAACACGCCTTATACTTTTTTTATTAGATTAATTGCACTGGGGTCGCATCTAATCTCGTAAAGGGCATTCTTCCTCTAGTGTTTTAATCAGTAGAGTGACATGATGAATGAGAATTTCAAACCCCTATTGTTCCTCCATCTGAGCCCCGATTGAGAAGACTCTAGGTGTATTGGATTCCCACAGGTTAGTTCTATTTTTCCCAAGAGCCTCTCATCCTAATTTCATCTATCTCATGAGTTGTTCAAGGATGAACAATTTGGAACTTTTTTTAGATCTACGACGTTCTAGTCCGATTCAAGGGCCAATGATTAAGAGTGATTATCTTATGACATTGAGGTAGGTGGTTTGTGCCTTTACTTGATAGTATTTGGATCATATATGATTAATGTGATGAATAGCCATGATTAGGGTATTTCATGTTTAGGAATTTATCCCTGTAAAATGTCTACTATTTGTTATTTTTTGAGAAATGTGTATTGATTATGAATAGGGTTTATTACCGTGGTTATGGATGAGTTTCCCATGTTTGTTTTGTTATGGTCGGTGGGTCTAGATAGAATGTTAGGCTTCTTTGTTTTCCATTCCTAGTGTTGTTAGGATGGAGTTTCTCTTTATATGAGATGCATGTGTTTCACATTATGAATGTATGAAAAAAGGGAATTGACTATGAGATCTTCCCGAGGTAGGGTGGTTTAATTATGCATTGTTTTTTATGAATGACCATAGGTATTGACTATGAGAGATGTTATGGGGTCATTGATGAGAGGTTTTAGATTATGAGTGAAACCTAGAGGGACTTTATTAAATGAATGATAGACCATAAGGCATTGAATATGAGTGATACTAAAGAATCATTAAAATTATATCGTTTCTATGCAGACCAAGGGGTGTTGACTGTGAGAGCTACACAGGTGGTCATAGTATTTGATTTTTTCTATGTGGGACAAAAGTGGTTAGACCGTGTGAGATTTCCCAGAGGGTCACTATTATTTTATTGAATTGATGATATGTGAAAATAGAGTGGTTTTGACTATTAGAACATTCCCATAGGTTTTTTTTGTGAATAAGTTAATTATTGTGATGAGTATACCAAGAAAAAGCACAATCATAGACATAGTCTTACTTGTTTGTTTGATGGTATTTTGTGACATCTATTTTTCTATTACACAAGGTATATAGAGCTTAGGCTAGATCTTGATGATACATTTTTCCCTGATTGAATGAATAATAATGTAAATGAATGTAATTGGAAACTATAGAATTATTATTTTTTAGTATTTCCTAGTTTATTACTCCATTTTATCATATTTACTACAATATATATATATTCAAAGATATTTACTCATAGGTCATTTCTTGGTTTCCTTCAAGGATTCATCTCACTCCCTTTTTGGGTCATTATTTTTACCATGATATATTATATTCCTACAGGTCTAGACAATGGAAAGTACCATTCTTCAATAGGTACTTGATTGGTGTTGGAGCTGGAAAGAATGGGACAAAGCTATAGCTTGTGATGTTATTGGAGATTACTATTTTCTGTAATTTGGTTTTAGAACTGTATTTCTAGCATTGTGACTTGTTTGTATGCTTTGTTAGATACATGTCACATGAAAAAAAATTTAAATATGTTGTAGTTGTTTATACTATCAATCTTCTGTTGTTTACATGTGCTATTGTATTAATACATTCTCTATTGAATATTGTTTGTTTTAAATATGATAATTTAGAAATGAGGGTATAATTTCCCCACTATCACACCAAGGCCCTCACTTCTAGTCAGTAGTTTATAGATATTGGGGAAATGAATTTGAGGCTATGTGACCAACTGGGTATGGGGAACCTTTGGGTGGCACATGAAACTGGGACGTTACAAAGTGGATTCAAATGAGTTCTTTTCTACATTGCATTTCATTATGGAGCTTATAGACAAGGATTTTAAGGAATAAGTAGTTGGTAATAAGTTGTTCCAGCGAGTAGAAAACCAGTGTACGAAGAAAATACATGTTACCACAAATATTCCAATTTTATTGGTTTTACAATGGTTATAGTTGATTTGATTTCACTGTTGGGTTATGCAATTGTTTTGAGATGTTATTATTGTTATTATTTAGGTTATATTTCTATTGAAACTTAATGATATGAGGTTATTCCATTTTATGAATCATATTGGCACTTGATAGAGATCAAATTCGATGCATTCTTATCATGCCACTTAGGGTGCATTATTTATTTCATGTTGTTGGGATAGATGTTGTTCTAGATATTCATGATTTTGTGATAGATTATGTGATATAATACCTGATATTGGGATACGGTATTGAAATATGTTAACATTCATTTGGATGGGTTCAATACATTGGCCTCTATGGTGTTATGGTCCCTCTGGGATCTGATTTTGGTGGATCATGTTTGAAATTGAAATTAATTTTTTCATGCTATGATATGAATAAGGATTGCAAACATTGATTCGTGGGGGGGAGTATGGGAACTCTTGTGTTGTAAGTTTTCATTTCTCAGTCAAAATTTTATGTTTTTATAGATTACAGAGAGTTTTTAGAGGCTTAATATTTAGAAAACCAGACAACACGGTGTGTGGTGTCATGAAAACATGCCATGCATTCTTCTATTTTTGAAGAATCAACTTTTCTTAAGTACATTCCATGTACAATATGTAATTTTTGTTCAGTCATTAAAGGTGTGAAGGACGGTGTGAGTAGAGACACGGGTTTTGGAAACCTTAGTCGAACACCTTATGTACTAGGAGTACATGCAATTCTATAAGGACCGTGTATCTAGTTGTGTGACTAATGACACGGGTGTATAAAACATAGGTTTTATTTTCCGTCTTTCGTTAATGCACACCGTATAGACTAATCTATATCTCTGGTCGTGTGACCAACGACATGAGTTGAAGGGACTAACCAATACATGACTTGACTATGTTGAAAAATCTGTGTAGTGTTGCACCGTCAGACACCTTGTGGTTGAGGCATGTTGATGTACATGAGCAGGGGAGAAAAATTCAATTCCATGCATTGTCATAGGAGGATCATGTCATGTAATGGGGTGTTCCACGACTAGGATTGGAAGAGGTACACACCCATGTAAGGATTAAATGGAACACATCGTGTGATAGATATAATCACAATGTAACCCTATGTTGTAACACATGAATGCTTATTAACGTGTTCTATTATTGAACATCTAAATTGTACTCCCTGAAAATCATGTACTGAGGTATGCGCTTGACCTTGCAGAGTCTTGTCACTAAGACGTCCTCTGGTAGTTCACCATATACAGGGAAATGACCAAGCACTAGATAGGGTAGATATGAGACTACTAGAAGATCCACCTATCATGCACTTCTTGGAACTAGCTGTTATACCAGACACATGTGCTGATGCACAGTTTTGTGAAGGGTTTTTTGGATGATATAATCATTTCAGAGAGCACCACATCCTTCCCCTTCTATGGTAAAGCTGACACAAGTGATCCAGTTGAAGTAACCTCCCATTTATTCAAGGGATGGAGGACAACATATTGCAGAGTCATTGTTGGAGGCCATGCTTCCCATCATAGATCCTCTAAATATGCCTCTGGAGAAAAGGGTGAAGCTCACAATGTACATGCTACATGATTCCTCCAAGATATGGTGGGATATTATCTCATAGGTAGGAATTCATCAGGGTATGGCTTGGGAAAATTTTCAGAGGACCTTCTATGATTTTTTCAATCGTGAGACATTGAGGGCCAATCGAGCCTGAGAGTTCAGGCATTTGGAGTAGGTTGCTCATTCAGTGATTGACTAATATTATCATTTTATACAGCTCTAGTGATTCTCACCTATTCTAGAAGGTGATGATTTATCACTGGACATACAATTTGAGGATGGTCTGAGGTATGACATCAAAATGATGGTGAATTTCATCAATCTTTATTCTATTACGACTATAGTAAACTATGAACTATTTACCAAGAATAATCTGAAGGAGTTGGGTGTTGTTATCTAGGGAGGTTTAGCATCTTAGGCTGGTACTACTTCTTTAGAAAGAAGGAAGTTTTAAAGAGAGCTTACATGTGATGTTTCTTCAGGTAGTTAGGTGGTATGATACTAGTGCGGTAAGAGTGGTCATACAAAGCCACATTGCTCGAGATACCCTACCAAATTCCGATCTTCCAGAAAGATGGGCCATCATCTACATTTTTTCTTGACGTTCTCACCAGTAGCTGGTGAGAGTGGTCCTTCTATGACTCTATGTTTATGATTAGGACCACCAATTTCGCAGTTTGTAGTAAACTTGAGTTCATTTGGTTATTCAGGATGAGGAGGAGGTCATGGTTGTGGTAGGCAGTTGGCATGTTTTAAGCGACATCAGGGGGGATCAGCTTAGTTTACTCATTCCGTGTCATAGGGTGGCGGTACAGGTCATACATTTTTAATGGAACAGGCCAAGCAGGGGTAGGATCCCGGAGCCTCTACGGATCGAGTTATGATTCTAGTTACCAATGTTTAATCTCCTATCATTTTTGATATAGGGGCCTCCCATAGTTTAATATCTATTCCTATTGTAGACAGCCTCATGCTCTATATTTTTACTTCAGAGAATGTCATGATGCTAGAAACTTCGTTGGGGATTAGGATGAAATGTGTATGTCAGTGCAATGAGTGCCCACTTGAGGTTGTTGGGTGTCACTTTTATGGGACCTCTAGGTCCTAGAGATGTCAGGTTATGATGATATTATTACTATGGACTGGTTGGTATCCATCTACACCCTTTTTTACTTCTATAGCTGCAGGGTGACTTTCATGTGTTACACCCCAAAATTTCATAGTAAGTTATTTTTTTTAAATTCAATAGCTTATGCAACATGCCACACCGAGTTCAAGCACACCATGAATTATCAAAATAAACATTCAAAAGATTTTATGAATAATATTAACTCCATTTTGAATTTTTTTAGACTCCATATAATATTATCTTTTGTATTATATGTTTCTTAGACATATTATAAGAAACAATTCAATTTTTTAAATAAAAAATGTATTTTTTCAAAAAAAAATTAATTCTACCACCATTTAATGGAGAACCCTTTTTAAAAATAATATTTTACCTTTTCTCATATTCATTATGACAATATAAATTTCATCTTTAGAATCGGGACATCAAATTTTACTTTGGATGAAATTTTGGTATTTTTCTAATAATATTCATTTTTCTATGAATAGTGAGAAATACATTATTTTAATTCAAAATTTCTTTTTAATCGAATTTATTTATATGGTTTTATTATATTTTAAATTGGTTTTGAAGTGTAATTTGATTATATATTTACTTTTTAATCCAATGTTGGTAATTAGAATTAATTTCACTTTGAAATTATACAAAAACAAGTGTCAATCTTTTGATAGTTTTTGTTTCTTAAAAACATACTACTTGTTTTGACAATGAGAATTAATTTTAAATTAATTAATCCAACATATATGTGTTGAATTTGGTAAAATAGATTTTTTTTGTTTTTAATATAAAATACAGCTTAGCCAGAACGTTCGGTATTTTTCTGAAAAACATCAATTTTTGATGAATAGTGAAACAACAAAGTAGTAGTTAAAAAAACGACTTTTTCATTTAAGAGAAATTTTACCACTTATGTGAATTAAATATTGAAAATATGAGATAAAAGGTTGTTATTAGTATTTAAAATTTGGTTCAATAAGAAGAAAATAATTTTTTGTGAATAGTAACTTTTGACTTTTATTTACCGCGGTTAAAGGTAAATAGGGTAATTCAACGTAAAAATAATATTATAATAATAAAAAATTACTGTAACACATTTCCTAATGTTATTGGATGAGTCATGGTCATCCATGGGAATAGTTAGGTCAATTTTGGGACCCCATGGAGCCACTTAGGAATGATAATTAAACTTTATTTTAATTAACATAAAGAAAATGCCAAAATGACATTAACAAATATCTTTTAGTATATAAATTTTCACATGGAGTTATATAAGTCATCTTTTTAACAATAAATAATCATTGGAAAGTGAAAAAAAAATCATACATTATTGTAAATTTTTTATAATTTTTAGGCATTATATAAATTAAATTATTTATGACACAACAATGATGTAATATTTACCTCATTAATAAATGATTTAAATAAATATTATTGTTAATATTAAAAAAATTTCCAAATCCTGTCCAATTCTTATTGGAAGATTTTATTTCGACCATTGGTCATATTATATTAATCTTTAATAAGATTTGGATATATATATATATATATATCTAATATCACTATATAATAAAATAATATTTCCTAAAGAGCCTTTCCTCCCCCATATAAAAGGACACCACATATAACCCATTCAACACACCTACCAAGCCCATTGACTTGTACAACACCTGCCAAAATAATCTCTCAATATCCCCCTACTCCTTCTATAAGCCTCACCTTATGCAGAAGGAACTTCCAGAAGAACTTTTGGTTCAAACCAAAGGAAGTAACCCAAATTAAAGGTAATGCTTTCCCTTAAATTCTTTTGTTTTATTTTGATTTATTTTACTTATCCGGCCCCCTAAATGATTTTTATTACATTTTTTTATAACCAAAAATAGTGTCCTAAATATACTAGGATATTGTTATGAGAAGTATACGAACTACACTCACACATACCTCCATCTAATGGGTGAAAATCATATTATTTCTCTGGATGGGAAAATAACGCCTCACGAAATGATGATTGTTCGATTATCTTCATCCGCCTCATATGGAGGCCATTAAGATGGTATTGTATTTTTATATGATATATATATATATATATTATGTTTATGTTTTCTAAATGCTTCTGTATTTTCCATTTATATCATTATTCTATGGTTTTCATTATGGGTAAAACATGATAATTTCTTTTGAGAAAATGCGGACTACCACCCCCAAAAATTGATATGACTCGTTAATGACTTATGTGGGACATATAAAGGATGGAATTAATGTTATTATATATTATACTAATCTGGAATTATAATATACCTATGTATCATTATGTTTCAATTCCATTAAAATACAAAGTATAAATGAAAGTGGCATTCATGCGTGCGTACCACATACGGTCTCCATGAACGGTACATTTCATTTATTATCTCCAAATGATATATACTTTTATAAATAGATATATATACTGGATATATAATATATAATTGATATCTAAATAATGTATTTTATTATGGAGATAATTGACTTTTTACCACTTGAAAAAATTGTAATTATAACAAGTTCATTTTGGACTCAAGTTCCACACATTGATAAAATCTCCAATATGAACTCAAATAATTAACTAATTGTTATAGAATGGTAATAAGTAATATAAAAGAAATAATAAACTTGAAAATTTTTCTTAATAAAGTAAAAATTGACAAAATTTTATTATTCAGTAAGAACAAGGAATATACAAGACAAGTCGCACATGAGGTAAGGGGTTTCTTATCTTACCTTTAATTCTGTGAGATTTCCATTGTTTGGAACTTTTTTATTGCATTTTGTGTATTGTGTACTAAAATTTGATATAAATTATTATTATTATATTTATATTTAGGGTATTTTTTTATCATTTTCTGGTTATTAACTAATTATCAGACGACTCAATTAATTACAATGTGGTAAGGTGTTTTCATCTTACTTCTTATTTCAGTGAGTTTCATGCTATATTGTCCACTATTTCCTTTTATCTAGTGTTTGTACATCCCATGAGTGAATTATTAGTGTAATATAATTTAATTTATGGGTATTTACATCTTCATTATATGATCCTTCTTTCATGGGGTTTATGTTTAACAAATTACCAAATCTGTAAGGGAATTTCGAATTTCAATTTCCACTCATTGGGATTTATGGATACATCATTGATTATTTAACTCCAAGATTATGTGTGGAATCAATATTTATTTTTCATATAGTAATTTTCACTCACCAATAGGTGAATATATTTTTTATGCACATAATCACTCCATTGATAAATTCTCAAGTCTTCATTACGAACATGATAAGAGTAATTTTAACTCATTTTCCACTCTTTGAGTTAAACATCCAATTCATTGGTGTTGTTTTTACAATAATATTTGTGAAGGTTCTCTGATTTATTTACACTAAATATCCAATAATATTTTGTTTATTTATATTTGTAACACTTAATTATTTCCTTTATTTATCCTTAACCTAAGGATATGGTCTTTATAATGGATTTCATCTAAACATACATTCCATTGATTCTTCTTTGTTGTTATGCACCAATTCAGTTTTATTTAGTGTATATACTGTACTTTGACATAGTATATTATAAATACCTATATTCACATGATATTATAATGTTTTTATTACCTCAATTATTTTTATTCAAGTGTCTCTCATTTGGTAGGGAACTGTAACTAAAATACCAATTTAAATGTTTTAAAATTTTATTATACTAAATCCTTCTTATTGATGTCCATGTTTCAAAAATGGTGTAGGATTTTATTTATATGGACATTAATTTTTTATTATTGAAATTACTTTTAAATGTTTCAAAGTATTGTGGGATAATTTGATTCGAAAATCTATTTTAAACAGCTTCTTGATAAATAGTGAGACTTTTAAATGTTTTCAAGAAAAAGGGGGATATTTCTCTCAAATAGTTTTGATGATTATTTTCATCAATGTCAATATCCATAAATATTCCTGATTTAGGTTAATTTATTACAATAAAATCATCAATATTTTATTGAATTAGTTATTTTTTATAGTGGATGTGCTATTTTTATACCATTCATGGTTTGCGGATAAATTATTGGAATTTCATATGCTAGTTTAAATACACATGTTTATGTTAAGTTTCAAAATTTTCATATGAAGATTTCATTGGACATAGTAAGTGACGGGTGGAACCTGCTATAGCTCCTCGACCCATGGGTAGGTCTCATGAGACAAACTAGTTTCTTCACACAAGACCTTTAAAAAATCTTATTTGTAGTCTTGGCACGAGGCCTTGACTATATGGTTATGAGGTCTGACATTATGAATTCCATCATTATTAGATTATAAATTGATATTTCATGTGGTTATTCGATTAGTAGAATACCAATGAAAATTTTTTATTATTGAATTATATTCTCATCTCATATTCCTGTCATAAAGTGTTCATGTTTATTATTTTTAAATGCATGTGTTTCTAATTATTCATCGTGCCTAATTTTTATGTTATCTTCTGCTATATTGCTTACTCTTAATATGCATTTCGGATTACCACTTTCTCATTTTTCATTTTCCTAGGATATGAAGAAGTTAGTTATGTGTGACTGGCATGAATAATCATGGGATCTTGGATGTTTTTAATGGAATAAATTATGGTTTTTATTATTTTCATGTTGTAATGTTGAACTTATGTATGTCTGTTGTTTCCAAAACTACTAAACTGATCAGTCCCTCGGGACATGATTCCTTTTAATCATGACAAGGTATTAAAATAATTCATCGACTCTTGTATTTTGGGGTCAGGGTGTTACAGTTGGTACCAAAGGAATTTTAGAACAAACCTTGGAATCTAGATTCAGATAAACTCTCATTAGAGCACCTTAACCTCGTATAGATATTGAGGATTATTATAGAAGAAATTACTAGAATCTTGGTACTGTAGATATTTTGTGTATTTTCCAAGAAGTATATCCTTTTCTAGATTCGAGAAGGTATAGGTGGCTCTGGCCAGATGTACCTAGGAGTGAAAACTCCGACAAAGAGTTTCATGCTTTACCTAGGGTATCCTGGTACCTGACAATGGGCCTTACAGCACTGTTGGTTATGACACTCCTGGGGGATATTCTTAGGATAATTTACATACTCTTTACAATCCAATTTGAAGGACTTTAATATAAGATGATAATAATTGTACTTTTTAAATCTAGAGATGATTTAAATTGAAAATAAGGTGTCATCATATTCTCTAAATAATTTTATGATTATTAATAATCACATAATGCTTACTGGTTTTAGTACATTGTTGGATTCCAAGGAAGTCATAGTAACTTTGGGCATGATTTAAAAGGTTGGAACGGAGGTGTAAATTAGCAAAAAAATGGAATATTGAAAGGCGTAAAAGATATTGCGTTCATGCTGAATAAGTTTTCAAAAAATATGATCAACAACATAAATATTAACCTACTCTTGTAATCAACAAGCAAGAGAAAAGTGGTGAATGATAAGAGTTAAAGCAGTGAAGACAATTGAGAAAAGAATTTTCATTTTCCATCATGTAGGAAATGTGGAAGGAGACATTTAAGAAGGTGTCTTAATAGAACAATGAAGTGGTTTATGTGTGGGAAAGAAAAACATAATGTAATGAATAGCCGAGGAAAAACGAAGGGTACTATGGATGAAAATATAAATGGTCCCAAGAATCCATTTACAGTCATTTTTCATAAATTTAGGTGACCTGGCAATTACCCGAGTGAATGCCCTCTTCTATAGGATATCATTTTCGTCATGGATGAATCTATGTGGAAATAAATTGATGGATAAATGTTTAAAAAGTATTAGTGCTCTTTGTTGATGGGATTACATTTTAATATTTCAATCTTGTAATTGTAACCATATAGTTTGTCATGTGAAAATGATATTTGAGGAAGAATTATCTTTTCTCTTGTAGATATAGTTATAAATTATAATTTGGGATTATATGATAATTGAGTTTGAGGAAATTACATGTTACTAAATTTAGGAATGAAAATGCGAGGTGTGAGATAACATTTGTGATGAAATTATGTTATATTTATTTTGAGGAATCTATCATATTTTTGGAAATATTATAAAATTATATAGTTTTTGAAAAAGGAAAACACTAAGACCGTGTGACAACCCATCGCGTCAGAAAAAGCTGTAAGAATCAAACCCACAACCATAGTGTAATTGAGATTCATCGCCTACCACTGGACTATGTGAATTCCCTGGTTAGTGTGAATAATTAATTTTAGTTGACTGATTTTATTGATCATCACTGATTTGATTTGGGCTCTTTTGTCACATCAAATGAATATCTTTAGTATAATGAATTATTTATTATGGGATAAATGTTATTTTGGAAGACGTTTTCTCTATTGGGAATACTATATGCCTAAGGAAAATAGAATAATATGGAATTTCATTTGAAGAGTAATGGTGGGGTTTTTTACTGATGTTTTTTTTTTGGATTTATAGGGATTTGGGTAACATAGGAAAATGATTAACCTATTATATAGATTATGTGATTCAGTTAATTACTTTTATGTATATAACTTTAAGAGTAGTCAATATTTTTTGGAGATACAATTTAACATGGAAGACTACCATTGAAAAATATTTTGTGTTTTGGGTTTCAATATTAGTTTGGATTATATTGAAAGATTTTATGGGAAATTGTTTATTTAATGGTATTTATTTAACTTTGAGTATTGTTGGATTAATTTTATAAATTGAGAATAGTATTTCATTATCTAAAGTATTATTATTATTTGTGATCATCTGATCTTTTGCTAACCATTTTGGTTTTGGATAATCACTAAATAAAAGTTAAATATATAGTTCATCCATTTTGGATTATGTGATTTACTATAAGTTGATTCAAGCGCTTCAGGTGTGACCAAGTCATATTTAATACTCATCATGTTGAGTGAAAGATGAGTTTGTTCTAAGAATTACATGAAGGATGAAACTCTACTTGTCAACTATATATATATTTATTATACTATGAATAAATTAATTATTAAACTTTATTGAAGGGGTTTTAAAACCAAAAATGTGTTATCATAATGCTTAATGTTTTGTTGAATAAATGATATTTTAAATCGTCATAGATTGATGGCTTTGAGGCCCTCAATTTTAAAAATGTTTTGGAATGGTGACCTCAATTACTCACTATATATATTTATGTTTTCCCCTATTATGTGTCTCTAATTTCCACCATTTTTCTCCTAATCGAGATCATAATTTAGTGGTGAATTTTTCATCTCATTTTCCCTCTTATTAAGACTAAATTTTATTAACCCAATTTTAATGTGGGTTTTCCAAAAAGTTATTTTTAAATTTTTAACATTTTATTTTCAAATAAAAAAATACAAATAGATAGGACATAATTTCTTGAAGGAGTGGAGAATGGAATACACCAATATTTCATAGTAAGTTATTTTCATTAAATTAAAAAGATTGTGCTACATGCAACACCGAGTTCGAGCACACCACAACATATTAAACTAGCCCTTCAAAGGCAGTTATGAATAGTAATAACTAGATTTTTAATTTTATATAATCCATATAATTTTAAATTTTGTATTAAATGTTTCTTATACATATGATAAGAACCAATTCAATTTTTCAGATAAAAAAGGTATTTTTTCATAAAAAAAAAATTTACCACCTTTTAATAGAGAACCCTTTTTAAATCCAATATTTGACCCATTTTTATATTCATTTTGAAAAAATAAATTTTTCCTTTAGAATCGGGAAATCAAAATATACTTTTGATGAATTTTGGGTATTTTTTTAATAATATTCAATTTTCTATGAATAGTTTGATAAATCGTATTTTAATTCAAAATAGCCTTTTATTCTAATTTATTTATATGGTTAGATTATATTTTAAATTGTGTTTGAAGTGTAATTAGATTATATTTTTACCCATTATTCCAATGTTTTTTATTGGAATTAATTTCACTTTGAAATTATACATAAACAAGTGTTAATCTTTTGATAGTTATTGTTTCTTAAAAACACACTATTTGTTTTGACAACTAGAATTATTTTTAAATTAATTAATCCAAAATATATGTTTTTAATTTGTTAAAAAAGCCACCATTTTTGAATTTGGAATATGAAATATTGGATATGCTTAATTTTTGGTATTTTTCTGAAAAACAATAATTTTTGATGAGTAGTGAAACCACTAAGTAGTAGTTAAAAATCCGACATTTTCATTTAAATAAAATTTTACCGCTTCTGTGAATTAAATTTCAAAAATCAGAGATACATGGTTTTTATTAGTAATAATAATGAGGTTCAATCCGATGAAAATAATTTTTGGTGAATAGTAACTTTTGACTTTTGTTTACCACAGTTAAAGTTAAATAGGGTAATTCAAGCAAAAAATAATTTTATATTAATACAAAATTATATTAACACTTGTCTTAACCTTATTGGAAGAGTCATGGCCTACCATGGGAATACTTGTATAAATTTTGGGACCCCATTTAGCCACATAAATATGATAATGACACTTTATTTTAATTAACTTAAAGTAAAGAAAAAAATGACATTAACAAATATCTTTTAGTATATCATATTTACATGGGGTTATATATGTCATCTTTTTAAAAATAAATAATCAAAGTTATGATAATAATATTTCCTACATTATGGTAATTTTTTTATAATTTTTAGACATTAAATAAATTAAATTATTTATGACACAATAATGATGTAGTATTTAACTCATTATTAAATTATTTAAATAAATATGATGATTATTATTATAATGATATCCAAAACTAGTCCAATTATTATTGGATGATTTTATTTTGACCATTAGTAATCTTATATTCGACTTTAATTAGTTTTTGTCCTTTTGAAACCGAATATCACTATATAATAAAATAATATTTTCACACTTTCCTAAAATGCCCCTCCACCCCCTAATAAAAAGACACCACATATAAATCATTCAACACACCTATAAAGCCCCTTGGCTCATCCATCCCATATGAAAATAATCTCTCAATATTCCTCTATTCCTATTATAAGCCTCAACTTAGGTAGAAGGCACTTCAAGAAGTCCTTTTGGTTAAAACCAAAGGAAGTTACCCAAATTAAAGGTAACAATTTCTATTAAATTCTTTAGATTTATTATGGTTTATTTTACTTCTACAACCCCCTAAACACTTTCAATTACATTATTTTATAACAAAAACAGTATCCTAAATATATTAGGATGTTGTTATGTGAAGTATTCAAACTAAACTCACACACACCTTCATCTAATGGGTGAAGAACATACTATTTCTGTGGATGGAAACCAAACACCTCACGAAACGACAATTGATTGATTATCTCCTACCCACTATTATGGGGGCCATTATTATGTAACTATATTTATATATTATATATATATATATATATATTATTTTTATATTTTCATTATTCTTCTGTAATTCCATCTATTTCATTATTTCATGGTTTCTATTATGAGAAAAACACGATAATTTCATTTGTGGAAGTGCGGACTACCACCCCCTCAAAATGATATGACTCATTAATGCCTTATGTGTAATGTATAAAGGATGGAATTGATAATAATATATATTAATTTATACTTTAATTATAATAAACCTATGTATCATTATGTTTTTATTCCATTAAAATACAAAATAGAAATGAAAGTTTCATTCATGCGTGCATACAGCTTACCGGCTCCATGAACAGTATCTTTCATTTCTTATCTCAAAATTTTATATACTATTATAAATTTATATATACATATACTAGATATATAATATATATATGACATCTAAATCATGTATATCATTCTGGAGATAATGGACTTTTGACCACATTGATGAATTATAATTATAACAAGTTCATTTTTTACTCAAGTTCCGAACATCGATAAAATCTCCAATATGAACACATATAATTTACTAATTTTTATGGCTAGTAAATAACTAATATAAAAGGAATAATAAACTTGAAAAATGTTCTTAACCAATTAGAAATTAAATTATGTTTATTATTTAGGAAGAACAAGGAACATACAACACAAGTCGGACTGGAGGTAAGGGCTATCTTATCTCAATTTTAATTCGGTTAGATTTCCATTGTTCGCCCTTTATTTATTGAATATGGTGTAATTTGTACTTATATTGGATATATATTATCATGATTCTCTTTAAATTCATGGTATTATATTATTCATTTTATGGTTATTAACTTTTGGTCATACTACTCGATTAATTACAATGTGGTATGGAGTTTTCATCTCACTTCTTATTTCCAAGAGATTCATGCTATATTGGACACTATTTCCTTTTGTGTGGTGTTTTTACCACCATTGATTGTATTCATGGTGTAATATATTTTAATTTATGGGTATTTACATCTTCATTGTATGATCCTTGTTCCATGGGGTGTATGTTTCATAACTTACCAAATCGGTAAGGGAATTTCGAATTTCAATTTCCACTCATTGGGCTTTATGCATACTTAATTGATTAGTTTACTACAATATTATGAGTGGAATCAATACTTATAATTTATGTAGTAATTTACACTCACTTTTATGTGTATATACTATTGGTACAAAAAAATCACTCCACTTATAAATTCTCATGTCATCATTATGAACCTGTAAAGAGTAATTTTAACTCAACCTCCATTCATTGAGTTAAACTACCAATTCATTGGTTTTGTTTTTAGAATAATATGTGTTAACTTTATCCTATTGATTTACACATAATATCCTATAATATTGATTGCATTTATATTTTTCACGCATAATTATTTCATTGATTTATCTTTATCCAAAGGATTCGTTCATTATAAGGGATTTCATCTCAACTTACATTCCATTGAGTCTTCTTTGTTTTTATGCACCAATTCACTTTTATTTGGTGTATAATATATAATTTGAAATAGTATATCATGAATCCCTTTATTTTCATGATATTATAATGTTTTTATTTATTCAATTATAGGTATTCAAGTCTCTCTGATTTGGTTAAAAAATCGAACTAAAATACCATTTTAAATTTTTTAAATATTTATAATTCTAAATAATTATCATTAATGTCCATATTTCAAAAATGGTTTTAGGATTTTATTTATATGGTAATTAATGTTTAAAAATTGAAATTAATTTAAAAAGATCTGATGTGGTATGGCACACTTTGATTCAAAATTATATTTTAAACTACTTCTTGATAAATAGTGAGACTTTTAAATGTTTTCATGAAAAATGGGGATATTTATCTCAAATATTTTCTATGATTATTATAATATATGTCAATATCCTTCATTATTCTCGATTTGGGTTAATTTGTAACAATACAATCCACCATATTGTGTTGAATGAGTTATGTTTGACTGTGGATGTGCTATATTTATTCCACTCATGGTTTGTGAATAATATATTTACATTTCTTATGCTGGTTTTAATAAGAATGTTTATGTTATGTTTAAATATTTTTAGATGAGTAATGGATTGGAAATATTAAGTGATGGGTGGATCCCCCTCTTACTCTTTGATGCATCGGTAGGACTCATGAGACAAACTAGTGTTTCGGCACAAGGCCTTGACAAAATCTTATTTGTAGTCTTGGGATGAGGCCTTGACTATGTGGTTATTATATCCAACATTATGCATTCCATCATTATGAGAATATATATTGATTTTTAATGTGGTTATTAGACTATTAGAATACCAATGACTATGTTTTATTATGGAATTATTTACTCGGATCATATTCCCACCATAAAGTCTTCAGAGTTTTTTATTTTAAAAGGCATGTGTTTCCAATTATTCATTATGCCTAATGTTTATATTATATTCTTCTATATTGATTACTCTTACTGGGATTTTGAGCTCACTTCTTTCTCATGCTTCATTTTACTAGTATATGATGAATTTATTTATGATTAACTTATAGGAATAATCTTGGAAGCTTGGATGTTTTTAATGGAATAAATTATTGTTGTTTTTCTTTTCATGTTGTAATGTTAAACATATGTGTGTATCTTGTTTCCAAGACTACTGAACTGATCAGTCCATCAGGGCAATGTTCCTTGTAATCATTCCAATATATTAAAATAATTCACCGGCTCTTGGATTTTTGTGTTAGGGCATCACATCATGTCACCAAAGGGTGGGTCTTTTCTATAGAAAGGAGAATGGGATGTTCAGGTGACCAGAGATAGACTCAAGAATCATGGGTTGGGTGGAATTATATCCTAGATTTCTAGTTTATATATAGATGACACGAGGAATTCATATATGTAATTTCCTAAAAGTGGAAGATCATTTTAGAGATGTCTATCCAAATTAATTATTACGTTTTCCACTACAGTGAGAGGTAGATTTCTCTTTTGAGCCTGTTATAGGAGTGACATTGGTGTTCATTCCTCCTCAAAGGATTGCTACAAATGTGTTATGGGATATCATGAAGTAGTTAGTGAATTTGGAATCAAAGGGTTTCATCCCACCTAGTACTTATCCTTGGGGTTCACTGGTCCTTTTTGCAAAAAAAAAGTTTGATGATACCTTCAGACTTCGTATGAATTATAGGATGTTGAACCAGTTGAGGGTCGATAACTGATATCCCTTGCTAAGTATTAATGATCTCTTTGATCAATTTTGAGGAGGGTGGGTGTTCTCAAAGATTGGATTGAGGTCTTTTTATCATCAATTGTGCATTAGGTCATCTGATATAACTCTTATAGCAATTCATATCTTTTATGTTACATATGAATATTTGGTTAGGTCATTAAGTCTCACGAACGCGATGGAAATTTTCTTGGCACTAATTAACCAAGTGTTCTATCCATACTGGAATTGATTTGTGGTTGTCTTCATGAAATATATCTTCTTGTCCTCTCACACTCAACATGACCACTCCACCAATCTTGAGATTGTATTGAATACATTAGAGGAGCATCAATTATATGCTAAGAACTCAAAGTGACACATTTGAATAGACCAGATTGAAATCATGGGTCCTGTTATATCAGAAACATGAGTATCAGTTGTCCCAGAGAATATGAGAGAAGTAGTTTCCTGGGAGTAGCCAAAAAAAATATTTGAAGTAAACAGTTTTCTAGGGCTAGATGGTCACTACATACCTTTTCTACAAGACATTTCACGCATTACAGTGCCATTAAAATTCCTAATTAAAGAAGGTGAAATGTACATGTGGAAAGATGTCTATGATTCATCCATTCAAAGCGTAATGTGAGATTTACTTCAGTACCAATAATAGTTTTTTCTAATGTCGGGAAAAATTTAATCATTTTACTATGATGCACAAGGTATCAGGTTGGGAGCAATGCTTATGTAGGGGGAAGAATTTGTTGTGTACTAGTCTTGATTATTCAGGCCATTTGAGAGGAACTACCTGATACATGATCACGAGTTAGAAATAATTGTGAAAGACTTATTCTCTAATAGAACTTACCATTTTGGAGATCATTTTTTGGTATATACTAACCACAACATTCTAAAGTATATCATTTCTCAGCATTATATGAATTTGAGATGATGAAGGTGGCATGAGTACCTCCAGTATTTTGACTATGAGCTTGCCTACATGCCTGGGAGAGGAAACATAGTTGATGATGCGTTGAGAATGAGTACAAAGATACAAGTAATTCATCTGGACCGTACAAAGTGGATGCTTATTTCTCTGAGATGCATTTGATGGTGCACAAAATATGGGGATATATATTTCTTTCTTATTTGGTTATTACCTCTACTCTTCTAGATCGAGTGAAATAAGGAGACTATCAAATACCAAAGGCCTAGTCCTAAATGGGAGTGTGTTGGGAGAGGCCCTACCCTTGGGTGTACTATAGTCAATGATAAGGTCTTTCATTTTCATGGGCACATATGGGTGTCAAAAGACATACACTAGAAGGTTTTGTGATATTTCCATTCCTCAATTTGTGTAGGTAATCCTTGTGTCACAAATTTGTATCTTGATATACATCATCATTATTGATGGCCAGGTATGAATAGTGATGTAGCTGGTTTTGTTATGAGATTTTCCACCTATCTGCTGATGAAGGCAGAGCATCTACGACTGGAAGATCTTTTACAGTAGTTACCCATTCCTGATTGGAATCATAATAATGTCATGAACACTTCCTGCCAATCAAGGAAAACATCAGTTTTGAAGATCTTGGAAGTTTGTACATTCAAGTGATTTTATGTTTTCATGGTGTTCCACATCCATCATTTCAGACAGGGATTCTGAGTTTACATTTCATGTCTGTTATGACTACAAAGGGATTTGGGTACATAGGTACTTATAATTACAGCTTACCATCCCCAGATAGATAACCAGTCTAAGCGTATGATTCGGGTTTTAGAGGGCATGATACGAGCATGGAAAAAGGTTTTCAGGGGTTCTTTGGAGAGACAGTTACCTTTAGTGTAATTTTTTTACAAAAACAATTTTCAGGAAACAAATCAGATGAAACTATATGAGGCTTTATACTGTATTTCATGCTAACCACCCATATGTTAGATAGAGGGAGGAGAGTTAGCTATTCTAGGACCTCGTCTTTTCCATGAGACCATAGATCAGGTGGATTTGATTTAGAAGAGGGAAAATACTATACAATCTCACCATAAATGTTATACTGCTTGACAAAGACGACAGCTGGATTTTGAGGTAGAAGATCTAGTTTTCTTATTTTCCATGCTGAGGATGGTATAGAAGAGGATTATGAGATTGGGGAAGCATTCATATAGATATGTCAAGCTGTATGAGGTGTTGGAGAGAGTCTGGTTTGTTGCATATCAGTTTCCGTTACCTCAGTGGTATCCAACTATGCACAACGTCGTCCATGATTCTCACCTACGATGTTACTTTTCATACACGTCTCTTATTTTCCATCCCAAGGAGGTTCAGTTTTAGAAGGATTCATCCATTTAAGACCAACCTATTCAGATTGTGGATCACAACACAAAGGTCCTCCCAGGCTAGTCTATTCCCCTGGTATACGTTTTTTGGCATCACATTCGATTTTATGATGACACTTGGGAGAGGGTGGCCGATGTATGATCACAGTAGCCAATGTTGTTTGATGTTTCTTCTTATCCACCCTTGTAACGTCAATTTGTCAGAGAATTACATTAAGGAGAGGGTTTTTAGGAATCTGGATCTTCATTTCATGTATAAATCTTTATTTCGGGATGTTTTTGTGGAAAAGAGTGAATTGGGAAATTTTTTATTTATATTCCATGTACTTATGAGTACATGATGTGTACTTAGTTGCAGTGTGTTGCCATGTACTTTCCAAATAATGGATGAGTACATGGTCCTGTGAGCGGACCTGGAAAACCACATAAAGCAAGGGCTGGTTGAGGCTAGTACACGATGAGTAATTTAAAGGAACACATATGTACTTTTTTATTTGATTAATTGCAATGGGATCATATCGAATATCCATAATTGTATCTTCTTCTGGTGTTTTGTAATGGAGAGTGACAATATAACTAAGAACATCAAACCCCAACCATTCCTCCTTTCGAGATCTGATTGAGTCATCGTTAAGTGTTTTGAATTCCCACCGGTGAGTTCCCTCTTGCCCTACAGCCTCACTTCCTAATTTCTTCTCTCTCAGGAGTTATTCATGGTTGAACAATTTTGACATTTTTTGTAGATCTATAATGTTCTAGGTTGACTCAAGGTCTGAAATTCAAGTGTGTTCATCATACGACATCAAGGAAGGTGGTTTGTGTCTCTCCTTGATAGTCTTTGGATTATATATGCTTAAGATGGTGAATAACAACGTTTAGGGTATTGCGTGTTTTGGAATTTAACAGCCTTTAAATTTTGTTGTGGTTTTTTTTTGAGAATGTGTTATTGATTTGGAATATTGTTTCTTAACTTTTTAATGGATATTTTTCCCATGTATGTTCGATTATGGTCGTTGGGTCTAGGAAGAATGTTAGGCTACGTTTTTTTCCATTCCAAGTGTTGTTAGGATGGAGTTTATGTTTATATGAGATGAATGTTTTTCGCATTATGAAAGAATGTCCAAGGGGAATTGACTATGAGAGCTTCCCGATGTATGGTATTTTAATTATGAATTTTTCTTATGAATGAAAAGAAGTATTGACTGTGAGAGATGTCATGGGGTCATTGACCATGGAGGTTAAACTATAACAGATACCCAGAGATTCAATATTAAATGAACGTTGGAGAATAGGGAAATGACAGTGAGAGATTCTAGAGGTTCATAATAAAATATATTGTTCCTATATAGACCAAGGGGTATTTACCATGAGTGCTACACAAGTGGTCATTGTATTTGATTTGTGCTATGTTACACTAATGTGGTTAGACTGTTTGAGCTTTCAAAGAGGGTCACTATTATTCTATTGAATCGATTATATGTGAAACCAGAAGGGATTTGACTGTGAGAACATTCCTAGATGGTTTATTTTGAATAAATTAATTTTTGTGATGAGTCTTCCAAGCCAACTCACAAGCATGGACTCGGTCTTACTTGTTTGTTTCATGGTATTTTGATACATTCGCATTCTGTAACATTGAGGATACATAGCACAGTCTAGATCTGAAAGATACATTATTAAATGATTTAATAAGTAATAATGAAAATGAATGTAATTGGAAACTATAGGATTGTTTACTTTTGGGTATAGTAGAGTTTATTGCATCATTTTTCACATTTCATGTTATATATATCCACTAACAGTTAAGTACATATATTTTTGTGGTTTCCTCCTGGGATTCATCCCACACCGTATTTGGATCAAGACATTAGACCCAAATATATTTTATTTTTGCAGGTATTGGCAAGGGAAAGTGTCCTTCTTCTTCAGGTACTTGATTGATGTTGGAGTTGGGGAACACGAGACCAAGGTTAGGATTGTTATGTTGTTGGAATTTACTATTTTTTCTACTTTGATTTCTGTAGTGTATCTCCTGCATTATGAATTATTTAGATACATTCCTCGATACATGTTACATGAATCATTAATTTATATTTGAAGTTGTTGATTATACTATTAGTCATCAGTTGTTTTCTTATTTTATGGTATTACAACTTCTGCTATTATTTAGTCTTTGTTATCATTTTGTTACTCTGCCAATGAAAGTATAGTTTCCCAATTACCACACCAAGGCCCTAGCTGCTAGTCAGAAACCTCTGGCATTTATGGAAATTCTCTTAAGGCCTTCTGACAAACTGGGTGTGGGGCTACTTTTGGTGGCACCTAGAACTAGTAATATACAAGATTAGTGGAGAATAAATATGAACACCAATAATGAGATATCCCAAGGAGGTTTTCTACATTGTTGGATCATTCAACATGGAGGACCACTCAACTGTTATAGCCAGGAGAGCCTAATTGAAATGTATTTTTGAAATTTTTAACTAGTAAATCAATTCATAGTTGTAATATAGTGAACCGTGATGTTAATATTAAATACTACATCTAGTTATATGAATATTCAATAAAATACATTATGATCTGTGGAAGAATGTTTTTGGTTTAGTGTATTTGGAATCATGTAGACATAAAAAAACATCATCATAAGAGATCTAAAATATCTCACAAATTTTTTTCATTAAATTCACCATTCATAGAGATATCATACATAAAAAATTCATCATAACCAAGGGAATAAAAATATATGAATGGGTGATCTCAGTTTCACAGTATGGGTAAGAATTGAAGATATCAGTGGTCAACATAGCCTAACATTTTCTTAAGTCGATGAGAACAAGATATTATCATCTAAAAACCATACCTCATCAAATAATAGATCATAATAAAGAGTAATCATATAATTTTTCTAATTTCGTAAGACATAAATCATAATGGAATCAATGAACATGTGCTATGATAGAATAACATTAACATAATACATAGTCTTTTGGAATTCACAAAGGCATATATAATCATTTCCATAGTCATGGATCATTTACAAGATTATTAAAGTTGATTTATCCCCCCCCCAATTCATTCATTTCCATAAACTAGGCTAACTACCTAGTCTATAATAGTGGTGAGAGTCCCTTTCTTAAATTGGAAGACTCCCCATTCAGAACTGCATTATATCATTAGATATCTATTTGTCTCCAATCCATTTGAGAGGTATATAACTATCATCACACACATCATATTGTAATAATACATTATTTTTTCTTCCTCAAGATGTTAAATCAGTTATAATATATCATAGACTGTGGAATAGAAACATGTTTTATAAAATCTTAAATATTTGATCATAATATAACCATTGGAAAATAATTGGGTTCCCTAAACATATCATCATAACCATAATATACCATCTAGAGAATTTATATGGATGGTATATTCGGATAAAAACCCCACAAAATCAAACATAACATCAATTGATATTATCAAAAATGGAAATTTAATTTCAAAGATCTGTATAAAAGTTCTTAATAAAATTACCCTTTTAATTTGAAAATAATTTACATAAAATCTATAAATATAACAAATATTACTGAAAGACATTTCTTTGAAACAGTAAATTGGAATATTTAAAGGATACTTTAAATCCATGATTGGTTATAATAATTTTAAATTTAGGTCATTTAATGAACATTAACATTCAGATTCCATTAATATTTAAGATAAAATGTAAAAAGTACTTAATTATGAAAATTATTAGAAGATTTATCATAATAATTAGTAAAAAATAAAACCATGGGTAGTTTTTTTAAATATATATAATAGAACATAAAAAAATCATGATAACATTTTTATGAAACATGGAAAATTATTCTCAATAAAAGAGAGTAATAATGTTGGTTTTTGAAAAAACAAATTCAGAATCTGTAGTTATTAGAGAGAGGTAAATGAAAGTAAAAAATTAAATATCAAGAAATAAATATTGGATAAAAATAATTTTTGGATTCTTGATAGATTTTTCTCCAAATCTAATCATTAGATTCTTAGTCATAAACAATCTAGGTAAAGACTGATATTTTAACATAAAGCCCTTACCACATTAGTAACCTTCAAATCAAAGACAAAATAAAGAGATAAGATTGTATGGGAATTTAAATAACCAAAATCTTCATGATGATAATCATAAAATAAATTAATTGGATGTAGATACATTATATAAAAGTAATTGTTTGTGAATATGGAACGTGTCTAATAGAAATAATAGTGATGAAAAAATCCATTAGCTCAACACCAACTTGTTTGGAAAGTGATAGAACCCCGTATATAAGGAATATAATGTAATTATAATATTATATTGGAGTCATATATAGAGTTTTAAAATAATAGATTATCCCCTTCCAAAATTATAATTCCCATTTATTAGTAATTCCTGATTAAAATCATCGTTTCCAAGTGTTAAATATTTCATTTTACATAAGAATTTTGATTTGGTATTTCCTTTCGATTTAAATAGTTAATAGTTCCAATATCACTTGAATAATATTCATGATTTCAAAATAATATATATATATATACTTGTATGCATCCATAAAAATGTAGATATGGAAAAATGATTTACACAATTAATGCATAATATAGGCTATACGTTTACAAGAACACTTTTTCACATATCAAGGATTAAAAATTAAGAAATGTAAATATTAATTATAATTAAAAGAAAAATTAAAATACCACCTATATCTTATATATTTGTTAAATATATCCTTTATATCATCTATGTAAAGAAGAAATGAAAAGTGTATCACATCGCTTTTTCGAGGTGTTAGTCCATACATATGCCAGAGCAATGACATCCCCTTCCAACAGATGTGAGTTCATAAAGGAAGATTTGATATAATTACAATATAAAAATAATTATTACATAAATATAATATATATTCATTTAAACAATCAAAATAACCATCCATGAAAGACTGTGATGGAAAATGAATTGAATATCTATATGATGGTGGTAGTCCACATGTACACACATATAACAATTTCATACCTCATTTAAAGGGAATGAGTGTGAATAAATGCAGTTACGCAATCATAATAAAATTTCTATATATATAGTATTTCAAAGTTATTATTTCATTAATAATACCATATATTTGAAGCTATAGTATACAAATTGAAAGAGTTCGAGTATGATGATAACATCTTAATCAACATTCCTCATTTATAACGCTTATTAAGTTATAGTATAATTGTATTTAAGAAATTAAAATAGTGAATAATATTTAATAGGATACATTTTATGATAATTGAGTAGAGATTTTTGGTTCTTGAAGGCTTACTTTAGTGTCACTAAGTGTAATGAGGGGTTTCCTTTTATGAGTAGAGGAGATGACACACATTGAATTTTATAAAATGTGATGACCCAGACCCCCCTTGGTCCCATCCTTTGCCAAAATCCGGATCCTTAAGTGGTGCCGATCGGTGAGACCGATCGGCGAGACCGATCGGTGAGACCGATCAATGAGACCGATCGGTAAGACCGATCGGTGAGACCGATCGGTGCGACCGATTGGTGAGACCGGCCGACGTCTCCCGACCTTGCCAAGTTGTTCTAGTAACGCTCCTTTTTCGCAAATAGGGTTTTAAACCCTATTCTGCCTTGTTAAAAATGTCTTGGAAATTCGAAACGCGCACAAAGGTTTTAATTAAATGCTTCATTAATTCATGGGTCGGTTTAAACCACCCAGCACCTTTAATGATGTGTCAAGCTGCGTGGTCAACCCATGACTCCCACGTCTTACGTGGTTTTGCGTTTTCATCTCAACCGTCCCCGGATCTTATAAATTAAGGGTTAGGCCATGGCTTCCCCCTTCTTCGATCGTGGCTCTTCTGGTGCATCGGGACGGCCGCGTCGTTATCCGTAAAGTTTCGCGTCCCCGACCTAAACGTCGATCATCTATCAACATGTAGGGAATTTCTTTCGTCTCTCACTTCTGTGTATCATGCGGGGCGGGCGTTATTCTTGTCCTTATGGAATGGGTTGAACCAAACCTAAATGAAGATAATAAACGGAGTTCTAATGAAAGAAGGGGAAGGGGTTATGATCGTTGTTATGCTTTATCCTGTGATCTTTCCTTTTGTTGTACTTGTTTATGTTTCTGAAAATTGAGGTCGTTGGTGGTCGTTGTATGTGCACTGATGAATCCCCTCGTGATGTTTTAAATGGGTTGCTGAATTTGTGAACTCCTGCTGTGAAATTGGTTAATCACGTACATCCGGCTGAATAATTGAAAGCACCAGGATCAACCCTTCTGTGATAATTCCCGGTTAGAACACACGGAATTGGAAATCATGGAGTGTGTTAAGTCGTTTAAATCTGAAAATCCCTAACTTGTGTTGGTAGTGGTGGTTGGTTGTTTTCCTTTCGGGCCGATTGCTGGAAATGTGGGAGGGGATGGGATCCCCTGTTCTTTTATACTCTCCGTGGTTGTGTGAATTTGGGGATGGGATCTCCTGTTGGTATGGATTCGGTGGTTGTGAGTTTTAAATCCGAGTGGTTACTTGTTGATATCGCAAATTGGGGAGAGATCCTCTGTTAACAGAACCGGGTGTGAGTGTTTTGGTTGATCCTTGCTTTTGACGCTTTCCTTGGTTATGCTTATGGTAGTTGCCCAGTAGTGCTTAAAATCAATTGAACATTTTAACTGAACGTGAAACAAGAATGGGACAAATGGTTTTTGTGGGAAAGGGTCGTGAACTGTGACTTGGGTGCAGTGGTGTTGTGTTCTGTAGGATGGCTAGGAAAACCTAAGCTTTGGGTGAGTGTTTGTTACCTATATCTATACTTGTAGCTTTGTGTTTCTTATTCGCACCCCAACCAAGTTGAGCACTCAGTGCCGAACACCCCCATTTATGGGGGAATGGTGTTTTTCCCAACACTATCCTTAGTGGATGGTTATTAGCTCCTTTTCTACTCCCTTTCCCGGATAGCCGAAGTATCTTCGGGCAGGCTGTGATGGCCTAAAGTCCATTATTATCCCAAGAACCTTCGGGCAGGGTGTTGTGGTTGTTGGCCAGGTGTGTGCGGCAGGTGGTTTCCCAAGTGTCTTCGGGATGAGGCCCAGGTGTGTGCGGGCGGGATTCGGCAGTGGGACTACGTGCGGTTGTGGCCCAGCTGTGTGAGGGCGGGATTCGGCAGTGGGACTGTGTGTGGTTGTGGCCCAGTCGTGTGCGGGCGGGTGTGGCAGTGGGATTGCGGTGAGAATGGCGGGATTGGTCCGATGCGTAGGATGTCTCAATAACGAGTGGGAAAGTGGAGCGGGGTACCCAAACATCGATGTGCTCTTATATATATATTACTTGACTTGCGTTATTTGGGGAGTGAGCCTTGGTGAGGCCTGGGATGGATAGTTTTCCTTGTTAGGTGTTTGGTTTACTCTTTCTCACGGGACTTTAGTACGTTCCCCCACTTGTGCACGAGAGTCTTGGTTTTCCCTACTGAGTGTACGTGTATGCTCACCCTACGTATATAAAACTGCTTTCAGGTTTTCAGGAGGACTACCAGGGCTGTGCGGGACCCTACTAGTCAGGCAGGGGGAGCTGTTCAGTTGTTGTTTTCTTGTTTTTCTTTTGGTACTGTACTCACTTGTACTTTCATCTTTTTGTACTTGTACCTGTTTTAGTTTATTTATACATGCATATGGGACTGGGTTGGGTTTATTTTCAGCACCTTGTTCTTTTCTCTTTTGGTGGTTGTCTTGTCCTGTTTCCCGATCCAAAATAATAAAGGTTAATGCTTCCCATATTTGTGTAAACTCATACCCTTGGTGCTAGTCGCCACCCCAGGGCCTACTGGAGGCGGGACTCTGGGGTCATTATCTCCCTTTCACCATTGCCATCTCAGGAGGGGCATCTTTGATGGAAGGGGGTCGTGACAGAATGGTATCAAAGGTGAGGTTTGAGAGATAGGACGGAGTCTGGAGTTAGGCACAGTGAGGATTGCATGGGGTGGTAAGGCAACGGTGTTGGGTGACCTTGGGGCGTGAATTAGGCCAGGGAAGACCGGCTAGGACACGGGATTTTAGGGCTCCCCGTGATCCGATGCAAGGACTCTGGACCTACCGAACGACCAAGTGAGGCCACACTGATTGCAGGGTAGAGACCCTAGGAAAGGTACATGCATCATAAATGACTTGTGTTCTTGTGTTTCTGGGATGTCTTGGGAATTAAGAATAAATTAAATCTTAATAATTTTTAAGAACGATTTTTTTTTGCACTACTTGGGCTTAGGCATTCCTTGTTTACCTTGCAGCTATGGCACCTGGAAGGCGACCACGTGTGGTACAGGCGATCGAGGCCCCTGAGACTACCTTGGCCAATCGGCAGAGAGCTGATCGAGAGGAAGAGGACGACCAGTGGTAGAAGACTCTTCGAGCCTTACAACGACAGGCCCTCGAGAAGTAAGAGGGAAGCACCTCCGATATGAATACAGAAGGCTGGCTAGAGGAGTTAGTCATAGCCTTCGGCCTGATTCGGGCCCCGACCGAGTACTGGGATCCTCTGGCTGTTAGACAGATGGGAGGAGCGGCACGTCAGTGGTGGATGCTTCACCTGGGGAGTAGGAAAGAGTTTGAGGTTTCTTGGGCGGACTTTGAGAAGGAGTTCCGTGTGGAGTTCCTCTCCTCGACAATGAAGGCGGAGAAGAGGCAGGAGCTACTCTCCCTCCAGCAGGGGAGCATGTCTGTGAGGGAACTTGGAATCAAGTTCAAGGACCTCCTGCATTTTGCTCCGGACCTCTTCCCCGATGAGGAGTCTCGGGCAAGACGTTTGGAGGAGGCGCTCCGACCCTCCCTCCAGTATGATGTTACCCCCTTTACCCTTCCGACATACTTAGAGGTCCAGAAGAAGGCCGAAGTGGTGGAAAGGATGCATGCTCTGGGCGGAGTGTCACGAGAAGGGATCCAGTTGGGTCCATCAAAGGGGAAGGCCGTCAGCACCAGGCCTCCAGCATTGGGACCCTCCAGGTTCCGACCCGCAGGGAGCAGACCGCAGAAGTTCCAGTTTCGATCCCCTGGCCCACGTTCTTTTCCTTCAGGCTCGGGACCACGGTGCTTCATCTGCGGGAGCCCTGAACATCTCCGAAGTCAGTGCCCCGATCGGGGGCAGTACTGTAGTGGCAGTCATCCCCAGCATCCGCCGTAGCAGCAGTTTCCAGCCAGACCCTTCCAGCAGCAGCAGCTGGGAAAGCGAGCTCCCGCTCCTCCGCAGGCAGACGTTGGAGGAGGAGGCCGAACTCAGGGCGCCCCCCGGGAACCTCGACCAGGGCGTGGTCGGGGAGGTGGCCGACAGCCGAGGGGCAGGGGAGCTGGGCGTGGACAGCTACACGCCGCAGAAGCAACAGTTCCAGCAGGACCAGTGGTTTTTCGAGGTACGATCAGTGTGTTTAACACTCTTCCTTATGCTTTGTTTGATACCGGAGCTTCGCACTCCTTTGTTGCACCCAGTCTGGCTCGTGCCTTGGTTCTAGATGCCGATAGACTTCCAGTGCCCCTGGTGTTGAGCACACCAGATGGAGGTCAGACCGACTTGCTGTTCGTTTGTCGGGGATGTAGACTGATGTTGGGACCACATCAGTCGGTTAGGGATCTCCTTCTGCTACAGATTCGGCCGTACGATGTCATCCTAGGCATCGACTGGCTATTTTCTATGTGCGCCGTCATCGACTGTTTCCAAAGAAGGGTGGTGTTCTCAGGTTTGGACGGACAGCGTGTTACCTTCACCGGCGAGCGGAGTTGTCCGAAGGGAAACAGGAGGGAGGAACCTCTCCTCTCCTTGTTGACCGAACTGATGATAGGATCAGTAGATGCGGAAATGGTGGAAGTACCAGAGATCGTTCGTGAGTTTATGGAAGTCTTTCCTGAGGAGGTGACGACTCTACCCCCTCGACGTGATATCGAGTTCGGGATAGACATGCAGCCCGGCTCTCGACCAATCTCGATGGCTCCTTACCGGATGGCACCTTCGGAGCTACGGGAGTTGCGGATACAGATTGACGATCTGATGAAGAGGGGTTATGTTCGTCCAAGTGCGTCACCGTGGGGTGCTCCGGTCTTGTTCGCAAAGAAGGCGGATGGTGGCCTCAGGTTGTGCATCGACTACAGGAGGATGAATCAGGTGACGATCAAGAACCGCTACCCTCTTCCGAGGATAGATGATCTTTTTGACCAGCTGAAGGGGGCAGGATGGTTCTCGAAGATTGACCTGCGATCCGGGTACCACCAGCTGAGGGTGAAGGATAGCGACATCCCGAAGACGGCTTTCAGGTGCAGGTATGGTCACTTCGAGTTCCTGGTCATGCCCTTTGGTGTTACGAACGCCCCGGCCGTGTTCATGGGGCTTATGAACTCCATCTTTCGGGAGTACCTGGATCGGTTTGTGGTGGTATTCATCAACGATATCCTGATCTATTCAAGGTCAGAAGAGGACCATGCAGAGCACCTGAGGACAGTTTTGGAGGTCCTCCGACAGCACCAGTTCTATGGGAAGTTGTCAAAGTGCAAGTTTTGGGCATGAGAAGTGCACTTCCTCGGGCACGTAGTGTCTGAGCAGGGGGTAGCAGTCGACCCATCAAAGGTTGAGGCAGTTGTTTCTTGGGTAGCACCCAAGAATGTGGCGGAAGTTCGAAGTTTCCTCGGACTGGCAGGCTACTACCGGATATTCGTACCCAACTTCTCCCGAGTAGCAGCCCCTTTGACGGCTTTGACCAAGAAGGACCAGGTTTTCGTGTGGAGAGAGCAATGTGAGTCGTCCTTCAGCTACCTAAAAGGAAAGCTGGTTAGTGCCCCAGTATTGAGATTACCAGAAGAAGGGATAGCCTATGAGGTATTCTGTGATGCTTCAGGACAGGGCCTGGGGTGCGTATTGATGCAGTGACAAGTGGTGATCTCTTACGGGTCCAGGAAGCTACGCCCCCATGAGCGGAACTATGCCACCCATGACTTGGAGCTTGCAGCGGTAGTGTTCGCATTAAAGATGTGGCGACATTACCTCTTTGGGGAGCGCTTTGTGGTCTTCACCGATCACAAGAGCTTGCGCTATATCTTCTCCCAGCGTGACTTGAACTTGCGACAGCGGAGGTGGGTCGAGTTTCTCCAGGACTGCGACTTTGAGATCTCGTACACTGAAGGTAAGGGAAACGTTTTGGCTGATGCCCTGAGCAGGAAGCCGCATCAGGAGGTGGTTCGGGAATCTGCTGATGCTTGGAAGGCGATGGGGGAGTTGGCTGCCTTGAACTTGGATGCAAGGGTGGAAGGTACTAGAGGCTGCTTGTTTCAGATGACGGTACAGTCCTGTTTTGTTGTAGCAAGTGGAAGAGTCTCAGTGGGGAGATCCTGAGGTGGAAGTGTTGAGGGATCGTGTCGACCAGGGGAACGCTCCGGAAGGATGGTCGGAGGACAGAAGACACCGGATGCTCTTTCATGGGAGGTTGTTTGTTCCAGAGGTGACGCGTGATGAAGTCCTTCATGAGTTCCATAGCTCAGCCCTGGCAGTACATCCAGGTGTTTCGAAAATGTACCAAAGCCTAAGGGGACAGTTTTGGTGGCCTGGGGTGAAACGGGAAGTGGCAGAGTTTGTGGCTAAATGCCTGGTGTGTCAGTAGGTGAAGGCTGAACACCGCGTTCCTGGTGGTTTGTTGAATCCTTTAGATGTTCCCGAGTGGAAGTGGGACGACGTCTCGATGGACTTCGTCACAGGACTACCCAGAGCTCAGGGCGGGCATGATGCTATCTGGGTAGTGGTGGATCGATTGACAAAATCTGCTCACTTCTGGGCTATCAAGGAGTCAGGACCTGTGAGTACCTTAGCACAGAGGTACGTGGATGAGGTGGTGCGTTTTCATGGAGTTCCGAAGACTATCGTCTCAGATCGGGACACTCGGTTCACCTCACGAGTCTGGAAGGGGTTACAGCATGCTTTTGGCACCCAGCTACGCCTTAGCACTGCTTTTCACCCTCAGACTGATGGACAAACAGAGCGGACAATCCAGACATTGGAGGACATGCTGCGAGCATGTGTTCTGGATTTCGGAGGATCATGGGTACGAATCTTGCCTTTAGTAGAGTTTGCCTACAACAACAGCTTCCACTCTACTATCGGCATGGCTCCTTTTGAGGCTTTGTATGGAAGACCATGTTGTTCACCCTAATGTTGGGCAAAGGTTGGTGAGACTGGTACTCTTGGACCAGAAGTAGTGAAGAGCACCACGGAGAAAGTCCAGCTAGTGCGGGAGAGGATGAAAGCTGCTCAGGATCGGCAGAAATCTTATGCTGATCGTCGGAGGAGGCCCCTAGAGTTCGAGGTGGGAGATCATGTGTTCTTGAAGGTTTCCCCTCGACGGGGGCAGCGGAGGTTCGGAAAGGGGAGTAAGCTCTCCCCTAGGTTCATCGGACCTTTCGAGGTGCTGAGGCGAGTTGGCGAGGTAGCATATCAGCTAGCCCTACCACCTTTGTTGGAAAGGGTCCATGACGTCTTCCATGTCTCCCAGCTTCGTCAGTACATACATGATGACTCTCATATCATCAACTGGGGAGAGCTAGATGTGGGAGAGGACGCGACCTTCGAGGAACGGCCAGTCAGGATCGAGTATCGCAAGGAGAAAGTGCTCTGTGGGCGAACCATTGTCTTGGTTCGTGTGTTGTGGAGACATAGCGGCCTCGAAGAGAGTATGTGGGAGAGGGAAGCACAGATGTGTTCCCAATAACCCATGTTGTTTTGAGGTTTGTTCCTTTTTTACCTGTTGTGGTAGAACGTTTGACTTTTGGCTATGAAATGTACTAGTCTCTTTCCTCTGTTATGTGTAGAAAGCCCCGGCTAAAGGGAAGAGGGAACCCGACCCCTAATCAAGATGCATTAAGGTGGATGCGATTAAACCCGTGCGGGCGAGTCAGTGCCGCCCAAAGCGGATAATATCTTGACATGGGGAAGGGGAACTCCCCAAACCCACATGACCGGGCGGTTTGGCGTGGTATGTTGCTTGGTTCTTGACAGGGGGGGGGGTGTTTTCAATTAGCGGGGGTTCACTCCTAAGAGGTATCTTTCGAAGATGGTTGTTTGGACCCTCTCTTTCCTGGTTTGTTTTGATTCTCGGGGACGAGAATCGTTTAAGAGGTATCTGATGTGATGACCCAGACCCCCCTTGGTCCCTTCCTTTGCCAAAATCTGGATCCTTAAGTGGTGCCGATCGGTGAGACCGATCGGCGAGACCGATCGGAGAGACCGATCGCTGAGACCGATCGGTAAGACCGATCGGAGAGACCGATCGGTGAGGCCGATCGGTGCGACCGATCGGTGAGACCGGCCGACGTCGCCCGACCTTGCCAAGTTGTTCCAGTAACGCTCCTTTTTCGCAAATAGGGTTTTAAACCCTATTCTGCCTTGTTAAAAATGTCTTCGAAATCCGAAACACGCACAAAGGTTTTAATTAAATGCTTCATTAATTCATGGGTCGGTTTAAACCACCCAGCACCATTAATGATGAGTCAAGCCGCGTGGTCAACCCACGACTCCCACGTCTTACGCAGTTTTGCGTTTTCATCTCAACCGTCCCCGGCTCTTATAAATTAAGGGTTAGGCCGTGGCTTCCCCCTTCTTCGATTGTGGCTCTTCTGGTGCATTGGGACAGCCGCGTCGTTATCCGTAAAGTTCCGCGCCCCCGACCTAAACGTCGATCATCTATCAACATGTAGGGAATTTCTTTCGTCTCTCACTTCTGTGTATCATGCGGGCGGGCGTTATTCTTGTCCTTATGGAATGGGTTGAACCAAACCTAAATGAAGATAATAAACGGAGTTCTAAAGAATGAAGGGGAAGGGGTTATGATCGTTGTTATGCTTTATCCTGTGATCTTTCCTTTTGTTGTACTGGTTTATGTTTCTGAAAATTGAGGCCGTTGGTTGTCGTTGTATGTGCACTGATGAATCCCCTCGTGATGTTTTAAATGGGTTGCTGAATTTGTGAACTCCGGCTGTGAAATTGGTTAATCACGTACATCCGGCTGAATAATTGAAAGCACCAAGATCAACCCTTCTGTGATAATTCCCGGTTAGAACACACGGAATTGGAAATCATGGAGTGTGTTAAGTCGTTTAAATCTGAAAATCCCTGACTTGTGTTGGTAGTGGTGGTTGGTTGTTTTCCTTTCGGGCCGATTGCTAGAAATGTGGGAGGGGATGGGATCCCCTGTTCTTTTATACTCTCCGTGGTTGTGTGAATTTGGGGATGGGATCTCCTGTTGGTATGGATTCGGTGGTTGTGAGATTTAAATCCGAGTGGTTACTTGTTGATATCGCAAATTGGGGAGAGATCCTCTGTTAACAGAACCGGGTGTGAGTGTTTTGGTTGATCCTTTATTTTGACGCTTTCCTTGGTTATGCTTATGGTAGTTGCCCAGTAGTGCTTAAAATCAATTGAACAATTTAACTGAACGTGAAACAAGAATGGGACAAATGGTTTTTGTGGGCAAGGGTCGTGAACTGTGACTTGGGTGCAGTGGTGTTGTGTTCTATAGGTTTTCTAGGAAAACCTAAGCTTTGGGTGAGTGTTTGTTACCTATATCTATACTTGTAGCTTTGTATTTCTTATTCTCGCCCCACCCAAGCTGAGCACTCAGTGCCGAACACCCCCATTTATGGGGGAAGGGTGTTTTTCCCAACACTATCCTTAGTGTCTGGTTATTAGCTCCTTTTCTGCTCCCTTTCCCGGATAGCCCAAGTATCTTCGGGCAGGCTGTGATGGCCTGAAGTCCATTATTAGCCCAAGAACCTTCGGGAAGGGTGTTGTGGTGGTTGGCCAGGTGTGTGCGGCAGGTGGTTTCCCAAGTGTCTTCGGGATGAGGCCCAGGTGTGTGCGGGCGGGATTCGGCAGTGGGACTGCGTGCGGTTGTGGCCCAGGTGTGTGCGGGCGGGATTCGGCAGTGGGACTGCGTGTGGTTGTGGCCCAGGCGTGTGCGGGCGGGTGTGGCAGTGGGACTGCGGTGAGAATGGCGGGATTGGTCTGATGCGTAGGATGTCTCAATAACCAGCGGGAAAGTGGCACGGGGTACCCAAACATCGATGTGCTCTTATATATATATTACTTGACTTGCGTTATTTGTTGAGCGAGCCTTGGTGAGGCCTGGGATGGATAGTTTTCCTTGTTAGGTGTTTGGTTTACTCTTTCTCACGGGACTTTAGTACGTTCCCCCACTTGTTCACGAGAGTCTTGGTTTTCCCTACTAAGTGTACGTGTATGCTCACCCTACGTATATAAAACTGCTTTCAGGTTTTCAGGAGGACTACCCGGGCTGTGCGGGACCCTACTAGTCAGGCAGGGGGTGCTGTGCAGTTGTTGTTTTCTTGTTTTTCTTTTGGTACTGTACTCACTTGTACTTTCAGCTTTTTGTACTTGTACCTGTTTCAGTTTATTTATACATGCATATGGGACTAGGTTGGGTTTCTTTTCAGCACCTTGTTCTTTTCTCTTTTGGTGGTTGTCTTGTCCTGTTTCCCGATCCAAAATAATAAAGGGTAATGCCTCCCATATTTGTGTAAACTCATACCCTTGGTGCTAGTCGCCACCCAGGGGCCTACTGGAGGCGGGACTCGGGGGTCATTATCTCCCTTTCACCATTGCCAGCTCAGGAGGGGCATCTTTGATGGAAGGGGGTCGTGACATAAAATATTAAATTTTTTCATGAAATACTTTATGAATCTAATAATAAAGGACATATATATTATTATGGGACTATATTAGGTCATATATGTGATAAAATATGATTTATATAAATTTAATTGGAAAAAATTCCATTATCTCTGGGTTAACCCCCAACAAACCCATTATAACCATAACCATGGTAATAAATTTTTACTATTTATACTACTCATTAAGAACAATAAATTAAATTAAATCGTTATATAATATTAATTATTCAAATTCAAAAACTGGAATATATTTATTTAAATTATATTCATTGAAATGCTTGATTTTATTTTTTAAAAATAATGACACAAAATATGATGAAGAACAATTTATCGAAAAATGTATTCATAAATATAAAATGATTATATAAAAAATAAAATATAGAATATATTAAAATTACCATATTTATATTATTAGTAATATATGGGAAATAATAATAATTTTGAATCATTTTAAAACAAACTTATTATTTTAAAATTCATAATCTCAAATAAGAGTTTTAAATTACAATCATTATTTATCTCTATTCATGGAAAATTCATTAATTTGTGAAAATTCTCCAAATTTATAAAAAAGATTATTTTGAGAAAAATTTTTTAAAATAAAAATATATATTTTTAAAATAAATTTTCTAAAAATTGAAATAATTAATTATAATATATTTTTTAAAAAGTAATAATATACAATATTATTGAAAAATAAATTTTTTAAAAATTTATAGAATTTACTAAAAATGATAACTTATTTATCAAAAAAATTTCATTATCTAGAACCTCTATGAATTAGTATCCAAATATTTTTATTAATATTTAATCAAAATTTTTAATAGCTAGGTTATATTTGTATACTATTTTGTAGTTTATTTAGACTAGAGTTCACATATAATAAAAGTTATTAATGAAATTAAAATAATTTTAAGAGAGATATGATTTAAGTTATTTCGGTCAAATATCTACCTATGATAGAAGAATATGTGAAAAATATCATATATAACAACAAGAAATATATTTTTAAAAACACTAAAATTTAAATATCAACTCCAACATTCCCTAGGACAAAATAATTAAGGTTTCAGATGGTATCTCCAACCACATGCCAGCTACTGGGTCTCATAGTAGATATGATGAAATATATATGGTTGGAGATCCCATAGAATCCAACACATAAAAAAGACTGTGTTGTTTCCACGATAATATATAAATTAATGATGAAATCCTCATTTGTTCCACATTTAGAGCATTTCACCTTGAGTGAATCGGAGGATGCCTTGTGATGATTTCCCATGCATGTTAATGATTTTTGGAGGAAAAAAAATCATGTATAATTTATAGATAATCATTACGTAGAATATAAAGAATATTAATATAATATTAATAATGAATAAAAAACAAAATATTCATCATGTACTATCTATCAACCACTTTTTATTTCAATGTGCCCATAATTGTAATGGTGGACCACATACCTTTACATCATCATTATCTGCTATAAAAAATAAATAACATTATTGATGATGTATATGATATAATATATACATAATGTACCTCAAAATTCATAATCTATGATAATAATTGGTCAATTCTATTTTTATTTCAATAGTAGGGAGCCCATGATTTGATAAGAATCAATATCTTATTCAGTATGACATAATTATTTTTGATGAAAAGAATTATTGAGTAATTAAATAGGCCTCTTTATGTTCACATTTGAGGGTGGGGAATGTATTAATCAAAATAAATCACCATTTTGGTTCATTAATGATAGGATCTAGAGAATATATTCTAAAAACACTCTTCATATCAACCAATGGGGGAGGCTTACAATGTAATTGAATCCAATGGAACACTAAAAACAAGAAGTGAAAAAATAATGTATTCTAAAAATATTCATATAAAATATAGGAATAAAAAAATATGATTTTAATCATATCAATCAATTAATATCCTCATTCCTGCTGCTATTAAAATAATGATGGATATTGGATAAAAATGTAAAACAATTTATCTCATGACCAATAAAAATAATCTTCCCATTATTATTGATATGTGTTGTATGTTAAGAACATCAATAATAATACATTTATCATATTCATGGAACAATAAAATATATAATAGAAATGATTTGAACATCCTTTTTTTCTAGATTATAATGAAAAATTCCAACTCATAGTATAAGGGTAATTCATACCTGAAACCTAAAAATTGAAACCTAGAGGGTTTGGGATATTTTTACCCACCACCAAAACTGTATATTCCACTGATGAGAAATTAGGTAGGATTGATTATGGATCCACATTTGGGGAAATAAATGTTCACTTGGCTGAGACCAGTCTTATTCATACCTTAATAGATTAAATTCACACCCTTCTCTATTTTCATAAAGTTGGTGGGTGATAACATCAAGATATCATGGTATCAATAATGCTATGGCCTAAGGTGAAACAACAATCCCTAAGAAAATAAAAAACACAAAAAGGGACCACAATTTTATAAGATTTTCTGACAATCTAAATTCATGGTTGATGTAAATGATGATCATGATGGATATTTTGAACATGATGAAACCTTATAAAATGATGACAATGATGATGTGGTAGAAGACTTTTGATATGCTTCAATGGGTGTATTAAGGGTTGAGTTCCCTGGATTGAAAACAAACAATGATCCATTAGGGGAAGACCTTTTTCTTTAATTTTTCTCCACATTGAGTTATATTTGTAGGGGTTGAAAAACCTATATCAATGGGGAACCTATAGAGTTGAGAATACAGTAGAGATTCCATTTCCAACAGATCATTGAACAATACAAATAGATTTGGGTGAAGTTATTTCTAGGACCCTATTTTATAATTCACCAAAAGCTATTTTGATAATCAAGGATATGGATTTACATTCTTGATATAAGATGAACATCAAAATAAATTTTTGAGATAATGTAGTGATATCATAGGGATATTATCCTAAAGCCAATGATATTATTTATGATGATCAACCCCATGTATATAGGTAATCGAAATCACCAAGAAGGACAATCTCATCTAAATAGGGTAAACAAATCCATTCAACTCAGTTATAATCAATATCAAACCTTCCATTTACCATTATACCTTATATATCACCCCTAGATACATGAATTAAATTATCATTCTAGTATAGTATAGGTGGGCCAACTATGGAATAATCAGAAAAAGGAGACTAAAGTTTAGAAAACCATTATTTCAGAATCATATGAAATTGAATAAATGTAATCACTAGTTTAGCTATAGTTATGGAGATATTTTTATTTTGTTATATATATTCCCTCACTAAAAATCCTTAGAGGTCTTAGTTTCAAAAATATCAATAGATTTGTGGATTTTAGGAATCATGTCACTCACTTAACATCAATATTTATCTCCATACTAGGATCCCCTAAAAAATATGTATCCTATCATATGTTCACTATTATAACAATATAGGTCCCCACAATTCTCTAGTGCGGTGATGTTCCATTTGTAACTATTTCTAATAGGGTAGAGCTTCATAAAAAATTTATGTATAACTTCAACTAAAAAATGGATGCAACCCATATTAATGACTTTTATAACTGTAAATATTGTTGAATGAAAGTGTTTCTTAAGTTATTATCTAATGTAATTTTTTTACATAGTCCATAGAGATTCAATTTATAGAGGAAAATCATCATTATTTTTTACAGAGCATTCAAAAAAACTCATCAATACCCATATCCAATATAAATACGATGTGGTATTCTAGTAATTCTATAATATAGAAAAAATTGAATGATAATGGACATCGAACAACCTAAAAATTTCTTTCAATTCAACTACCACTAAAAAAGTGTTAGAAATTAGTAAAAGTCATCTATTTCAATGAAGAAAATAACAACCCATACCCCATCCCCAAAACAAGTTAGGTGATAGGATGCATTTACAACTAAATGTCAACATTTACAATTTTTTTTAGATTCCCCCAACCCTAGGAAACAATTTTCCTCTATGGGGAAAATATTCACCGAATTGAAATCCATTATGTTTATAGTATATTTATTTTAGGAATTTTTTTTTTATTTATATCAATATTGTAAAATGACATCACCATTTTACCTGAGGCCATAAAACCTAATATGATGTGTCTTGAATGACATCATAATTGTTACCTATTACATTAGATTTTTGGGGATTGTAATTCTGGTATTCCTATCTTTTAATATACCTTATAGAGGCAATTAAATGATAGAGAAGTTAATTTTACTCATAAAGGAATATACATGGCCCACATATATAAATTCTTTTCCAATGATGAAGGGGAAATGAAAGAAGAGACAAATAATATTTCATATTATATGGTTATTGATATATAGAATTCATATTTTTACTAATAATTTGAAAAATACTATATAATAATTTTAAATAAATAGTTTATTGTTTGTGTTGAATAGTGAATAAAAAAGTTTTTATTAATATAATTAGTTTTATGACATATTATAGATAAGAGAATGAATTTATTTCTATTAAAATTTTCATAGTCAAAATATATACCGAATAAGTAAAATAAATTTATTAAAACTAATTTAATGTATTTATAAAGTATATTTTTATAATTTTAGTACCTAAGTGATATTTTCTTCCAATAAAAGTACTATTTTTGATCATTTTCGTAAATAAATAAATAAATTTTAAAATTTGGTTTATGAATAATTTAAAGGTCAAAAAATTATACCCAATTTTAATAATAACTAATAAATGTTATGATAACCTATACTATACATTATTTTAGTGTAAATTATTTTTAATATTTAAAATGTATTTTTTCTAAAAGTAGTATATCATTTCGTTTTTGATATTTAAAATAATAGTTTATATTTATATTTCAGGAAATTAAATTATGAAAACAACTATTTTTAGTAGTGGAAATTTTTTAATGTAAAATTATAATACAAAAAATGAATCCCATAAGATTGATAAATCTTGATTATTATGGAATTAGTTACGTTTCATATCATCTTGAAAAATCCATTCCAATACATTATTGAAAACATTCATAATAGGTTTTATAAATCATCGATCCTAAAAAAAAATTTGTTCATACCAAGGGACGTACATTATATTGGGGTGATTTATAAATCCATGTAAGGAATTATAAAAGAATCATAATATGAAGAATATATGACATGATAGATAATGTGGTGTATAAATGGAACATAAAATGGGAAAGGATCATAAACATGAATAATAAGGAATGATATAGTATGGTAACATAATGGAATCATCTGAATATGGAAACAAATTTAAACCTGAAATCAAAAACATATATCATGGATAAGTATTAAGACAACATAACATGGTGTATTAGGTTCACTACCAAATCTGTTTCATGGTGTCTCACGGGACCAAAAAATAACCTAACACATCATAACTCTATATAATCCTGAGTGTACATGTCACTTCAGTATCATGTACATGAATATGTGTTCTACGTAGATTTTTCGTCATATGATCATATTTAACCACATTTAATTCGACGATTAAAGAATATTGAATATAGAAATTGAAGTCACTAATAAAATAATTCTATGTATGTGTATTTAAATACATTTGAGTAGAAATATAAATGGTGCCCAGAATATGAATATTTGGAAATAAAACATTACAGTGAAATACTGACAGCACTCTATGGTACATGGAGATTCATAAAACAGATTAATGATACATAAAGGAGAAACTCGATAATTGGACACCGAATATAAAGTAATAGTGATTAGTTTGAATTATTACAATACTATGAAATGAAAATAAATTGAATAAAATGAATAATATGTTTGGATAAATTGGATAATGAAATTACACCTTAATAAATTTATACATATTAATGACTTTACTAAATGCTATAATGAGTGGAAATTAGTGATCTATAATTATTTTTTAATAAATTGGAAGGTAGAGGAATCTATATAATGTCAAAGAAACATAAGAAATTTATATTCAGATGTAACGTCTTTCCCCCTTAGGCCCATGTCTTGACTACCCCAAGCTCATCATCCACAGGCCAGGGGCAGGGGACTAGCATTAGAAAGCCAAAAACCAAAAATTAAAGGAATTTCATTTAAAAACAGTACAAAGATAAATACTTTACACTCCTTACATGTAAAAAATGATGAAAGTAATGTTGAACAATAACTACTAAAAAACAAAAATAGGGGTAAAAGTGTTGAAAGTAAAGGGGCCAGTATACAAGGCCAACTGAAAGAATAATATTGAAAAGTGAATAACAGGCTCTAGAGATTTCCCACCAAGGATCCTAACAAAAGGGTAGTTATAGCTTGTCACTATGGATCTCCATGTCAATCGGTCGCCATAGTGTACTGTCTATCTCGGGCTCTCCAAAGTCTCATTTAAGCTGTTAATCAGCTACAAAAGACCTAACAAGGTGTGGGTGAATCCTGTGAAGGGGTGAGTATAAAAATACTCAGTGGGGACACCAATACCATTGAAGGTATCTCGTAATTCCACAAAGAAAAACCACAAATCATGATCTCAATCAAATGGACCAAAGTAAAAGACATTTCACAGTGGGTATTCAACTTAAATAATATGAATAAAGATGATTAGACATAAGATAGATCGTCTTATTCTATTGATGGGCTTAGATAACAATATGAAATGGTTTGATCCCCTGCCGATCCACAAAGGGTTACTATACTGCTGATCTATGATAGGGCTCTCTAAGGATATCCCATGACGAGTTGTGGTACTATAGATCCACAGAGGGTCCCTCTCATGCTGATCCATAGTGGGTCGTGATACTGCCAATCCACAGAGGGTCTCTCTCCTATTGATCCATTAAGGGATATTCCATTTCCGATCCACAGAGTGTTTCTCTCTTTCGTATCCACAGAGGGTCACACCATTGCTAATCCATAGAGTTTCGCTCTCTTCCCAATCCAGGGAGGGTCACTATTCACTTGATAGCCACCCACTAGATTCCCGAACCATGTACGTTTGATTTCTGAGGGTTTTTATCCTCACGAAAATAGTCATATTTCAACCACCATGAAGTCTCACTTAGAGGTAACCTAATGTACCGTTGCGTCTTAAGGGTTCTAACGCGATAGATGGTGCATAGATTGGGTGCCCATACTTTATGATATTGGAAAAAACATAAAAATGGTCTTGTGGGATTTGAGTCCAATAAAACCACACCATACTCAAATATTATCTAAAACGCAAGTGTAGTATCTTAAATGTACAATATGTTCACTAGGGTCTCCACTCCATAGACTACATGTTAATCAGATGCTTGGTTTGGGAGTTACATCAGTTTAGTAAAAGAGGGCCAGTTGAGTCTGTGTTTGGTAGGGGTCTGGCCCAGCCGGCCCATTGGGCTATCGATTCTAGCCTGGCCGGTACGGGGAAGGCCTGGCCGGTAGGGGTCTAGCCCAGTTGGTGTGGGTCCGACCTAGTTAGTGGGGTGCAACCCAAATGTTAGGTCCAACCCGCATGGAGAACCAAAATCTCGTGGTACATGCTAGTTACATTGGACTGAACATTGGGCATCAAGTTCTTCTAGCTAGTTGCGCCAACAGGGTGTCTCCCCATCTCCAAAAGCATCATACAAGAGTTTGTTGTTCTGGGAATTCGCCGAGAAGCCGGAGCGGGACACTCATATTCCATGCAGTGCATCAGTGTTGCATCCTCCACCCTCCGCAGCGGTCCGACTATAGAACCATGATGTCACAGTGCCTATAGGTGTTACATTCTCCATGCTACAAACACAGTTTAGACCTAGTGCTGTTGGTGTCACCCGAAAGGCTCCTTCCTAGGGCCGCCAAAGATACCCCGGTGGTCCGTTTTCATTCCCATTTTTTCCTACAGACCTCTTAGGTCAACTCCTTCACTGCAAAGAACACAGAGCTCCCTTTATGCCAGGTTTCTATATCGCCCACAAAGAACGCACAAAATCCATGAGTGTTAGAGGGTTCGAGACTTGTTCGGATTGTCTTGAGCCCTCAATGATAGTGTTTTGTTAATTTGTTGATACCAATCATCATAAAGATTAAGTAAAACTCCAAATTAAAATCATGAAACAACCACAATGAAGAATGAATGAGTCAGGGATCAACCCTCATGTCATTTAATCCTCTTTTATTTTATTTTACAAGAACAGGAAAAATAGGAATCATTTAACACATAGAACAATTAAATCCCCTACCTGGATTCAGTGGAATTCACTGTGGAAAAGGAAGGGATTCTGTTTTCATTGTCATTCGACATCTTACGCCGCTTTTCAATATTCAAATTGATTCCCTCATCCATCATCTTTCGTTTACTGATATTCATTGGAGAGGAAAGTCTCTGGTGTCACATCAGAGGTTTCTCTCGCAGTTGTGAACTCATTTTCCAAAATATTGAATAAAAAAATGAATTCTTCCTTGATGTTGTGTTTATTAATGTGGCTTATTAATGAATCATAATGAAACATTAAATAAACAACTATTGTAGTTTCACAACAAAAGTAACAGGTCATTAAATGAATCTTATTTAATGATTTTAATTACACTATTGTCCCACCAATCATCACTCAATGGTTGAAGAATAATAAAATAAAATATAAATTTATTTTATTATTATTTTTTGAAAAGAAAAAAAAATATCATTTCCATAAAACCGTTTTCGGTAGATGATATTCTTCACCAAAGAAAATCTGTGCACTGAAAAATCAATCATTACCATAGATTTTCAAAACGAGGACCTATTCAAAAGATAGAAAATCATTCTCTCAGATTCACAGAATGGACCTTCAAAAAATTTAGCAAAATTCATTTTAGGTTCTGTGGGCCTCAGAATCACGTTCCATAAAATTTCTATGTCTTGTAATAATTCCATATAATTAAAAAACATTTTATGGAATTTTCGGCTCTCAAAATTCTCCCCTACTTTGGGATTTACATACCCAAAATACCCAACAAAATCTATGAAAAAAAGGGTGGTACTTAGCACGAATCTGAGCTGCCTACTCCTATGTGCTTTCTTGGAGTTTCTCATGCTACCACTGAACTCACACCAGAGGGATCAACCATTCAAAAAGGACCCTCTCCTGTCAATCCTCTATCACTATAGGGTACTCTATAAATTTCACTCCATCATCAATGTACATCATTACCCATTTAGTGACGTGCGATGGGTCATGAATGTATCTCCTCAGTTGTGGCACATGGAAAACATTATGAACCTCGTCAAATTGTGGTCGATGATTTAGTTGGTACACCACCTCGCCAACACTGCTAAGAATTTGGAATGATTCGATGAACCTCAGAGATAGTTTCCCACCCCAGAAAAATCTGTTCAATCCTCATTGTGGTGAGACCCATAGGAAGACATGGTCTCCCTCCTTGAACTCCATGGGTATCTATCTCCTATTAGTATAATACTTATGCCTACATTGTATAGTATTCATCCACTCCTGGATGATGTTCACCTTCTTAGTGGTTTCTCATACCAACTCCTGACACATAAATGATGACTCCCCTTTGTTTGTCCATCATAGAGGAGATCTACATGGTCACCCATACAGGGATTAAAATAGTTCCATGTAGATTTTGGAGTGATATCTATTGTTGTATGTGAACACCACCAGTGGATGATGGTCCTTCCAACTATAGAAAAAATCAAGGATGCAAGCATGAATCATTTCCTCTTGTGTTTGTACAGACTGTTACATCTGGACATCTTTCTTAGGGTGAAATATGGTTCTCAAGTGTAGCTGATTCCCAAAGCACTCTTGTAATCCCTTCCTCAAAAAAATGTAAAATGATCTTCACGATCTAAAACGACCGTCAATGGTCTCCCATGTAGCATTATTATATAATGACTATAGAGGAATCCAAAGTCCTATAATGTACCCTGCTCTCTGAGGGATAGAAAATGGGATGACGTGGTGACTGGATCAATGATCACCCAGATAGAGTCATGGCCCCTGGATGTGTGTAAAAACAAAATCATGAATTCCAGGGAGATACCATCCCACATCTATTTTGGTACCTCATGTGGTTGTACTCAGTCTGCTGGAACCTGATGCTCAACCTTTACTTGCTGACAAGTGAGGCATCATGAAATGAAATCTGCTACTACTTTCATCATCCCTAGCCACCAATACTGTTGTCGGAGGTCCTAGTACATTTTTTTCTATTCTAGGATGTACCTCAAAAGGGGATTTGTGTATATCCCTCAACATCTCCTCTCGAAATGTTACCGGCACCATGGTGCATCCCCTAATATGGATTACGTGCTCCCGACCTATCGAAAATTCATTAGGAGCCTATCCTAACGATATCCAGGCTCATCGATCCTCATAGTCAACATCCCCAAATGGTGCCTCTCAAACTTTCTGAAGGAGTGGGGGAGTGACAGTCATACACTAGAGGTATGCTGATTCATCACTATCCATAGAGGTTATCTGCAATGTAGCTAGCTTTTCTGTCTCCTCCATCAACATCTATAGAATTGACCTCCTTCTTAGTGCGTTTTCTGAAGGACCCCGGGACACCCTGAGAGGGGAGGGGTGAATCAGGGTGACCACTTTTTCTTTTAATTTGTTGGATCTTGTTCCCACGTTGGTAGGAACTTGTTGAACCTGTATGATGATTACGATCAAAAAGGAAACATTCACACGCACAGAGAAGACACAGTCATTTTTACTTGGTTCACCACTAAGGGCTACGTCCAAGGAGCATACGCCGACAGGTTGCCGGTCGTACCTAAATCCACTATGCTTCACTAGCTGCGGATACAAAAGTTCGGGTACAGACACCCTGTCCCAGGCTCACTGCCTTTACAATAGTTCAGGGATAACTCACTGCGTCCCTCGGGTCACTCCCGTTGACTCCCCCTGGCTCCCTGCCGTTGGTGAAGTCCCACTCAGTTTATAGACGTGTAGGTCTCTTCTTCATTTGCATAATAGTGCATCCTTTGTTGAATGTAGATGCTCTATTGAAGTCCGATTCTCACCAGAAGAAGAATATCACTTTTCCTCAAATGAACCGAGTAGTTTCTCGGCTTTCGTGCAGCTTCAGCAAGGCAGGCGTGCTTCAATAGTGTCTATGTCCCCTTTTCAAGCCCGGCGCGCAAGTCTCTCGGTGGCGCGCAAGTCTCCCGGCGGCGCGCAAGTCTCAGGCGCGCAAGACTAAACTGGCGCGCAAGTGTCACTGAAGCACCTGCGCGACACTGCCTTCTTGAACTAAATACTTGCGTGATCCACTTCCTTTCTCTTCCAAACTGCCTTGGGAGAACAGCCAAACACCAGCGCGCAAACTCTACTTGCGCGACAAAACAACCACCTGCGCGACTCTACCACCTGCGCGACGAGAGCTCGAACAATCTCTCGGCCTTGAACTCCGTTCGAAATGAGGAGGGGTGGTCCAGTATTTATAGGCAAACTGGACACCCTGCGCGGCGGCGCGCAAGTCCCTCGACGGCGCGCAAGTCCTGTCTCCAGATCCTCTGTCGCGCAAGTTACTTGCGCGACCCAACCAACACTTGCGCGACCTTCTTTCCTTAGCCAAATTTTGATGTTCTGATCCTCAAAAACATAAGGCGCGCAAGTCTTTCATCCTCCAAGAGTTCGGCGCGCAAGTATCTTTGCCAAAAACACTTTACTTTATTTACGGATTTTCAGGCCCAAAAATTTGGCAAACACTGGGAAACAGCGCCACCTTCACTACTGTTTTCTTCCTGAACGGTATGATCGCTTTGTTGGTTCACACCCTGAACTTCCACTGAGGATTGACAACAAACACAAACCATACACCAAATCATTCTTTGAAGAACCTGGTTCCAACATTTTCTACTATGTTTCCCTCCATATGAGTGTAAACTACCACAAAGTCATAGTCCTCAAGGAACTCTAGCAATTGCCACTATCTCAAGTTTAGTTCCTTCTTTGAGAATATATAACTATGACTCTTATGATAAGAGAAGACAGAAAACCATTCACTCATCATGTAGTGACACCATGTCTTCAACGCAAAACCAGTGTTGTTAACTCATTGTCATTGGTCACATAGTTTTTTTCATTTTTCCTCCAGTTTTCATGAGTTGTAGGCGATCGTCACTCCCTCTAGCATCAGTAAAGATCATATTTTTGTCCCTGATGCGTCGCAGTAGACTACATACCTAGAACCCTCTACTGGTAGCCTCAAGATGCAGGAACTCTTCATTCTCCACCTTAGATCCTAGAAACTATGTTAGCATATCTTGTTCTATAATATGGGGTTTCACTTATTTTTTAAAGATTATAAGGGTGCTTATACTATGGAAAAGTCAGGAACAAATCTCCGGTAGTACCCAACCAACCCCAGGAATCTCCACTCTTTAGTCATGCTCCAAGGTGGCTCCCACGCGAGCACTAATTCTATCTTCTCTAGGTCCACTACAACTTTATCTTATGAGATAACGTGTCCCAAAAAGTGGACTTCCCAAATCCTAAACTGGAACATCATGATCTTTTCCATAATGCTGCTTCTCTGGGATTGTATCAAGGAATATTTATAGATGTTTTTGTACTCCTCCTCCTTAACCGAGTACAAAAATATAGCACCAATGAAGACCACCACGAAGCGATCGAGGTAAGGATGAAAGGTCATGTTCATGATCCCCATGAACACTACTGGGGCATTGGTCACATCGAAAGGAATCACAAAGAACTCATAGTGGAGATAACGACATCTAAATGTTGTCTTCGGTATGTTCTCATCCCATACCCTTAGCTGATGATATCCAAATCGGAGGACTCTCTTTGAAAACCACCATGATCACTTCAACTAATTGAAGAGATCATCAACCCTTGGCAGAGGATACTAGTTTCTTATAGTTACATGGTTCAGGTGATGATAGTTCTCATAAATCCTCAAACTCCAATCTGCCTACATGGTAATCAATTTCGGGGATGCCCATGGAGAAACACTAGGCATAATGAACCCCTTCCTCTACAAGTCCTCCAACTATACCCGCATCTCACGAAGTTCCAACGGAGCTAACTAATGTGCTGTTATAGATATCAGTGCCTTATTTTTTGTAAAGGTCTATATATAATTCTACCTTTCTAAGAGGAGGATCACTCATATCATCCTTAGGAAATGAATCAACATTCTAATCCACCACTATAGGATAGGTCAGACTCCTCCCATCCACTACAACGAGGGGGAGGTTATCCATCTAATGAGTGATCAGCTGCACCCTCCTCTAGGAATGTCTATCATGTGTTGTAAAGGATACCTTATCACAGTTGAATAAAAACCTAATCCCATCCTCACAAACACACCATACATTGTTCTTAAAATAGCTGATCTGAGGATGGATGATGGATAACCAGTCCATACCCAAGATGAAGTCGTAAGGCCTCAACACTGCTACTTGGAGATCCAAACCAAAGTTCTTACCTACTAGAGTAAACTCACACTGCTAACACCAGTGTATAATCATCAAATCCTCTCTCGTAAGATTATCTAATGATAAGGATCAAGCCAACGACTCCACTAGAATCTTCAAGTTTCGAACAAGAGTTGTGGAAATGAAGGAGTGAAAGGAACCTATGTCTATAAGAACTGGAGCTAGGGTGGATTAGAAATAGAAAATTACTCGAATCATCTCTTGAGAACCGTGGTCTTTGGACTCTAATTCCTCAAGATAAGAACATACTTCTCCACCTACTCCCTTAGGTCGGGTGGACCACATAGATGTTGTGGTAGTAGTAACTCAAACATCCATCCACTTCTTGCTTCACTACCTACTTTTATGACACCTCTGCCACCCTACAGACCTCCTCACTCGATCCTCTATCAGAGTTTGTGAATTCCATCTCCAGTCTAGTAATCATTAATACGACGGGTCTTGTAGTCGTGAGCCATGTTACTCTGCCCGCCGCATGAGTGGCAAAGTCTTCTCCCATATTGACCTCATCTGCCTCCTGATCTCTGCACCTCTGACCGGAAATTCTATGGACATCCTCAAAATGGTCTGTCCCACTTGGGCCTCATGGTCATCTTCATACTTCCTACTGCAGATGACTCGGCTACCTGTCGTTTGTTGGTGGTTCTCATCGTCGGTGCCTACAGAACTAAGAAGCACTCCACCAATAATGCTCTCTCTATAACTCAACCATCATTGGGATGTTGAAATATATCCTAGATTATATGATCTACCATCAGAGTTCCAACTCAATGGTCTGGGCCCTGAAGAAAGTGTCTCGAACTATGTTTGTGGAGTAGTGAGAGAGGTCAGTGAGTCTCACCGAGTACTGGGTAACTTTCAGTATGCCCTACTGTAAGTGCAGTAGCTCTCAAATACATATATAGCATAGAGTCGGTGGTAAAAACTCTATCCTAAAGAGGATCTGGATGACCCAATAAGAGATATTCTCCTCCTCGTGTGTCTAGATCATCAAGCTCAACCATCTCCATGTTGTCCCTTAAAGGAAACTAGTAGATAAGATAAACATCTAGTCTGATGGTGTCTCAACCGAGCAGAAAACTCAGGTTGTAGCCTCCATCTAGTCCTCACCTACATGGGGATATGTCTTTCATTTAAAACTCAAAGTCCTCTCTCTATGGAACTCATGCAACACGCTTAGTCAATATGAACTATCCGTTGGTGGAGTTGGTGGAAAATGCTTCCCTACGGGTGGAGGTGTTGCTGGTACACCACCCGAAGTTGCTATCTCTGTAAGAGGGCCCCGCACTGATGACTAATCACTCAGTGGGCCTTCATAATGATTTCTCCCTGGAATAATGGTTGGCTGTCTATATTGAGTTATCCTATAAATAAATAGGTGTTCCTTGGTAAATAAGTTAAAACTAGTTTTCTGACTCAAAATAGAACGAAAGAAAAACTTTTTCATGACACATGAAACTTTTGTTTACATGTAACGAGTCAAAAAATATAGTTTAGGGTCATAGTGTATGGATATGTCGGCTTCCACCCAAACAATGGACTCCAAATACTGAAATCCAATCTCATGAAACTTATCATTATTACTCCAATGTATAGTGCAAAGTTATAGTTCTTCTATTAGAACTGAACACCGTTGATACCATTTTGTCACGACCCGTCCCCTGGCGACCGTTCCCTGATTACCCCAAGACCACCTTCTATAAGCCAAAGGCAGGTGACTAGTACCAAATAAGAGAAACCCAAAAATAGAAGGAATTTCATTAAAAACATGTACTCACCGAGATAGGGTACACTACATACAAGTAAAACAAAATGGAAAAGAAGAAGAAAAACCACCACTCGGAGTAAAAGAAATCTTTGCATGTAAAGGGGAACATATAGAAGACCCAATAAAAGAGTAGTAAAGAAAAAAAACCCATGATCTCGAAATCACCAATCAAGGATCCTACCTGTAGGGTATGTACATCTCATCACTATAGATTTCCACATCAATCAGTCACCCCCGTGTACTATTTAGCCCTAGCTCTCCAAGGCCTCAGTTAAGCTGTCCATCTTCTGAACAAGATAGAACAAGGTGCGGGTGATGTTCATACAGGGGCGAGTATAAAAATACTCAGTAGGGACCCCGGGACCCCTTATGGTCTCTTGGAATTCCATAAGGAAAACTATAAATCATGATTTGAATCACATGGCACAAAGTAAAAGGCATCTCACACCATGCATACGACATAATGAATAGAAATAAAGTTAATTAGTCATATGCTATACCATCATATTCTATTGATGATCATTTATTAAAATATGACAAGGGTTTCTCCACTGACGATCCATAAAGGGTCGCTCTACCACTGATCTATGATGGGTCGCTATACAGATGATCCACGATGTGTCACACAATTACTGATCCACAGAGAGTTTCTCTCATTTCGTTCCACAGAGGGTCTCACTATTGCTGATCCACAGAGGTTCCCTCTCTTGCCTATCCAAAGGGGTCTCTCCATTACTGATACAAGGTGGGTATCTCTCTTGCTGATCCACATAGGGTCACAACATTTCTGATCCATGGAGTTTTTCTCTATTGCAGATCAACAGTGGGTTTCTCTTCACTTGACAGCCTGCCACTGGATTCCCACACATTGTACGTATGACATCTGAGGGCTCTACACCTCAATTCATCAGCCATATTTCAACCTCAATATTATCTCACTTAGATTTAACCCAAATTACCTTCTTGTCTTAAGTGTTATAACGCAATAGACGGCGTTTCCATCGGATTCCTGGTCTTGAAGAAACAGGAAAAAAGGTAAAAAGTACCTGGTTAGATTCGAGTCTGATCCAACATAGAAGTAATCCAAATTTATCCTAACAGACATGTAGAGTATCTCAAATGTAATGAATCATCACAAGGTTCCTCAAGACATATATGACACTTCAATCAAATGTATGATTTGCGAGTTACGTCATTTTCAGTGAAACGTGGGTGGTCGGGGTAGGGTTTGGCTCGCCTGGTAAGGGTGTGGCCTGGCTAGCGCATGTCCGGCCCCCCTATAGAACATGGACAGTGCTGCAAGGGATGGTTATTCTATATTGGATGTGGGTGTTCAGTTCTCCCCATTGGAGGTTCCATTGGGGCGCCATACCATCTCCCGAAATGGCCAGCACAAGCAAGCCGTTATGTGCATCCACCGAGCGACCCCAAGTTAGCCGCTCCACTTCCATGATGTGCATCAATTCCATGTCCTCCACCCACCATGGTGCCTATGGGTTCTTAAATATCTATGTGGTTGGCACTGGCTGGACACTTTCCTAGGTCTTCATCGCCACCGAGTTAGCAGCTCCTTCTGCGGGCCACTAGAGATGCTCTGGTGGTTCATTTTTATTCTCATCTACAGTTATAGACCTCTTGTGTCACTTCCATCACTAAGAATCCCACATAATTTAGTACACGCTATGTTTCTCAATCTCCAATGAAGAATGCACAATATCTATGAGTGGAGAGCACCTCTATGTGAGTGCGAGAGACCCACTGTACTTGATAGGTGGAGTACCATTGCATTCTATGCGGGGGAGCACCTCTGTTTGAGAGTGGAAAACCTGTGGTGGGGAGAGCCTCTATGTGAGTGCAAAAGACCCATGATACTTGATAAGGGAAGTACCTAAGAAGTCCAAGGATAGAGGGAAGCACCTCTGTGTGATGCGGAAGGCCTTCTGTACTTGATAGAGGAGGAGTACGCCACCATCTGTGGGATCAATAATAAAAATCCTAATTTGACCTGAGACAATGCCATTTGTGTTTTCCCCATGATTGAGATGGGTTACTATATAACTCATGTATATGTAGGAGAATATACCTAAGTAATGGTTTTCAATTTATTTTGTACTTTTTTGTTTATCCTTGTTTGATTTTGTGGGACCTTGATGGTCTCGGGGTCCCTACTGAGTATCGTTATACTCACACCTACATGGGCTATTCCTTAACCTCTTTGTGTTGGTTGAAGATGATGGACAACCCTGACTGAGGCAATGAGTAGCAGGACTGAATTGTAACTGGAGGTGGAACACTCTGTGTGACAGTACATGGAGGGGACGGATGGACGTGGACTACTGAGGAGGCCATCTGTACCAACCTTTCAGGTAGGAACCCCGGAGGACGACCCAGTAGCTACATTAATTTTTGTGAGTTGTACTGGTATTTCTGTTGTACTTTTAATTTCTTATTGGTATTGTAGATCCATCCCCCTTTACATTCCATCACATCTTTTTTATAATGTTTTACATAGTGTTTTTCTTTCATTTGTGTACTCTTTTTTATGTGTCTACTCATATCAAGGAAATGTCTTCCCAGTTCTAGCAATTTTTGCCTTTGGTCTAGTCACAATGCCCTGGCCATTGGAAGGCGGGCTTGGGGTAGTCATGATATGGGCCTCAGGTGTCGAGCCCTGAAAAATTGGTATCAAAGGAGTGAGTTCTACCACAGAACAAAGAACTCTGATCTTTCTTTTCTTTGAATAAATAGTGTTAAGGGTACTAAGTGTTGTTTTCAGTTCAGTGAGTCTTGTGTTAGTGCAGGAGGCCAACGTATCCTTACACCAGGACCCTGACATCTTTTTTCCAACATAGTGCATGAATACACTAATTGTGTGCGTATTTCCAAAAGTTTACTTTATGTTAGATAAACCATGTCAGCTCATGAGGTTTAATCTTTTGACCATGTCGCATCTATTTCATCCATAATTCCTCCCACGAATGACTAGTTAGAGCCACGAGAGTCATATATACTGACAACCCACTAAGCGACAAGGCGCCAGTGCATGGCCCTTTTCCAGTAGAGGCACCAGCGCTGCCAAATCCCAGTGGGCCACCGACGCCACCGTCCCTAGCAGCAGACGATGCACACCACTTGAGCACATTGAACAAGTTCCATCGGTAGAGGCCACCCATGTTCAGTGGAGAGACGGACCAAAATGAGGCTGATGATTGGATGGAGGCTGTGGTGAAAGTTTTTCGATTGGTAGGGACATTAGCTGACTTTATAATGATCCACGCTACTAGCCTCTTTCAGGCAGCAGTAGGCAGATGGTGGATCTTGATACTCCACGTCCATGACAGGTTGATGGTACTCTACGTAGACTTTGAGTGCTTGTTCCAAGAAGATTTTGTAGCAGCCACTCTACATGCTATGCGGATACAGTAGCAACATCTTCTACAGCAGGACAACATGACAGTAGAAAAGTACTCAGCGAGGTTCACTGACCTCTCACACTACTCCACATATATGATATGAGACCTATTTTTTAGGGCCCAAACCTTCGAGTAGGGGCTTAGGTAAGAGAACAGAGTTATGATGACCTCACTTAGCATCCTGATGCATACAGGGTTTCTAGAGAGAGCCCTCTTGGTGGAGAGTTTACTTGTTGAGTAGTCTCCAGTAGCAAGACCCACCAATAGCTGACACGCAATGGAGTCTTATGCAATTGAAGGTAGATAGATGTCGTAGAGGTTCAAGAGGACTAGACCTATAGGTGGTCTCCCTCATGAATCATGATTGATTGTGCGTGTCACACAGAGTAGAGACACACATTCCAGTAGAATTCCAGGTTACTCATGCGGAGGGAAGGGTTACATGGCACGTGACTATCCGACCCGCCATTCTGATGATCACCATATAGTTGAAGGACCTCCCAGACAAAGATAGAGATTCGATCGAGGAAGTTCGCAGGAAGCATGCAGACGTGGAAAAGGAGCTGGTCATGCAGCTGGAGGTGGAGGACATATTGAGGTGTTACTGTCACCACCACTAGGAGGTCCACCCCGACCGTAGGGAGCAGGTGGGTAAGCGAGAGCTCAGCTTCAGGCAGCTGAATCATTTGACCATGGTGCTCCGGTGATGATTCAAGGTACGATCTATGTCTACTCCACCGTAGATGTTGTTCTTATATACACACGTGCCATTCACTCTTTCATTGTCACTACCCTCGTTCAGAGCTTGGAGATTCTGATGGAGCTGTTGGCTCGATCCGTATGGCTAGATACTCCTACGAGAGAAGACTCGATGATTACGCATTAGTGCCGACAGTGTGAGCTTACTCTAGGTGGAAAGAGATTTGGCTGGGATCTCCTACTAGAAGTTTCGAGGCCTTACAACGTCATCTTTAGTATGGACTAGTTATCTATAGTCCATGCTCAGATTGACTGTATTAGGTGAAATGTTAGGTGTCATCGCATGGATGGGACCAGGTTTACCATCACAGAAGAAAAGTGAACCTTTGCAACATAGGACAGACTTACTCAGAGGAGGGTGCAACCAATCACTCACTTGTTTGCTTGCCTTACCCTCAGAGCAATTGATGTGGAGATTCTGACTTATCCTATAGTGTTGGAACAGTACACAGATGATTTCCCTAACAATGTCCCAAGACTACCTCATCGCAGATAGGTGGACTTATACATTGAAATGTACCTTGGGAATACACCGATATCTTCTCCATCATATCGGATGGCTCCCACTGAGCTTTATGAGTTTTGGGTAAAGCTGGAGGACTTGGTGGGGAAAGGATTAATCTGGCCCAGTGAATCTCTGGGCTACACCGATTTGGTTCACCAAGAAGGCAGACGGGAGCCTGAGGCTTTGGGTCGACTATTGTCACCTGAACCAGGTGATCGTGAAGAACAAGTATCCACTCTTGAAGATTGGTAGCCTCTTTGATCAGCTGAAGGGAGCTCAGTGGTTCTCGAAGATAGTCCTTAGATCACCATATCACCAGCTTAGAGTTCGAGATGATGGTGTGCAGAAGATTGCATTCAGGTGTCGGTATGGCCACTATGTGTTCTTGGTAATAACCTACGGCATATCCAATGCTCCAAAAATGTTCATGGGACTCATGAACAGAATCATCCAGCCATACCAGGATTGCATTGATGTAGTCTTCATCAACGACATTATGATCTACTCGACTACTGAGGAGGAGTATTCATACAATTTTCAGGTAGTAATGGACACAAACCGAGAGCAACAGCTTTACGGTATGCTCTCTAAGTGCCAGTTTTGTATTCGAGAGGTTCAATTCTTAGGACACATCATCTCAGAGGCTGGAGTTGTAGTAAATCCATCGATGACTGAAGCTGTACTTCCTTGGGATCCACCAAATAGTGTGATGGAGGTACGGAGTTTCTTGGGTTTTGCTGGATACTATCGTAGGTTCGTTCCGGAAATCTCCAGAGTTGCAGCCCCACTATCATCATTGAAGAAGAAGGGGAAAACCTTTGTTTGGTCAAAGAGATGTCAGCAGAGCTTTCAAGAGGTGATGTAGAGGCTGACTAGTGCCCCCATCTTGAGGCATCAAGTGTAAGATGTTGGTTATGTAGTCTAGTGCGACACAGCAGTGACCAGACTCGGGTGTGTCCTGATGCAGCAGATTGTAGTGATTGCTTATGGTTCTCAGCAACTAAGACAACATGAGAAGAATTACACAACCCATGCCCTGGAGTTAGAAGCAGTGGTCTTCACATTGAATATGTGGTGACACTATCTGATGGGATAGAGTATTACCATGTATTCTTATCACAAGAGTCTTAGGTATGTCTTCTATCAGAAGGACCTGAACCTGAGACATCAATGTTGGTCTGAGTTCCTCCAGGACTATGACTTAGAGATAGTCAATAATCCTAGGAAAGGGAATGTTGTTGTAGATGGACTCTACAGGAGGACTGGAATACATCTTCTAGGTGAAGAGATAGAGCAACTGGCTGCTTTACAGATATCCATTGTAGATAGAGGTGGAGAATCATTCCTATAGTCTCTTACGGTCACTCCCCTACTTCTTGAGTGATTCAGGGAGGCACAACATGAAGAAGCTGACTTCGAGACAGAACATGATCAGATATCCACAGGATAAGCACCTGATGGATTTTCTGAAGGTGGGGAGAACGTCATCCTCTTCAGGGGAAGTACCTTGGTACATGTGGCACATCAGGTGGAAGTGTTGATGGAGTCACACACATCCCCTATTGAGGTACATCCAGGAGTGCCGAAGATGTTCCAGAAACTGGATGGTACCCCAAGGAGGACCAATCGGTGTGACAGTACATGGAGGATACAGAATAATGTGGAGTGCTGAGGAGTTTGTCTTTACCTACCCTTCAGGTAGAAACCCCAGAGGATGACCTAGTCACTGTTTTACTTTTCTTTAGTTTTACTTTCTATTAAGTTGTACTTGTACTTTCCGATTGGGCTTGTACTTACGACCCCTTTTACTTTCCATCACTTCTTTTGAAAACTGTTTTACATAGTGTTTTTCTTCTAGTTGTGTACTCGGTTATATGTGTTTACTTTTTTAAAGGCAATTCCTTCCTAGTTGTAGGGAATTATGCCTTTAGTGCTAGTTTCCAGCCCCTGGCCTCTAGAAGGCGGGCTTGGGGTAGTCATGATACATGCCCTGCTGGACGGGTCATGACACCATTGTTGCACTAATGATTCCCCATAAGAATCTATGAATCTTCTAATTTTAATTCAAAAGAAAATCAATTTTTAACATTGGAATAGGTTATTTTGATCAAACATCCACCATTATTTTTCTCTGTTTTCAAAATATACCCATACATGTTGTGTCATTTCTTTACTAGAAAATTATATGATTGTTTTCATGGAACAATGAATGATAATTTCCATTTTTGAATCACATATGAAACTATTTTTCCTAATATATCATTTGTGGTGAAGATTTTATCTTCATATTTTATAATTCATCATTGTTAAAAAATATCATCATTTTGGTCATAATTTTTTTACATAATGTTCTATTATGATAATGGGACTATTGATTTCTTTTTATATGTCATTGAACATTGATTTCGAACTCAATAAATTCTTCTAAGTTATAATTTTTTTATATCTGATATTTTCTAATACATCCTTCAGCTCACACTATTCTTCTTTATTTTACAACATATTGATATTGGAATCCAGAACCACCATACTGGATTTCATTACATTGTCTCTCAAAACATCAATATCCTCAGGTGAATATACATCTTCAACCTAATGGTTAACTCTTCCTTTGACCATTCTTTCATCATTTTCACACTCTACCCTGGACAATTAATTACTCACCACTACCACCATAGATTATTCATCATGATCCTTGAAGTCTTACATCTATTTTTCTATAGAATACTATGATCATTTTGTATAAAGGTAGAGTACTCTTTCTGATGAAATTTCCATTATTTGTCTTACAACCATTGATAATATCTAATGACTTATTCTTGTGTGATTAATAACCATTATTATCCTCTAATAAATACTTATTGGGAAACATTGATATTGTATGACCAAACATAAAACAATGAATATATAAAAGTTAGTTTTTGAGATAAATCTTTACCATTCTGTATGCAGTTTGGAAGAAATTAGTGATATATCAACATTCAAAAAATATTCTTCTGAGACATCTTCTATAGTGTGATAATTCATGGAACTGAATGGATCCCCTATAAAATTATATTTTAATATTGAATAATTATTGTTTTTATCATCTTTTTTAGGATAATTTTATTGTGTTTTCTATCCAATATTATATTTTTTGGATCATTATTATCTAGTATTGAAATTTGCTGATTGAACTATGATGGATGCCTTCTTAGGATGATGTTTACAATCATTATATCTATGAAATTTTTTCTAATGAAACAAATATATTTCAGGAAAGTATTTACTCAATCAGTGACTATATCTATAGATTCTTTGGTGTTCATTATTTGTTCCATGCATTTTTTTGAAAAGTGCATAATATTTGGCTTCTAATTATTTTTAATATCATTCATATATTTTTACCACCTTTTCCCTCATGATCTGTGATGATTTACATGACATTAACGTTTTTATACTCTATTATATAAATAACATCGTAATGTGTTGATTAAATTAGAATTATTATCCAATTATCAAAGTAATAATTATAATATAGATTCAATATCCACACTAAAAAAGATAAATTGCTTCGTATATAAAATAATTTCATTCCTAATGATTATAATTTGGTCTGATTTATTTCCATTGTTGAAATTCAGTTCCATTAATGATCAGAATCCCTTTAAGATTAAAAACATACATTGATTTTTAATATATAGAAATTCCAAATTTTACCATTTTATCTGATACTAGTTGTTTTTAGAACTAGAATAAATAAAATTATGGGGAATTAATTTTTGTGTGATATTTTAAAAAATACATCTCCTCTGGTATTGTTTCATTATTAAAAAAACATTTTTATTTCCCCTTCACATTAAAAAAAATAATTTTCAATGAAATATTCATAGGAAAAAATATTTTTACTTGGCTCATCATCAATGAAATACATCCAAGGGCCATTCAAAGGAAATAAATCGATATACCAAATCCACTAATGCACAATACTTATACAAGGTTTAGAGTAGACTCACAATACCTCCTTGTTTACAACAATTAACAATTTGAATTCTCATAGTTATCTATGCTGATGTGAATTCATTTGTTCACATGTAGATTATTATGGCAACCACTTTTTATTATTTTCACACTTACATGTTCTTCTATGCTATTGAGACATCATGGAGATGAAAACATCATTTTCACTTGACTTTTCATCCGGGTTTTGGAAACCTATACACAATAATCCTCTACAAAGAGCTCTAGGTGAAATATATCTCTGATAACTCTTTTTGAGACATCTCTTTATGATCCTTAATTTGGACCCCACTAAAACACCCCTCCAATGACCCCTCTACTAGACCGCTCTGTGAGATCTATTTGCAAGTCCTTATTTTCAAGTATATCACAAGACACTAGTGCGAGAACCTGTTAATGTTATAGAATTCAAGTGATATCAATTTTTCTACATGTTCATGAAATCAACTTTCACATACCACACCAAATATGATTATTTTATGTCATATATGCAAGAGACTTTTTTTCTGGGGCCTTCTTCTGATTATGAAGATCTCCTGATTCCATTGAAATAGATTCTTTCATTAAAATAAAATTATTCAAATAAAACCACTTAATGAAACATTTTTACAAATTATGAATGGTCTGGTGGAATTTTATATTTTCAAATAAATGACCATAACTTCACACAACATAGTTCGGAATACATTCCATTACCTTAGAAATTATCCTTTAGAACATATCATGGTATCACCTCATGATCACTTTTCCCTTTTCACATGTGCATCACATCATCTCTATCATTTTATTTATGTTATCCAATGAAAATAATGAACGATTATTGTGATCAGATCATGATATACAATGGAAATCATGTGGTAAGAGACATTTTCATCTAGTGAATAGTGTGATGCCATATCATGATTAAACGACAATCATGGTATCAACACATAATTTTAAATTACTATAATATGACTCCATAATTTTGACGCTCCATCTGTAAATTTTTTTTATCTTCATGAGATCAAAAAATATTCTTCTCTTCAAGTGATCTCACCTCTACATCCATTGAAAATGGTGTTATGTCTTTCTGTAATTCGCATGACCAGTTCTGACATTAGAACTCAACATGATAAGTTAATGCATTCACCACAACTCTTCACACATCATTTAAAAACTAATTTTTTCTAACAACATAAAAAAATATTGACAAACACAATCTTCCAAAAAATAATCATCAAGAGTTATTTTTTATAAATGTAGGAATCTGACACTGGAAATACAATTTTTTTTTATAAATTCCTTCAATTATGTGTACCTTTATTTGTAATTGGTATCTTCATATATATATATATAATATTATAAATATATAGGTTATTAATTATATATATTATATATATAATTAAATTTTTTAAACAATATTAAATGAATTTTCTAATTAAAAGTATGAATTATGTGATTAATCAGAATTAGTTATATTTTATTTTTTGAAAATATGAATAGTCTCCACCTTTAATGAAGTCATATGATTTCATTTATATAATTCTATATTTCTCTGTTTGGATGATATTGAAATAATCATATCCATTATATTATAATTATATACATAATAATATTTTAATATCAATTTATAATTTTGAAAAAATATTTTTTTATTGTTAATGTTGGATACTCAGAAACATATATCCACTTTCCAAAAATGTATTTTCAAGATAATTCAACTATGATGCCTAGAATGTAATGACCTGAACTTTCATGAATCAAATTACCATTCATTTATTTAATTAAATTCCTTATGGATATAGAAAACACATGAACTCTTTTTTATTATTATTGGGTTTAAATGATCGTTAATTATCATTTATATTCATAATATTGTTGTTGAACAGTGATCACATGACTAATATACATTTAAGGATTTAAAAAAATCCTTTCGAAACAGAAAAAGGAGAGGATTGCCTCATCCTGTAAACTCGGGCTTTATGAAGCAAATTGTTTGGAGCTTGGGAGGAGGTAGTGTCACTAGGATTCACACATTACCAAGCCCGAGCTGAGAACCATCATGTTAATCTTGAATGGAATCACCTACAAGAGAAGTTCATGTTAATTGAGATTACCACATGTGCGATGTAATATGAGCCTCCCTTATAGTATGTCACCATCGCCCATAGGGGTTATGAGACAAGGTATTAGTTACATGTTGTGTAATACATTTATATATATAAAAGTCTTATTCCATCAATTCAATTATGACAATAGATATTCATAAAAATATTATGAATTAGATAAATTGATTTTATAGGGTAATGTCACAACCCGTCCTCGGGACCCGTGCCGTGACTACCCCAAGCCCGCCTTCCATAGGCCAGGGGCTGGCGACTAGCACCAAAGGCGTAAAATCCCGATAACTGGGAAGGCATTTCCTTTATAAAAGAAAACAATCACCACATAGTACAAGCAGAATCAAAACACTAAGTACAAAAGAAAAGGAAAAAAATAAATGGGCCAGAATAAAAACCCAAAAGAAAGTAAAACTACAACTGAACAAGGTACAACAGCAAAAAGACAAACAGCTGGAAGAAGGAAGCAGCTCTTGGGTCATCCTCCTCGGATCCTACATGAAGGGTAGGTACAGATAGCGCAGCTCCTGGTCATCCACCACGGATCCTACCTGAAGGGTAGGTACAAATAGCTTCCTCCACGCTCTCATCTGTCAACCTCCTCTGTGAGTCGTCACGTCGTGTAGTCCACCTCCAGGTACTGACTCGTCATGTACTCCACCTCCGGGTACCGTCCAGTCCTCGAACACTCGGCCTCCGTCAGCACTGCCCGTCGTCTGCAACCAACACAACGAGGTGCGGGCATAGCCCGTGCAGGGGTGAGTATAACGATACTCAGTAGGGACCCCGAGACCCTCAAGGTCTCACTGAACCAACAAGGATAACCACAAAGAAGATCTCAACAGATAACCTCTACTTAGGTATATGCCCATACATATACCTAAGTTATCAAATAACCCATCTCAATCATGAGGAAACACAAGGATTGTGAAATCAACGGATAACCACTACCCAGGCATATGCCCATACATATACCTATGTTAGGAAGTGACCCATCTCAATCATGAGGTAAACACAATGTCAAAAGTCTCAACTCAAGCCAGGATTTTCATTATCGAAACCGTAACTGCTGAAGAGCTCCGTCTCTGGAGTTTACAATGGTCCTGTCACGACTCCAAGGTACTGGTCACTAACCTAATACTACTGAAGTTCTCCTCCTGTCGAGTACCGCGGGTCAGCCACCCAGACACAGTAGTGCTTCCCGCTGAGGTATGTCACCCAAACACAGTAGTGCACACCCCCTAGTAGCCTGCTGAGGTACTCTCCAGACGAGTACCGCGGGTCTGCACTGTCACACAGGTAGTGCTCCATCCTCCATGGGTCTGCACCTCTGAAAGTAGTGCTCCGTCTACTGGGCTAGTCGACTCACTCCATGTCGAGTCGGTCAAGCAGTCATCAGGTCTCAGCCAGCTACACGGTCTCAGTACTCCGCACGCTTGTCACTGGGAGGGTCCGCTCCACGAGCTACAGGTCGATACTCCAAGTATCTCAAAGTCCCATGAATAAGTATCTCAAAGAACCTCCTCGTCATAGGGGTCTCAACGCAACAGACGGCGCGTCAATCGGACACCCGGTCTGTGAGTTACTAGACCTTTCGTCTGAGGGGCTCGGTTGGTTTCGTGACCGAACTAACCCGGCCGTATCTCAACTGTACCCCGAACTCTAATAGGGTATACTCATAGGGACTGTTTCTCATCGTGATCAACAACGTCGCTGACGGTTCGTCAAACGGACGTCCGGTAAGAAATATATCAGCTTTTCCGCTCTAGGGGCCCAGTTGTATTTCGGGTGCAATCCAACCCGGCCACTATCCAACTGCATCCAAATCTCGGGCGAAGGATGCCAAAAGTTCTGTATCGTCAACAGGAATGCAAAGCAACAGACGACGCGTCAATCGGATGCCCGGTCTGGAAGTTATTGGCTTTCTCGATCCGGGGGCCCGATTGGTTTTTAAGTTAAAACCAACCCGACCACACTCCAACGGTATCCAAACCTCGAGCGGAGTAACCCAAAAGATCTATCTCACTAAGTGGAATCAAACAAAGTCGATGGCACATCATTCGGACGTCCAGAGCTCAAGTTACGAGCGTTTACGCTCCGAGGGCCCGGTTGGTTTCATGTACGAACCAACCCGGCCGAACCCAAAGTTCTCCGAAATCTTGAGTGTGATATACCAAAACAACCGCCTCGATCCAAGGATCGTGTTGCCACTGACGATGAGTCGTTTGGTGGCACGTATCCCATGTTATAGGCATTTGACCAAAAGTGGTATGAAAACGGGGGGTCTGGGCCCGGGGCGACCCGGCCCGACCCCCCTGGGCGGCCGAACCGGGTCGACCCCACCCGGCTGGGCCCGGCCCAGCCCGGTCCAGTCCGGCGTGGACCTGTTCGGTCAAGCCCGACCGGCCTGCCGCGGCTCGACCAGCGCGACCGAGCGGACACGTGGGCAGGGCGCGCGGATCCCCCGCCCTTCGCCGCTGATTGAGGCCGGCGGTTCGCCGGCCGCCCCTTTTCCGGCGGCACGCCGGCGCCGTCAGTCGCCGGCGCCACCGCACCGGTGTAGCATGCCGCCGCCGCCTTCCGTGGACCACCGGACGCACTCCGGTGGTCCGTTCTTCCTGCCTTCTTCACATATGGTCTCCCCGGGACCCCATCTTCACTACTAAGGGATTCAAACGCCCAAACGACGCATTTTTCACGACCCGTCCTCGGGACCCATGCCATGACTACCCCAAACCCGCCTTCCAAAGGCCAGGGGCTGGCGACTAGCACCAAAGGCGTAAAATCCTTATAACTGGGAAGGCATTGCCTTTATAAAAGAAAACAAGCACCACAGAGTACATGCGGTAGCAAAACACTAAGTACAAAAGATAAGCTGAAAAGTAAATGGGCCAGAATACAAACCCAAAAGAAAGTACAACTACAACTGACAAAGGTACAACAGCAAAAAGACAAACAGCTGGAAGAAGGAAGCAGCTCCTGGGTCATCCTCCTCGGATCCTACCTGAAAGGTAGGTACAGATTGCGCGGCTCCTGGTCGTCCACCACAGATCCTACCTGAAGGGTAGGTACAGATAGCTTCCTCCACGCTCTCGTCTGTCAACCTCCTTTGTGAGTTACTAGCCCTTTCGTCTCAGGGGCCCGGTTGGTTTCGTGAGCGAACCAACCCGGCCGTATCTCAACTGTACCCCTAACTCTCATAGGGTATACTCACAGGGACCATTTCTCATCGTGATCAACAACGCCGCTGACGGTTCGTCAAACGGACGTCCGGTCAGAAAGATATCAGCTTTTCCGTTCCAGGGGCCCGGTTGGATTTTGGGTGCAATCCAACCCGGCCACTATCCAACTACACCCAAATCTTGGGCGAAGGATGCCAAAAGTTCCGTATCGTCAACAGGAACACAGCGCAATAGACGACGCGTCAATCAGATTCCCGGTCTGGAAGTTATTGGCTTTCTCGTTCCGGGGGCCCGGTTGGTTTTTAAGTTAAAACCAACCCGACCACACTCTGACGGTATCCAAACCTCGAGCGGAGTAAGCCAAATGATCCGTCTCACTAAGAGGAATCCAACAAAGTCGATGACACGTCATTCGGGCGTCCGGAGCTCATGTTACGAGCATTTCCGCTCCGAGGGCCCGGTTGGTTTCGTGTATGAACCAACCCGACCGAACCCAAAGTTCTCCGAAACCATGAGTGCGATATACCGAAACGACCACCTCGATCCAAGGATCGCGTTTCCACTGACAGCGAGTCTTTTGGAGGCCTGTATCCCATGTTACGGGCATTTGACCGAAAGTGGTCCGAAAACGGGGGGTCTGGGCACGGGGTGACCCGGCCCGACCCCCCCTGGGTCGGCCGAACCGGGTCGGCCAAACCGGGTCGAACCAAACCGGGTCGACCCGTCCCGGCTCGGCCCGGCCCGGCCCAGTCCGGTCCGGTCCGGCCCGACTGGCCAGCCGCGGCTCGGCCAGTGCGGCCGGGCGGACACGCGGATGGGGCGAGCGGATCCCCTTCCCTTCGCCGCTGATTGAGGCCGGCGGTTCGCCGACCGCCCCTTTTCCGACGGTGCGCCGGCGCCGTCGGTCGCCGGCGCCACCGCGCCTGTGTGGCGCACCACCGCTGCCTTCCCCAGACCACCGGACGCGCTCCGGTGGTCCATTATTCCTGCCGTCTACGCCTATGGTCCCCCGGGACCCCATCTTCACTGCGAAGGGATTCAAACGCCCAAACGGCATGCTTCGTCGTCATCCGTCAATCCGCATGTCAAAACAAAATGCGCTGTCTTCGTGGTTCTCCAGCGCGGCGTGCTGGCGCCGCGGCGCCTTTGACTTCCTTCGACGCGGCGCGACGACGTCGCGTTCTTGTTTGGCTTCTCAGCATGGCGCGACGGCGTCTCGTAATACTACCAAGCGATTCTCGCGTGGTGAGAAGGCACCACGCCATCCCGTTCCAATAATGGAGGAGGTTCGGCCATGTTTGTGCGGTCCGGCCCCCTCTCGTTAATCGATAACAACTGGTTGTAAAATCATGAAGGATGACAAGATAGAATTCACGAGAAAAATAATTAAATAATAAACTTCAACATCATTCCGCATGAATGAACGATCCGCGGATCAACCTGGAATTGGTTGGCCCGCGCTCGTCGTTCTTTTCTCAAAAGATTAGAGAACACCAAAAAAATAAATTCCCCTACCTCGATTCAGAAACGGTGCATGTCAATCGAATTGCGGATGACGAGCGTCACGGAAGTCAGGCATCGTGGAAAACGAATGTCGATTCCGTTTTCGTCAAGATGCGTTCGAAGGGAAAACGTCGTTGGAAGAAGACGACGCGTTTTTCGTTGGAGGTGTTCTTCGCGTTCTTCGTCAAAGGTGTTCTTTGCGTTCTTCGTCGATGTTGAAGAAAAAGAAGACTTCAAACTTAGCCTTTTCTCTCCCAAGTCTCCATCACAAGAACAAATAACCCCAAAATAAAATAATCCTCCCACTTATTTTATTAACCCAATATAGGTTTTGAATTTCAAGAGTTTGAAAATTCAAAACCCACATTTAACTCACTTCAGTTATTAACATAATATTTAATAAAATTAAGGAGGGGATATGTTATCAATACTTAAATGGGGGGTTTAGAGGGGTTAGGAATGTTAAGGAATTTGAAGAGGTGGGGAGGGGTTTGTGTGGGCCCCACCCTTTCAAATATCCACACATGGGAAGTTGGATGGATGTGGGCCCACTACCAACTTCCCATGGGAGAAGTTAACAACTTTACATGAAATAAAATTGATTTAACAATTTTATTAACTTTTTTAATTAAACCCCAAAAATTAACTTCTTCTCTCGCACAAACGCAACTACGGTAAATGTTCCCTTAAGTGATTACTGGCATTGCGAGTTCATCGGTGCAATCAGATTTCAATTCCGAGCATCGGTTCAAAAGATAGAAATTCCCGCTCGCTCGTTCACTGAATGTACCCAAGCCAAACTTCGGAAATTAATTCCGGGCACACCGGGCCTCGGAATCAGGCGCCGTTAGTAACTGCGTTCTTCTAAAATTACAATGAAAATTAAAAAAAAATTCCTTGAAATTTCCGGGTCTTTACATTACTCCCACCTCAGGGCTTTACGTCCCCGTAAAGCTTCAACACAAACTAGAGTCACAAAAGCAGTATAGAGCACGCATTTGAGCCTTCCGCTCCCATGTGCTTACCTGGAGGTTCCGTACTGCCAAAGAAAGTGCACCCGAGGAATCGATCATCCTCATAGGATATGACTCCTGTCAACCCTTGATCCCCACTAGAACATATGTGGAAAACACCTCATTGCCATCGTCCAGCTCCTCATGGTCGATGATATGCGAAGGGTCGAGCACGTATGTCCTCAGTTGAGATACATGGAAGTCGTCGTTCACCTGGTGCAACTGCGGTGAATGGGTCTAGAGGTAAACCACCCCGCCTACCCAGCTGAGGACCTAAGAAGGTCCGCCGAACCTCGGAGATAACTTGACACCTTGGTCACTTCACCGTAAACCCCGTCGAGGTGAGACCCGTATAAGGACGTGATCGTCATCCTCGAACTCCAGAGGTCTCCATTTTCTATTAGAACTGAAACTAAAAAGGTTGCTTCCACGAGTGTATGGTTTACTAACTCAAGAGTGATCGGTCACACCCTCCTTTGAAAGAGTTTATCCTATGCTTCCTGGGGTTTCCTTTTCGCCGACCAAGGAAAACCCATCCCGACGTTTGCCTAAAACCGTCAATTTGAGTATGAACAGTTATTGCCCATTCCATACTCAAACTAACGTCGTAAGGACTCAAACGCTGCCACCAAGAGATTCCAACCGGAATTATCGCCTCGAGGGTCTGACCACACTGTCGGCGTAAGTGTGATTATCGAGTCTCCTCCCAAGGTATCTTCAGACATGAGGGTCAAGTCCACGTCTTACCAGAAACTGTAGGTCTGGAAAAAGATTTGTGAAAGCAAGGAATGATTCATATCGACGTCTGTTACCACAGCAACTAGTAGTGGACACATACTGTCCCTTGAATCATTTCTAGATCCATTGGGTCACACTCCTTGACCACATGCAGCCGCACTCTTCCTCCGCCCTCCAGCTCCCTGAGCCTGGCGGGAATCACTAAGGCGGGTGATTGTACCCTGTTAGGATGTACACCACCTCATGCTGCTCTCCTAGCTCTGCCTCCACGTCTACTGCTTCGTAGACTCATCTTTACTTTAATCTTCCTCTTCTTTAACATTCAACATGCCCGAGTCTCTAAGACTGGCACCGGTTTCCTATTTCTTACTGCACTATGCAGTCTTCATCCCCTTTTGGATGACCTGGACCTCCTTTAGTCTCACAAGAGCTGCTATGATTTCTTCTTTGCTGATAAGAGAAACCCGGTCTCATCCCCTTGATGAACCACATTCGTTGCCTAATACAATCAATCTTGACATGAATGACGCATTCATGTCATGGATGACGTCGTAAGGCCTCGATGTAACTACTAAGAGATCAAACTGTCACACTCGACTCCAAAGGTCGAGTCACACTATCGGCATCAGTGTGAGGTCACTTGGTCCCCTCCAGTAGAAATCTCGAAAGTGAGGGTCAAGTCAACAGTTTAACCGGGACCACTCAGTATCAACCAAACAAAAGGACAAGAAAGAAAACATCTCAAAGATAAGTGTCTTTTTATTATTGCAGCTCATATCTCATAGTACAAAGACACGAATACAAAAGCAACATGGAACTAGAAGTACAAAGGACGTATCCACTAGTTCCTCTCCTGCCCACCTGCTCTCAGAGCTATACTTCCTTGTCCACTACTTGGCTATTTCTCAAGCACTCGTCGCTGCTTCTCCCTCGGTGGCTCCTCCAACACCCGTTGATCAACCGTATGAGGAGTCGGACAGTCACGTGCCAGGTGACCCTTTCCGCCGCATGAGTAACACAACCTGTTTCAAGCACGCCTAGCTCTGTTCCCACCACAGGGGCCCTGCACCACCGGTCCTAAAACCCGAGATCGTCCAACTGCTAGTCTGGTCCTCCTGGACCTCTGCATCATCTGTCTACTACCCACAGATGACTCGGCTGCTGATCAAAAAGCACGCGGCAAAGGCAGAAGCTCTTGTACACGCTCTTGGTGTAGAGCTGCTGGCACAAACTCCACCCTGAAGAAGTTCTCAAAGTCTTCCCATGCGAAGGTCATCCCGTCGCAAAACTGGAATAAGTGGCTCCACCACCTGCCTGCTGCTGCCTGAAGGAGGCTGGTAGCAAAGATCACCATGAAGTCTACCGGCGTCCCCACTAGCCTGAAGACTCTCTCCACAGCCTCCATCCAAACCTCAGCCGCCTGAGGGTCCGTCTCTCCCCGGAACTTTGGTGGCCTCTGGCGCTGGAACTCGTGAAGCGCGCTCAAGCGTCGTGCATCGCCTACTGCTGGGGCTGGTGGCATCGGTGGCCCAACAGGTAGTAGTACCACTGGTACCTCCGCTGGTGCCTCAACTGCAAGAGGGCCCTGTACTGAAGCCTCATCGCTCGACAGGTTGTCAGCACGCACATCCCTCTGGGCTCTAGCTAGTCGTCCGAGAAAATGCATCCTGAAAGAAACAACGTAACATGGTCAAATGATTATACTTGGTGAGCTGACCTGGATTGAACTGTTTTAAGGGGAAACCTTTGAAAACACACACGCAATCAGTGTTTTCATGCACAAAGTCGGAAATCAGTTGTCAGGGTCCTAGTGTATGGATCCGTCGGCCGCCCGCACCAACACTGGACTCCCTGAACTGAAAACCACACTCGGTACTCTTTACACTATTGCTTCACAGAAATAAAATATCAGAGTTATAAGTTCTGCGGTAGAACTGACTCCTCTGATACCAATTTGTCATGACCCGTCCTCTGGACCCGTGCCATGACTACCCCAAGCCCGCCATCCATAGGCCAGTGTCTGGCGACTAGCACCAAAGGCATAAAATCCCGATAACTGGGAAGGCATTGCCTTTATAAAAGAAAAAAAGCACCACAGAGTACAAGCAGAAGCAAAACACTAAGTACAAAAGAAAAGATGAAAAGTAAATGGGTCAGAATACAAACCCAAAATTAAGTACAACTACAACTGAACAAGGTACAACAACAAAAATACAAACAGCTGGAAGAAGGAAGAAGCTCCTGGGTCGTCCTCCTCGGATCCTCCCTGAAGGGTAGGTACATATAGTGCAGCTTCTGCTCGTCCACCACGGATCCTACCTGAAGGGTAGGTACATATAGCTTCCTCCATGCTCTCGTCTGTCAACCTCCTCTATGAGTTACTAGCCCTTTCATCTCAGGGGCCCAGTTGGTTTCGTGAGTGAACCAACCCAGCCGTATCTCAACGGTACCCCGAACTCTCATAGGGTATACTCATAGGGACCGTTTCTCATCGTGATCAACAACGCCGCTGACGGTTCGTCAAACGGACGTCCGGTCAGAAAGATATCAGCTTTTCCATTCCAGGGGCCCGATTGGATTTCAGGTGCAATCCAACCCGACCACTATCCAACTGCATCCAAATCTCGGGAGAAGGATGCCAAAAGTTCTGTATCGTCAACAGGAACGCAACGCAACAGACGGCGCGTCAATCTGATGCTCGGTCTGGAAGTTATTAACTTTCTCATTCCGAGGGCCCGGTTGGTTTTTAAGTTAAAACCAACCCGACCACACTCCGACTGTATCCAAACCTCGAGCGGAGTGAGCCAAAGGATCTGTCTCACTAAGAGGAATCCAACAAAGTTGACGGCACGTCATTCGGACATCCGTAGCTCAAGTTACGAGCGTTTCTGCTCCGAGGGCCCGGTTTGTTTTGTGTACGAACCAACCCGGCCGAACCCAAAGTTCTCCGAAACATTGAGTGCGATATACCGAAACGACTGTCTCGATCCAAGGATCGTGTTTCCGCTGACGGCGAGTCGTTTGGAAGCTCGTAGCGCAAGTTACAGGCATTTGACCGAAAGTTGTCCGAAAACGGGGGGTCTCGGCCCGGGGCGACCCGGCCCGACCCCCCTGGGTCGGCCGAAACGGGCCGACCCGAACTGGGCCGACCCGACCCGGCTGGGCCAGTCCAACGCGGACCGGTTCGGTTCGGCCTGACCAGTAGGCCGTGGCCCGGCCTGCGTGGCCGAGCGGACAAGCGGGCGGGGCGCGCGGATCCCCCGCCCTTCGCCGCTGATTGAGGCCGGCGGTTCCCCAGCCGCCCCTTTTCCGGTAGCGCGCCGCCGCCTTCCGCGGACCATCGGACGCGCTCCGGTGGTCTGTTCTTCTTGTCGTCTTCGCCTATGGTCCCCCCGAGACCCCATCTTCACTGCGAAGGGATTCAAACGCCCAAACGGCATGCTTCGTCGTTGTCCATCAATCCGCATGTCAAAACGAAATGCACCGTCTTCGTGGTTCTCCGGCGCGGCGTGCTGGCGCCGCGCCCCTTCGCCACGGCTCCGCTCCGGCCGTTGCGACTTTAACTTCCTTCGACGCTGTGCGACGACGTCGCGTTCTTGTTCGGCTTCTCGGCATGGCGCGACGGCGTCGCGTAATACTACCGAGCGATTCTCGCGTGGTGCGACGACACCACGCCATCCCGTTCCATCCATATTAGAAACAATATCAATAATGGAGGAGGGTCGGTCGTGTTTGTGCGGTCTGGCCCCCTCTCGTTAATCGATAACAACTGGTTGAAAAATCACGAAGGATGACAAGATAGAATTCACGAACAAAATAATTAAATAATAAACTTCAACATCATTCCGCATGAAAGAAAAATCCGCAGATCAACCTGGAATTGGTTGGTCCGCGCTCGTCGTTCCTTTATCAGAAGATAAGAGAACACCAAAAAAATAAATTCCCCTACCTCGATTCCGAAATGGTGCACGTCAATCGAATTGCGAATGACGAGCGTCACGGAAGTCGGGCATCGTGGAAAACGAATGTTGATTCCATTGTAATCATGGTGCGTTCGAAGGGAAAACGTCGTTGGAAGAAGACGTCGCGTTCTTCATTGGAGGTGTTCTTCGCATTCTTCATCGAAGGTGTTCTTTGCGTTCTTCGTCGATGTTGAAGAAGAAGAAGACTTCAAACTTAGCCTTTTCTCTCACAAGTTTCCATCACAAGAACAAATAACCCCAAAATAAAATAATCCTCCCACTTATTTTAATAACCCAATATAGGTTTTGAATTTCAAGAGTTTGAAAATTCAAAACCCACATTTATCTCACTTAAGTTATTAACATAAGATGTTATAAAATTAAGGAGGTGATAAGTTATCAAAACTTAAATGGGGGGTTTAGAGGGGTTAGGAATGTTAAAGAATTTGAAGAGGTGGGGAGGGGTTCGTGTGGGACCCACCCTTTAAAATATGCACACATGGGAAGTTGGATGGATGTGGGCCCACTACCAACTTCCCATGGGAGAATTTAACAACTTAACATGAAATAAAATTGATTTAACAATTTTATTCACTTTTTTAATTAAACCCCAAAAATTAACTTCTTCTCCCGCATAAACGCAACTATAGTAAAGGTTCCCTTAAGCGATTACCGGTGTTGCGAGTTCATCAGTGCAATCAGATTTCAATTCCCAGCACCGGTTCAAAAGATAGAAATTCCCGCTCGCTCGTTCACTAAACGTACCCGAGCCAATCTTCGGAAATTTATTCCGGGCACACAGGGCCTCGGAATCAGGCGCCGTCATGAACTGCGTTCTTGTAAAATTCCAAAGAAAATTAAGAAAAATTTTCATTGAAATTTCTGGGTCTTTACAGGTAAAATGGTACTTTTTATAATTATATAAATATATTATTATATTAAACTGAGGTTTTATTAATATTTTTTATAAGATTTCCATAATAACAGATTTTTATTTATAGTTGTTGAATATATTAATTATTTGTTGTTTATACTCAATAAATGATTATGTATTTTTTTTCATAAGAATTATATTTTTTTTATAAAAATGAAATTCTATTTTAAATTAATGAATTTATTATGATAAATTAATTAATTTTTGGATAAAATAATATTTAAGTAAAATATTATTATAATATATATATATATTTTTAATATATATGATCATATAATTTTTATGGAGTCAAATGTAACTTTTATTATGGTTAAAAAACTATTTTTTTCAAAAACCTATCAACATTAAATAATTGTCTATTTTTATTATAGAATTAAAAATTATCATATTGTAAAAATTATATAGAATAAATTAACATTTTTTTCAAAATGTTGCAATTAACTAATATTGAATATTTCATAATATTCTGTGATAGTCGAATTTTGGTTAAAAATTAAAAACCATATAAATATATAATGTGTTTTATGACATCATAATGACCCAATAGGGATGTAATAAAATATAGTTAAAGTTTATTCATCCAATATATGGTCTACAATTAAAATAATGTCATTTAAGATTTTTTTGATTATTTTTATAATGCCTTAGTGGACCCTCCATGACATATGAAATTTTTTAATAGTTCAAAATAATTTCTTTGAGAGTGTGACTCACCTACACATTTGAAATCCTAATATATAAATATGATTGGAACTTTTCCTTATAAAATATTTTATACCAATCCCCTTTGGTAGAAACCATTGGAAAATATCATGGGCTGGTTTTTGGTTTTGAATATTTAAATGTGTATAGTCCAAAACCAAAATATTATAGAATTTCCTCTTATTACCGAAAAAACTCCCCAATCTCCAATTTATCTTGACTAAAACCAATTGGATCTCTAAAATCCGCTTTCCAAGCCCCCTAGAGTCCTCCTAAGGCAATACCAAGCTCCCAAGAATCATCTCACAAGCCTTTGGGATCACACTTCCATGTAAGAGATTCCTCTCCTCCTCTTGGAATTCAAGAACCTTATTTGAGAGTAGTTCTTTAGTTTCAATTTCATCTTTTGAAATTTTTTTGTAATCAAACCCTTACTAAAAAACCGATGTTATTTTAATAATGGATCAATTATCCTCCACCATTTTGACCCTTACCAATGTCGTTACAATTCAAAAATTCCATAAGTGATTTCACTCAACTCATTATCATTTAGGAAACTATTTTACATTATGATTATTATGTTTAATATTTATATGATGTGTTATGATGTTCATGGACCCCCATACTATCCATTTGTTGTATATATTATTATATATTCCTTTCACTGTCATCAATTACTCCTACGATCCTATAAGAAAACCTATTTCTATGCCACATTTTCGTATGGGATTCCATCCTTTCTCATTTGAATCCAAGTGTTTTTATATTGTAATACCCATTTACATTAAATTAAAAATGATGGGTTATTATTTCACACCCCACCCCATTCAACCCTCCACATGTTTTAATGATGAGATACCACTATCTCTCTCATTAATTCCTTCTGTGTATACCTGTTACCATGCTCAAATTATTGGAGGGATTTCTCTCTTCTTATTTCCATTCAAGTATTTATCCCATATTATACTTTTACATTCCATTACATATGTTGGGATATTATGTTCCATTATCCCCATACTGAATATTTCATTTCAAAATGATGAGATTCCCCTTTATCTCTCTTCAACCAAACATATGAATTCCAATATGATGAAGATATGCTGCCAAAATTGTGCCATGATTTTCCAAAACAAAATAATCCTGTAGTGAATACCATACCCATTTCTCTATCAAGGGTATTCACATTTGTTCACATATACTTATTGAATGGTTCTTACATGTATGTATTCAACATTCCTTAATCATGGAGAAACATATGATGTTGAATGATTCCATGTTATATTATTCATGTGTCACATTTATGCATGAAATGAAATGTTTGTAAAGGGTGTTACCTAATAACTCTTCAATTAATCTAGTAATATTTAGTGTCGTCATACACCATGTGCAATGAGGGTTTACTCATGCTAATTCAGGTGCAAAGAGATTTACTCAAGATAAATCATGTGAAAATGGGGTTTAATAATGTTTTTTCATGTGCAATGAGTGTGTAATCATGCTAATTATTGTGAAATGAGCATTATCTCCTGAAAATATCGTGATGTATGTTGTTTCCAAATTTCAATGTTATGATAATATTGGAATATCATTCCTTTAGGTTTATCTTTTTTTTCTTCTCTATTCATCTTCTTATTGCCTAAAATGTATCGTATTCATCATGTTATGCCTTTTTTACTCCCTAACTGGGCTTTATAACTCACCCATTTTCTATGTATGTCCTTAGGTTATCCCACATAGTGTTAATTTTGAAGGATTTACTTGTTCATGTAGAAGATGTTTGAAATAAAGATGTTTTATTTCATGTTTTAAGTTGTCATGTAATGTTCCTTATTTCACAAGACCGTAGACCACTCGATCCATAGTGTTTCCTTAGGTACATGTTTATGTAATAAATCATTGTTAATTGCATAATAAAGGTATGGGTTGTTATATTTTGTTTCATATGATAGGTTTTTTTATTTTTGGGATTTGGATTATAAAACCCTAGTGAAATCCTTAAGGATAAGACTATGTATAAAAAACATACCTAAATTTTGTGGATTATAGGATAAGTGGTTTATATGGAAAATAAATTATTGTATGGATAAAAACAAGTATAGCTGGATCTAGCATAGATGTATCTTGGGGTAAAACCCAAAAACAACACTTTGAGCTAGACTCGAATGGGAACTCCTGCACGATAATGAGCCTTGCATCACTATTTGTTAAAAAAACATGGGGGATATGGTTTGGTAAGTTCATAATCATAGTATAAACCATTTTTAAGGGAATAAAAAATTCCCCATAAGAATATATGTTGGGAAGTAGGACATGTATAATATAGATTGAATCCTATAAATTGATAATTTATGTAAATAAATTTTATTTATAAGTTATCCCTTTAATGTCATTGGATTCCACATTATGTGTTAAGAAGTATAATAAACTCATCCCTAATTTTCATTTTATTCTATAAGATGGCCGAAAGTATGAGGAATAAGTAAAAAAACCAATGCGAACGACAATGTGATGAATGCCCCGATGTGATTCCCCATTATAGGTGAGATCATGTAGAAATTATCATTATTATTCAAAACCCGTTATTAATAATCATGATTAACAATTTGTACTTTTTTGAATGCCCAATGACATCAAGGAAGGGGAAGATGACATCTCAGGAATGTCCATCTAATAATGTTGATAAGGGGAGGAAGACCCAATCTCCTTCATGCCACTAGTGTGGAAAGAGACACCAATGGAAATGTCACAAAGGGACTTGGATATGCTTTATATGTGGATGGAAATGGTAAAATGTATCCAATTTCCATTAAATAATGGATAATGTGGTGGACGGAAGAAAAGTTACATTAATGGAATCTTACACTATTCAGTGTTATAAATGTGGAGAAGTTGTACATTACAAAAACAATCCTCAATGTGAAGGGCTGAGAAGAGTGATGATCATCAACAACATCATGGATCAAGGGAGCATGATAAGTCCAATGATAATATGGATTGTGATGAATGAATTACATGTAACCACTAGTTTAATATAGTGTATTTCAAAATGTATTTCAATCCATGTCCTATTAGTATATCTTTTATGTTTTCTATAAACATTGAGTCCCCACCAAAAATGATATTTAATCATTATGGAAATATTCTATAAGTCTTGTATCACATGTGGATGTTTTTGGTAATTTCTTTCTTGAAAATATTATAAGTATCAAATTGATGTAATTTGATGAAAAAAAGACAATGTCATTTCCTATGCCTCAAGGCAGTTGAAATGTCTTGGGGAAAACTATCCAACACATGATTTTTAGTTGGATGTACTAATCCTCACCCTAAAAATTTGTGGACATTACCTCTTTTGGGAAAAGTGTGAAATATATAAGGATAAAAAAAGCATCAATTATATATCCACATAGAAATAGTTGAAAATGTACCAATGATGATGGTTATAGATCATAAATGATTACGATAACACAATTCATTGCCACCTGGAAAAAGATAACATGGTGGCAGATCCTCTAAGTTGAAATGACCTAGAAATTCTATCATGGATGAGAATTGAAAAGGCTCCATTCATCTTAGTTTTTATGAATATGGACGTGGGAATCATAAAAAGGGAACATCATAAATCCTTTAAGAAATTATTTCTCAACAATATCTTTTGGAAATGTTAAAGGATGCTCAAATAAATGATGAGGGAATTAAGAAGATAGTGGAAACTATCAGAAAATAGAAATCCCGGGAGTTTAATTTTAATGAAGAAGGAATCGCGAGATTTGGTCCAAAACTATATGTTACATCAAAACTGGAGTTAAAGAATGAACTTTTGAATAATTCATATAGATTAAATTTTTCCAATCACCTTAGAAACACAATGATATTTTGAGATCTCAAAGATCATTATTGGTGGGATAACATGAAGAAGGAGAGAATTATGTATATATCAATCTTCTAAAAATTCCAGTAGGTGAAGGTTGAGAAGAAGAAGTCTAATGTGGTGATGCAACTATCACTCATACCGACATGTAAATAGTTGAACATCACCATGGAATTTGTCACCTCTATTATGAAGACACCCAAAGGAAAAGATGCTTTCTGGGTTGTTATGGATCACCTTATAAAGACTACACACCATATTGAAATTCGAGAGGATTTCTCCTTGGATCAACTGGCAGAAATATATATTAGAGAATTGGTAATTCTTTGGAGTAAAACTATAGATTATCTCTGATCAATATCCATGAATCACCTCTATGTTATGGAAGTGACTCCAACAAACTCTGAATACATAGATAAACATTAGTATTACTTCCCATACTCAAAATGAGGGCCAATCTGAGTGGAAAATCCAAACACTTGAGGACATGTTGAGAGAATGCACAATGGAATTCAAAGGAGGATGAGAGTAAAACATTCCTCTGGTTGAGTAATCTTACAATAACTGTTTCCAATCAGGAATCCAAATGGCTCCTTATGAAGCCATTTATGTGAAGTTGTGTAATACACCAACATTTTCGGTTGAAATTGGAGTGAAAAAGCTTATAGTTCCATAAATTTTTGAATAAATGGAAGAGAATGTTAATATCATCCAAATCATATTAAAGCTGCTCAGAGTCAAAAAAAGATCTATTTTGACAATTGTCAAAGACACCTCGAGTTTGATGGTGGAGATATGGGTTTCCTCCTCATATCACCATGAAATAGAGTTATAAGATTACCGTATAATATAAAGCTTAGTCCAAGGTACATCGGCCGTTTTGATATCCTTGATCGCATCAGATCTCAAGCCTATCAACAAGAATCCCACCAAACATATCTAAAGTACATGAGGTTTTCCATGTATTTTCTCTTGAAGATGTACATTCCTAACACATCACATGTACTCAATCCATTGGTGATACCATTGGAGAATTACCTCTCCCATGAAGATAAGTCAGTGGAGATCATAGATACTCTGGAAAAGGTTCTATGAAAGAAGACAATTCCCTTCGTAAAAGTTTTTTGGAGAATGAAAAGGATTGGAAAAGCAACGCGGGGACAAGAGGAAGTGAAGAGGAAAAGTTACCTACATCTATTTTAGTGTCTGAAAATAAAAATTTTAGGGACAAAATTTCTAAATGGGGGAATGTGGTAATGACATAAAAATTCATGAATAAAAGTCCCTTTCTTTTATTTAATTAAATATATTATGGATATCGAAAACACAATCACTCTTATTTATTATTATTGAGTTTAATTGACCATTATGTATCATTAAATTTGATAATGTTTCCCTTAAATAGTGATCACACAACTGATATATATTTATGGTTTTTAAAAAATCCTTTTAACGTTGAGAAGGTAGAGGATGACCTCATAAAGTAGACTCGGGCAATACAAAGCTCATATTTCAGTGCATGGGAAGGAGTTATTACCGAATGTATTCTTTCTGAACCAAGCCCATGATGAGCTTCAATATGATAATCTCATACGAAATCTCCTATAGGATATTTTCATGTTAATAGAGATTACCATTTAGGTGATATTATCTGAGCCGCCCAAGATTATATTACCACCACACACCTTACCCTTAGTTCTTATGTGGGTGTTATAAGGGGTTATGTAACTATGTATTAGTTAATTATTTTTAATACGTTTTATATATAAAATTCTTATTCCATAAATTCCATTTTGAGAATAGTAATTCTTAAAAATATAATGAATTATATAATATGATTTTTTATGTAAAATGGTACTTTTTAAAAATATATATATTATTATATCACACTGTGGTTTTATAAATAATGTTATTATAATAGTTTAATAATAACAATCATTTTAATTATATGTGGTTATTATATTTATTTCTTATTGTTTGACTATATTAATGATTAAGTATTCTGTGTGATAAGAATTATACTTGTTTTGACAAAACTGAAATTGTATTTTAAATTAATGAATTTATTTTGATTAATTAATTAAAATTTGGAATAAATAAAAATTTAATAAAATATTTATATCATATAATTTTTATTAAATTTAAAGGATCATATAAAATTTATAAAGTCAAATGTAACTTTTATCAATGTGTAAAAAATTTTTTTTTTTTCAAAACCTGTTAATTTTCAATAAAATTGAGTTTTTATTTTAAAAGTGAAAATTAAAATAATTATAAGATTATATAGAAAAAATGATTATTTTTTTTAATTTGGACGTTAAATTATCTAATAGTGAATTTTTAATAATTTTCTCAAATACTCAATTTTTGGGTTATAAATTAAATTCCATATAAATATATAATTTGTTTTATGACATCATAATGAACCAATAATGAAGTAATATAATACTATAAATAGGATATTATGAAAAATAAATTTTTTAACATTAAAATAATGTAATTTTAGAATTGTTTGATTTATTTTATAATTCATTTTTTGACCATGCAGGACATATAAAATATTTTAACATTATAAAATTATTTCCTTGAGAGAGTGACTCACTTCAATATAATAAATCATAATATTTTAATATTTTCGGCCATTGAAAATAAAAAATATCGTATACCACTCCAATTTGGCAGAAACCATTGGAAAATACCATGGGATGGATTATAGTTTTGAATATTTAATGTGTAGTGTCGAAAATGTAAATAATAATGAAATCCCTCTTAGTTCCTATATAAACCCACCCAATCTCCCATTCCTCTTCACTAAAACCATTTGGAGCTCGACCAACCACTTCCCCAAACACCATAGAGTCCTCCAAATTCACCCCTATGTTCCCAATATTCCTTTCCCAAGCCTTTGGGGTCACACTTCCATGTAATGGATTCCTCTCCTCCACGTTGAATTCAAGAAACTTCTTTGAGAGTAGTTATTTTTTTTTAAATAACATGATTTGAAATTCATTTTTAATAATTACCTTACTATTCAATTAATGTTATTTAAATTATGGAAAAAAATTCTTCCCCAATTTGGACCCTTTCCAAAGCCATTACTATGTCGTATTTTCGTAAGGGATTTCACTCTTCAAATTCACATTCTAGAAGCCCTTTTACATTATTCTTCTTATATTCAATATTTATATGATGTGTTAAGATATTACATGATCACCATAAATTTTATATTATGTATATATGATGAGATATTCCCATAAATCTCATCAATAACTCCACCGATCCTTTAATCAAACCCATTAATATGCCAAATGTTTTATTGGATTTCTTTTTTTATCATTTGAATCAAAGTTCATTATGTTGAAATACCTTTTTACATAAAATTAAAAATTTGTGGTATGATTTTTTACCTCCTACATACATACCTATTTATGTTTAAATGAGGAGATACCACTATCTCCCTCATTAATTACTTCTGTGTACCCCCATTACCATACCAAAATTATGTGAGGGATTTCCCTCTTCTTATTTCCATTCAAGTATTTCTCCCATATTATACATCTAAATTCCATTACATATGTTGTGATATTATATTATAGGATCCTAATAATGTCAATTTCTTGTATAAATGTTGGGATACCCCTTTATCTCTCATAAAACTATCTAATGAATTCCCATATGATAAAGTTATACGACCAAGATAGAATCGTGATTGACCAAACCAAAGTCATCATGTAGTGAATACCATAACCATTTATCTATAAGGGTATTCAAATTTATTCATATATACTTATTTAATGGAACATATATTTATATATTCCACATTCCATAGTCATGGAATAACTTATAATGATGAATTATTCCATTCTAGATGTTTCATGTTGCACATTTACGAATTAAATGAAATGTTTATAAAGGGTGATCCGTTATAGCATTCCAATGCATTGGTTAATATTTATTATCATGAGACACTATGTGGAGTATGGTTTTAATCATTCTAATTCATTTTCCATGAGGGTATACTCATGCTAATTCATGTGCAATGAGGGTTTACTCATGCTAAATCAAGTTCAATGTGGGTTTACTCATACTAATCCACATGAAATGACCCTTGGCTCATGAAAATATGATGTGGTATTCTGATGCAACATTTCCATGTTATGATAATAATGATATATAAGTTTTTATGTTCATGTTTCTCTTCTTCTGCATTTATATTCATATTGCCTATCATATATCATATTCTTCATGTTATTTCTTTTTTACTCCCTTATTGGGCTTTATTACTCACCCATTTCTTATGTATGTCCTCTGATTAACCAATGCAGTGATAATTACGATGTAATGAGTTGATCTTGTGAAAGAAGATTTAAATAAAGATTCCATAGTTCATGTTTTAAGTCATTATTTAATTTTAATGACATCCCAATACTCTATACCTCTCAATCATAGAAGATTTATTAAGTACAAGTTTGTATAATAAATCATGTTTAGGTGTGTAATAAAGAGATGGGTAGTTATAGAGAATATGTGGTGTGGGTTGAGTTATATTTGTGTACCAGACATAAAATACAACGATACTAAAACATTTTAGTCAAATATTCATCCCATTAAAAAAAATGCCCAAGGACGAAAATAGTTCAATTTCTTTGAAAATAAGGAACAAAATATTCAAACTAGTAGAATGATATCTAGTGTTTCTTATAAGGATATTCCCCTTCAGTACATCTACTAAAAATCTAGTCTTTATAACTTAATAAAAGTAAAAATAAGAAAGGAGTGATCTCATATTGTCATTAAGGGTAAAAAATGGAGTTACATAAGTACAACTTGAGCACAAGGGTTTGTGAACATGATAATAAATTAAGATGATAATTCCAATCATCTAAAGATACTATAATGTATTCTTCAAAAAAATGTTGGAGGTTGAGAACACATGAATCATAAGGGAATAAAGACCGTAACCCATAAAATCATAACATAGGAATATTAAATATATTTTTTTTCATACACATAATCAAATAAAAATTATTTCCATTCTAGTCAAGGATTGTTGACAATGTTGTCCTTGTAATATTGTTTACTCTACATACCCTATTAGTATTAATTGTTTACCCCCATGATGATTTTAGTAGTCAAGGTTCAATCTCAATACCAAATTATTAGAAAAAGTTTTGTATGAAACCAATATCACACCCCATTCTGGCCCCATATTACAAATCCATGTTCAATCCCATCCAAGACCTGATTTGCTGAATCAGGATCAGTTATAGTTGAAACCTTGTACTAATGAACTGAGTAGACACACTATACCAAACCTACCATAAAGAACCAAGTTCTCTCCCCATTATATACATCTCATTCTAATGGAATTCACTACTCATTATAGAACATCCAATTTAATGAGATAAAAATCATTACCCAAGGAATTTGTGAGGGATATAGGTCCCACCCATCCCAAAATGAAGTCATTTATACATGGGAAACATGTTATTAAAAAATAATCATATGATGACCTATGAAATGAAATGGGTATTATATAAATTTCTTCATATAATAAAATTTTCAAAAGAGATAGGATTCATAATAACTTTATCATTTAATAACTCATGAATATAAGTGGGTTTCATAATCCTTATTTCATGGTATAACCTAAGGATGTGTAATGAGTTTCATAGAAAACCTGTCATCATAAAATAAAATAGTAAACTAAAGAATAAGAATCATATCTTTGGATCACAGCCCTAATAAATTATAATGTATAAAAATTTATTTAAACTTATATGAGGAATGATTTTGAAAGATCACAAGAAGAGTTTATTAAGGAAAAAACATTTCTTTGAAAATATATTTTTATAAAACAAATCATTTTCAAATTAATTTTCCTTTAAAAATACACTTGTAAAATTGTAAGGTAATATTTTAAATGTAATTTAAAAACATTAAAGGGGAAAAAATTCTGTAGGCATACGAAAATGATTTTAAAATCATGTAGCATTTTTAACCTTTTTCTATGAAAATAATCTTCAAAACTCATAAATGAATATTCTAAAATCATTTAAAAAATATTTAAAAAAAGTATTTTTTGAATTTTATTTCTCTGAAAATAAATATAGAGAGAAAATTTTTAGAATATTAGGAAAAATAAATTCTTTAAAAATCACCTTTATAAAATTCATACGATGCTTCAATTAAATGAAGGTTCTAACAATGGATATATCTGTACAAGCTAAACATTCCAGTTGCAATGTAATAGTTTAAAATAGATCCTTGACTAGAAAAAGATAAGTTGAATCCTATTAAAAACTTTTATAAAATGATAAATATGTTGGAGAAGACAAAATTTACACCTCATAGTAATGTTTTTTTGAAAACAAGGTTGAAAGGAACATGTATTTCTAACCGAAGATAGGGAGATGAAATTATACTTTGTTAAAAACATTATATTAATTATATTATGTAGCAATCTCTGGAATATTTTTATTAATACATGAAGATAACATGAATGAATTTATGATAAGAAATTTAATGTGATATATTTAGATAAAAATGATATGATTTAATACATGGGGTGTATACATAACACAAAAAAGAGAAAAGAGGATAAAAGGAATAAGTCTACTGGAAAATAAAAGTGAGATGAGAACACCCTTACCTTACGACTTGAATTTATTTGTACATTTTCACACATCAGGTATAATAAATATTATATTAGTATAAATTTTCCATAGAAATATATTATTATATCTAAAACCATTTTTATTTGTTTATGACTTTATATTACCCAGTTCTTAAAAACTCCATGTTAATATCACATTTTCTGTAATATCTACTTTCATTTTCATTTATGATTTGTCTTGTTATTCCGGATCCAATTACATAGATCATGATTTAATTATTTGAAAAATATATAACATCATTTATTTATCAAATATATTACATATATATTTAATAAAAATAATCCATAATATATAAAAATATCAAATGGAATACACAGTTCATGGAAATGGTAGGTCGTAAAAACAATTGAAATTTGTTTCCATATTATTGTAATTGTGAATGAAAGAACGTAAATAGAATATATGTATGGATATAATATCATTAAATTCATATTATTGTTTCATATGTTTAATATATTTTAACTTATCCCATCTTTAAAAAATTCAATTTAATGTGTGAATGAGTCACATTTCTTCGAGTAGGCGGTAGTCCACACCTCTACAAGCATAGTTATTAAATTTATTAAAAATAGAAATCATGATTCTATGTGTTATATAATAATTTAAGAAGTTTCAATACATCATAAATATCATATATATTATTAAAAAACGTATTTTACAACATAATTCTCAACCTTGAGAGGTTGAAATTGAAAAATGAATAACATCGTTTCGTGAGGAGGTATTCTACATTAATCAAGAATGATAACTTTGTTACAATTTAGATGATTGTTTGTGAAATATTGGTCGAGAACATTTAACGAAACAAATATACATATAAATAGGATACATAGGTTTTTTATAATCATGGAATTAAATTTTTTGAGGTGGTGGATAATGATAATTAGTCAATTGTGCTTGAGGAAGGATATTATCAATTCGTTGTGTAACTGCTAGTGGTTTTATTCAAAGGGATTCCATGGATGGATTTATGCACAATTAGAAGGGTTATTGGATGTAGGTATGTTGGGATATTATTTTACTAGTGATTAGGGGTTCCATAGTGTAAAGTCCCCTAAATTTATGTGGAAAATTTTTTCTTAAATACATTGGAATTTTACGAGTCCGTGAAAATATATGGCGCAATATTCTAATGCTTGGTGTGGCTGAAATCAACTTACGAGGTTTTGTTCAGGTACGTTTAGAAAACGTAAAATTTTTATTTTATAACTTTTGAACTAGTGCTTGGAACTGATATCCAAGGGCACTATTGAACTCGCAGAGCCGATATTCTATTAAGAAGTCATTCGCCTCAACAACATATAGTCGAGAATGGAAGTTAGATTTTGGGTTTTTTAATACAGTTAAATAAAATTAAATGTTAGCTTTTTTTATTTTTTGGAGGAGGTTAAAACCTCTAAGAGATGGTGAGTGGTGGGTCCCACCACACCGTAACTTCCCATTGGAGTTTATGGTGGTGGGGCCCACCATCACGTAACCTCCCTTGGTATGATATCCTTCATGGGGACCACACGGGCTTCAAACCCACTTAAATCTCCATAAAGGGGGAGAAACATCTTCACCTTCCCACCATTTAATTGATCCAACACCACCCGTTTAATTATGTTAGTTAACTAATTTAATTAAAACACATTTTGAATTATTTTGAATATTTTGTCCAACAAACTAAATAATGTGTTAGCTTAAACTGTTATTTTTGGTTGGCAATTCATTTGGTGGAGCTTTGAGAAAGGGCTTGGAAGAACATAGAGAACCTTTGGAGAAACTAATTCCCCAACGAAGAAAAATCTTCAACCGTGCCAAAAGAGAAGGAGTCGATCGTGAAGAATGCCATCTTCGACTTCTTCACCTACGAACGCTCATCCGCTAAAGAAAGATATCCTATTCCTTTTCCGACATTGAAAAATTGATGCCGACTTTCCAAGACTTCTTCAATGATCATCGTAATACGAGTTAGGGGATTTTAGTTGATTTTGAACTCGTTCCACATCGTTCATATTATGGAATGTGAATTTCTGATTGATATCACCATAACGAGGAGGGCTCAAACCACATGAACATGGCATGCCCCTTCTCCTTATTGTTATCGTCAGGTCGATGGAAGGGCGTGACACTTTCATGCCATGCGGAGGAGCCGGGGGAAGCGGTGGAGGCGGTGCGGCGCTGTCACGCCATGCGGGGGAGGTGTGTCACAGTCAAGGCGAGCCGTGGTGGAGGAGAAGGGGAGACTAGCATCGGGCCAGCCGCCGGTGGTGTGGAACCGACTGGACACTCGTCCAACCGGACAAGGAAGGACCATCTTGGGTCCCATGGCTTCCGAAAAGATCCATAGTGCTAGATCTGTTTGACAAGACAGGGGGGCGCGACACCCCCCACCCCCACGTGGCCAGTTGGGCCACGTGGGTCGCCAGCCAGACAGGCCACGCGGGCCGCCAGCTGGCCCGGCTCCGCGGGCTGCCCGCCTGCTAGGCGAGCAAGGCCACGCCAGCCGCCTGCCCCCCTGGCCCCACCTGCTACCGGCCAAGCCCCATTGGCTGACATCCAGTCGGTCCACGTGTGCTGCCGACCCACTAGGCCTCCACCGGGCAGGGCCACACCTAGGTCGGGCCACGCTCTTGGGTCGGGCTGCCCACTTGGGTCAGGGTGCACTAGCGAGCCGAGCCGCCACCTCGGACTAGGTCGGAACCATAGACTGGGTTTGACTCCTATCCAACTGGGTTTGATCGGACCCGAACCCGCATTAGACTCTTTTCACCTTTTCGTCGAATCTTGGGCTACATGTGTCCGATCGACAAACTATCTATGGGGACGGAAAGCATAGAGTGAGGCGATTATTTTCGAAAACCCCACTTGAGGTTTGGACATAGTTGGGATATGGTGAGGTTGGTTTGAACCTAAAAACCAACTGGTCCCCTGGAATGGAAATTCCATTAAGTCATAGACCAGGCGTCTGTTACAAACGCCGTCTGTTGTGTTGAGACCCCTATGACTAGGAGAACCATTAAGATACTTCTACATGGGACTTCGTGAAAGTTGGAGAATCGACTAGTAGCTCGTGGAGCAGATCCTTCAGAGGTGAGGTGATAGAGTACAGACTCCTAGTAGCTAGTAGAGACCTGACAACTGCTTGACCCATTCGACTCAGAGTGACTCGACTTGCCCAGTGGGTAGCACCTCTATGTGATGTGGTAGACCCACGGTGGGGAGAACCTCTGTGTGATCACGGAATACCCATAGTATATCATTGGAGGAGTACCTCAGTAGGCTATGAGGGGGATTGCCTCTGTGTGAGCGCGGTAGACCAGTGGTGGGGAGCGCCTTTGTGTGATGCAGTAGACCCATGATACTCGACAGGAGGAGTACCTCAGCAGTCCATGGATAGTGGGAAGCACTTTTTTGTGATGCGGCAGGCCCACTGAACTTGATAAAGGAAGAGTAAACCATTAGTAGAGGTTCCGATAGTGTGACTGGGGTTGTTACTTGATACTACCCCCAAGAATAAAATCCTCTTTTTGAGTTGAGTCAATGACTATAGTGTTTTCCCCTCAATTGAGATGGGTTACTAGATAACATAGGTATATGTATGGGAATATACCTATGTAATGGTTATCCATTAATTTTGTACCTTTTGGTTTATCTTTGTTGGATTTTGTGAGACCTTAAGGGTCTCGGGGTCCCTACATAGTATCGTTATACTCACCCCTATTTGGGCTATGCCCGTACCTAGTTGTGTTGGTTGCAGACAGCAGACAACAATGAATAAGGAAAAGAGTAGTAGGACTGGACAGTACCTGGAGGTGGAACACTCATCAAGATAGTACACAGAGTGGACAGACGAACCTGGAGTGTTGAGGAGTCCATCTGAACCTACCCTACAGGTAGGAACCTCGGAGGATGACCCATTGGATATATTACATTTATTATATCAGTTGTACTTGTACTTTTCTATTTCCTCGTACTTTACTATTGAGCTTGTATTTCCAGCCCCCTTTACTTTCCACACTCCATTTTGTATACAATTTTACTTAGTTTTTTAGTTCTAGTAGCCTACTCTGTTGTGCGTGTTCAGTTTATAAAGGCAATGCATTACTTGTTTAGGGATTTATGACTTTGGTGCTAGTTTCCAGCTCCTAGCCTATGGAAGAAGAGCATGGGGTAGTCACGATATGGGCCCCGAGGGATGGGTCATGACAAATTGGTTTTAGAGGTGTTGGTTCTACCACAGAAATTAGAACTCTGATGTTTTTTTCTGTGAAGAAATAATGTTAAGGGTTCTAAGTGTGGTTTTCAATTCAGGGATTCCAATTTTGATGCAGGTGAATGACATATCCATACACCAGGACCCTGACTTCTGATTTCCGACTCAGTGAAAGAAAACACTGAATGCATGTGTGTTTTCAAAAGTTTTCCCTTATGTCAGTTGAACCAGTTTAGCTCACCAGGTATAATCTATTGACCGTGTAGCATATATTTATTTCAGGATGCCTCCCTGAAGTGCGTTGAGAGTCATACGCTCTAACAGCCCCCCCTCGAGCGATCAGGCCTTAGTGTAGGGCCCTTTACCTGTAGAGGCACCAGCGGTACCAATTCCCGTTGGTCAACCAATGACAACAACCCCAGAAGTAGATGATGCATGCCGCTTAAGCGTGTTGCATGAGTACCAGTGGAAGAGGCCAGTCAGGTTCTGGGGAGAGAAGGACCCATAGGTGGCTGACGATTGGATGGATGCTGTGGTGAGAGTCTTCAATCAAGTAGGGACACCAGCAGAATTCATAGTGATCCTTGCATCCAGCCTCCTTCCGGAAGCAGAAAGCAGACGATGGAGCCTGATTCTCCTGCTGCGTGATGAGGTGACACTACTTCGGGTAGACGTCAAGAGCCCGTTCTGGAAGGAGTTCGTTCTAGTGACTCTACGAGCAGTGTGGATATAGGAGCTAATTCATCTACAATAGGGTAGAATGATAGTAGTGCAGTACTCAACGAGGTTCACCGACCTCTCACGCTACTCCGCAGACATGGTACGAGAACCATTCTTTTGGGACTGGACCTTCGAGTAGGGGATCAAGTGAGATATCATGGCATCTATGATCTCCCTTATCATTCCGATGAAGGTGGGGGTGTTAGAGAGAGTTCTATGAGTTGAGATCTTCCTTACTAAGTAGTCACCAGCAGCAAAATCCACTTCTAGTCAACATGCAGCGGAGTCTTCTACACCTGGGAGTAGACAGATGATGCAGAGGTCCAAGAGGACCAGACCCACAGGTGGACGACTGCAGTAAATAGTATCTATTGTGTAGGGCACCCGGGGTAGTGAGTTACCAGGCAGTAGCAGGCAGTGTTACTCATGGGGTGAGCAGGGTCACATGGCTCAAGACTGTCTGAATCACCATTCAGATGATTAGGAGACAGTTGAGGGACCTCCCTGGATGAGGAAGAGGTTCGATCGAGGTAGTCCGTAGGGAGGTGGTGGATTTGGCATAGGAGTTGGTCGAGCAGCTAGCGGTGGACGGCGGTACGATGTGCTACCACCACCACCACCAAGAGGTCCACCCTGACCATAGAGAGCAGGTGGATAGGGGAGAGATCACCTTCAGGCAGCTGAGGCATACGACCATGCCGCTATGGAGATGATTTGAGGTATGATATGTGTCTACTCCACTATAAAGACACATAAATTTAAAGGAATTTTTTTTCATAAATTCTTAGGAATTTTATGAATCTGTAGATTCTAAAGGCACCTGATTCTAAGGCTCGATGTTCCCAAAATCAATTTCTGATGTTTTGTTCAGGTACGTTCAATAGACCTACGAGTGGGATTTTCTATCTTTTGAACCGGTTCTTGGAATTTTAATCTTAGGGTACTTATTAACTCGCTGCACCAGTATTCTATTATGTGGACCTTTACAACAGTTGCGTTTTATGCAGTTTGATAGTTAATTTTAGGGAATTTTATTAAACTAATTAAAATTATGTGTTACATTGTTTTATTTAGGGTGGTGGTTATTTCCACCAATATGGAGTTGGTGGTGGGGCCCACACTCCACATAACCTCCCATGGGAGGATATAACTAAGTGTGGGTCCCACATGAGCATAACCCCTCAACTTCCCCTTAAACGCCCCATTAACTCCCCTTAATTAATTTGACACCTCCCCTCTTTAATTAAGACTCTCCACCTCCTTCCCTATCCCATATATTTTCCAACACATTTTAATTAATTAATTAAACTCCAAAATTAATTAATTAATATAAGTGTTTGAATTTTGAAAACAATAAGACATCCTTTTATATAGGTGGCGTGTTTTTATTTTTAGTTTGGTTGGACATTTTATTTTGCTGTGAAGGCTTTGGGAGAATTCACAATCTCCGAAGAAGAATGTGAGGGACTTATCCAACGGTGCTTCCTCTTCAGATGCACCCTGACATCATTGGAATCGATATACAACTTTTGTGATGCCCGACTTCCACGACACCGTCTTTCGAGGCTCGTCGATGTAAAATGTACCTTGAATCGTGGTAGGGGTTTATGATTCATTTTTAATTGTATAAAATTGTAACTCGTTCTTCATGGAAAATCTTGTATTTTCATTGGACTACGGTTATCGCCTAACGTAGAGGGTGCGGGATGAATGAACACGGGCCGACAACCCTCCATTGGTTCTTGAATATTTTGGAGGCCCCAACTGGAGGCTGTGGCGTCTGAAGGCGGCGGTGAACGGAAGCAGCGACCACATGGAAGAAACAGCGGCCCGCGATGCGGGCTGCTCGGATGAAGCAAACCTGCTGGCCGTAGCCGGTCAAGCTAGAGGTCTGCAGTGCCTCCAGGACTTCGTGTTGTGGAAAGACAGCAGCCCACACTGCGGGCCCCTTTGTAGGGAGAATTGGCCATCCAGATGAACCCTTAGCCTCTTGGCGCCGTGCTGCGGAGCAATCACGGACCGCGCTGGGCGGGCCACCACTGTGGGCGAACCAGCTAGCTTCATCCGGTGGGGAAGGAGAGGTGATGCCACTTGGCACCACTGTTTCATGAAATTGGGGGGTTACGCCCCCTAGTCTGCTCGACTATTTGGCTGAGCTGAGGCCTGCCGTGCGGGATGGGCCACCCTCGTGCGGGCTGGGCCTCCCTCGCGCGGGCCCGACCAAAACAATCGGGTTGGGCCGCACCCCACCGGGTGGGGCTGACCCCCAGCCAGGTCAGACCCGCCAAACCAAGTCGGGCCGACCCGCCAGCCCACTGGGCTTGACATGCCGGGTCCATTTCGCTTAATCGTGAATATCTTCTAGACCGCTTTTCCTATTGACTCACCATCTACGGCACTGAGATCAACTCGATGAGGTGTTCCTTTTTTCGATACTATATTTTTTTTGGACAACTTTAGAAAATACCGGGTTTGGAACGTGCGTAATTCCAACTGGGCCCCTAGAACAGAAAAACCAATAACTCTCAGACTGAGCGTCCGATTGATGCGCCGTCTGTTGCATTGGGTTCCTTATGATGAGATAGAACTTTAAGATACATCATCATTGGACTTAATGATATTTTCTATATCGAACCCTTTTCTTGAGGAGTGGACCTTCTCGGAATTGAGCGTGCTGTGTGCGGGAACCCTAGAGTTGGCTGCGACTACAACGACTACTGTACTAGGATCCTCCATGGGTTCGACAATGAAGAATATAGTACAGGGATCCTTCGTGGGTTCGACAGCGATGACTACTATTCATGTATACTATGTGTGTCCGACAGTTTGACCTCTGTACTTGTATCATGTGTGCGTCTGACAGAGTAGCCGGTCTTGTATCCTGTGTGGGTCTGACAACATAGATGAATCAGTGACTACATCTGATCATATATATCTCTATAAGAAAGATGTATACATGTGTTAGCTGAGTCTTGACTTTCAATCATTATCATCGATGTGATTGACTTTACGTTATGTGTGGACCGGGTTGTGCTTGGGCTCGAGAGTTGGAGCCGAACTGAGATTGATATGTTAGGTATATGTATGGGTGTATACCTATGTAGGGTTGGTTTATACTTCATGGTTCTATCTGTATTCTTTGGTTTTTCCTTTATTGATTCTGGGTGACCTTTGGGGGTCTCGGGATCCCTACTGAGTATCGTTATACTCACCCATGCATGGGCTATGCCCACACATCGTTGTGTTGGATGCAGATGACGGACTGCATTGACGGAGGCTGAGAGCGAGCTAGGACCGGAAGGTACCCGGAGGTGGACCAAATGGCGAGACGGTACATGGTGCGGACCGATAGAAGTGGAGTGCTGAGGTGGACATCTGTGTCGACCCTTTAGGTAGGATACTCAGCGGAGGTTCCAGGAGCTGCCCATTTTAGCTGTTGTCCCTTTTTCAGTCGCACTTTCTTTCCATAGTACATGTACTTTACTGTTGGTCTTGTATTTCCGGACCCCTTTACATTCATCACTTCTTTCTATATATAGTATTCATGTAGTGTTTACTACCTATTGTGTACTCTATTGTGTCTGCTTACATAAATAAAGGAAATTCCTTCCCAGCGTAGGGATTTTGGCCTTTGGTGCTAGTCGCCATCCCCTGGCATAAGGACGGCGGGCTTGGGGTAGTCCCGGCATGGAACCCAAGGATGAGTCGTTACATACACCTTAGCTGCAATACTTATAGACACAGGTTCCAATCATTCTTCCATATCCACTGCCCTCATTTGAAACTCAGAGATTCGGACGGAGCCGTTGGCTCGATCGTTACGGCTAGAGGCTCATATGGGAGAAGACTCGATGATTACGCACTGGTGCCTGTAGTGTGAGATTACTCTACGAGGAGAGAGCTTCGACTGGGATGTCCTTGTAGTGGCGTTGAGGCCTTATGACGTCATCTTGGGTATTAATTGGTTATCAACAGTACATGCTCTAATTGAATGTATTAGGAAAAAATTGTGGTAATTCCGCACGGATGGTACCGCATTTACCTTCACCGGCAAGAAGGGAAACTTTGCAGTGCAGGACAGACATTCTCGGAGGAGGGTGCACCTGATCACTCATCCGTTGGTCTGTCGTACCCTCGGAGAAGTTGATGTGGAGAGTCTGAGTTATCCTGTAGTGGTGGAGAAGTACGTAGATTTTTTCCCAGAAGATGTTCCAAGACTACCTCCTCGCAGAGTGGTGGACTACTATATTGACCTATACCCCAGGATGACGTCGATATCTACTACAACATATCAGATGTATCCAACAATGCTTCGTGACCTATGGGTATAGCATGAGGACTTCTAGTGGAAGGGATTCTTCCATCCCAATGTTTCTCCCACAGTAACCCTAATTCTGTTCACCAAGAAGGAGGATGAGAGCCTGAGGCTTTATGACGACTACCGTCGCCTGAATCATGCGACCTTGAAGAACACGTACCCACTTCCAAGGATTGATGACCTCTTTGATCAGCTCAACAGAGCACAGTGGTTCTTGAATATAGACCTCAGATCATGATTTCATCAGCTCAGAGTTCAAGAGGAGTATGTGCAGATGATGGCCTTCAAATGTCGGTACAACCACTATGAGTTGTTGGTTATGACCTTAGTCATAACCAATGCTCCAGCAGTGTTCATGTGTCTCATGAACATGATCTTCCATCCATACCTCGATTTCTTTTTTTTGTAGTCTTCATCGACGACATTCTAATCTACTCGACTACTGAGGAGGAGCATGCCTTCAATTTACAGGTAGTATTGGATACACTCTGAGGGAACCATCTTTATGGTAAGCTCTCAAAGTAAAAGTTTTGGATTCAAGAGTTTCACATCTAGGGACAAGTCATCTTGGAGGATGGAGTTGTAGTTGATCTAGTGAAGATTACGGTGGTACTTGCTTGGGAGCCACCTAGGAGTGTGACAGACATACTGAGTTTCTTGGGATTGGTTGGATACTACTAGAGATTCATTCCAGACTTCTACAGAGTTGCAGCATCATTATCAACCTTGGAGAAGAAGGGGAAACCCTTCGTGTCGTAAGAGATATATCAGTAGATCTTTATGGAGGCGAGGAAGAGGTTGACTATTTCCCCCATCTTGAGGCTTCCTAAGGAGGGCATAGGGTATGTAGTTTATTGCGGTTCATCAGGGACCAGACTTGGGTTTGTCCTGATACAAGAGCGAGCAGTGATAGCATATGGTTCTCAGATGAGGAGACTGCATGAGCAGAAATAGGAAACCCATGAGCTGGAGTTAGCTGTCGTGGTCTAGACCTTGAATATGTGGTGGAAGTATCTTATAGTCGAACATTTTACCATTTATCTGGTCACAAGAGTCTCTGGTATATCTTCTCTCAGAAGGACCTGAACCCGAGACAACGACGTTGGCCTTGGGTCCTCTAGGACTATGATTTTCAGATAGTCTATACTCCAGGGAAGGTGAATGTTATTGTGGATGATCTCAGTAGGAGATATGGTATACATCTACTAGGAGAGGCTATAGAGTACGCCTTTTAGATATCCAATGAGGATAGGTATGGAGCAGCCTATCTACATTCTCTTATAGTCACTCTTCCACATCTTCAGCAAGTCAGGGAGGCGAAATGTGGGGATGCTGACTGCAAGAAACAACATGTTCAAGTATCAATAGGGCATGCACCTGATGGATTTGTTGAATTTGGGGAGCACTTCATCCTCTCTAGAGGATATAATATGGTACCAGTTGAACTTCAGGAGGATGTTACAAAGTTTGTCTCTCGATGCCTCACTTGTTAGTATGTGAAGGTGGAGCACCAGGTACTAGTAGTCCTGGTACATCCCGTAGTGGTCCCAGAGTGGATGTGGGATGGGATATCTGTGGACATTGTGACTTTTCATCCATGTACATCAAGGTGTCAAAATTCGATATGGGTGAATATTGACCGACTCACCATGTCGTTCAACTTCCTACCGATCAGAGAGTAGGGCTCAGTAGAGATCTTGGGATGCCTCGATGTGTATGAGATTCTACATTTACATGGAGTACCTTCTTCTATTGTCTCCGAACATGATGCACAATTTACTTCCCGGTTATGGAAGGGGTTTCAGGAGGCATTCGAAACACAGCTACGTCTGAGCACCTCCTTCCATCCTCAGACAGATGGCTAGACCGAGCAGACCATACAAACCCTCTAGTACATGATCCGCGCATGTGTCATCGACTTTGGTCGCAGATGGGAGGATCACTTACCTTTTCTAGAGTTTTCCAACAACAATAGCTATCACTCCACAATTTTAATGGCACCTTTTGGGGCATTGTATGATCGACCTTGTAGATCACTGCTGTGTTGGACAGACCTAGGAGAGTCTACAATAGTTTGATGAGAGATGGTACGGGCTACCATGGAGAAGGTGTAGACCATCCAAGAGTGGATTAAGACTACACAGAGTAGGCATAAGTCATATGCCAACAGGAGACGGAGGCCTCTAGAGTTCGAGGATGGAGACCACGTCTTTCTATGGGTCTCACCTCGATGTGGTTTACATCGATTTGGATGAGGTAGATAGTTATCTCTGATATTCATCGGACCATTCCAGGTCCTCAGCAGAGTAGGCATGGTGGGTTGGCTCTTAGCTCTTCAACCTTAGTTGCACCAGGTGCATGATGTCTTCCACATATCTCAGAAGAGGAGATATGTGCACGACCCATCCCACATCATCGACCACGAGGAGCAGTACATCGATGATAGGGAGAAATTCACGGAGGTTCAAGTAGATATTGAGGATCGACAGGAGTGGGTCCTATGTGGATGATTGATACCTCTGGTGTGCGTTCGTTGGCATCACTGGAACATCTAGTAGGGCACATGGGAGCGGGAGGCTCAGATGCGTGATCGGTACCCCCATTGGCTTCCTCAGTTTGAGTTGTATCTTATGGGGACATAAAGCCATAAAGTGGGGAGAATGTAATGACTCGGAAATTTCCATGGAAAATGTTTTCTGAATTACATTGGAATTTTACGAGTCCACGAAAATTTACGGGGCAAGATTCCAAGGAACGATGTGCCCTGAATAAATTTCTGAAGTTTTGTTCAGATATGTTTAGTAAACGTACGAGCATGATTTTATAACATTTGAACCTTTGCTAAGAAATAAAATCTGAGGGAATCATGGAATTCTCAGCGCTAGTATTCACTTAATAAGGCTTTCTCCTCGATGGTAGATAGTCAAGAATGGATGTTATATTTTGGATTTTTTTAATAAAGTTAAATAAAAATAAGTGTTAGCTTATTTTTTTATTTTGAGGTGGTAAAACCTCCAAGAGGTGGTTAGTGGTGGGGGCCACAACACTCTAACCTCCCATGGGAGGTAATGGGGTTGGAGACCACCCACTGATAACCTCTCTTGTGAGGATATCCTCGGTGGGGACAACACAGGCTTTAAACGCCCTTGACTCCCCATAAAGGGGGAGAAATCTCTTCACCTTCCCCACCATTTAATTGAGCCAACTACACCCATTTAATTAAGTGAGATAACTAATTTAATTAAAACACCTTTTGAATAATTTTGATTATTTTGGCCAACAGATTAAATTATGAGTTAGCTTAACCCATTTTTGTTTGTTGGAAATTCATTTGGTGGAGCTCTGAGAAAGGGCTTGGAAGAACGTGGAGAACCATTGGAGAAACATATTCTCCAATGTAGAACGATCTTCAAAAGTGCCAAAATAAAAGTTTTCGACCACGAAGAATTTTGTTATCAACTTCATCACCTCCGAACGCTTATCCTCCAATGCCAAATATCCTCTTCCATTTCCGACATTGACGAATCGATGCTGCCTTTCTGTGACTTCTGCAAAGGTCATTGTCATAAGAGGTAGGGGATTTTTGTTGATTTTGTTCCCGTTACACGTTGTTCAAATTATAGAATGTAAATTTCCGATTGATATCACCATATATAGGATGGATCAGACCACACAAACACAGGCTGACCCTTCCCCTTGTGGTTATTGTTTGTTGACGACGGAGCCGGAACAACGACGACCGGTGTCTAGGTGACCCCAAAGAAATATTACTGTGACGGAATCGGAGGTGGAAGGCCGTTGGGTCTCCGGAAGGGCGTGGCATCATCGGGCCTTGCGAAGGAGGATGGGGCCATGGCCAGGCCGGGCCGTGGCGAAGGCAGCGTGCCGCTCGCGCGCCGCGTGGAGGAATAGGGGGCGCGGCAAAGCGGGGCCACAGCGGAGGAGGCGTGGCTCCATCGCACCGTGTGGTGGAGGTGAGTCCCGACCAGGGCGGGCCGCGGCAGAGGAGAAGGGGCGGCCAACGTCGGGCTGACCACAGGCGGTGCGGAACCGGCTGGCCGCATGGCCAGCCAGATAAGGCGAGAACCTCATAGGTCCCGCAGATTTTAAACCAGCACTTATCTCCGGTTCTGTTTGACTAGTAGGGGCACAGCACCCCCCCCCCCCCCACACGTGGCTAGCCGGGCCATGCGGGCCACCAGCGAGCTGGGCCACGCTGGCCGCCCACCAGCCGAGCCAGCTGGGCCCCGCGGGCCGCTAGCCAGTCGGGCCATGCGGGTCGCTAGCCAGCCGGGCTGCCCTCGGGCTTGGCCTACCCCAGGATGAGCCTCACCCTCGGGTTGGGCCGCCCCCTTGGGCCAGGCTGCCCCCATTGATCTGTTCGGACCCGCGTACCGGGTCAGACACCAGTCCGGATCCAAACCTGCTTTGGCCTATTTTCACCTTTTTGCCCATTCATGGGCTATGTGCATCCGATCGACAAACCATCTGCGGTGACAAAAAGCTTAGAGCAAGATGGTTTATTTGGTATACCCCAGTTGTGGTTCGGACACAGTTGGGATACGGTCAGGTTGGTTTGAACCTAAAAACCAACCGGGCCCCTGGAACAGAAATGCCAATAACTCACAGACCGGGCATCTGATTGACGTTCCGTCTGTTTCATTGACACCCCTATGATGGGGAGAACCGTTGAGATAATTATAAATGTAACTTCATGAAATTTGGAGTATCAACAAGTGGCTCGTGAATCGGATCCTTCTAGGGGTGAGATGATGGATTATGGAGACCTAGTTGATGGCTAAGACCTGACGACTGATGGACCAATTGAACTTGGATTGACTCGACTGGCCCATTGGGAAGCGCCTCTGTGTGACACGACAGACCCACGGTGGGGAAGATCTCTGTTGGATCACCACAGACCCACGGTACTTGACAGGAGGAGTAACTCAGCGGGCTATGAGAGGGAGCACCTCAGTGTGAGCGCGGTAGACCCGTGGTAGGGAGTGCCTCTATGTGACACAGAAGACCCATGGTACTCAATAAGAGGAGTACCTTAGGTGTCCAAGGATAGTGGGAAGAATCTCTTAATTCTACGATAGACCCACTATACTCGATAGAGGAGGTGTAAACCATTATCCGAGGTTCCGACAGTGTGACTAGGGTTGTTACTTGATAATACCCACTAGAATAAAATCCTTGTTTTGAGCTGAGTAAATGAATTTAGTGTTTTCTTCATGATTGAGATTGGTAACTAGATAACTTAGGTATATGTATGGTCATATACCTATGTAATGGTTATCCATTGTTTTCATAAATTCTGGTTTATTTGTTTTGGATTTTGTGAGACCTAGAGGGTCTCGGGGTCCCTACTAAGTATCGTTATACTCACCCCTGTGTGGGCTACACCCACACCTGGTTGTGTTGGTTGCAGACGATAGACATCGCTGGCTAAGGCAGAGAGTAACAGGACTGGACTGTACCCGGAGGTGGACCACTCGACGAGATGGTACACGGAGTTGATGGATGGATGTGGAGTACTGATGAGGCCTTCTATACCTACCCTATAGGTAGGAACCCCGGAGGACGACCCAATGGCTTCATTACATTTATTCTTTCAGTTTTACTTGTACTTTTCCAGTTCATTGTACTTTACTATTGAGCTTGTATTTCCAACCCCCTTTACATTCATCACTCTATTTTGTATACAGTTTTACTTAGTGTTGACTTCCATTTGCGTACTCTGTTGTGTGTTCAATTTATAAAGGCAATTCCTCCCTCGTTTATGGATTTAAGCCTGTGGTTCTAGTAGCCATCCCTTGGCCTATGGAAGGCTGGATTGGGGTTGTCATGATACGGGAACTAGGGGATGGGTCGTGACACATAGGTCTCAAGAGTGTGAATAAGTTGGGGGGATTAGTGCCTTTATATAGTGTTGGAGGAGTGTAATCTTGTAACTTTTTAAAAAAGGAATTACAACTTCATTTTCCCCATGTCAATTGTATCCCATAATGTTCCTAATTATATATAATATATAATAGGGTCTGAATATGAATATATAATGGATTTGGAAAAGATAATATGTCAACATGGGCCTTATGTTTAAGGAATTGTTATTTATTAAGTTATGTTTTAACTTAATCAATGTAATTAATTTCAATCATTTTAACTATTCAATTTAGTAAATAATAAATTCAAGATATTAATAATTATATAGTATTATAAATACAAATATTAAATATCTTTTTCCCAAATTCAAATAGAATATGTTTTATAAATTAATTTTAATATAATCACATAGATGGGATGACAATGCGTGTTTTTATAGTAAAAAAATCAAAAAATTTCTAAGTTTCAATATCTAATTTCAATATGAAATTAATTAAAATAACCTAAATATTAGTAATTTATAAAAAAATATTTTAAATAATCTTTTAAACTACTTAAAAATATAATTTTAAACTATAATTAAATTATATAAAAAATTATATTGGAAATAAAATTTGGTGTTTTTCACTATTCACCAAAACATGAAACTGCAAAAAAAATTACCAAAAAAGTCACCACAAGTAAATTTTGATAATAATATTCTATAAATTAAGTTTAATATTTAAAATCAAATTTATAATGTTAAAAAATTACATTTAAAATGGGTTTTCCATTAAAATATTATAAAATTACCTTTTAGAAAAAAAATACAACTTTTTATTCATAAAATTTGATTTATACTTATCTTATACCTTTAAAATATATTAGATTAGTATAAAAAATATTCATTAAAAATATACTATATAATTATTATTTAAATAATTAGTCAATTTGTTTTAATTTATTGGGATAAATTTTAGTGTGTTCGTAGAAAAATATGTTTCTTTAAAAAGAAATTTTTTTATTCTTTAATAGTTATTACATTCACTTCTACGAATTTATATGTTATGGATACATTTCATATACCTATGTAAATTATATTTTCATAATTTATTTAATATTATTCATTACATTCATTCCAATGGATTGGTGGTAGATATTATAATATTTTATTTCTAATATTAATAGTACATCTTAGTTTGGTAAAACTCATCCTAGAATTTAATTCAAGATATATAAGTGAATCAGTATTTTTTATAGCACAATACAAACAATATTTCGTTGGTAACCCAAGATATTTCATGTGTTTCATGTACAAAAATATAACCCAGTGTTGTGTATAACACAATCCCAAATTTGTTATTTCGTATAAAAAAATATATATTCAGTGTTGTGTGAAATAAAAAAATATTATTAAGATTATGTTATTTAAAAAATAATACTTCATAATGTATTGTGGTGTTACATTCTATCCTCTATAAAATTATTTTCACCCTTGAAATTATTTTGGGTTATCAAAGGATTAATACATGAAAGTAGATTTCATTACATACAAAATTTTATAAATGAATACTAAAACCTACTTTAAAAAGGGAAGATATATACATAATTTTCACCCAATGTAACTCATAAGTAGGTTTCCACATTGGATAACAGATATGTAATGTGTAAAAAAGGACCTAGAAGAGAAATCTAAATATCTTTTTTTGATTGATAATAATAGAGAACATTGTTAGGATAATGTTAATAATCACAATGCCATTGGCCAAAGAGGCCTGAAAAAGTTCTCTGGAATCATCCAAGCGATGACAAAAGTATGAAATTTTATTTGAAGTCTCATTTTCCTAATGTTGGATAATATACATCAGATGATATACTCACATGATTTCTAGACAACCTCTCCCTTTTTGATCCCTGACGAATTTCTACATCATATGTAATTCCATGAAATAAAGGTGATTTTTTTCATTTCTGAAGCACTAAGAGATAATGAGATCCAGAAATAAAATTCTAGTATATTCTATATTTATTATGAAAATATGAATAAAAGAGTTGGAACATTATATCTGACATTGATAAATCCTCATTTGATGATATAATACGTTAATATCACAATCATAATATGATCATTAACATAAAATATCCATCAATGTTTAAACATATAACCCTTATGAAATATAAAAATCATATACAATATATTGAATATAACTAAATTTCACAAAAGAGATTATAATTGACCCAAAATATAACATAAATTAGATCTTTTTTTTGTATAGAAATCATGTGAATAACATCATCATTCATTTTCTTGAAATAGGGTAATATCATGAATTAGAAAAAATACATATCAAAATAATTCATGAATCCTTATTATTATGATTACAAGATATATTACATAAATCCAAGGATTATTAAACTTAATCCATGATATCATAGACCAATTTGATGAAACATTATACAATCAATTCATTGTTTATCATTCCAATCCAACATTATTTATATATATCAATCATCTCTTTATCCAAGATAGACAAAATTTTAATAATATCAGGAAAAGATTTAGGGTTACCTTCCATTAATCAAAATAACACCTTTAATTTAAATTAATTTTCTATATATTTACCTTAATTAAACATATCAATTTCTAACCATAATGAAAATTTTATACTAAAAATAAATAAATATTCTTTTAACATTATAACATAAATATAGATTTCCAAAAAATATACAATTCAATAATCCATCATTATTATTAAACCATTTCTCAGGCTTCACCAACTTATTACTTAATAACCATTTCCCTAAATATGAAATATGAATAATGACTTAAGGCTCCTCAACCCAAATATAATCACACATCTTAAATTAAATGTTAATAACTATGTTATAACATCCCATACCATTCACAGGTCATATGTAGTCTCATTAACTTCAGTAGTATAACACATACCTGTACCACCTTCCCAATTATATTAATGATATTTCCACTCAGGAAATTCATTTCCATATTTCCTATTCATTCCACATATGAGCCATTATATTTTGACCATATTCCGTTGAATTACTTCCATTTACTAAAACTGGAAAGCATAGGGTGATAAATACTTATCCAAGAGGAAAACCACATAATCATTAAAAATTACTTATATGATGTCAAATAAATTAACACTTAACACAATAATATATAACACCATATGACTAACGTTAGAGACCACCATGGATGTATCCTTATAAATATCTATATGGATCTCACTAAATATTTACCTTCCATGATTCCAAATAATGAATAAACAATTCCCATGATTCCAACTATTGTCCACTAGGATTAACAAATAAGACTATTACATAATTCTAGAAGAATATTCAACACATTAAAAAAATTCACACAGAAGGACCATCATAGTTTAATGACATTGGAAACAATGAACAATTGTAGAATGACCATAAATGTCTCACATAATTATTTTCACCATTATTACTTCTACATAATACCTTTCCTCATAACCTAGGAAAAGGAACCATTTTTTAGCGGTGAGATTAGATTCTAAATAAAGATAATAAATGGTGTTACATGAGTATAACATGAGAATATGAGTATGTGAACATTAACATATCATTTAAAGTTAATAAAAATCATATAAAATATCATAAAAATTATTCATGGAATAAATATTTGTATATTGTAAGAATTTAATAACAAGGGAAACAAGTGAATAATCCATGAAAGAATAAAAAAAGGATAAGGAATCAAATTTTTGGTGTACACATAATAATATAACATTTTTTTATATAGTAAGCCTAGATTATTTCCAATGACATTTTAGTTGTTTAATTCCACTCCCATACCATAATGGCATTCATTGTTCCCTCCAATGATTATCTATGTATTCATAGTTTGCTTCTAGAACCACCAGAATTGATAAATTCCTTTATTGAACTAGGTTTAAACCCCATTACATCCATGTATTATTGAACCATGTTCACTTCCTATCATATCCATACATTACAAAACTAGGTTCACTTCTCGTTCTAGCCCTAAACAAATAAATTGACTTCACTCCTCATTCAGTCTTGGAATAATTATCTAGGTTCCCTCCTATATCAATCTATATCATACTAAACTAATTTAACTCCAGATTTATGATCTGTAATATACATGTCAAATAAATCTCTACCCAATGCATTATTGGGAAATATAGGACCCACCCATCACATAATGAAAACATACATGCATGTGTCACGAGATTATAAAACATTTATCATATCATGAACCATGAAATGAAATGGGTATTATAAACATTTCTTCATATCCTAACCTGTGGGAATGATATAGGTTTTAGAATAATTTAATCATAGAATAAGAAATGAAATGATGTTGGGTAGATAACCGTTAAACAATGGTATAACCTGTCGAAGAGAAATGGGTTTCATATATATATTTTCATCTTAACATTAACTATTAAAAAATTGAATATGAATAGTGTCCATGGATTATATACCCCCAAAATAATAAATAATATCAATGTTTTCAACATTAATGTGGTGGGAATTTGAAATAACAGATGAATCATTTCTTAGGGAAAATTACCATTCATTGAAAATCACTTTTAAAAAAATCTATCATTTTCAACTCCATTAAATTAAAAAACACTTAAAAACCTATAAGTTTACATTTTCATAATAATTGATAACATTTCTTGAGTAAAATATACTTCACACTTTGATAAGATATTTTCAATCATAGAATATTTTGAAAACATTTTTATTTAAAATTACCATTTAAAACATAGAGTGTAATCTTTAAAAATAATTTAAAAAAACATTAAAAAATAAAATTTTTATGAAATAATATATCGTTGAAAATATAATTATAAAAAAATTAATATAATATTATTTATGAAATTTTATTAACGAATAACATTGAAAACATTCAATCGAAGCTTTAGGGAAATGAGGGTCTTGATGGTAGGTAAATCTATACAGTCCAAACATTGTTTTTGTATTGTAAATGTTTCGAGAAGTTTTACAATCAGAAAAAATTCGATTACTTTTAATTATTTCTTTTAAAAAAGTTAATACATGGGATAGAATTTATTTCACATATCAAATTAAAACATTTTTAGAGAACATGGATTTTAACTAACACATATTGGCAACTGGAAAATGGGTAAAGATAGTCTTTGTCAAGAAAACATTCATAATGATTTTATGTATCAAAAAGTGGAATTATGGAAACCATACATTAATATATCATGAATGAATATTGGATAATAAAATTAATTAGATAAATGGATAGATAAATCATAATATTTCATCAATTAAAACATAATCAAAAAAAATCCAGATAAACAATGAGATTGTTTCAATAAGTAGTTACCATTTGGTACCTTTGAATTATAATATCCATGTTTGAAATTGAAATTATTTTTTGAAAGCACATATCTGTAAAATAGTAAGGTTTATGATATAACATTACAAATTGTATTTTTTACACCTCATAAAATAATAAATCTTCATAACATGTCATGTGTCTTAGAGATGTTAAACTAAGACCAAATTACATTAAGGATATTGTAAAAATAAAAATATAAAAATATTAATGATATATAATAAAAAGGATAATAAAATATATATTATTTTATGTATAATAATCATATAATAAATCAAATATATGTGTACTCACCAAATATTTGATATTTTAGGTGAACATGGTTTCAATCTCAAATAAAATAAAAGTGAGACAACAAAACCATTACCTTAGTATTGAATTTATCTATACACATTCAAAAATATTATATAAAAAAATATATTTATTATAATTCAGTCATAGAGATATAGTATTAAATCTAATAATATATGATCATTTTATAAATTTTTATTATCCATATATTAAAAACTAAATGCTAATGTTGCATTTTGGGTAATATCCGATTTTTTTTCATATGCAATTTGGATTGTAATTATTGATTATATTATTGGGATACAGATTTACATATTTCCATAATATAAAAAATTATATAATTATCACATATATAAAGTATATTTTCATTTATAATAATCTATAAAATATATAAATATTAAACAACAATAACCATTCATGGAGACAGCTGTCCATAAGTAAGCATGAACAATGTTTTTATTTTATAATCTATTGGAAGAATGAATGAAAATCAAATATATTTGTGTATATAATATAATTACTATAGAATTATTATTTCATATTTACAATATATATTCACTAAACTCATCTTAAATACACTATATGTCATGTGTGAATAAAACACATTTCTTTGAGGAGGCCAAAGTTTAGACATCCACAAACGATGTTATTGTATTTACATAAAATGGGAAAAAGAAGGTTTATGTTATATAATAAATAAATAATAATAAATACATCATTAATATGGTATATATCATATATAAAAATATTTTATGTAATAATTTAAAAACATGAGAGGTTCATAAGGTGAAATGGATAGCACGGTTTCATGAGATGGGTGTTCTGCATACAGAAGAATGATAAGTTCATTAACCATTTGGTGGATGTGTGTGTAAGTGTATGTTGATCCCACCTAATTTAAAAATATATAAATTTTGAGGATAATTTGGATAATATGTAAACATTTAATAACAAATGTTGAGGGTGTGTTGAATGAAAACAAATAGAATGATCATAAGGAAGGATGTTACCTCTTCACTGCGTAACACCTCTTTATTTTCATCAAACGGATTCCTTGGATCAAATTATGCACATTTTTAGGATTATAGGAATAATTGCAGGATTTTGGGAGCTTATTTTAATATAATTTTTGATGAAAAATACCTTGAGAGGTGTGAAAAATTTGGAGGGTGAGTCCTTTTTTTAGTGGAGGAGGATTTATATTCATGCAAATTTTTGATAATAGAATTCCACCAATGAGTTTACTTCTTAACGGTTATCCAATAATATTATAAAATAGATCAAAATAATGATAATTTGAAAAAAAATATTTCTTTTCAAAATGAATCAAGGTCAATTTTTTGACTTAGGTTTATGGATTAGTCTTTTGTGAAGATACTTTTTCTCTTAATCGCTGTAATTAATTTTAATCACATTCTCTAATATTTTTGTTTAAAAACTATGTCAAACTGATTATAAAATAAAAAATATTATTATTTTAAAAATTTAATCATTTATTACAAATTACAATCATCGAATTGGTATAATTAATTTATCATTTATCCCACAGATAGGATGCTAATGTCAGTTTTTAATGTTAAAATGTTAAAATGTTTGTTTTGTTGTTATATAAAATTTCTATGTGAAATTTATTACCAAGAATAAAATTGTTTAATTGATATAATTTTTACTTAATTAAACATAAAAATAATTAGAAATAAAATTTATCACTATAAATAATTTAGATAAAAAAGTAATTTTGAATTAAAATTTAGAGTTTTTCACTTTTCATCAAGAATAAAAATTTGCACAAAAATAAAAAATATTCACCCTAAGTTATTTTTATGTTATTCATCCATAAATAATGTTTATATTTTAATTTATATAATATAATTTTTTAAAAAATAATATATAAATTGTGTTCTCAATTAGAAGAAGATAAAATTACCTCTAAGAAAGATACAATTATTATTCATAAAATTGGAATTAGTTTTATATTATACATATTGAATTTATTAGACGAGTATAAAAAACATTTGATTGAAAATATAATGTATATGTTTATTGAAAACATTATTCATAATTGGTTTTTTTTAATTTTTTGAGATTTAATTGTTTTGGTATATGGAAAAATAGTTTTCTAAGAGGATAAATTTAATTATTTATAATAGTTATTTAATTCTATTCTAATAATTGACCCACAAATACCGATAAAAACTAACCCAATATCCCATTATCCCTAATTTATCCAATTTAATGTAATTTAGGTTCATATTATATAGTATTTAAACGAAATCATTGATTTTTTTGTCATCATCGACATTAAAAATTGTATTTAAAAAGGGGTGTTTCGACATAGGAAAATTAATAATTGATTTTAGTTCATTAACATAAATATCAATTATAAAAATAATTATTATGGAACATTAATAGAAATTTTATGTCATAGATAAATTTTTTTCACTCATCATACTCACAATACCCTTTTGACAACTTTTTTTCACAATCACCACCCAATCACCAACCTTGTCTCATTACCCTCTTATCCTTGTCTATCCATTCCAAGTTCCACCTATTAGTGATTCCACCAATTTGGTGGGAATACTAGTATGTAGTCCTACCCACACACAATGACCCATCAATGACCTTCTCCCCCACTAACTGCCTTCCCAATATTTAACATCATACAACCCAATATTGGTAAGATATTTTTATTATATATTTTCAATATATTTGTATTTGTTTCGGTGATTGTTAGTTTTATGAGGTTTTACAATAAGATACTCCTAAAAAATTGAATTGGATTATTTTTTCATGTTTTGGGTTATTTCTTTTTATTTTTTGTTATAGTTTCTATTTCATTATAGGGTTGTAAATTTATGAAAAATTTATTTTTTTTATTTTTGTTTTTTAAAATTTAAATATATATATGTTTTCTTTTATGTTTGAAACATATACAGAAATATATTTTTATGGATATTAAATAAATATTATTAAAAAATACATATCCATAAAATCTATATGATTTATATTATCATTTGAAAATAAAAAACATACATACACAATGGATAAGAAATTATTTACAAATTTATAAAATAAACAATATAAAAATAAAGATAATTTAGATTGTATCAAAAAATTGTCCTTGAATGTTTTTTATTTTAGTTGTTGATATCATTATTATTATTATTTTTTTAGTTATTACTATTATGAATAATCATAATAATATTATAATCTTGTATAAAACGAGGAAGGTCAAAAATTTAATAGACTGTTAAATGGTCCACCTAGTCCTTATGGTTGTATGTGTCATGTTTTAATTTCTTTTAAATCCCTATATAATATATTAGATTTCAATTATTCTTCATTCATATACTTATTTTTTTATAGATACTAAAATATCTTTTTAATAATATGTAATATTGAATAAATTTAGTATTAATATTGTAATGTTAAATAATTTATCATATTTTAGTATAAATTTAAAATTCATAGATGTAATATGTTTTGAACATTCCTTTATTTATATAACTGTTGTTAATAGTGGTGATTATATGTATTTTGATAAATGAATGAAGAATAAGTTATTAATTTGTAGAAAGAGATTAATAATTAATATATTATTCTAAATGATAAGTATCAAAAAAAGAATTATTTTATTATCAAAACATGATTTATTTTAATAGAGGAATTTTAAGAACTAACAAAATTTAGATAGATTAATTGTTATTGGATTTAATCGACGCTACAATAATTTGGTAAGGCATGGTGATTTAAAATGAAATTTAATATATTAGGATGATGAATATTATCATATTAATATAATAGATCATATAATTTAATTAAATCATTATTTCATAGAAAAATACTTTGAAAATACACCAGTAGTTGGAGAATAACAAGATTAACCAGTAAAAAAATTGGTTTTATTTTTATTACATTTACTATTATATACTTGTATGTATTATTGAGTGAAATAATTATATATAGAAAAAATAGTTTCACATAATTTCTATATATATATAACGACATACTTATAAAGTTATACGTATATGAAATTCAAATAATGATACCACAAATATATTACTCCTAATGGGATTGAATGTTAAGAAGACACATACATTGAATGATAACCAAAAACTATATAAAATGTAATATTATTGTTTTTTATTAGTGTTATATATATGGGAAATGATATTTTAAATGTAAACAAATATCCCATGTTGATAAATCTCTTCTGTTTGACGCCAGTCATAAAAAAATTTATCACCTCTAATGATTTATTTATTTGAATCATTTTTTTGTAATCAAATGACGATAAAAGGATAAGATGAAATTAATATGAGAGAATATCCAATGGAAATAAATTTATAAATATTAGAATAGGTATTTTGATTGATGAATTAATTACCTATCTGATATCTGATGTCCAATTTTATTATTGACCAATTATGTAGGTATATTAAATATTCGACATGTATATTTGTACAAATATAATAAATTTTATGTTGAACATAGTGATTTTTAATCCAATAAATCTTAGAAGATAATTAATATTTATATGTCACTATTTTCATGGACCTGAAATAAATATTTGATATAGAGGATAAATAATTTGATTCAAGATTTTTCTAATTAAAGGATACAATAATATTCACAATAAATTAAAACCTTATATTTGGAATTTTTTTGGATACATTTTTTCGGGACATAAATAATATATATTTTCTAAAGAATATACCTAATGTAATCAACTATAACATGGATAAAAGTCAACATGTATTGGTTATAAAATATTTTTTCAAATAGAACCCACTTGTGGGATGTTAATGAAATGAATTTATTAACACAAAATAATTTGGTTGTGCTCCAAAAACATTAATAGATGAAAAATATTTTGATTGGGAAAAATAATTTTTTAGCAATTTACATCGATCGTTTAATGAATGAAATAATTAGATGAAATTTCTGTAGATATTTGATCTTTCTAATCAAGTATTACTATGGATAAAAAAATCATCACATCATGTATTATTATAAATGAAAATGATAGATTAGTTGAAACAATGGCTGATAAAAAATGAATCAATATGGTTTCATTTGAATAAAATCGGTGGCTCAGTATCTTTGGAAATATGTTTGGAGTTATCTTAAAAACCAAAATTGATGTAGAAGTTCTATCATAAAAATACTATACATTATCCAAGAAATATAAAACTGTTTTAAATATATTTATACATGGTATTAAAATACATCAGATAAAGACTTATAATGTGATATCATAATTGAACTATTTGTTGTTAACATGAATAATATACAAGTATTTTCATGTTTTTTACAAAAACTATTATTGGTTGTATTCATCAAAAACTACCAATGAAAGTAAAAATATCATCATGATGTTTAACCTTTTAAATTATATATATCACAATTACAAGGATATAAATTCAATTAATATATTGGAGAATAAATACACAATTACAAATTCTATTATTGGTTTTATTTATGTAGACATATTTTTTATGACCGATATATCATTCAAAATTATATATGAATATTTTGAAATAATGAATTAATATTCCACATTTACCAATTTCATCAAGTTTGTAAATTTATATACCAATGGTGATTCTATATGAATATTATAAATTTAAGAATATATATATATATATATTAAAATTAATATCTATAAAATGCATTCAAATACTATTAATATATATATATATATTCAAAAAAACAAGAAATGTTCAACCACATATAACCTCATATATGAATTCTATAAAATAATGAAATACAAGTAAAAAGATATGTATGTGATGATTGAAAATATAAAAAATATGAATGGTGTGTCGGGAATGTGATTAATGATTCAATTGAATCGTAAAAATTCAATTGGTATTTTTGTAGGACATGTATAAAATTGATAACATTATTGGGTATGAAATTAATTTTCCAAAACATTATAATGATTCCAATATAATCAAATTTATGATATAGATTAATAGAGTGGTGGATATTATAAAATAAATGAGTTCTCTGACTGTGAAATATAAAAAATATATGTATCAATGAATTATATATAATATTATTTTTTATTATTAAATGGTTTTATAAAATTTTGAGTACAACAATTCTAGTTTACCTTGGTTGATGGTAATAGTGGTATTAAACATGATTAATTTATAATTTAAAAGATATATTTTAAAATATTATGATACAAGGATAACATTATAGTCATGGAAACACATGAAAAACATGTTTTTCATGTTTTTATTTCTTCTATGAATATAGGTCAATCATTTCTTAAGGAAATGTTTTATTATATTTATGATATTAATGATGATTCCATACAATTATTTAGGATTTATTAATTTATTCTTTGAATAATGTTGGATAATGATGATCACATTATAGGAATAGTTCATGCATTATAGCATGATTAAAATGAAGTGACATAGAAAAAATCATCACTATTCACCAAACAATTACTATAGTTTTTGTGTATTATGTTACATATATAATTATTAAATCATTATAATAAAATATTAAAATAGTATTTAGATTTATTTATTTTCATAACTAAAATTTTTTTAAAATAAATTATTAATTAAATTATATATATATAAATATATATATTAACATTTTAATCCATTTTGTGTCCAATTTAATTTCAAATAATATTTATTTACAACACATAATTTCTTTTTAATATGTTAATATTAATAATTGTTTAAATTTTTTAGTTTTTATTTATGAAGTTCCAATTAAATGACATTAAGGGATAAATTTTATCATATTGAAGTGTTCAATTATTAGGGATAAGAGATGATATCTTGAGTATGTATATGTGGCAGTATATGACTACCTTATATGTCAATTATTCTCAAGAAGGAGGATGTGACATCTATTGACTTTTATGCAATTTAATGTCAAGTCATTCCAAATTCAATAACATTTTTGATATTTATATCATTAATATGAACATGAAAATTAAACAATTTTGATTATTATTAGAAATGTATTGACCAAATGAATCCTGATAATCTATTGGAGACCATATATTTACAATCTAATAATAAATATTTTTTAGACGAATTATTAACAATATTTGTAACGAATAATAATTTTGAATGGTAATTGATTCTTAAAAATGTGTATTATATAATAATATATCTCACTAATAATAAAGTGATTTTAATTTGAAAAGTGAATAATGTATTTTGATCGTTATATAAATTTTTTTCAATTATTACCATTGGAAAATATTGCTGTTGGAAACTACACTATTAAGAATAATTTATAGGTTGTAGTTTATAAGTAGAAATGAAAATGGAAAATTAATGTAGAAAGAAGAGTTTATAGACTCAACCCATACTATAAGGTCATATAAATACCATTTATTAGAACTTGGGAGTGATGTAGAGTCACTAAGCTTCGCTCACAACTATGATTTAATACAATATTCACCAAATAAAGGTTAAATGAAATCACTTATAAGAGAAGATCATGTCAGTGAAAATCACCAGTCAGGCAATGTTATTTGAGTCTTCTCAAGAAGCAATCACATTCTTAGAGCTCAACCTATTGTAATATGGCTGTTTTAGAAGGGATTTTTTGAGGCTTAGTTACATTATTTATAATCCATTTTTATAAATGAAATATTTGTTCTATAATTTCCATTTTTAGTTAAATGTTTCTTAAAAATATGATAAATATGATAAATTGATTTTTCAGATAGAAATTGCACTTTTCATAAAATTTATAATTATTATAATAAATAAGGTATTATTAATAATTTTTATTTGAAATATGTGTTATGATTAAAAAATCTTATTAAAATTTAAATGATAAATGTTTTTCAACTTCAAGAAATTTTACAACTCTTTTTACGATGTATTTTATGTTAACAATTTTTTAGTAAATAATTATTTTTATATTTAAAAGTGACAGTTTTCATAAATAAATAATTATTATGATAGAATAAATATCATTTTTAAATATAATTTTTTATATTATGTTAGGGTGAATTTAAAGAAAATTAAAATATGCTTATTTTCGGTGAATAATAAAAATACAGATTGTGTTTTTCTGTATTTTTAATAACACCATAAAGATGTAATATGTTATATAAAATTTTTGTTGAATATTTTGGATTATATTAAATAAAGATTTTTCCCATGTGGACAATACGATGTTCAAGTCCCTGGATTTTAATTTAGCACTACCTTGGTGTCTATTGGAATGAATAAACAAATTCTACTCTTTTCTTATAAGTACCCAACCAATTCCTAATATCCTTACACTCTTATATCATAAAGCAGGAATGTATAATATTTTTACCTTCCATAGAGTGCTCATAAGGTTTCTTAAATTCCCCAAGGTCCTAATAATCTAGTTTTAAGAGTTACTCTTCATGGTAAGGGAATTCTAAACATGTCCATCCTTTTAGGTTCTCCTTTTCTATGGCATGTCATCAAAATTTCAATAATATTTTATACATTACATTTAATTATATCCCTCTATTGTATTATAAATACCTTTATGAATTATAGACCTTTTTACACTCTCTTTTTAATGTTTTCTAAAACCATGTTTCATACCTATTATATCGCCGGATTTTCATCTCATAATTTCCCTATTTTTGATAATAAATTGTCTTATTTTTTTTATGAATACACAAAACTCATTAATTTCTTAGGGTATAACATATATTTCATAGTGATATATTTTATTATGTTATTAACATACATTAATCCCACTATCCTTTTTCATGGGTTAATAATTAAATAATGATCTTGTATTTGAGAACTTCTTTTTAAAACATATTGATTTTTATATGAAACCCAATCGTTTTATTCAACATTGGTTTTTATAAAAAGTTTTATTTTTATCAATTTGGATTCAAATAATTAATACATATTTTTATTGTTATTAGATAGTTGACTTATGTATTGGATACACAAATTAATCACTAAAGAGGACATGTTTTATGATACTATGGTGAATAACTATTGGAATATTTATGACACAAAAGAGAAAAACCATGGTGATATAATTATTAATGTTTAAAATAAATGTTGTAGACACATTTAAATGTCATTATTAATGATATATTATTAAATATATGACACATGTATTCTATTAAATTTCAAAATGATATTCCTCAAATTTTTTATTGGTATTTCTCAGGATCACATGTAAATTGTTTCTATTTCTTTCACTAACAATGCCTTATTCTCACACATTCCATTTATGTACGTCCCCATTATGTGAGATTAAATAATTAAAAATAGGATGAACCTCTTATTAACAATATAAAGTGGAATAGAATTTTTTTATGTTTTAATGTATTATATACATTTTTTCTAGGAAGCTAAATAATAAAAGATCATCTATTTTGTACAATGTAATGAAAGAAATGTAAAAAAGTAGTTTTCCATAGATGGTATCAATGGATGGATATGTTTTTTATAAACATTAGGATTTTATAAAATTAGGATGTACTATATTAAAAAATTTAAATATAGGAATAACATACAAGTATTTTGGTGAAATATAATGTAAGTTATTTATGAGAAAAAAAATCCATGTCTGGATACGAAAAAGTAGATGTGGCCCTAAAAGAAATTTATCTATGGGTAAAAACTCTGACAAGGAGTTTCTTTCCTAACTCAGCAAAACCTAGTTAATGAACATGGTCCATGCTACACACCATCTTTAACTCTCTTAAGGGATATTTTTGGTTAATCAATGTATTTTTTTTACTATTCTGATTGATTTATAGAAAAAGAAACTACAGTTATAGAATAACACTTCTAACCATGATTTTTTATGACACAATATTCATTTATAATAATAATATTACTAAATGAAACTTCTTCCTCACTATGATTTTCTTATTTTTAAAAATGCTAGGAAAAAATGTAACCACATAAATGGTGGGCACAATGAACCAAGACCTGATGGGCTACGGATGGGAGATGAAATGGAAGGCTTTATGAGAATTATTAATCAACTAACACGTGTTTTGATAAATAAATTGAATTAGTATGAAGTAATATATTAATAAAAAATGGAACAAAATTCCATTGTATACTTCATGAATCAATATAATCCAACAATTTTTTGGATCTAATAATATATTGATTTCTAATCAATGAATAAGATTAATAGAAAATATTTATTATGTACACATTCATTCGAAAAGAGAGAAAGAAACCATAGCTCTATACCACATAGAGGGATAATCTTATTAGTTATGAAAAATACTTAAACACAAAAAAATAAAATGAGAGATTTAAGCCATAGAGTGGGAAGTGTTCATGGGAATATTTTTTTAAAATGTATTTCCCATATTCTATACAAATAAAAATATATATGGAATTACAAGAGCAGATGAAGACAGAAAATGAATCTATTGGAATGTATGAGATGAAATTAAAAAGAATTCACATAACACCGCTATCATTTTCATTGATATTAATGGGAAGGTTGATAGATTCATTAGTTGAATAAGAACTCATATAAAGAAGAATCTAGCACCCATTGACTATGAAAACTATGAGGAGATCATGATGAGTGCTATGAAATTTGTACTGCAGTTTAGTGAGAGATATTGGTCCCATATATATAATTAAAATAAGATATATTTTGATCCAAACATTGGGAGGATCTATGACTAATAATGACAAAGAAAACAGGTCAACCTTCCATACATTATAAATTTTGGAAGAAGAATTGAATGATCTACTTTTTCAGAAGTGTGAAATTATACATTTTTTGAAGAGATGGCCATATTTTTTAGAATGATCATAGTGTGGTGAATCCTAAGAATTTCAAGACAAAAGTCAAATGGAATGTGGTACATGGGCTTCCAGAAGTCCAATGATTCATGTGTGGACAAATTTGGAAATTAACCAATCACTTTCTAAATCTGATGCTAATGGAGGACAATTTCCATCAACATTATCATATTCCTAGTCGGAATGTTTTTTATTTTTCTATTTGGAAAGCAAGAAAATGTGAATTTTTGTTTTAAAAGGGTTTTTTCTTTGGGAACATCAATATATATACTAAAGAAATATTTTTCTACACACCTTTCCTCTTCCTACGAAGCCACGTCACACCATTTATCATATCCCTCCACCCAACCCGCAAAAAACTCCTGCACCCAATCGGGAATTATCGTCACTTCTCCCTCCCCTCCCCGATTCCCCTATACCCTCTCGAGGGTTCCATCTCCCCCTTGAATCCCCTCTCTCAGTCACCTCTGTAGCCGCAACTCCGCATCCGTGTAATCAGCCTGCGGTTCCTCCACCTTCACCTCCTCCACCTTCACCTCCTCCGCATTCGCCTCCTCTACATTCGCCTCCTCTGCATTTGGGTCCTCCGCCTTCGACTCCTCAGTCTCCTTCTCCTCTATCTCCAGCTCCTCCGATTCATGATTTCTGTTAGGTATTGAAACCGGACAATCTGAATCTTTACTGTTGTATCCTCCATGCCCAACATAGGCATCTCTGACTCGCGATTTCCATCCGTTGCTACCATAACACCGACTGCATTTTTTCTTCTCCTCGATGCACTCCTATGACATGTGCAGTAGCCTTATATTTCATGCAATTCGACATTCATCCAACATGATCCTAAATGTTTACGAAGAAAATTCTTGGGATGATCTGATTCATTTTGAGAAATTTTATTTATGAAATTAATCCTAGAAAATAATCATGCTTCTTATTGTTGTCTTATTGTTTGTGTTTGCATTAGTTTAAACAACTTTTGTATCTGTTTTCTCTTCAGATCCACCATAATTTTTAACATTCTTACTCTCATCTAGTAATTTGTCCGAAATCTACATATAGTTTGTGTTTTGTTTTGGTTTTTAATTTTTTCTCTATAATGTTAAATTATATAGTATAAAGCGCCATTAATCTTTAGTAAAATCATACACCAATACAACTTGACATATTTGGAAGATTTTTGAATGATCTTAGATTTCAGATCAATATCATATGGATGACCATGGTTGGTAAAAAAGAAATTATGCCAATACATATTTTATTTGTTCCCATTCACCTTATTGGCAGATTTGATATCATTAACTAACTAAAACTATGCCATTAGAGTGTACATTTTCACAAGAGAGCGTGGAGGAGCAACAAAAATAAAATAATTTCTAATGAATGTGCATGGGTTTATAGAATGACTGTCTTTAAATTAAATGAATATAGAAGGAAAAACATAAGGTACACATCACTTAATGATCACAGAGGCTTGATCCTGGTGTTTTTTACCAATTCATTATTTATGTGTATTTGATTTATGGATTAGGACTGAACAATTTAATATTATTCAAAAATCTAGGGGTTTATTATATATTGATAGTCATGTTCTTCTTGAGTTTGACTAGATAGTACTTCAATATTACTTATATGGTAAGGTATCAGTTGTTTTGATTGTTTTTTCCAATGAATAAATGTTCATTTTATAATGTATTTTTTCAGCAAAAATGTTTTTATATTCAAACTATCCTTGTTATTTTCATTAATGATTTTTGTGATTTGAATGCTGGTAATCTTATGAGAGCATAAATTGAGCTTACTGAACATGTTTGGTAAGCCCAGTTTTCAATGTTTTAAATAATTTTAATTAAATTCCTTGTATTTGAAAATTTCTATCTATCCTGGTTATTTTCATAAATCATTTTTATATTTTAAAGGTGGTTATTTTATAATTGCTTAAATTGAACTTGATGTACACGTTTGGTAATCCCAGTTTTTCTAGTTTTTAAGCATTTTAATGAAATTTCTTATCTTTGTAAATTTATAAACATCCAGGTTATTTTTATTAATCATTTTTGAGATTTGAAAGGTGGTAATTTTTTGTTGGGTTGAATTGAACTTGGTAAAATGGTTAGGTAATCCTTGTTTTTTATGTTTTAAGCATTATAATGAAATTTATTATCCATTAAAATTGATACTATCATGGTTATTTTCATTAACCATTTTTTAGATGTGACAGGTGATCACTTTAAGATGGCTCATATTGAACTTTCTGAACATGTTTGGTAAGACCATAAATTTATGGAATGAATGATGATTTGAACAAGAAAAATGAGAAATTAGATTGACACTTTCTGCTCTATTTCCAAGGTAATAATACTAAGTGGTTGTTTAATTGGTTTTTATTCATTTTATTTCAATACTTAACTGCAATACACAATGATCTACTGATTTTTTTATTTGTAATTTCTCATAGAGTCCATTTCAGTTTGAATTATCTGCAGGTTTATTATAATATTAACATGCTGGATGATTTTCATGCAGGAAGCTTATAATGCTGGACAGTCTTCATGACATGCTGGACATACTTCATTAATTACTATTTTGTATCCGTTTTCGTTGCTCACTTATTTGTCATTACGCTGGAAGTTACTCATTGTGGAGTAAGATAATGGTGGAGGTTTTTAATTGTACACATTGTAATCCATTATTTTGGGTTCTATTACTCACGGTAGATGTTGTTAAAAACTGGGCTATATGTTCTGTATTTGGTTTTCCAGGGATATTGTATGTTTCTTGTATAGACGTTACTCATAGACTCACATTTTCTCCCCATGTACTCATCATAAAATGTTTACTGTGTTGTCTAACTATTATCTAAATGTTTTATGAGATATCGTGAATACGACAATAGGAATCGGTAATGACTGCTTGTATTGTGTTGTAAAGCTGGGAAGTGAACCTCTTTTCCAACACTCATCTGCTTGCAGGTAATTTCTGCTTAATGGTTTCTGAATTCAGTATGAAAATTCAATACACTAGGATTTCTATTTCATTAAATTCATATGAGCTAGTTGATAGTTTTCTAATATTCTATTCATTTCACATATGCTTACAGAACTTAAATATGACCTCTAGCAGAACATCATATGGATCAATGAAAAACCTATGGACACCTCGAATGAAATTTTGGTCATGAAATTCAATCCAAGGTATGATATCTATCATCAAACCGGCATTATGTTATCTTCTATTTCAAATTTATGAATCTCTATAATACTCAAAATATATAAAATATACCACCGTTAGTATGACTTAAGATGTTATAATACCTCTTGACTGGGTTTGCATTATGTCTCACCCATTAAGTAAACATTACATACTGCATATTAGTTTGATCTTCGTATTAATGTTAACTGTATGGTATAATACAATACATATGTGGCTTTTCTATTTCATTTAATTTTTATGAGGTAGTTGATACTTTTGTAATTTTCTGTTCATTTCCCATCTGCTTGCGAAACTGAAATATTCCCTCTATAAGAACATCATATGGATCAATGAAAAACCCATGGACACCTCAAATGAAATTTTGCTCATGAAATTCTTTCCCTGGTCTGATATCTATATTCACCCATGTAGTATGTTATCTTATGTTTCCAATTTTTGAATCTCTGAAATACTCAAAATAGATACAATATACAACTGTTAGTATGACTGAACATGTTATAATACCTCTAGACTGGGTTTGCATTATGTCTCACCCCATAAGTTAACATTACATACTACATATTTGTTTCATCTTTGTATTCATATTAACTGTATGGTATAATCTCATACATATGTGGCATTTTTTTCATTAAATTCATATGAGGTAGTTGACACTTCTGTAATTTTATGTTCATATCTCATCTTCTTGCAAAACTGAAATATAACCTCCAGCAGAACATCATATGGATCAATAAAAACCCCATGGACACGTCGAATGACATTTCTTTAATGAAATTGTATCCAAGGTATGATATCTATCTTCACCCATACAGTATGTTATATTATGTTTCCGATTTATGAATCTTTGAAATACACAAAATAAACCTAATATACCACTATTTGTATAACTTAACATGTTATAATACCAACTGACTGGGTTTTCATTATGACTCACCCAATAAGATAACATTACATACTGCATATTTGTTTTATTTTTGTATTCATGTTAACTTTTTAGTATAATACCATACATTTGTGGAATAAAACATATCATTATCCATATGTATATGTGTTAATAAAACTCGATATATTAATTGTGCATGTGTTTTATATTTTCTTCCTTTTGTATATGTGTTCGAATCCATTTTCATTGTTTATTTATGCTCCATTTTACAGTCATTCCGACTTGAAATCAGAATTATAGAAACATTATTAACATAATAATCTCTTGACTCTTATGTGTTTCTATTCACTTTCACTATATTCATCCACTTATTGGTGGTTTTGTGATTTATATATCTTCCCAATTATGTGGGAAGACAATGTATGTGTTTTAACAGTATATATGTTTTATCTGTTATTGACTGAAAACTCCATTTTATATCTTGAGAAGGTTAGGAAATCCATAGTGGGACATTTATGATTAACATAATCTTCTTATTTTTTGATATTACATTTTCACTGATTATACTTTGCATCTATTTGTCCCTTTTAATTTATTTTCTTTCCTTTAGTTATTTTAGTATTTAATAACATGTCATTTAAGTTTTCTGGGTATGAATAAAACAGGACATCACTCCTAGAACCTCTTGAATATCTAATCATATTGTTGTTGGAAGCTTAACCAAATACACATGTTTGTGTTTCTAAATTGTATTTAGTATTTATGATGTTTTCGACCTTCCTCATTAAAGTGTATGACCGAAATTTACCCTTTAATGTGTTGAATACTCTTAAAGACATTTAATGGGTAGGGTTCAGGTAACTGTTATTGAAGATGTGATTTTCTACTCTTTTTCGAATGGACATTTTTGAGACTATTCAAGTAAGTATCTCCTTGGTTGGTGCACTCCACTATGAATGTTGTTCCAATTTTAAAAAAATAAAAAAAATTATTATTGCACTTGACATTAAAAAAAAAGATCCCATACAATTATATTTTCTGAAATTCTAATTAAAGATGTGTGTTTGGAACATTTATTTAAATGATTTTATTCTGAATAAGGTTCAAATGAAGATGGGATATGGGGTGTGGTGTCTATATGGTTAGGAGTGGGTGGTTGCAAACAACCACCACCAGTATGTAGTATGCCAGAGGACCGGGTATTCAATTAAAAACCAAGTCTCATGACATTTAGTGAAGTAACAACCTGATTTAATTATTCCTCATCTATTTTTTAATCATTTTCTAGTTATGTATTTTATAGTGGATGTTGAATATCTATTTTCATGTATTTAATTTATTCAATAGTGTCCTCAGTTTAATCTTTGTCTCTGATATATTTTTCAACTAATTGAATGATGTATTCATGTTCTATTCCCTCTTTATTCATTACCAATCAACAGTAATTCCAAATTATAATTTATTCAACAAATGTTTTCTTCATAATGTTTCTAAAAATAAAACCATTATTAAAAGAAAAACCATTAATTGAATATGTCGTGCAATAGCATGGGAGAGTACTAGTTATTACCAATGAAGGAATCTCAGTTGATCTTTCCAATTAAATTTTTTAGGGGGAGTGGCCTCATCTTAAAATAATAATAGAGATTTATAATTTCCTTGGATTATGAGGATATTATATAAGGTTTCTGATAACCATTTAAGGATATTCTATTCAAAAAACAAAGATAACTCAAAAGGGTTATGCTCATCTAGAAAAAGCATGTGTGAATAATGTTTCCAAGAAATGGAGAAGATATTAGTTAATACCCATATGTTAACTCTACCATCTATCCGACACGTATTTATTTGTGAAGCATCTCTGAAATGGATTAGGTGAATAATCATGAAAGATGACAAGTTGATTTCTTCTGTGCATAGAATATTGAATGCCCATGAGGATATTTATCATACTCCTGACCCGGAGTAGGATGTGTTTGATATTTCTATGAAGATATAGTGGCACGATATTTATGAGAAGAAATATATTATATGCACATAGCATTAAATATTTATATATATTTTCCCGGAAAATTAATTGAGCATGGGACATAATAGATGGTTGTAACTTCTTTAAGACTATGATTTTTCAATTAATTATCCTACCTAATGAGAAGACAATGTGGCTAATTCCTTAAGTAAGAAACACCCAATTGGGTTTCCCATAATGATAATTCAAGTAGAACATTTGTTCAAAGTCCTAGTAACACTAGTCCTTGGAATAGTATGGTAAGGGACAATATCAACCTTTCCCAAAAAAATTTCTCAACCATAATTACAATATAAGATCAATAAATATCAAATAGATGATCCTCTATTACAAAATAAGATATAGGATTCATGTGATGTGATGTTACTTAAGTTCAATATTGATCTAGAGGTGTACTGAAATTGTTTACATGAATATTTTCTCTATCCATTCCAGAAATAGATATCAATCTAATAGATGATAATCATAGCTCTACTTACTCTATATGTCATTGAGTCATTAAATATTATGGGGACCAGTGTGATCATTATAGGTGGGATTGCATGAAAAGGGAGATTGCATACTATATTATTAGGTTCCTAGTATCTGAACAATAATGGTATAAAAACAACTTACATTTTATTATTACAACCATAACCCATACCAGCATGGAAGTGGAATAATATCTAAATAGACATTATCAATGGGATACTGAAAAAATCTAAATAAAAAAATGTGATATGGGATATAGTGGATTATCTCACTAACAATTCCCAGTCTACTTCTATTTTAAAATATTTCACAATTGACTAATATGTCATGATTTATGTAATTAAAGTGGTGGGGTTTTATGAAGTGCCAATTTCTATCATTTTAGATAATGATCCACAGTAGAAATAAAAATTCAACATATGTATTGAACATAATATAAATTCTAAATTGATTTTTAGTTTGGGTTATCACCGTCAAAATGATAGACAATCTAAAAGGACTATTCAAACACTTGAGGATATGATGAAAAATGAGCAATGGAATTTTAAGGTGGATGAGATCAACATCCCACATTAGTAGAGTTCTTATCTTATAAAAGATTCAATTATGGTATTAAAATGGAACCCTATGAAGCACAATACGGGAAGCGTTTTATAACTACTACTTTCTAGGATGAAGTTTGTAAGAGAAAGCCTCTTGGGCCTGATATTGTGGAAGAGATTATTGAAAAGGATCACGCTATCCCGCAAGACATAAAGGCTTCTTAATGATGATAGAAGAGCCATGCAGACAATATTAAAAGGGGAATGTAGTTCGATGTTTTTGATGGATACTTCCTTTGAATGACACATTAGAAGAGATTCTTGTGGTTTTTGAAGAAAGGGAATCTCAACCCTAGAAACATTGTCCCCTATGAAATCCTTTATCACATAGGAGTAGTAGCCAATCGGCATGCAATTCCTCCAAACCTAGTTCAGGTCCATTATTTTTTTAACATGTCTCTCTTGAGGAAGTATATACTTGACACATCACAATTAAAAAATTCTAAGGTGGTACAACTATAACATGAACTCTCGTTTGAGGAAGATTCATTGGAGATCATCGACTATATATACAATATTCTAGGAATAAATGTTACCCACCTCATTAAGCTATTGGAGAGGAACTACAAATATGAAGAAGCCATATTGGAACTAGAGGAAATAAATGATGTATAATTTACCACAAAATTTCTCCACTAAGGTAATGAGATGAAATTTTAGGGAAGAAATTTCTTAAAGGCTAATTAATGAAATGTCACAAACTTCCGGAATCATTGTTTTTTTCTAAAAATGTGTGTGATATTATATTATATTTCTCTAATAATTAAGTGAGTATATTTTTAAATGTGACCTTTAGGTTTAGACTATTGGGGAATTATTATTGTCGATCAATACGACTTTTGAAAACTATACTCTTAATAATAATTGTAATGTTATTGTTTATAAGTAGAAAAGAAAAAGAAAAATTAATGCAGAAAGAAGATTTGATGGCCTCATCTAGTAGAGATGTGACATTGGATGAACAATTTTTAAAACCATAGAGGGAGGTTGAGTCATTATTATTATCTCTTAACCAATCTCAATCCATACAACAACTATTTCATCTTGAATGAAATCAAATTTTGTAGAATCTCATGTTAGTGGAAGTTAACACGTCATAGATGTTATCCGAGCCACACCAATAATCAATCACCATCTTACTCTTCACCTTTAGGTCGTATGAAGGTGTTATAATGTACTATGTATAAATGGCCTAGTTTCTAACTTAATTTTCCCTTTTTATATGTAAATGATTTGTTCTATCATTACATTTAGGGTTTTATTCTTCTTAAAAATATGACTAATTTGATAAATTGATTTTCCGAAAGAAACTCTACTTATCCGAAAATATTTAAGTATTAAAATAAATTATGTTATTATTAGTAATGTTTATTTTTATGATATATTGGGATTAAAACAGTCTTGTTTAAATAGAAAAGATCAAATTAATTTTCTTTTCATGTGATTGAAAATAAATAATTCATATTTTACCCACTATTTTCTTACTAGATAATTTTTTATATGTTTAAAATACAAATATTTCTAAATAGAAAATTATTATGATAAAATTTACATCATTTTTGATATAATTATTTATAAATTAAGTAATAGTGAATTTATGTGAATTTTCTAAAATATTTTATTATTTAGTGAATACTGATGATATAGTTAGAGTTTTCAATATTTTTAATGACATAATAATGATGTGATATGTAATATAAAATTATGGACGAATAATGAGAATTATAATAACATTATAAGTGTCTCATGTGTCCAATAACTTGTGAAAGACCATGGTTTTTGAATTTACAACTTCCTAGGTTTCTGTGAAAATTAATAAATAAATATTCATATTTTACTATAAGTATCCAGCCATTTTCTCATATCCATTATATCCCATTTCATAATTCAAGAATCTGTGCTTTTTTTATCTCTAACTATGTCCTCCTTAGGTTTCCTGATGTCCCATATGGTCCTAATCATCATTTTATAGGGGTTACACTTCATGAAATAGGAAATCTCAACTTCACATTTCCTTTAATGATCTCTTTTTTTGTAGCATGTCTTGTAAATTTCCATAAAATATTTTTATTTAAATTATATTGAATAAAAATAATGTTTTAAATAGTTTTTTAGGTATGGTAATCCATTATCAAATCTCTTTTTAATTTATTCAAAATCAATTTTCATACATGTTATCCTACCGAATAGTCTTCTAAAAATTTCTAGTTTTTTCTCAAGATACTTGATTATTTTATTTTATGAAAAACCAAAACAATTTCTTCTCATGGGGTATTAACCTAGATGTGAAAATTATATATTTTATTATTGGATAAACATATATTAAACTGGACATCGTTTTTCATAGGATAATAATGACATATAGATCTTTTCATTCAGATCATTTTTTAGACGCCACGATTTTTTATGAATCTGATTTCTTTTATTCTACATGGGTTATTTATAAAATTTATTCTTATGATCAATGTGGATGTAATTAATTAATAAATGATAAGGGTGATCTATGATAGAACACTAATTCATTGGTTAAATAATTTAAACACTAGAGATCCCATGTTTTAAAATACCTTTGTGAATAACTTTAGTAATTTTAATGTCCACTTGGTGACAAATATTGGTGATGTGCTTGAGAATTAATAAAAAAATATTGTAGCCATATTTAGATGATACTATTGAGGTGGTAATAATTATAATATGCTTCGTGTTATCTTTTTTATTCCATAATGATATTTCTCATGTTCTTATAGATATTTTTAAGGATCACATGTACACAATTTCCCTTTAATTTATTTATAGGGCCTTATGTCCACTCATTTCATTGATGTATGTATCTAGGTTGTGTGGTGAAGTAATTGTATATATTATGAACCTTTTATGAATACATTTTTGTGTACTAGAATAATGCCTTATGTTTTCTTATATTATGCACCTTTTTTTCAGAAACTAATCTTTAAAAGATGATTCATTTTGTACAATCTAATAAATGGTATATAATAAAATGGTGGGTTACAATTATTTTTAATAGCCATTAATATTATATTAATATTATATAACAGTTTACACCCCTAATATTAAATATATTAGGTATAATTTTATTTACTTATACACAAATAGATGAATAGATTTTACTTGTCTATTAATTTTATAACTTTTTGTTTTTGAAAAAACCTATAAATGGTTGAAAAATTTTAATATTAATAGACTGAGAAACATGATACATGTTTTTTGGATGAAAAAATGTGTTTAATTATAGTGATTCAAATATTTATTATATAAAATAAAACATTTTCTAATTATTCATTAAATGTTTAATTTTTAATTTTTTAATACTCAATTAATTAAAATCGATAAAATTTCACCGAATGATCTAGTAAAATATAATATACCCTTATTCATTTTATCATGTGTGCGACTAAATTTTTCGTGTGAAAATTATTAATTATATGTTAGAGTAGTTGTAAGAAAATTCACAAGGAACTAAGGAGGATGGTTCTCATTATCCCTTACAAGTATAAAATATATAAGACCCAATGAGTGATGAAAAATAGAGATAATTTCTAGTGGAATGAAAGTTATTAATTAAGAATAAAATAATCAATTATTTATTTCATAATAATGCCTTGTTATTTTTAATGATGCAATAATATTAAAAAATTTGATATTTATTTATGGGATTACCTCCAAGGGTATGATATATTGGGGATCTTCATACGAATGAATTTAATGAACATCTACAAAGTAGAGATATGTAAAGTTGTAATCTTCATTCATGTATTAGGATTAGTGGTGGTTTTAATTATTGTAACTATTCATAGGAATCTATGTAGTGCTTTGAGGTTGGAGGTATAACATTGTGAAAGAAATAAATTAATCGATTAAATTTATTATATTGATATGTCAAAATTGGAGTGGAAGATATCAATAATATATATTTTTTGGAATATATTTGAAGGTCGTCCCAACATGGTCGTATAACTTCCCCAAATTACTGTTTAGGTCGAACCGTTAATTATTATTTATATATTTATTATACTGAAAATAGTATCACATCATACTGGGTTTTAGATTATATTAGGGATACCACATGCTAATAATAAATTTATTTCACTTTACTGAGGGAGCTGGTACATGGTATTATAATAACCATAATGAAAAATAACATCCTTGAACTAATTTTTGTTGATTTACAGGGAAATAAAATATTACAAGTAAGTGAATGAATGAAAAATTTGAAATGACTAATATCGAATTTAGTAAAAAATTAGGGTTATTCAAATTACTCAATATGGTATGTTGAACATTGAAAATATTGTTCAATTTGATTAATGTTTTAATGTAATTTCTATTTTAATAACCATATTGGTTAATCAATTTCAAAAAAAAAATGAACATATATAAAAATATTTTTATCGGAATTCCTAAAATGAAATTTCATTATCATCGATATAATAACTAAAACATGATATAAGAATATAAAAATTGTAGAGTTTAGGAATTAAATTATTTCCATTAGTGGACTTTGAATGTCATATTAATTACAATGTTTGATGATCATTATTTAATTATATATATTCACATGTAGTCTATGATGATGCTAAATATTGATATTAAATTCATATCTGTGTTATGTATTGGGATTTTCAAATTATTAATCATAATAGAGGGACAAATATCAAGACATTTTAAAAAATTGAATATTGGGTGATACATTAGAAATTTTATACGGGCTTTAAAAAAATATTGCTTCTAAATATTTGGTTTCAAATGTATGGAACTGATACATTTTTAGACATAAATTTAATTTATATTCAATAAAATAATTAATTAAATATTATTTATAATTATGTACTATTATATATAGATAAATAATAAAATAATTATTAAATAATAATATTTTAATAAGTAAACTAACATTGTACAAATTATTATTTGAAAATGATAAAAATTTATAATTTTATAACAACTTCATCCATTTTTTATGATTAATTCATTTCTTTACATTTTAAATATAATTTCTTTATTAGAAATAAGGATATTAGAGAAATCAACTTAAACCATGTCTCTAAAAATATTTTATCATAAATATTTTAATATTTTAAATTCGAATTTCAAATTTTTTTTCATTGAATTAAAAATTAATTATCATTCTATAATATTCATTGTCCATCAAATTCAAATTACACATTATCATATGTATTTTATATTTTTTGATTATATTGTTTTACATATCCCATTTGTGATGTTTAACATAGATCACCTTTTCCTTTTATATGGTTAGTATTCTATCTTACATAAGATAGGTTATTAGAATGGTTGGATGGGTAATTTGTTACTATATATTAAGACCCTATATATTTGGACTATAAAATCATTTTTATTTACACCTTCTTAAGAGGTTTATGGATTTATATTTATTATATTTTTCCTCAATTCATTAATATGGATAATCATGTATTACATTGTGTTTGTATGGACTTAGATTCAAGGACAATCTCTAGACATTTTTTTTTGACTAAAAAAATTTACCCTTACAGAATACCAATTTTTTACGTTAACATATTATATTACTTGAACCATCATTCATGTCTTAGTCACTCATACTTCCCAATGATTAAAAAATTAGTCAATAAAAATTACTTCACGTGAAAATTACTCCCTCATGGAAACGTAAGGTTTCAAGACCTTCTAAATGAATCTTTAGTAATATAAGTTGTCATTATCTATAGAGCTGAACTCCATCATAATATGCTTTTCCAAAATAGTTATATTTATGTTAGTAAAATTGGTTTTTCTAGAGGATAATGTATACAATGAATTCCTACTCTTTTGGAGAGAATACAATTTATAACTCAAAATATTAGAATGATTTTAATTCCTTCTTCCTATGATTATGATTATAATAAGATATTAATATTTTTGTGTAATTAGCTGAATCATAGTTAATTGTGTTTGAATCACTATGATTTTTATTTTATCATTACTATAGTTTTTATATATTTTATATTAATTTATAACTTAAATATGCTTTTATAAAGTTTTTAAAAATTTAAAGTGAATATTCAATCAATGAGAAGACATGTAAAGTGTTTCTTTATTCAGTAAGTGTCATATCATACATAGATTTCAAATTTCTTATTTTTATAATATTTTATTTCAATATTAATTTTACAGAAAACTGAAATTATTAGATTATGTTTCTAAATTACATGAACAGTATTATTTAAAAAAACTTAATCCCTTTATTGTAATTTTTTTGATTCATTTTATTACCATTTTTACTTTTTATCATTTAGGTTGTATTGAATATTTTCATGCCATTTTGGATAATCTATGCGCACTTATCATTATAATATTTTTGGAATTTTATGTTCTATTAATTTTAAACCTATTAATTTGTATCAAATTCATTGTGGTTACTTTTATATGACCTATAAAAAATTAAAAAATGAGAAAAATAAATCATAGGGAATTTAATATTTTCTCTTTTAAAATTAGTGTTTTTTTATTTCAAAAATAATGGTTACTTGTACATTATTGAAATAAAAAAAACCACTATTTTTCCCTAAGGACGTCCACATAGTATTAAATAAGGTGTTATTATTTATTTTTATTTTATTAATGATTATAACAGTCAAATATTTTTATCTAGTGTAACGCCCCGACCCTAGTTACCCAGAGTCGGTGCATTATTACATAACATTGGCATGATCACAATAAAGATAAAATCTCGAAAGACCGATTGGTTTAGTAGCCTTAGAAAAACTAGATATATTCACAAGTCTTACATTACATCATAAAATTAAAAACTACTACAAAAACATATTTTCTCCATAAACCACACTCATATCCCCACATAATATCCCTGTAGGTCATTCATAATTTACCTTTTTCACTTCCTGGGAAAAATAAAACATAGAAAAGGGGTGAGCTCAAATGCCCAGTAAGGATAACAATATAGCGGAAAATTTCATAAATAAGAATAAACATTTAAGGAAATGTATAACTAAAACAAAATCCTTTTAAACTTTAACTTCAACATAGTATGGAATAAATAAAATGAAATAATGCCATTTACTTATTCATATGGATATTCTTCTAATCGAATAATCACATGCAAAAATCATTAACCACTTTCATAATGTTGGAATGCATAATGCCAGACTATCATACCCACATAGCCAAGGCCTCGTGCCAAGACTACAAATAAGATTTTGTCAAGGCCTTGTTCCAAGACACTATTTTGTCTCATGAGACCTACCGATGCATCGAGGAGCTAGAGCGGGCTCCACCTGTCACATATTATGTCCAATTCATTCCCATATGAAAAGGATTAAACATAACATAAACATTCGTATTAAAACTAGCATACGAAATGTAAATACTTTCACCATAAACCATGATTGGTATATAAAAAAATAGCACATCCACAGTCAAACATATCACAAAACCTTCAATATAATATAAAAGTTTTGTATCATAATACATCATCCTCAAATAAGCGTAAAATCCATTAAAGGATGTTGACATAGATGAAATCAAAACTCTTTTTAAAGAAATATCTCTTTCTATTTTGAAATCATTTAAGAGACATATATTTATTAAATAAAACATTTTCTTTGAAAATATTCTTATAAGCTTATAAGGGAAGCTTTGACGATTTTATAACGGCAAAAAATAACCGCACCCGCCGTATAAGTTAAAAAAACATTTTTATCTTAATTCTGTCGAAAAGGTTAAAAAAACACCTTGTTTGGAAAACGACGGAAAGATTCCCTTATAAACCTCTTATAAAAAGTCAAACAAGGGTATAAATGACTTTAACCCATATTCTTTTAAATATTAAAAATGTTTTGAAATACATTTTGAAGAAACATGGATGTGGATGATAACGATGTCCCAGTAGATAATTATGTATAAACAACCTCGGATAATGAAGAGGTTGCAAAATAAACCCTTACCTTGTACTTTTCCTTGGTTGGGGTAGGTTAAACTCCTGTATAATGGTGAAATAATTGTTATTAAATTATAAAAGAATCATATACATTAATATGATATCATATATGATCTTTTAATATTGATTTGATAATAATATCTTAGTATTATCGTTGTTTCGGGTGTTAACTTACTTGTTTTATTTTATATGTTTTCTTACGTAAGACATGTTTGTAATGGATAGGTTGTATATTATTCATATCCAGAATGATATCAAGTCCTTAAAAATCATTTTTAAATCATAAAATGATAATTATACTTGAATGGATACGATGGAGAATGAATCTCATCGCGTTCGTGGAGACGGTAGTCCGTACGTACGCACGAGCGACAATATCATTATTTTGATATTAAAATAATATATAAATGGATGGTATATCATATATACAGAATCCTTAACATGTTATATTTATTATTTACCCAAGTTAAACATCATTATTATACCCATCCAAATAATATTATATTGAATAACAATTACACCACGACGTGGAGACGGTAAGCCGTACGTACGCACGTATGGTGACATGTTATTCAAAGGGCAGATAGAATACTGAATATGGTTGTAACATATTTATAATAACATCACAGTATATGTGAGATACTGGAGTTATTATTTTAGAATGGTAAGAACAAAGAAAGAAGAAGTGGAAGAAGAAAGGAACTTGAAAAGGGGTGGTGAAAACATTACCTCTTCTTCGGGTTCTTCCTTTTGATTTAATCAAAAGGGATTCTTAGGTTGGCTTTCTGATCAAACTAAGGCCTCTAGGTTGTAGTGAGGGAAGTTGGGAGAGTATTTGGGCAGATTTTGGCTGAGCCAAGTGGCTTGAGAGGTGTGAGGAATGAGTAGAAGTGGTCTCCTTTAATAAGGGAGAGGAGGGGCTCTTTAGGAAAGAGTGAAAGTATTACTTTATAATATAAATATATTCGTTTTATAAGGGTCCAAAAATCATTGAGGTAGAATATAAGATGACTCATTTTCTAAATAACATCAACCAATAAGAATTGGACAGGTTTTATATAATATTTTAATCATTATAATCTTATTTATTTAAATTATTTATTAATGAGGTAAACATTGTATCATTATTGTTTCATTAATAATTTAAATTTTTTGATATCTAACAATTATAAATAAAATATCATTATGTAGGAAATTGTTTTATCTTTTTAATGAATATTTATAATCGAAAATACAACATGTATAACCCTATGTAAAAATTGTTCTTCTAAAAGATGTAAGCTTATGCCATTTTTATTTTTATTTTAACTTTATTAATATAATGTGTCCCTACCACATAAAAGTGGCTCTAAGGGGTCCTCAAATCGACCCAAGGATGCCCATGGTCGGGTATGTCTCCACCAATAAGGTTAGAACACGTTTTAGGGTAATTTTGTATTATTATAATATTATTTTTTAACCCTTATTTACCGGATTTACCCTTTAACCATGGTAAATAAAATATTTACCGCAGTAATTATTCAAAATGTGTAAAAATAAAAGTTACCTATTTACATAATTTGGACATCCTGATTCCAAATATGTAATCAATTTTTCCAAATTCAAAACACAGAAGTGGCCGAAATTAATTTAAAATTAATTCCCGTTGTTAAAATAAAAAGCGTGTTTTTAAGAGATAATAACTATCAAAAGATTGACACTTGTTTATGTCTGGTTTAATTGTGAAATTATGTCCAATGACAAAAATTAAATTAAATGGTAAAAATATATTCTAAATATACTTTAAAACCACTCAAATTCATAATTTTTCAATATTAATTATTTTGATTAAAAAAGTTGATTTTAATTAAAATTTAGTAATTTTCACTATTCATCAAAATATAAAAGTTATCCGAAAAGTACCGAAATTTTACCCTAGGCTAATTTCAATATTCTGAATCCAAAAATGAAGTCCATTTTGAAATATAAAATATATATGATTTCAAAAAGTAGTTATTACTATTCACAACGGCTAGTTTAATTAGTTGTGGTGTGTGTTAGAACTCGAGGTTGCGTACAACACACGCTCTCGTATTATTCGAAGGGAAACGTACCGTGGAAGCTTGGGGTGTTACATTCTCCCCTCCTTCAAATAATTGCGTCCTTGCAATTTCTAGGGTATTACTGCATAAAAAGACTCGGGTGGTTCTTCTTCATAAGTTCCTCGGGTTCCCACGTTGCCTCTTCCATCTTATGATTTCTCCACAAAACTTTTACCAGATGCGTCGTCCGGTTTCTCAGTACTTGTTCTCTTGTATCATGAATCCTGACAGGCACTTCACAATAAGACAGATCAGGTTCCAGTTCTAATTCCTCATAGGTGAGTACATGCGTTGGGTCAGGCATGTATTTTCTCAACAGAGATACGTGGAACACATCGTGAACTTTGGAGAGACTTGGCGGCATTGCCAATCGGTAAGCTACAACCCCAATTCGTTCTAGAATTTCGAAAGGTCCGATGTACCTGGGACTCAATTTACCTTTCTTACCAAAACGTATGACTCCCTTCCATGGAGATACCTTTAGGAAAACATGATCACCGACTTGAAATTCCAAATCCTTCCTTCGATTATCGGCATAGCTCTTCTGCCTACTTTGAGCTGCTTTGATGTGATTTTGGATTACCTTCACCTTTTCCACCGTTTCCTCCACCAGTTCTGGGCCTACAAGTTTTCTTTCACCAACCTCATCCCAACAGGTTGGTGTACGACATCTCTTTCCGTATAACGCTTCATATGGTTCCATCTGAATACTTGAATGGAAGCTATTGTTATAGGAAAATTCAACCAGTGGTAAATATTGATCCCACATACCCTGAAAGTCAAGTGAGCTAGATCTCAACATGTCTTCTAGCGTTTGAATAGTCCGTTCTGATTGTCCATCTGTCTGAGGGTGGTAAGTAGTGCTAAAATGAAGTTCAGTATCCAGAGATTTCTGAAGACTTTTCCAAAATCATGAAGTAAAACGGGGATCACGATCAGAAAAAATCGATAGGGGTACTCCATGAAGTCTCACAACTTCATTAATGTATAGTATTGCTAGACGTTCCAGGGGTAGATCTTCTCTTATAGCAAGAAAATGTGCTGACTTAGTAAGGCGATCAACAATAACCCATATTGCATCATTCCTTCGAGGAGTCTTTGGTAGCCCCATAACAAAGTCCATCGTAATATTGTCCCATTTCCACTCCGGTATGGGAAGAGGTTGCATGACTCCTCCAGGCTGTTGTCTTCCAGCTTTCACTTGTTGACAAACTATACATCTTGACACAAAATTAGTAATCTCCCTCTTCATGTTGTCCCACCAAAAATGTTCTTTCAAATCACTATACATTTTTGTGCTCCTAGGGTGTATAGAGAAATTGGAACTATGAGCATCATCCAACAATTCCCTTTTTAGATCAGGTAAATCGGGAACACAAAGTCTCTTCCCGAATTTCAAAATTCCATCTTCATACACAAATTCTCTCAATCTCACATCATTCACAACTTTAATCTTCTTCTGAAATTATTCATCATCGGTCTGAGAACTCTTAATCCTTTCTAGTAAAGATGGTTTGACAACCATTTGAAAAAGCATTGATGTTTCACCTTCCCTGGTTATTCCCATGTCCATCTTCACTAGATCCATGAAAATTGGATCCCTTTCAATTCTCATCATGTTCAAAACTCCATGGTCTTTTCTGCTCAAAGCATTTGCCACCTTGTTTGCTTTCCCCGGGTGGTAGTGTATCGTGCAATCATAATCCTTGAGTAATTCAAGCCATCTCCTTTGCCTCATGTTGAGTTCTTTTTGTGAGAAAATATACTTCAAACTCTCGTGATCAGTATAAATCTCACATTTTTCACCATAGAGGTAGTGCCTCCATATCTTCAAAGAAAATATCACAGCTGCTAACTCAAGATCATGAGTAGGATAGTTTTGTTCATGAATTTTATACTTTCGTGATGCATAGGCAATAACTATATCATTCTGCATAAGGACACAACCAAGTCCTTTATTTGATGCATCACTATAAATAACGAACCCATCATTCCCCGATGGTAGAGTGAATATAGGAGCATTGACTAATCTTCTCTTCAGTTCTTCGAAACATTATTCACACTCTTTTTTCCAAACAAATGTAACCCCTCTACGTGTGAGCTTCGTTAATGGGTTAGCCAATCGGGCAAAATTCTGGACGAAACGTCGATAATAACCTGCCAATCCAATAAAACTGCGTACCTCAATTATACTCGTAGGTGCTGGCCATTCTCGGATTGCCTTGGTCTTAGAAGGATCAACAGAGATTCCATCTTTAGAGACAATATGGCCAAGAAAAGAAATCTCCTGAAGCCAGAATTCACACTTGCTAAACTTCCCATATAATTCATGCCTCCTCAGAGTCTTCAAGATAATGCGCAAGTGATTTTCATGATCTTCGTAGGTTTTGGAGTATACCAAGATATCATCAATAAATACCACCACAAATTCATCAAGATAATCCTTGAAAACTCTATTCATCAGATCCATGAATACAGAGGGTGCATTAGTCAATCCAAACGGCATTACGGTAAACTCGTAATGCCCGTACCTGGTTCGAAATGCTATCTTTGGAATGTCTTCCTTCTTCACACACAACTGATGGTATCCAGATTGAAGGTCAATCTTTGAAAAGTATTGAGCTCCATGCAGTTGGTCAAATAAATCATCAATGCGAGGTAGGGGATACTTGTTCTTTATCGTTATAGCATTGATCTCCTTGTATTCGATACATAACCTCAAAGATCCATCTTTCTTTTTAACAAAAAGAACAGGGGCTCCCCATGGAGAAACACTAGGGCGAATAAATCCCTTATTACTCAATTCCTCTAGTTGTTTCTTTAGTTCGACTAACTCTATAGTGGCCATTCTATAAGGGGTCTTCGATATAGGCCTTGATCCAGGAATCAAATCAATGGAAAACTCAACTTCTCGTTCTGGAGGATGTCCAGGTAAATCTTCCGGAAATACATCTACAAATTCTTTCACAACAGGTACATCCTCTATTTGAACATTCCTTTCCTCACTGACAGTTATTTCATTCTCTTCATCCCCAATAATTGAATTAAGTTGAGCTACTGGGGGTGGATCTAAATAAGAATTAGGTGGTGACGATTCTGCTCTAAAAATAAGGTGTTCCTTATCATTATCATCAAGAATCGTAACCTCTTTCTTCTTACAATAAATCTTCGCATCATAGTCCAAAAGCCAGTCCATACCGAGGATTATATCAAACTCAATCATAGGTATGACGATGATATCAGTAGATAAAGAAAATTTATGTGCTCTAATGGGGACTGATTCACAAAACATTGTTGCAATGATACTTCCCTTAGGAGTTTTAACTGACAACTCCCTTATTAAATCAAATTGGAAATATCTAATTTTCTTAGAAAACTAGGAAGATATGAACCAATGCGATGATCCAGAATCAAATAATGCATTTGATAAACTTGAGGAAACCATTAAATTACCTGCCACCACGTCTTTTGGAGATTCTACCTCAGCAGTAGTGATAGCATATGCCTGGCCTTGATCCCTTGGCCTTTTCTGAGGTAAGTTCTCCTGACGCTTAGGACATTCATTTGGATAATGCCCCATCTCCCTGCAATTGTAGCACTCAACGTTGTTGGCTTCCTTCTTCCCTTTACAATCACGAGTTTGGTGGCCTTTTTCACCACACTTGTAACAGACTCCCATTCCCTTCAAGCAAGTACCAGGGTGTTTCTTCCCACATTTACCACAGGATGGATATTGAACCTTTCCCTTCTTCCCCTTATTTCCATTCCCAGATTGATCAGCAGGTCTCTTCTTCTCTTGCTTTTCTTTAATGTCATAAGACTTAGAGAATTCATTTTCGGTCTTGACAGCACATGAGACAATGTCTTCGTACGATGAAAAGGATTGTGAGACTAATGCTCGATGGAGAAATGGTTTTAACCCATCAAAGAAACGATCAATCTTACTTCTTTGGTTACGTATATAATCACCAGCTTACCTTGCTAACCTTGTAAAGTTAGCCTCATACTTTGCGACATTCTCATCCTCCTTCTGTCTCAGACTTAGAAATTGCCTTTCCATATCTGCTCGATGGTCGCGAGGGAAGTATTTTTCTAAAAACAGATCTTTGAACTCCCTCCATTCCATATTTGATACTTCATCATCTTCCTTCATGTTTTGAATCAATGACCACCATTGATCAGCATCTCCAGTGAGGCGGTAAACTGCCATGATAACTTTTTCCCTTTCACTGCTCCCCAAAGCCTGAAATATTTTCTCTAGGGAATTTATCCATTGCTCAGCTACTAAGGGATTTGTACTCCCATTGAACGTTGGTGGTTTTTTCCTCATGAATAGATCTAACATTGATCCTCCACGCTGCGGATCAGGGTGCTCCATACGGGTAAGGTTGTTATTCATAACCTGAGTAAGTTGTCCCAGTATGGTGATTAGCTGATCGGCACCAGTTGCATTACCAGCTCCACTATAATTATCTTGAGCAGGAGGGAAATCCCTACATGGAGTGCGTGCATTGATACGGTTTCCATTTCTTCCACTAGGCTCCATTTCTAAACAATGGCATAAACTAGATCAGTTTATGAATCAAAATACATAATCCCATAATTATAAAATACTCAACATAAATTGAACTATTTATGGATATAATCCATAATCATAAGAATGTTTTCTTTGAGGAAGTATATACTCATAATCCTTCATAATGATTTGTAATGAAAATGAGAGTTATCCTAAGCATATCCCCCGGGAGTGTCGTAACCAAGAGGGCAGCAAGGCCCGTTGTCGTGCACCAGTTCTCGTTCGAGTCTAGCTCAAAGAGGTGTTTTCAGGTTTTACCACTAGGTACATCTGTGCCAGAGCCGCCTCTACCTGCTCGTATCCAGATAGGGATGTATTGCTCGGAAAACTCACAAAATCTCTACAATACCAAAATTCTAGGAAGTTCTTCTATACTAATCCTCAAAGTTCATCTTAGGTCTACGTGCTCTAATCAGAGTTTATCTAAATCTAGCTTCCAAGGTTTGTACTAAACTTCCTCTAATACCAACTGTAACGCCCCGACCCTAGTTACCCAGAGTCAGTGCATTATTACATAACATTGGCATGATCACAATAAAGATCAAATCTCGAAAGACCGATTGGTTTAGTAGCCTTGGAAACACTAGATATATTCATAAGTCTTACATTACATCATAAAATGAAAAACTACAACAGCAAAATATTGTCTCCATAAACCACACTCATATCCCCACATAATATCCCTGTAGGTCATTCATAATTTACTTCTTCACTTCCTGGGAAAAATAAAACATAGAAAAGGGGTGAGTTCAAATGCCCAGTAAGGATAACAATATAGCGGAAAATTTCATAAATAAGAATAAATATTTAAGGAAATGTATAACTAAAACAAAAGCCTTTTAAACATTAACTTCAACATAGTATGGAATAAATAAAATGAAATAATGCCATTTACGTATTCACATGGATATTCTTCTAATCGAATAATCACCTGCAAAAATCATTAACCACTTTCATAATGTTGGAATGCATAATGCCAGGCTATCATAACCACATAGCCAAGGCCTCATGCCAAGACTAAAAATACGATTTTGTCAAGGCCTTGTGCCAAGACACTAGTTTGTCTCATGAGACCTACCGATGCATCGAGGAGCTATAGCGGGCTCCACCCGTCACATATTAAGTCTAATGCATTCCCATATGAAAAGGGTTAAACATAACATAAACATTAGTATTAAAACTAGCATACGAAATGTCAATACTTTCACAATAAACCATGAATGGTATATAAAAAAAATAGCACATCCACAGTCAAACATATCAAAAAACCTTCAATACAATATAAAAGTTTTGTATCATAATATATCATCCTCAAATAAGCGTAAAATCCATTAAAGGATGTTGACATAGATGAAATCAAAACTCTTTTTAAAGAAATATCTCTTTCTATTTTGAAATCATTTAAGAGACATATATTTATAAAATAAAATATTTTCTTTGAAAATATTCTTATAAGCTTATAAGGGAAGCTTTGACAATTTTATAACAGCGGAAAATAACCGCACCCGCCGTATAAGTTAAAAAAAACATTTTTATCTTAATTCTGTCGAAAAGGTTAAAAAACACCTTGTTTGGAAAACGACGGAATGATTCCCTTATAAACCTCTTATAAAAAGTCAAACAAGGGTATAAATGACTTTAACCCATATTCTTTTAAATATTAAAAATGTTTTGAAATACATTTTGAAGAAACATGGACGTGGATGATAACGAGGTCCCAGTCGATAATTATGTATAAACAACCTCGGATAATGTAGAGGTTGCGAAATAAACCCTTACCTTGTACTTTTCCTTGGTTGGGGGTAGGTTAAACTCCTGTATAATGGTGAAATAATTGTTATTAAATTATAAAAGAATAATATACATTAATATGATATCATATATGATTTTTTAATATTGATTTGATAATAATATCTTAGTATTATCGTTGTTTCGGGTGTTAACTTACTTGTTTTATTTTATATGTTTTGTTACGTAAGCCATGTTTTTAATGGATAGGTTGTATATTATTCATATCCAGAATTATATCAAGTCCTTAAACATCATTTTTAAATCATCAAATGATAATTATATTTGAATGGATACGATGGAGAATGAATCTCATCGCGTTCGTGGAGACGGTAGTCCGTACGTACGCACGAGCGACAATATCATTCTTTTGATATTATAATAATATATAAATGGATGGTATATAATATATAAAGAATCCTTAACATGTTATATTTATTATTTACCCGAGTTAAACATCATTATTATACCCATCCAAATAATATTATATTGAATAACAATTACACCACGACGTGGAGACGGTAAGCCATACGTACGCACGTATGGTGACATGTTATTCAAAGGGTGGATAGAATACTGAATATGGTTGTACCATATTTATAATAACATCACAGTATATGTGAGATACTGGAGTTATTATTTTAGAATGGTAAGAACAAAGAAAGAAGAAGTGGAAGAAGAAAGGAACTTGAAAAGGGGTGGTGAAAACATTACCTCTTCTTCGGGTTCTTCCTTTTGAGTTAATCAAAAGGGCTCCATAGGATGGCTTTCTGATCAAACTAAGGCCTCTATGTTGTAGTGAGGGAAGTTGGGAGAGTATTTGGGTAGAGTTTGGCCGAGCCAAGTGGCTTGAGAGGTGTGAGGAATGAGTAGAAGTGGTCTCCTTTTATAAGGGAGAGGAGGGGCTCTTTAGGAAAGAGTGAAAGTATTACTTTATAATATAATTATATTCGGTTTATAATGGTCCAAAAATCATTGATGTCAAAGATAAGATGACTGATTTTCTAAATAACATCAACCAATAAGAATTGGACAGGTTTTAGATAATAGTTTAATCATTATAATCTTATTTATTTAAATGATTTATTAATGAGGTAAACATTGCATCATTATTGTGTCATTAATAATTTAACATATTTGATGTCTAAAAATTATAAATAAAATATCATTATGTAGGAAATCTTTTTATATTTCTAATGAATATTTATAATAGAAAATGCAACATGTATAACCCTATGTAAAAATTGTTCTTCTAAAAGATGTAAGCTTATGCCATTTTTATTTTTATTTTAACTTTATTAATATAATGTGTCCCTAACACATACAAGTGGCTCTAAGGGGTCCCCAAAACGACCCAAGGATGCCCATGGTCGGGTATGTGTCCAACAATAAGGTTAGGACACGTTTTAGGGTAATTTTGTATTATTATAATATTATTTTTTAACCCTTATTTACCGGATTTACCCTTTAACCATGGTAAATAAAATATTTACCGCAGTAATTATTCAAAATGTGTAAAAATAAAAGTTACCTATTTACATAATTTGTACATCCTGATTTCAAATATGTAATCCATTTTTCCAAATTCAAAACACAGAAGTGTCAGAAATTAATTTAAAATTAATTCCCGTTGTTAAAATAAAAAGCGTGTTTTTAAGAGATAATAACTATCAAAAGATTGACACTTGTTTATGTCTGGTTTAATTGTGAAATTATGTCCAATGACAAACATTAAATTAAATGGTAAAAATATATTCTAAATATACTTTAAAACCACTCAAATTCATAATTTATCAATATTAATTATTTTGATTAAAAAAGTTGATTTTAATTAAAATTTAGTAATTTTCACTATTCATCAAAATATAAAAGTTATCCGAAAAGTACCAAAATTTCACCCTAGGCTAATTTCAATATTCCGAATCCAAAAATGAAGTCCATTTTGAAATATAAAATATATATGATTTCAAAAAGTAGGTATTACTATTCATAACGGCTAGTTTAATTAGTTGTGGTGTGTGTTAGAACTCGAGGTTGCGTACAACACACGCTATCGCATTATTCGAAGGGAAACGTACCGTGGAAGCTTGGGGTGTTACATCTAGGGTGGTAGATAATTATCTGATTAAAATATTGAGACTGTAAAAATATTTACCTGACTGAAGATAAAAAAACAATACAAGACTAAATAGTTAATTAGTAGATTTAATAAAATGATTACATTCCTTTTCAACATTATTTTTTTGTATAATTGTTTAAAGGGAAACTATGATAGACGAAAGGGGTTTTAACCGCCGTAGATGTTTTATTAAACATGGTATGGTGATAATATCAATTTCAAAAAGGGGTTTGACAGCGAGTAAGTGAGACTAAATGTTTGGGGAATAGGTATGAAATATATTAATGTAAATCATAATAATAATTAGAATTGGAAGAGTTCTTTGTCAAATGGAAAAATAATTAATTTTATTTTATCCCTAAAATTTGATCACATTTAAACCCAAATAAATGCTTCTTCTTTAATAAGTCTATGGTTAATGGTTTTAATTATATAGTTCCATAGTAATGCTAAGTTTTTGTTGGTGCCCCAATTTTCCTTGATTAAATATGAAAAACATATATGTTTTAGATTTGATAATTATTTTTGATGTGACCCCTACAAAATAATTCTTATTTTTTAGTGTTAGTGTGGAAAATGATGTTAGGAAATAAAAGTTTATAATCTAGGGGATTAAAGATTTTATGATTTAGTGATTTGTGATATGGATGTTAAGACATCGAGATATGTGAGGAGGGTCAATAAATTTTGAAACACACACATATCTTATAGTTTATTAATCAAATTATATTTTTATTTAGGTATGAGGGAGGTGTTATGAATAAAAAAATAGAAATATCATAATTATAATAGTGGATATCATTTTTGATATTTATATATGAACTGATACAATAATCATTAGGCATGTGAAAGTGAAAAATGATATTGATAAGGACGATACAATCCTTTAACATTAGATAATTTTATATTAAGTGTTATTATGATTAACCTAAATTTAATTTAGGGTTATTGGATTGTGGAAATTTTATATTAGAAGGTGTTTTTATGAAAATAATGTATCTTGAATTTATTTTTAGTGTGTTGAAGATTGGGGATGTTATGAAAATTGACTGATTTACTAGATATATTACTATGACATATGAGATCATTGATCATCTTGATTGGTTCTAATGAAACATTTAAATTTCTAGGAGTAGGATAACTTGTATTGAGATATATATATTTCCCAATCATAGGTCATTGAAGAGTAATTATACTAGAGAGATTCCTGACAGAAAAAACGCCTCCGAGTATACTACATTATATTGAATAGTAGTGAGGGTCTAATATGAAACATAGAGATAATATACCCATGGATTAGATACAAATAAATAAAAATGGAAGATGTTATAATAATATATAATAAAAAATATTTACTTAAAAGATATCCTATCATTGTTTCAATTAAGAACATTTTCCATGTGATATATAAAAATAAATATTATACATGACATAAAAGTCATAAAAACCCTATAAAGATCCCTATGGGTGGATTATACACATCTTGTTCAAGAATAAATAATAATATATTGAAATTGGGAAAACACCAAATAGGTCTTGAGGAAAATCCTGATCCTATATCCCATACTCCATTTGATGCACCTCAATGAGGAATAAATTTTTTGTACCATGACCTTGTTATATCATATAAACTTGTAATATGCTCGTGTGCCCATGGTGGCCTAAACAGAATTTGAGTAGAACTTTGTAATCAATCATTAATGGTATCTTCGAATATATCTATTATGATAATATGTCACCCAGGATTAACCCAATCTACATTTTCTAGTGCTATATTTTTTGGACACGATACATTATACAATCATTAGGGAGGAATGGGGCCCCACGATAGATGAAAGTCATATATTATTTATCAGGGGGAAATACTAATCACATCTAATAAAAGTACCATCCATATCTTTATGGGAAAAGAAAAACCCATCCTAGAAACAAGTTATATATACATACAATATGTGAGAGAGTGTGTTTCCCTAGAAACATGTTATCTACCCATCTTATCAGGGGAAATAGAATAAACCAATAGAAAGAAATCATGTAAATAATCAGGGTAATAGTTACCAAAATTAGAGGTATTTCTATAATATTGTGAAATTTAATAAATTTACCAATTATATACAACAGACATTAAATTTTAAAATCAATTCCTACATGTTTGGATACATAATCATTTTCAATATTCTCAACAGGTTCACCCAACCATCTAAGGTCTACCCTATTTAATCATGGGATATTTCATTATAGTAATTCATTTTTTAGACATGACATCATCAATAAAATCACAGGGATTCTACATTTACCATTATATATGAACTATTTATTTAGGGAATGACATAGGATTTCTCATAAATTCCCATTTTAGTTGAAAATAATACTCATTTTACATGGTGGGAAACGATATTCCCAAAAATACATTAATAGGATGATCATATATGAAAGTGTGTTTTATTAGAAAAATAATCAAAACAAAAGTCAATAATTTAAATTTTATGTTAGGCTTATGTTAGGTTACAATTACATAACATTATATATTCATAGAAATTAGGTGAGTCGTGAAAGGGGGAACCAAAACAATGCTAGAAGGATGCCATAAAAATAATAAAAATATTCAAACCATGGATAAAATAATTAAATCAAGGATTTATAATGGAATACTGAAATAGGGAATAAAAAAGCATAATCAATGCAATAATGTGAAAAAAATTATGAAATTGGGTACTGATGGATTTTATGTGGAAAATTTACCTATATATATCATGCATATGTTTTAATTTCTAATTAAACTTATAAATGGAAAATATCCCACTTGGATGTGAAATGATACATGAGAAAACTATTTATATAATTTTCACAACCTTCTATACATAAATTCTCCAATACCTCTTTAGTACATAATTTTTAAATTTTATAATTATTTGGAAAATTATGAAGAAAATAATCAAATGCAAATTTATTCACTCTATATTCACCTAAGTATAATAATTTACGTATTACCCATTCGATAATATAAAAATTATTCATATAAACCTATACATAATGTATATATATACACCATATCATCTATAAAACATATGTAATATAATAATATAACAAAATTATTTTCATTCCCTTCATATGTAATATTTTTAAATCATGGATATTTTTTTCACTTATAGAAACTTCAATACATAATATATTTTACTTCAAGTAATATAATTTCCTGAATAAATATTTTATTTCTTTAAAAATACCCAATTTGTAAAATGTTTCTATAATTTTTAATTTTTTCCTTTACAAAAAACTCATGAAAATAAATTACATAATACATAATATATTTCACCTATGGAAATATCAACAGATAACATATTTAGTCACTATATAAGGTGTTCTTACATATAAAATAATAATGTGAATATCTACATATATAATATATTTTATATATTAATTAATTTATTATTCTATTTGTGATATATTATATATATAAAAAAATATTTTCCTTATGAAAAATAAATGTACAAAATATATCATTTTTATACATAACATAATTTTCTCTCCAGTAAAATATTTTTATTTCATATGTAAGATATATTTTTCTCCCCCTTGAGGTATGTATATTTTTTATTATTGGGGATTTTTATTTTGTATGTATTTATAAAATATTAATTTTTGAAAATCTCTTGAAAGCTCAAAACTATCAAATTAACTCCAAAATCTCCCCATTAAATTATAGAACATACACGACCTCCCCAAACACACTATATGCTGAAATTTTGATAAAATAAAATTAAAAATATATAATTCCTATAAATAATTTTACATCCTATCATTACCCCTTTAACAAATCTTCGAGGTTGAAATATACCTGGTTGAACAAAATTTCTACATAAATTACTAATACTGCATACCCAACTATTACATAATAACCCCAAAAAACAAAAAATAACAACATATTGTAGGAAAATTAAAATTGTTATCTCTGATTAATAAAATCCCCTAAACGAACCACAAATAAACCAATCTTAGGGTGATATAACCGCCCTATAAAATTATTTCAAATCATTGAGTGGTTTTATAGAACATGATTTGGATTTATTTGATAACAACTACATTTATTTACCTTGAATATATGAAAAATTCTCCCACATATCCTCTTAGATATTCTCTTCTACCACATCAGCTTTTACAGAAGTATTATATGAACCCAGCCTTAAACATTACCCAATATAGTGACATTTTACATGAAATTTATTTTTAAATTTTGAGATGATAATTTAGTTTTAGAATTTTATATATTTAGTACAAAAATTTTTAATAACATAACCACTCAATACAATCTAGATACATACTGTTAGTATGTAAATTTACAAAAATATTGAAAATTAAAAACTATAATCGCTATCTGTTCATGAAAAAAATCATGACATTCAACATGATTTTTGTGTATATAGTAATCTTCAAAATATGTGATTAAATATAAAAACATGGAATGAGAAAAAAAATACTCAATAGAAGAAATTAAAAAAATAAATACATTATTCTAGTGAACAAAATGAAAACCAATAAATTTTGAACCTTTTAAAAATATTCTTTGAGAATATAATGTAAAACATATGAACATGAAAAATAACAAATATTTACTCCTAGAAACACATTATCACCCATATAAATAATATTTAAAACCATTTAGTAAATCTATTAAAAAGATTTAAAAGAATAGTAAAATAAATAAATATATTCCATCTAAATCCCAATGAAAAAATCCCCAATTAACCCCCTCTTTTATTCATTAGTAAACAAGGTAATTAAACATTACCTTAGAGAGGAATATCAAGATTACTCATCATATAAGGTGTATCGTCAACAATGACTGTAAAAGTAATATCAGGTTTACACATACTATATGCTATATTAGGATCTCCCAAAATAATCTCAAATACAAATGTAATATATTATGAAAAAATTTTAATATTCACATTTTAACCTTAATACTTTCGAAGAATAGTTTTGAATGCATATGAAAAACATTTTAGAATATTGAAATACACTTTTATTTTAAAATTATTTTAAACACTAAATTCCCAATACTGATGGAAATATTATTTTCATTGTTAAAATCAATAAATCATGTAATGAAAGACAATTTTTTTTTGTGGTGGGAAAATCATCCAAATACATATACATTGGAATAAAACATTACTTTTTAACTTTTTGTATTGAGATTAATGAAATTATTTTTTGAGAATAATAAAAATATTCAAGTTGTTAAATTTGAAAATAAGGAAAATATTGATTTAAAATATTATTTATAATTATTTTATATAAGAATAATAGAAATTATAAAATATTTTTAATAATATTGACATGGATTAAATTATCTAAAAATAAGTAATTTAATTATTTAGGATGATGTATTACATTTAATTGTTTCATATCATGACTTTGAATCATTATGTACATTCTCTATCATCCTGAATAATAAAATAAATTTAATATTTTACTTTATTAAGAATATTTTTAACATTTATCATTTATATTATTTTATTTATTATGTTGGTATGTGTAATTACATAGTCACTTAATTTCACTTAAGTCGTTTTAAGGATATTCATCTCACATATAGAAAAAGTAGATAGGTTGTCTCTATTCACAGTGATATGTATTTCATATTCTATAAAAATTAATAAATAAATAATTACCATATATATATATATTATCTCATCATTAAAAATTTTATTTTATATGGTTTTGAAAATTTAAAAACATTACAATCATGGAGAAATAATCCATAAATAAACATGACTATCATTTCCATTTTTTTTAAAATGATTGAAAAATGTTATGAAATTTTTTTATATTTATTTTTTTAATAATTATATAATTAATATAGTAGACTTTAATTATATTAAAATAGATATCGATGAATTTTATGTGTTTAAAAAAAACTTGTCACATCGCTTTATGGTGCGGATAATCCATATGTACGAATGAATGGAATCATCATTTGAATTAATAGAAATGAGAGAAAAAATAAGTCATATTATCTTTACATCATGAACAATATTTAATTAATATCATATATATATATATCAAATACATTTATATTACTAGCCGTGGGAGTCAGTGACCGAAAAAAATTACATCAGTTAACAGGGTGATTCTCCACTGTACACATAAATGATAGTTCCAATTTTTATTTGATTTAAGAAGGAGATGTATAACATATATTAGATTAACCAAAAATCAACCCATTATATAGTATATGTTGTTTATATTAATTTATTATTATTGAATAATACATATACGAGGTAGAATAAATAAAATAAGGGTTGTCGATTTAGAACTATATGTCTTCATCGAACAACCTCTTCACGATTATTCCAAAAGCCTTACTAGTTATGTTATTTGATATAGAGGGACTCCTATATATGGGGTGGGTGTAATTAATGATTTTTGGATGTTATATACTATACCAAAATTTAATTTAATTTTTTGTTAGATAGGATAATTAGTAACGTTTTGTAAGTGTGGAAGCACACACACAAGAAATATTTAAAAAGATCAAAATAAAATAATGTATTACTTGAGGATAATGTATAGAAAATTTACTATTTAAAAATATGATATGACACAATATCGATATTTGATATTTAATTAGATTTGGAAAATATTTGGTCACATTTTAACCCATATCACATTAGTTAAACGCCCATAAATCCTGTTTTAAACATCAGAAGAATAATTTTTTTTACTATTATTACTATTTATCATGAAAAAATATTATGTTTAATATACATAAAAATATTAATTAATATATTAAAAATATTTAATAAAAAATAAAAAATAAAATCTATACATGTTTTAGAATTTAATTTAAAAATAAACCATCATTGTGAGATAATAAATGATTTTTGATAAAAAAATATTATATAGTATATATATAAATGTTTTCATACCAATTTGGAATTTCATGCTGATTGAAATACAATTTTTTATATTATTTTTAATTAAATTACACAAAATAAAATATTAAAATAATCAAAAATATAATTTGTATATGTAAATACTTGAAAAGAATTTATTTTTACAATAGATATCATATTTTTTTCAAAATTTCCTAAAAATTTATAATCTTTTTGAAAAATCTCATGAATCCATCCTAATAAAATTTTCGCTATATAAATTAAAAAATTAAGTAATTTTTTTCATATTAAAATAATGGTTGTTAAAAATTAATATTTTACATGAAACCATACAATATAGGAACAAAAGTTTATTAAGAATAAAAATATTATTTTAAAATGAAAAATTAAATATTTTCCATATAATCATATTCCTGAATACCAATAATTCAGGATATATATTTTTTTGTTAACATTACATGATTTTTATAGGGATTATCATCCCATGTGTAGAATTTTTACTTCGACACAATATATTAACCATGTCATCCTCAAATGACTCATCTAACTCGGGCTTAACATCATCAATATCAAATAGAATGTAAGGGTTCAGAAAATATAAATAATGTTGTGATAAATGAAATAAATTATGAATGTTAATGAAAAAATATTTTAAAAAATTTAACATTTAACTAAATTAATTCTCCCCATGATTCCATATGGTCCGACATAATAATTTATCCTTCCTCTGTATATTATGATGTCCTATAATTGGAGACACTTATATAAATGATTTCTCTCCAAAATAAAACATTAGAGGACGACATCTTATTTCGAAATATTAATTATTCTTACATTGGGTGGTCCCCAACCACTTCTATATGTGATATGTAAAATTAGAATCCCTTTATGAGACATTTCACTATGGTACTCCTTGAAAAATCACAATATCATGTATATTGATCTTACCCATCTCATCAATAGAAAAAGTCACTTGGATAAGAAGTAAATGTGAAACCTCAATTAGTTGATACATAGTAACCCACATTGTATAACTACCTTTTATATATATCGGTAACATCATCAATATATCTATATTGACATCATCCCCTTTCAATTAGAAATGGTTATTGACTAAATAAGTATATCTGGACACTACAGATTGGCCATCCATAAACAGATGGTGGAGAAGCATGTAATAAAATTTACTATATATCATGTCAACTATTGACACCAATACTATCTATATCTATAATGGTAAATTTTAGTCAATACTATATGTAAAACACACCATAATTAATGAGATCCCCTCATAATCTCCTCAAAATTAGTTATAATGGAAACTAATGGACTCCAAAAAATAAAGAATATCACCATAATATGGAGACTAATCAGTGAGTATCTTCCCACAACATATTTTTCCCCATTTAATGGAGATTCTAAATCAAATATATGACTCCTCTTCACACTACTATGGATTGATTATGTGATATACATGGACATAAGTGTCAGTTATCCCATGTACTCTTAATCATCAAGAATAATCTTAGAAAAGAGGTCCACTATATTCCACTCAATGCTTTACTCTTTCATAACTTGATATCCAGTTTTTTCCACTCAATGCATCAAAACCTAAATTCCCCTTTCCATTGTTACACCATAAGTCAATTTTATGTCAATGTATGTACAATAATATCCTACACTATCAGAGGATTATGTCACACTATAAGACAATATATTTGAAAATATTATATCCAATGTATACATGAAATCACTCAACTGGAAGATAGTTTCATCAGCACCTCATGGTGTTTATAATTTCTGTAAACATGAAATTATTTTTCATTTAATTTTCCTTATGGTGAATCAACAATCTATGGCCATAATCCACTATACATGGTTATTATATTATAATTTCCTCACTCCCAACACCTCATAATTCAAAATATACGGCGTATCCCTTACCTAACATCGATAATATCAAGATTGGTGTTGTAATAAATTTGTAATTTTATCCTCTGAAAGGATAAATATCAATAATATGGATAGGGGAAGTTCACAAATTTCGTTTTAAGGAAATCCTTGTTCCTTCTAATCATGAACCATTTTAGGTAATTCTCTCATAATAACATGGTAACCCTGTAATGATATTGATAAGAAAAATGTTCTTGTGCCACTCCCAAGAAAATACACCCCCCAACTTCTGAGGATTCATCAATACACTAGTCTAGTATATCAAATATACCAATAATAACACATAGTATATACAACACATAATATTTGAGAGATTGTAATATTTTTGGTTCTATTTATCTCTACCTATATTATACTCAAAATTTTATTCATAGACCTCTGTTAACTGGGAGTATAGAATTTTATTGTCAAAAAATGTGATGAAAATGGTATACAAGTAAGGATGGAAATATGAATTGAATAGGTATAAAAACACATTAATCATATTTTTCACAACAAAATAGAATATAAAATATCTAATGTTGACTCCACATACTTCATACTGTAGTATGTGGCTTGTCGGATTCCCCCACAATTAGTTAATGAAATTTTAATCTCATGTAATTCTTAAATAACACTTTATATTCACTATATTCATCAAATAAATAATTAATAAATGGATTTTGATTTGAGATAATGTTTATAAATTTGATAATCCTCCAATAAATGACACATGACATCATGGAATAATTCAATTTCTTTTTCAATAAAATTATTGCACCGTAGGGTAACATACATAACTGTATGAACCCTTTCACCTAAAAGTCATCTAGTTGGGTTGTCAACTATAGAAACACTATAGACTACATCATATTTGGAAGAATATACATATATGATGAAAACATGGAATGTTCATAATGATGAATTCAGTCTCATAATCATGTGGACATATTGATATGTCCATGGGAAAATTATATAGAAATATTTCAATAACAAGAGGAAATATTTCTGGATGTGTCTCCCTAAGGCCTAAAGTAATATTGGAAAACTAGGGATGATCCCACCAAAAAAATAATGGATAGGAATTCGGTAAAATTCATAAATTTCCTACATTCCAGTGTAATTGTAATCATAATCCTCATTTTATGTAAATAAAACACATTGATGATAAAAATTGACGTGTGATGTATACCATTTTAGTAAATCCAATAATTGTATAACATTGATGTAGTTCATATCAAACAAAAAGAAGTCACAATAAAATATATAATAATAAATCACTATTGAAAATTAATGAAAACTCACAATTCCACTTCATCACACCCCAAAATTCATATCAGTTGACATCTACTATAGATATAATTCATGAAAATCCACAAAAAATAAATTAATAAAGAATATTCATGGAATGGGTTTCTCCTGTATTGAAAATGTAGATACAAAAGTATATTTAATTAAAATTATACTAATGTGAATATATTTCATAGAAACTAGATCAGTAGGTGTTGGTTAAACAATATGCAACTGGATTGATTGTATGATTTGTTCGATTTTTGACTCTCATAAAATGAAATACTATATTGTCATTTCTCCTAAGAACCATATCTTCCACGTAGAAATCAACTTCAAGAAGAAATATTCCCCTTAACTAATTTGAAATTAAATTTCCATATCATGAAACATAAAACTAATTAGATTATCTCCAACTTATTGGATGCTTAGAACTCCTATAAACCAACTATTGGTAACCCACATTGCCACATGATAAAAACATAACTAGATTTCAGTCTCATTGTGTATAACTAGGGAAAGTCCTCCCACACTCTTATTAAAATACAATACATGCTCTCTTTGGAGGATGTGAATGCATTCCACTCTATCTATATTTTCCATCATATCCCACGTCTAAACCCTCAAACCAAAGCATTATAATACATGAGAAACTACAATAAAATACCTTTGTAGAAGCTATCTATAATGAAACTCTTATCTTACTCATGTTTCTCACTATGGTGAGGTCCTATTTCATGGACCTTTAGATGTTTTATTTGGGAAAACTATTTCCACAACGTAAATCTATTATATGGTACCAACCTCAATAATCCTAGCCATGGATATCTCTCCCATCCGTCACTGAGGAAAGGTTTTGCAACTTAATAATTCATATTGCGTAATCCATTACAAAAACACCTCTCCATAATCTATGTATAATCTAATGGGACCCTACATCCATTGGTTTATATTGAATTATTTGATTGGAAAACAAGAAATAAAAGTTCTTCCAATAAAATAAATGTGTTCGTCCTCTGAGAATAGAATATCACGCCATAACATTTCTAGGCGTTAAAGGTATGTACACCTCCAACATCATAGACCCGTAATTGTATTCCTTAGGTGGTAAAATATGTTCCAAATCCAATATATGTAGGGATTTACTATTTATGAGCCTCCCTAACTTATAAAAAAATATGGGTGATGTATTTAAAAATATCATGTCTGTTTTGACAAAGAATGTTCATCTCATAGAGTATCTCTCTCTATTGACTGTATAACTCATAGCAAGCTCCCATGAAATTGGTCATTCGTTATTAGTCCCAATTTAATGAGATTATTAGGCCATTCTATTTGTAGGTTTTTCTTTTCCCTTCATACCTGAAAGATTATTTCTAGCCTACATCGATGTATCACATCACAATTCCAAACAAATGCCAAAATTTATATTTACATAATCAATATTTATATCATAATGTAATGGGAAAATAATAACTGGAAAATCATATCATTTTTAAAAAACCCATATAATAAAAATATATTGACCAAGGGTACATCTCTTACCACATCTATCCATACCCAGGGATTATATAATGTTTATGTAGGATCCCCATTATTTCATTTCGTTTTTATTTTAACATCGATATCCCATTTCGTATCTAGTTAAATAAAATGTTATTCAAAAGATAAAGAGGAAAAAATACTATATGTTTGTGTAATTTTTCTTTAAAATGAATGGATTCACAGTTACGGTAATAAATCATAAAAAGTCATACAAATGGAATGAGAATTATAAATTCATGATATGATACATGAACAAACTTAATATTATTATTGTATTCCAATATTTAAATCTCATTAATAATAAATTCAATATTAATTTTCATTACACATGGTGATGTATGTCAACCATAAATGCAAATTCATGGAATTGAAATTCCATCCCTATTAACATGGAAATACCTCATATGTGGGTTGGTAAATCTAATACATAATATCAATAGAATGCTTCAACATCTTCCAATCACTTAACTACAATTACAACATAGTAAAATAACGGAAAAAATAAATAAAGTGTTGATAACATAATTAACTCCTCGACCTTGCTCGCTCTATATTAACCTGATCGGAGTGGCACAATACCTTAGGCATGCATCCCAATATTCCAATGGCTGTAAACCAGTAGAAACGGATTAATAATAACAGTTGAAGAAATATTACCCTAGGAACCGATAAACATAAATAATTAAAGATATATTTATTACAAAAGTCATCCAAAATAAACAATATATTAAAATATATGGAAATGTTCCAATGAAAAAATACATAACCCAGTATATAAAAAAGTAATGTTATAATGGTCATAAATACCTAGTAAAGTCCCAATTTGGATGGATTTTCTACATATAAATATATATAAGAGAAAATTTAAATTATAATACAAACTGCAAAGAAGGGCCGGATATCCAGCTTGATCCTATCTCCAATATTCCAAGACAAGCACCTCATTCCTCAAGTAATCATCAGTATTTATTTTCATCCTATCATGAAAAAATGATGTTATATTTATTACTCCTGGTATCTCGAGTATGCTGTGATTGCATCTCATTTTGTCACCACTAATGCTTTTCATAAATAAATCAATCCCAATAATATACAAACATATATTACATAAAAATAGTTAAAATAAAAAATAAATCATATATACACATCATCAGTCTGAAGGAACACCCATTCCTAGAAATGAGTCATATAAATAATCAGGGGGAAAAGAACCAATCCCTAGACAAATTAAATAATACCATCATCATTTACATATTTATGAGTTATATAATTTCCATAATCCATTTACAAGTCATGTCATACATGTTTCAATGATTTGTCAATTTTTTTCAAGCGGGTCATTCACCCATCTCAGGTATCTATCCATATTCACTAAGGAATCCATCACTAAAAAAAGGGCCTTTTAAACATTTTAAAATATCACAATTTATTTATTTAACAATGTTTTGTAATATGTCATAATTATATATATATACATTGAAATATACACATATAAAAATATATTGATTTTTATATGTTTGTGTGTAATGATTTTAAATTATGTGTGTGTGTATATATTCTAAAATATATATACACTCACAGAAATATTTATATATATATTAATATATATATATATATATATTTAAATTAATTTTTAATTGTATAAATAAATATATAAACATATATTCTACATAAACACACAGACAATTATATCAGCATATAATACAAATATACTATATATATATCTCTCTTTGTGTGTGTGTCTACACACATATGCGCAGTCACAAACACAAATACAGTAATATTATATTATAATAAAAACAATATAAGTGTATAATATATATATATAAATTTTACATATATGTTCTTTATAATTTTACACAATACTGTTATATTATATTTTACACACACAGACATATATTTATACATATATACATATATTCAAGTATTTATATATATATATATATTACACATATAATATTATTACATAACATTAAAAAGGGTATATATATATTTAAATTATAAATTATTAGATATGATTTAAGACTATGTTATAAATAATTTTGATAATAGTTAATAACTAAAATGTCATCAATATTTAAATATTTAATAAGCAGTATGAAACTCTTTTATATTAATTATAAGTTTTATTTTTTCTATTTTAGATTATATATATATATGGGATTGTGTTAATAAATGAATACTCACACACACAAACATATATATATATTTACATGAATATATATATGTTTGTGTTAACAAGGACAATTATAATTCTATATATACATATTTATAATATTACATATATAATTAGATTTAATACAAATAAATATTACTTTTTTGATATAATATTAATATATATATATATATATGTACGTATACACATACTAACATAAATGATGAAACATTCTCATAATAAAATTATAGTAATTGAATAAATGATTATTTCCATATAGATATATATATATATATATATATAACATTAATTTTAAAATATAATAAAATTTATATTATTTTATATTAAAATATAACAGATAATATAAGTATATATATATTTATTATATTATATGAATTTATATATGTATTTAAATTTATAAATGTACCCTCACATGCATAGAAAAATATATTTACACAAATATAAATATGAAACATATATATTTATATTTACAATAATATATACATATTTATTTAAAATAATATATATAAGTATATATATATATATATTAGTATATATATACAATTAAAAAATTATTTCTTAATTTATGTTAATTTATATATATATGAAAATATATCAATATATATTTATACTAAAATATGTATGTGAAATAAATTATCATGGTTGGTTGGCTTGTTTGTGCGATTATTTGGGTGTTAAGGTCCATTGGATCAATGCCAGTTTTGAGGGTTGTGGGGTGATAATGTCCACAGGGTTAGGGTAACACCTCGACCCCAGTTACTCGGAGACGGTGCATTATTTTAATACTTTGGCATGATTACAAGGGATCAAGTCCTGATAGACCGATCATTTAACAATCTTGGAAAATATATTATATACATGAATATTACATTATAATTTATAACATACAACACAACACAAATAATCATTTGAAAACACAATTATTCCATTAGCATAACCATCCAAATCAATCATAATTCACTTCTTGAAATCCTGGGAAAATTAAACATAAGAAAGGGGTGAGCTCAGATGGTTAGTAAGGGTATATAATTTAGTAGAATCTATAAAATTTTAAGGCAAGAGGGGTAATAAAAACAAAAGCCTTTTAAACATAAAATTCAACATAATATGGAAAACATAATTCAAAAATTACCATATAAACATGCGCATGGATATTCAACTAGTCCAACAATTAAATGTAATAACTAATTTCATAATGAGGGAGTGAAAAATGCTGGACATCATACCCACATTGTCAAGGCCATATGAGAAGACTAAAATACCAATTTGTCAAGTCCTTGTGCCAACACACTAAGTTGTCTCTTGTGACCTACCGATGAATCATAGAGCTATATCAGGATCCACACATCACATACAATGTCGATGTGTTCCTCATTTTAAATTGGTGATGAATACCATAAACATTCATATTAAAACTAGCATACGCATTGACAATTATTTAACCAAAAACCATCAATGGTATAAAAATATAACATCCACATTCAAACATATAATTACTCATTCAATACAATATGGAAGATTTTATTATAAATAATCATCCTCAATCCATAATAATATCCCATAAAGGATGTTGAAATAGTTCAAAATGATCAATAAAACACTTCGAGAGAAATAACCTTATTTGTGAAATCATTTAAAAGATACCCATTTATAAAGGGATTCATTTAAAAGGGATTTATGAATTAGAGTGTCCCATACCACGTTGAATCTTTTTAAAGTAATTAACATTGTAAAAAATCATTTCTATATAAATAAATCCTTTAAATGATTTTTAAAAGATAGACACTAATTAAAATGATTTTGAAAAATAAACCTCTAAAACATTTAAAAGGGTGATCTGGATAAAGATTCGCTTCCACACAACCATAAAATGTCCCTTTTGAGAACATTTTTTAGAAACATATACATGGATGATAAAAATTTCCAAATAAATACTTACACATGATCAATCTCAGATAATAACGCGATTGAAGAATTAACCGTTACCTTGTACTTTACATTGTTCGATGGTACGTTTAAAATCATGTATAATAACCAAAGTATGTTATTAAATTATAAAATAATCATATTCATATTTTTGATATCCAAAATAATTCATTTATGGATTTATATTACACATTTAATAATAATTAATATGTTAAAATAACCTTTCAGGAAATAATCGCTTTCTTTATCATATGTGTTTTAACTTTTTATTCTTGAGCGTATAACTTATATCGCGATTTAATTTCTTCCAGAAAATAAAAATTTGATTATTTATTTTATATATTAATAATATAAATTTGTATCATAAATAGATATATGAAATGGAAAACACAGTTTATGGAAATGGTTGACTATACGTAAGAAAAAATTCCGTTTCTGTTTTCTTATCATATTGAACCGAAATAAGTGAATAAGATATATGTTAATAAATTAATATATATATATATATAATTTATCATTATTATTTCATATATTACATACTTTTTAAATATATATATTTTTATAATCATCATTGAATAGGGAACATTCAAATGAATCTCATCACGTCGTGGAGAGGGTAAGTCGTATGTACGCACGATCGATGGTATCATTATATTGATGGTCAAATAGTATGTAATTGGATGGTATATTATATATACAGACTCATCAACATGTTATATTTATTATTAAAATCAATTATACTCATTATTTTACCCGTCCAAATAATGATGTGTTGAATAACCATCTATACCACGACATAGAGACGGAAAGCCGAACGTACGCACGTATGGTGACATTGTCATTCATATGATGGATACGATAATGAATATAGTTGTAACATATTTATAATAACATCACAGTTTTTATAAGGTACTGGTGTCATTATTTTGGTACAAAAACAACATTGAAATTTGAAATGGAAGAAGAAAATAACATTGAAAGAGTGGATGAAATAATTACTTCTTTTTTGGGTTCTTCTTTTTTATTTGAACGATAGTGCTCCATAGGTTGGCTTTAGGATCAATGTATCACCTCTAAGATGAAGTTACGGTAGTTGGGAGGTTATTTTAGAAGGTTTTGTCTGAGGAAAACGTCATTGGATGTGTTCATCTAAGGAGAAGTTGTATTACCCTTTAATAAGATTGGTGAAGTGCACTTTCGGAAAAGATTAAAATATTAATTTATTCAAAATTTATCATCATTTTCTAATAACTAAAAATGTATTTATTTATATTATAATGTGGGTATGTGTATATATCCTCTCAACCTATATATTTTTTTCCTGTTTAGGTCACAAGGTTACCCTTATCATTTAGATTTAACCCTTTCTTAAATAGTTTCACTTTTACTATGTCTTCTTGTATTATTATAATACATGGTTAATAAACATACTTTAAAATACTAAGAGAACCTAATGTGGTTAAATAATGATACATATAACATTATATTAGTCCTTCTTATTAACCTTATATTTTTAGGATTATTATTTCATTTATAATATATTATTTATTTAAAAACTCATTTATGTAAATTTTGGCACTATTTAGCATTTTTTTGAAAGTCATATCATGTTGATTACATTGAAAAAAATATATTAAAAAAACTATAACATGTCATATATTAAGCTATAAAATTCTCGGTTTTCATAAAAAGTCTCAAAATACATTTATTTTGATATTTATAATATCAATTATTTTAATATTTGATTAATAAGGTAATTACTGCAATATTATTGTGTCATAAATAAAATTAATTATTTAATATCTAAAATTTATAAATAATATACCATGATGACTGAAATTTTTTTATCTGTATAATTAATATTTATAGATGAATTAATATTTTGTGTAACCCTATAATAAAATTGTTTAATATTAAGCATTGAATTCAACACTTTTAACTCTTTTTTAAATAAAATATTATAAATGTCCTAATCTATAAAAAATGGATCAATAAGATCTTATTTTTGTTCTAAGGTTGATTTTGGTCGAAATAAACTTATCAATTAGAATTAGGACACAATTTTGGGTAATTTTAATATTATTTTTACATTTAATTTCTTTATTTACTTTTAACCATGGTAAATAAAATTCAAAAGTTACTATTACCCAAAAAATATTTTCATCCTAATAAACCAAATTTTACTTAATAATGCAAACCATGACTCTCAAATTTTTGAAATTCAATTCATAGAAGTGGTAATTTTTTTTTTTGCAAATTTGCAAATGTTCATAGATGGTGGGTAAATGTGCTTAGAGAGTGGGTAAAACGATGTTAAAATGGTTCAATAAAATTTAATACATGTAATATTATTATAAATTGACTCCAATGACTTAAATTGTACTATTATATGTATTATGTATCTATTTTATGATAAACATTAATTTTAAATAATTTTTTTTATGAAAAAGTCAGTTTTTATGTACAATGTAGAATTTTTAACTATTCATCCAAAATTTAATGTTTTCAGAAAAATACCAAATATTTATCCTAAGATGATTTTGATATTCCAAATGAAAAAATGATTTCCATTTTATAAAATTCTTAAAATAGTTGTTTCATTAATTAATATAAAATTAATTTCCATTTTCAAAACCAGAAAGCGAGTTTTTGATAATTAAAAACTATCAAAAGATTGATATATGTTAATGTCAAATTTAAATGTAAAATAACATCTGATGACCAAAATTGGATTCAATGATAAAAATATAATCTAATTATACTTCAAAATAATTCAAATGAATTATTTAACAATATAAATTATTTTGATTAAAAAAGTTGTTTTCAATTAAAATTTAGTATTTTTCATTAATCATCATAATAAGAAAGTTGTGATAAAATCACCAAAAATTTATCAAAACTAAATTTTTACGTCCCTCATCTAATGAAGTAGTTTATTTTGTCCAATTGAATATATAAAAGTGTCAGATATAATATTTAAAAAGTGTTCTCCATTAAAATGCTGTGAAATTGATTTCTTTTAAAACACTTCTTTTATGTAAAAAATTATATTTGTTCTAATATTATATCTAAAAAACACATAATATTGATGTTAATATAATATGAGGTATAGATAATAAAAAATTCAGTTAATACTATTTATTGCACACTTTTTAAACAGCTAGTTTGGTAAGTCGTGGTGCGCTCGAACACGTTGTTGCATGTGGTGTAAGCTATTGAATTACATTAAAGAGATAATGTATTATGAATTCTTGAGTGTTACATTCTCCCCTCCTTCAATAAATCGTGTCTTAATATTTTGAAATTTTTCCTAGAAAAATAAATGTTGAAAATAGAAAAATACCTTTGTGGACAACCCGCATCGGAAATAGGGTTACTAAAATTTAGTCTTAAAAAGAATGAAAGGGAAATCAAAACGTCATCACCAAATAAGGATTTAGAATATAAGAGAATTGGTGGAAATTAGAGACACATAATTGGTAGAAAAATGTAAATATTTGTAAGTATTGATTGTGGTCATCAATCACAAACAAGTGAACAGTAAATGGAATATTGAAGGCCTCAAAGCCATAAATCTATGATGTTTTAAATATAATCATTTCAAAAAAATAGAAGGTATTAGGATATGGCATTTTTGGTTTTAAGATCCCTTCCCTAATGATTTAGAATTAATTTCTTCATAGAATAAGAGAAAAAAATTACATGACAAGTAGAATTCCATACTTCAACTACCATATACCAAAAACTCAACTTCTACTCCAAAAGATAATAGAATTTAAAAATATTTTATTTATCCTTATCATATAGGGTTCTAATAATAATTAATTTATAATTCGGCTGTCAGACCATTTAAAAAAACAATATTATACAAATTAGGACATCACATAGGCCAGTGGTCGGTGATTCACCCTTTATACCCTTCAGTAGTAGGTCCTAGTCTTGCAGCCTTGACAGATGTGATAGATTGTCATCCGACCTCTAGGTTATTATTTTTATAACAATCCAAATATATTCATAAGAAATGTTTTATCCATAAAAAATAGTATCCAATGTCCAACTAAATTCATTCCAACCTTTATAATTATCCAAAATACTTTTGTCCAAACTCACAGTCCAAAATTTTTCTGGAAGTTAAACATAATGGATATCTCATTTCCCATGAAATAATATGTTAATACCTCCAAAATATATTCTTTTAAAACATTGTAACACCCTAAATTACCAAAAACCACATTGAATACGTTTATTCTTCCTTATTCCTTATAGAATACCAGATATATTCCTCAAATCCAAAAATTATGTAAATTCAAAAAATGATTGAATAAAAAAACAATTAATTATTTTTATGGTAGTCAAGAATATACATATATAATTTTCCCAAATCAATCATTTCTTATTCCAAAATCAATTTCTCAGATTTAGAAACTTATTAAGGGTTATATATAACCCAACCATACATTTTCCACAATGTTTATCATGAAACTATGTCACTTTACAAGGTACCATAAAATCTCGAATCCTTAATGATAACGTACTACATTAAAATCACTATATACTTTATAATTCTTATAACTTGTACTCAAATGAAATAATTTATTAACAACAACTTTAGAACACTAATAATTCCTATTCATTCGTGGTAATATCATAACTTTATTATTACCCAATAGTATCATTGGGTGTATACTCAGATGATGGGGACATTGATTTTCATATTGTCCCATCTTCTTGCAGATGAATCCTTGTACATTGGAAATTATTTTATTTCCCTTACAATCATGAACTTTTTTTCCTCTTTATCCACACATATTACAAACTATCATTCCTTTCAATCACTTCCTAGGGCGATTATTTCCATAGTTATCAAATATGGGAAAAATCCTTCACTCATTTCTTCCCTTTATCCATTTATCTCTACCATCAACTTCATCTCTTGCTTCCCTTTAAATCCATATGGCTCAGAAAATTATTTACTTATCTTATTAACACATGAAAATATTTCATCATCTTTTGATAATACATGGGAGACTATTTCACTTCTAAATGTTTTCTTAAGACCATGAATTTATCCATATTACTCATTAGATAATGTGTATTGCTGGAGTTCCAAATCCTTCTACTAGGTGCCATTTATAAATGACAAAATAAACTTTTTTAGATAATATCATAATGAATAATCCAAATACTAGAAATATTTATAACATTAAGTGAATATTTTCACACATATTGTCTCATATTCATAAAATTGGATTCTTCACTAAAATATTTACTCATAAATTATTCAGAATGGGTTGTAAAGAAAATGTGAATTAACCTATGAATATCCCCTAAGAGTGTCGCAACCAACAGTGAATCAAGACCCATTGTCATTCACCAGTTCCCATTGGAGTCTATCTCATTGCGGTGTTTTTGGGTTTTACCCCTAGAGAAATTTGTGCTAGAGCTACCACTACCCCCTCATATCTTGAAAGGGATGTATTTCATGGAAAACCCACATAATAACTCCATTATCAAAACATTTGAATGTTCTTCTATACTAATCATAAATGCCTTTATTATGGTAGTGTTTCCAAATATGATTTTTTCTAAATCTAGTTTCCAAGGTTATTTCTAAAATTCCTCTGATACCAATAGTAACACTCTGACCAGATTTACCCAAAGCTGGTTCATTATTTTAATACATTGGTATGGTTACAAGGGATCATGTCCTGAAGGACTGATCAGTTTAGCAGTCTTTAAAAGTAGATTACATATGAAAAAGATAAATTAAACTTTATAACATATAACACAACACAACTAATCCTCTAAGAACACCATTATTCCATCAACATAGCCCTTTATATCAATCATAATACACTTCTTGGAATCCTAAAATAATAAAACATACAAAAAGTGTGATCTTAGATTCTCAGTAAGGGTAAATAATTTTTCCAAAACTATAATGTTTTAAAGAAATATGTTTAATAAAAACAACAGCCTGTTAAAAATAAACATGAACATAATATAGAAAAAATAAATCCAAAATTACCATATAAACACACACATGTATATTCTACTAGTCAAATTATAACATGAAATAACTAATATCTTAATTACGGAATACATATTGTCGGACATCATAACAACATAGTCAAGGCCTCTTTCCAAAACTACAAATAAAAATTTTGTCAATTCCTTGTTGAAAGACACTAATTTGTCTCATGATACCTACCAATTCCTTGAGGATCTGTAGTAGACTCCACCCATCACTTATTATGTATAATGCATTAGTCATATGAAAATGTTGAAACATAACATAAACAATCATATGAAAATTAGCATACGAAATGTCAATACTTTAACCATAAAACATTAATGGTAAAAAATATCACATCTACAATCAATCATATCATAACTCATTCAATAAAATATGTATTATTGTATTACAATAAATCATCCTCAATCAAGAATAATATCCAGTAAAGGATATTGACATAGTATAAAATGATTAGTAAAATTCTTTGAAGGAAATATCCCTTTTTTGTGAAATCATTTAAAAGATATAAATTTATAAAGGAACTCATTTAAAAGAGATTATTGAATCAAATTTACCCATACCACATTTAATCTTTTTAATGTAATTAACATTTTAAAACAATTATGTCCATACATAAAAATTCTTAATGTCAATTTTGAAACACGGACATTAATTAAAATGATTTAGAAAAATAAATCATTAAAACATTAAAAATGTTCTCCTAATTAAGTGTCCCTTCCAAAAAAAATAAATTATTTATTTTGAAATGTTGTTATGAAACATGTACATAGATGATAAAAATTTCCCAGCAAATACTTACACATAAACAATCTTCTATAATAGTGAGATTGAGGAATTAACCCTTATCTTTTACTTTCATTTGGTCGATGGTAATTTTAAACTACTGTATGATGAAAATAGTAGGTTATTAGATTATTACAGAACCATATTCATTTATATGATATCATATAGGATTCATTAATGTCTTCATATTTCCCATTTAATAATAATTTCTATGTTAAAATAACATTTCGGGTAATAATCAATTTCTTTATCATACGTGTTCCAACTTGTTATTCATGATTGTATAACATATATCATGATTTATTTTGTTCCAGAATATATTTTTTTAATATATATTTAGAATATTAATATTTATAATAGATAGATATATGAAATGGAAAACACTATTTATAGAGACGGTAGGTCGTCCGTACGCATAGACGTCGTTTCTGTTTCTATATCATATTGAACATATGTATGTAAATGAGATATCTTTAAATATATATATAGTATAATTATTTTCTCAAATATTATATAAATATTAAATATATATATATATATATTTATAATCATCACTGAATGGTGAACGTGGAAATGAATCGCATCCCGTCATGGAGACGGTAAGCCATAAGTATGCAAAGGCATTGATATCATCCTGTCGAAGGTAAAATCATATATAATTGGATGTTATATAATGTATATATAATCCCTAAAATTTTATGTTTATTTTTTACGTCAATTAAACTCATTATTTTACCCATCTAAATAATGATTTGTTGAATAACAAACTATACCAGTATGTCGAGACGGTAAGTTGTAAGTACGCACGTATAGTGAAATTTTCATTAATAGGATGGATAAGATAAAAAATATGGTTGTACCATATTTATAATAACATCATAGTATATATAAGGCAATGGATTCAATATTTTGGTATGGAAACAACAAAGAGTGAAGAAGTGGAAGAAGAAAAGATCTTTGAAAGAGGTGATGAAATAATTACCTCCGCTTCGGGTTCTTCCTTTTTATTTGAACAAAAGGGCTCCATAGGATGGATTTATGATAAAATTACTACCTATGTGATGTAGTGAGGGTATTTGGGAGGTTATTTTAGTAGGATTTATCCAAGCCAAATGGCTTTAGAGGTGTGAATTCAAGAGAAGATGAAGTACCATTTTATAAAAGAGGTGAGGGGCACTTTAGGAAAAGCTTGAAATATTAATTTATTCAAAAAATATATTCAATTTTTAATATCTAAAAATAGATTTATGGAAAGTAAATGGTCGGAATGGGTCAAAATCCTCTCATCCAATAGGTTTTAGACATGATTAGGTCCCAATATTAGCCTTATATTTTAGATTTAACCCTTAGTTTAATAGTATAACTTTTACTATGTCTTTTTGTATTATTATAATACAAGTTTAATAAACATACTATAAAATGAGAAGAGAAATTTAAGTGGTTCATTAATGAAATATCTATTATTATATATGTCCTTTCTCTTATCCTTATTTTTTAGGACTATTATATCATTTAATAATATTTTATTAGTTTTAAAATGTCATTTATTTCAATTTTGGAACTATTTAGTATTTGGTTATTGTGAAAGTCATATTAAGTTGATTAGATAAAAAACAATACATTAATTCAAACATAAAATGTGGAATTCACCTATATAATTATTGGATTTCATCAAGAGTCTCAATTAACATTCCTTTTGAGATTTATAATATAAATTATTTTAATCATTCATTAATATGGTAATTACTATTTCATCATTGTGTCATAAATTACATTAATTTTTTTGTGTCTAAAAATAATAAATAATATACAATTATGTAGGAAATCTATTTAGATTTTTAATTAAAATATATAGTTGAATTTATCTTATATTTAAACCCATATTAAAAATGTTATCGTTATTAATCTTTCAATTTAACACATTTAACTCTTTTTTAAATAAAATATAATCAATGTTCTAATCTAACCCAAATGTATAAAAATGATATTATATTTGTAATAAGGTTGATATTGTTCGAAATAAACTTATATAATTCAATTATGACATGTGATGGGGTAATTTTACGATTATTTTTTCCTTGAATAAACTTATTTACTTTAAATCGTGGTCAATAAAATTCAAAAGTTATTCTTCCCCAAAAAATGTTAACTTCATATCATACTACATATTAATTACAGATGTCAAGCATTTATCAATAATTTATTAAATTCAATTCAAAAATTCAGTAAAATTATGTTATATGAGAATTTGCAAATATTCCATGAAGGTTGGTAAATGTGCCAAGAAGTTGGGAAAAAATACGTTAGAATGGATCAATAAAAATAAATATATATAATATTATTATAAAATAACTCCATTGACTTATATTGAACTAATATATGTATTATGTATGTAATTTAAGAAAAATTCTAATTAAAAACTATTATTTAAATGAAAAACTTCAGTTTTTGGGCCTACGGATGATTTTTCACTATTCACCAAAATTTGTATGTTTTCAGAAAAATCCCACAAATTACCCAAAATATAATTTTGATATTCCAAATTAAAAAAAGTTTTATATTTTAAATAATTAAAAATATTTATGATTCATTAATTATTTCAAAATTAATTACCAATGTAAAAACTAGAAAGAGGGGTTTTTAAAAATAAAAACAATCAAAAGATTGATATGCATTTATTTCCAATTTTACGTAAAATTTATTCAAAAGACCAAAATTGGATTAAATGAGAAAAATATAATATAATTATACTTCAATAAAATTCAAATGTGTAATTTAACAATATAAATTATTTTGACTAAAATAGTTGTTTTCAATTAAAATTTGGTATTTTCCACTATTCATCAAAATATGAATGTTATCAGAAGAACAACCAAAAAAATATACAAACTAAAATTTTTTGTCCCGCTTCTAAAGAAAAAGTTTATTTTGTCAAATTGGATATATAAAATTGTCATATAGTTTATTTAAAATGGTTTCTCCATTATATGTTGATAAAATGGCATTTTTTTTGAAAAACACTTCTTTTATCTAAAAAATTGGATTTGTTCTTATATTATATCTAAAAACCAAAAAAATGGACGTCAAAATTATATGGATTATATAAAATTCAAAATGAAGTTAATATTATTCATAACCACTTACAAAACTACTAGTTTGGTAAGTCGTGGTGTGCTCCATCTTAATGTTTTGTGTGGTACTAGCTATTGAATTATATTATTGAGATAATGTATTATGAAATCATGAGGTGTTACTGTCGGGGTGGTTCCTGATGGAGTCGGTGGGAAGTTCCTCACATGGTAGGTCTTTAAAAGAAATCTAGTCATTTTTTGGTTGTAAAAATATATGAAATATATTCAAATAGGTTTATTATAATGAGATAAATTATATAACCATTTTTATGAATACATGGATATATAATTACAAAATTACCCATTTTTAGATAAAACACAATTAAATGGTACATGGGAAAATTACTCAGCCAAAAATTTATGGCATGTTAAAGAATTAAGGGTAAAAAATTTATCTTCATTTACAAACATGATTAATTTCAATTTTCCGTATAGAATTTTATATAATACCATAGTAATCATGATCCATAGTCTAGGAATCATCTAATGGAATCTATGTTCATCATGTTATATCATCATTCATTTTAGGGGCCCCCTAGTTTCCCCCCCAAACTCTCATTTTTTCCAAAATAGGGGTCAACATACATGATGAAAAAATGGATAATGTAATATACATTAATGAGATACTCATGTAAGGAGAAAGGGGTTCTTCACATGATATAAGAATATAAATAATTTATTTAATTAGTAAGTGAAATTTGTCAATGAATTATCTGATTCTACATCATATGCACATAGAAATATTGTGAGACATGAGGGAAAAAATAGGGACCACCTACATTATTCATAAAGGAAGTTACTCATTGAATATCTTGGTCCAATATGAACTTATCCAAAAAAATCATAGATTAAAAAAACACTAAATAGGGAATAATGTTTCGTAATTATCCCATGCCTATGAATCATTGGGGGAAATTTTAAAATATTTAATATATCATTGTAGATTTATATGTCATTATCACCTGAAACAAACTGTGCATGAATCCATTAATGATTGGATGTGATCCCACATAGAGATAAAATGAAGAATTAGAGCATTATTTTTGGATGTCTACTACATTCTGGATGTAAATTATCTATAGATTGGATGTGATCCCACATGGAGATATACTGAGATTATTAAATTTAAATTAAATCAAATTTATCATCTCATATATCAATGGAGTTATTCTTTTGGAAATTATCTATAGATTATTTGAGTTTATTTTGAAAAACAATCTCTACTTGTGAGGTTTCTTACTTTTAGGTTTATCTAAAATTCATTTGAATATTCAGATTAAAAAATCTGATTGGCTATGTTACTAATCAATAAAGGTATTTTACAAACCAACATAGAATCTATCAACCCATGTGATATTTATATGAAATCATGATCCCCAAGTGAGTCACATCCCAACATACCGATATGAAAATGCTCTAAAACTGCATCCAATAAGCTAATAACTAGTGTCGATCCGTCCACTCACATGATTATTGGAATTACCTCTAATTAAAACTCTTAACCATTGATCATATACCATCATATATTAAAATATAGAGGAAAAATATTATATTAAATATCATATATTATTATTTTATTCTCATTATATCATGAAGAGACACATGTGAAAGTGGTGAAATAGATATCTACTTTATTTAGAACCTAGTTTTCTTTTTAGCATTAAACCACATTGATTTTAAACCTTGATCACATTCTAGGATGTAAATGGATCCATATTATTTTACACTAATAAAAATCAATACACCCCATAAATAATTATTGTAAAAATTTAATTTTTATTTTTACATAGGATGGACTCTATTAGGAAACCCATCCCTATCCAAAATTTTTATGTACAAGGTATAAATTTTTCAATAGAATGAGAACATCGTTAAAAGTGGGTTTGGACATGTATTGTCCGAAATCTTTGTTTAAACAATATTACATAAATGTGATCAACATATTATGTTTGTTTCATTATAACCTCCCTACGTTTTCAAAACTCATATCCAACATGATTTCCATTTATTATCTTCCATTAAATTATATCTTCCATATGTATTTGGTGGCTCCAAATCAAGATTATAAAATTTAATTTTCATTTTAGGGATCTTTTTAACACCGAGATATCATTATCATCCACCCATGGAACCCAACATCTGAAACATTCCTATATTTGATTTCCTCTTCATCATCTAATTTTAAAAAATAAACACTAATTCATTAATAAATTTTGATACCTGATAGGATTAACATTAATGTCATAAAAAATGTCTCCCCCCTCAACATAGGTATTTGTATGTCTGACTTAAACTTCTCAATCTAGTTTTCATTGAGATATATATATATCTTAGATTCTCTATTTCACTTACACACAGAAGAGAAAAAAAATATCTATTATTTTATATTTAGTATTCCAAATTCAACTCATCACCTCAACATCATAAGCATAAATATTAACTAAAACTCTCATTTTTAGTCATCCTTAAGTGGGAAACATGTGGAATTAAATAAAATTTTTTTTACAAATATATTATCCAATAAAAATTTTTAGGTTCCGATTAGGTTTCATAGATTTTTTTTAAACACATGTTTTATTAAAAGAATATAAATAACATAGAAATATTAGTTCAAAAAAAGTAAAAATTAAAATATTACTTATTTTTCTACAAGAATTATTTCTTCTTCTCAAAATATTCCACAAAATCTACTCTCTGAATTATCCAGTTTTATAAAGATCACACTTCAAATCATTTCGACTAAGGCATTAAACTCTAGTCATTAATATTATTTTAGTCTTTGCGATATTCCAAAACATCCATCTTAGATCCTCTCAAACTCAAATTTAGCCTTGGATCAACTTAATGCTCTACTTGTTTTTTATTTAATCCATTGAGTTCATTATAAATGAACTAACAATCATTTCTGTAACATGAAATATTCGATGTGTGTTAATATACCATTTTCTTGAAATCCTAAAGGATAAATCTTTAGTATAAGGAAATAAATACAATGTAACATCATGCTAAATAATTCTCAAATCGTGCTTGGATCTTGGTGGGAATAAGCTTCAAAATGTGTTCAAACTGAAAAAACAACACATGAATCTTCATATTTTTATTTCCTCTTAATGATATAATTAAAAAATATAATTTCCATTTTTCATTAGTAATCATTTTGTATGGATGAAGATCAACATCATGAATAAATATTTCTCTAAACACATAATCTTTTAAGTGTCTATGATGTTTATAAAATGAAGGAATAAAACATCTATATTCTCAAATTATTTCATCTTCAACAAATGTATAATCATGAAACTAAATTTTTTATCTAGAATGACCTATATAATTATTATATATATAGAATTTATATATTTATAATATTTCTGATTTACAATAAAAAATACTTATTATAAAGACATACATTTTTCTTAGGATATTTCTTTTTTATTCAAAAATTAAAAAAAAAATCGCTATTTGTTTCCAAATTATGATCAACTGATTATTTAAAGTTTATAATTTGATAAATTAAAATAATCAAATCAAAAAATCATTTACAAATTTAATCAGAAAATCCTTCAAATTTATTTTTAAGGTTATTTAGAAAATATAAAACTCAAATAGTAGTATTTATAGGAATATACCTATTAGCTATATTCAAGGTCTCTATCCACCCAACATGAGTAATCTATATTCTCATAAAGATTCATCATTGTGTTGTTTAACACAGATTTCAGTATCCATAAATATTTATACTCAATATATGGGTTCTCTATATCAACTATCTCTCTCATAATATTTAATCATTCTTTATATATGATGTCTACATACATACAGGTAGTCATGAATTAGGTTCACTGTAAAACAATTATACCTTCATTTAAACTAGTTTGGAAATAGATTCTTCACAATAAAAACATATCTTATTTATGATGACAATCTATACAAATTGTATAATCTTTGTGCATCACCTAGATGTTTTCTAGCTAGATTTATATTTGAAATAAAATATTTCAATATCTTTGGGGTATCCTTTATCCATCACCCATTATATACATTTAGTTATTACATTAACTTTATTTAAAATACATTTATAACAATTATAATAACAAACCATTGGGTACATCGGTATATATAACTGGTATCTCCATTATATTGTTTGAAATAATCAAATAAGTCATTAAATAATAGTAAAACATTCCAAATAGACCTACTAAAATGTTATCATAAATACAGAAGATATAAAGGAATCAATGATAATAAATGATTCAAATCCTCTACTACCACATATATACTATTTTTCCAGACTCTGAGGTCATATACCATCTATATATTATTGTTTTCATTATCATACTATTAGTAAATTCATTTGTAGACATATATGGTTAGGGTCTTGAAAATTATGCAAGGGGGAAATCCAATTACACCATGACTTGGAAAAGGACAGAACTGGTCTACACACTGGCACCCAGTAACAATACGTGGTCGGTTCAGTGGATCGCCCTCCCACAATTCCGCGGACCAGCATCATCCGTGAAATAGAGGCGGGGACCCTTCGTGTGGGCGAAGTAGGATGGGTACCAGGATTGTCTACAACCACGAGTTGCCCTCTCCGCGGACCAACCTTGTTCACAACCCAATTCACCGTCACGACCCCCCTTGAGTGGGCATGAAGCAGGACGAGCACCAACCCAATTCACCGTCACGACCCCCCTCGAGTTGCGGAATGGCCAAGTCGTCTGTAAACCAGGGATTCCTTCATGGGATTCTGCAAAAAAGTTTCATGTGCCCATCAATACTGAATATTGGAAAATCTATAAATAACCAACGAGGGGAGCCAGAAAAGAGAGAAAGGAGAGGAGGATGGAAAGGTGAAAACCCATGGGGAGACGCTGGAGAAATTGTGCCCAGCGGAAATGTTCGGCGAACATCCACATACCCCATGTCATCTGCGGATGCACTCTTCCACAAGGAGGAGAAACCAAACCGCAAACCACATGAGGCCATCTCTTCGCAGACGGTCATCTCCTTCGCGGATGGTCATCACCTCCGCGGACCGATTTTGTTCGTGAAATGGATGCGGTAATCCCTCCATGGGCACAATGTAGGACTGGCGCCAAGTCCTCCGCGGACACCCTTCGCGGACAACCAAACTGCGAACCACATGTGGCCTTCCCTTCACAGCCATTTCCTTCGTAGCCAGCCCTTCTTGACCATATCCTTTGTGGATGTCCTATACGGCCAACTCCCTCGCGGCCAGCTCCCTTGCTTCCGACACTTCATGGCCATTTCCTTTATGGACATCCTACATGGCTTGCTCCCTCACAGCTAGCTCCCTCACGGACAGCCTCCTCCACGGCCAGCTCATCCGCGGACACCCTTCACTGACAACCAAACCGTGAACCATATGTGGCCAGCTCCTACATGGCTTGCTCCTCCGCGGCTAGTCCCTCATGGCCAGCTTCTATGCGGCCCACCTTCTCTGCGGGCAGCCACCATTGTGAAAAACCACATGCACTTTTTGGTCCATACCACGGTGGTTGCGCCCCCACAGCCCCACTCAATTTCAGTTCCGGGCTGCAGTCCCGGCCCTCCGGGCTTGTCCCTTCGCAACCGTCACTGACCCCCATGAAAAATGGAGAGTCGCACCGCAGACTTTTCAGGCCGAGTCAACAGTATTTCACATTGCACCATTGAAATTCCCCAACATCCATCCTATACATGTCATGAGTCTAGCTACTCCTCATGAGTCTCCTATAACCCCCTTACCTATCTCCTTTTGCTAGATTCATCTAGAAAGGGCCGCCCTAACGTAAGTCCCAAACCAATGATTTCTAGGTATCTTCTATCTAGCCGTCCTGACCACATGATGTTAAACCATACATGCCTCATCCTTACCACATGAAGTTAGACTCTATGGCCATCGTCTTGACCACATGACATTAAATTGTATGGCCCTCCTCCTGACCATATGACGCTAAACTGTATAACCATCGTCCTGACCACAAGATGTTAAACTGTATGGCCATCATCCTATCAATATGACGTTAAACTATATGTAAATATTCCCTATAACATGACATTAAAATGTGATGTCATCAGTCCTATATAATGACTTAAAACTATTGTAATCCTTATGTTCCAAACACAGGATGCCTAATGCTAGGATCACAGTGGCATAACTTTAGGAGCACTAGAATCCATTCAAACATTCCATCACTCCAACTCATGCTTTGCATGTCCTTCATTCGGATCTTCATTCTCTTGCATGTCTGAAGGGACCCCCAAACGTCCTGGACTCATGCCACATCGGCTCACCTACCATCATGGGCCAATTCCCCAGAAGACTTTGGACAACACTTTGAGATAGATCATGTGTTTCGAACATGGTCAGTAGTCGACCCTCATTTGTTCGTCACTATTTCAGGCTAACGTTATATGGATTCTATATTTCGAACTTGTTCAATAGTTGTCCTTCATCACCATGCCACTGTCATTGCGTTCTGGAACACGGGCATGTGATTCACACATTTCATATTCCTTTGTTCGGACAGATTCTAACGCCCTTTGTGTTATCCCGCTTGTGCACTTGTGCATAGGTGTATGCCCCCATTATATTCCTCAACCCACCAATGGGTTGGGATACCCTCATGGCCAGACATGAGGAAGACCCATGGGCATCCATCTCAGAGTAAGACCCAACCTTATAAGATGCCTCATGCCATGATCATATTGGCATAATTTCAATATCATTTTAATCCGTTCAAACATTCCTTCAATCCAACCAATGCTTTAGGTGTCCCTCGTTCAGATCTTCATACTCTTCCATGTCTGAAGGAACCCCCTAACGGCCTGTTCCCATGCCGCATCGGCTCACCTACCATTCTGGGCCATCGTTCCGGAAGACTTTGGACAACACTTTGAGATAGGTCCTGTGTTTCGAACATGGTCAGCATTCGACCCTCATTTGTTCGTCCCCATTTCAGGCTAACATGATCTGGATGCTGTGTTTCGAACATGGTCAACTATTATCCTCCATCACCATGACACCCTCATTGTGTTCCGAATGTCAGGATTTTAATTCACACTTTTCATCTCCCTTTGTTTGGACTGATTCCAATGCCCTTGGTGTTATCCCTCTTGTGCACTTACGCATAGGCGTCGGCCCCCATTATATTACTCAACCCACCAATGGGTTGGGATGCCTTCATTTCCAGACATGAGGAAGACACTTTGGGCCTCCTCAGAGTGTAAGACCTAATCTATCATTATGGGACGCTCCATGCATAAGCCCGACTCCACTTCTCACAGACGCACCTTTCACGACGTGATCCTCTGGTCCCTGCTAACTCTTGTATCTCACACCAAGCATGACTCACAATGGCTTAGAGTAAGCATAGACCATGAAATCCAATTATGGGCCTCCTTAGTGTGTAAGACCAAATCCATCACCCTGGGACTCCTCAGAGTGTAAGTCCCAAGACAATGAGAACTACGAGTACTTTGATTCCCTACCACAGGGATACGTAGGATGCCTCCATGAGGTTCAAGCCTGGTCACCAATGGACCCCCAGGTCCACCTTCACTTCGGTTCTCCGATGCTCCCCTTTCGAACAATGTGGAATTTGATCCCTGTCCCCTTGGATAGGTATATAGGAAGCCTCCATGAGTGTCAAGCCCAACAACCGGTCGATCCCACTATCTTCACATCGGTTCACCACACCACTCCTAGTGCCGCCTCAATGATTTCGAACTCCATGAGGTCATTAATCCAAAGAGGGATGGTAAACCTCAAGCCTAATTGATTCTGAACCCCCTACGTCCAGTTGACCATTTCCCTCCAGGGTTAAATCTATGGATACTATGTTTGGGTATAAACCAAATATTCGCGAACATATGAATACGTCTTAAATCTATAAGAGAGTCTCGGAACATGAAATAATTCCCCCCAAAACGGTGCGATGAGCCCAAATTTCCATCCTCTCGACCAATGTGAGTTCTTAAGAGTCACTGGTTAGACCATCCGGTGTACTCTTGCCTTTGGAAAGTAGGTCCATGCATCATCGGATACAGAGCCGTTGGGCATTTCGAGACCAAAAACCCCGAAACAATATGTTTGAGAAATAATCATCATCCTGTTCAACACATGTTGCGATCTAACCCCCCAAAACCACATCTGTCTGCATACATCACCAATTATTAATATGTGGAAGAAACGTAAAGACATAAAAGATATCACCAGTGGGTGCATTTATTTTATAATCATAACATGGGTACTCAATGATCACTACAATTAGTCACCGATTTACAAGGTATTAATATATAGTATATACTCAAAAATCTTAAAAACACAAAAATATGGGTCCCACCATTATTTTTGAATAGCTAGAGGCCACTAGAATCGTAGTAACTATTCCCCATTATTCTACAATTTGATAATCAATATATTTGAAATGAATTATTATATGTAGGTTTAGGGAACCATTCTTATACTAGTATGACCTCAGATTACCTAGGGAGGGGTAATTGTTTTAACACTCTATCTATTTAGAGAATCCCTATAAAATCATATTATAGTTATTGGATTCCATACACTTCACATGTGGATTGTATTCAGGTTTTTATTATTACATATCAAAAAATAATAACATAATGTTAAATACTACATTATTTCCCCAATCAAATGACACACCATAGATAAAAAGTACATTCATATTTTATAAGAATCTATTTAGCTAATTTTATACTAGATTAACATATTTGTAAATATAATTCCGTAATCATATAGTTGTGTGTGACATGTATTTTAATAATGTATCATTTTCCACCTCAACCATTGTGTTGTGGGATGGAAAGAGTGTAAACATATATGAAAATAATCATCTTTCTCAGTCTGAGTTTAGTGTGGTATTTTGGGATGAAATATTCAATTATTTCATATCTATACTCTAGCATTGAGTATTGTGTGTGAATATAATAAATTATGAGACATCACTTCAACTCTACCCCATGATAGTGCATGAGTAGTGGTGAAATATTATTACTGCTTATTCATCATAATAATAAAGTTCTCACATAATTACACCACACATAAATATATTAAATGAAAAATTCTAATCAAACCACTCAATCAATGATAAACATATCAGTTATATTAACGCACATACATAATAGTACCCAATGTGATTGCATCATTCTACATAGATTTCTAAAATATTTTCTCACCAAAAGATAATAATAATTAAATTTCAAATATTGAACTATTTAGTCCCACACAACAATTTAATAATAATTTAAATATCTACATATGTAAATAGACCCCAAGGGCCATTATAATATTCATTATCGCTCAAATATTTTATCTAATGTAATTCATCATGTCTATTTTTATGGTTTTCATCATCATTTTACATAGTTTTCTTATGAATACAAAATAATCGACAAAATATACTTAATATATTCATGGAGATACTTTGCCTTTACTAGTATATTATTTATCATTATTATTTTTTTCATTATATTTCCTTTATAACTCACCAATTTATTATTCGATTCCAATTTTTTATTATTGACCCTCTCATATATCTATGATTTTAATTCATAAAAAATTAAATTACCATGTTTTGTTAAATGAATTATACCATTAATGTAATTAATTCATATACACTGTCATTAGTTTAATATATACAACATAATAATTATTCAAAATACAACTAAATTGATTGATCTAAATAAATGTAAACTCATTTATTATCAATCTTTTAATGATAATTAACATTATCTCGAATAATAATTTATAAATTCTTCTAGATATTAGAATTCAATGGAATAATTAATTTATGTCTTCCTTGAAAAATTATTTATCATTTTATGACCGTACCCTATAATATTAAAACAAAAATTTTGGATATATTTATTTTATATAATATTTATAGATATATCAAAAATTATTATTATTATTTGTTTAATTTTTATTCACACTATTGAAATAATATTTACTATTACAAATATAAAAAGATGAAACTGCACTAAAGAATTTAAATTAAAATAGTACATGAAGTATAAACTATTGAGGGATAGATTTTTATTAAATGTTATCATAAGAAATTAAAGATAATTCCACAAGTCTTATGTTAACAAAATTATCTTAATTTAACTCTCAAACATCCTCAAAATCACCCCATGAACATTTTATTAGTTCAAGTTCGTCAATATGAGTCAAAAAACAATATTCATCCATTTCTGACCATTAAAATAACCCCAATTTCTCCCATGAATATCTAGAATAAGGGGAGATATTACAGACCCTTCCAATTCATTACATGGTTCATTACACGTAGGATTGTGCGGGACAATCCGTGACACATTATTGGATGATAATATGGTAAAACATTTCATGAATTGATTCAGAGAAACCGTGTCACAAATATTTCTAGGACACGTGATATCATTGTTTCTCCTAGAAATGTGGAAGATCAATCTTGTGAATAATGATGCCCCCCATTCATATTACTTATTAGTTACATTTAATGATCCCTATTTATGCTACATATACACATCAATAAAATTTGAGGTGGATTACTATTTGTCATCAGATAATTCATTAAATGATTCAAGTCAGTCACGCATTCCGTAATTATGTTCCACCATGTTATCTTACACTACCAATATATCAAAAATGTCTGTGAGATTAATTATCTAATGACTAAAAAATTTCCATTTCCACATTATCTTTTAACGAGGATCACATGAATGTAATATTGTATTCGTGATTCAGTTGCTAATGGAATGTGACGTTATAGAGAAAGTATACATATTAAAATCATTTCTCTTTGATAGTGTTCAATTTTTTTCAATCATCCCTTTTTGGTCATTTGGGATTTATATCAACATCATCATTATATTGATGTATCATCTAAACATTTTTTTCTATATATATTTTAGTATTAATTTAATATAAATAGATTAAAAACTTCTCTATTCGAGTAACTTAAACCATTATATTTTTTAATAATTTTACCATTATATCAATATCCAAAAATGTATTAGGCTATATAAGGCATTCTTAATTAGAAATGGAATTATATGTTCAAAATTTAGATAAATAATTATGACCAGTTAAATACTATTTTATATTAAACATAAATCAATACATTGGATTTACAATAATCGTATTACCATTTAATTAAATTGTTTCATAATTTTAAATTTGATAATTCCCTAGCATGAGATGAGTATAGATATATAAAATGATGAAAATGATTTCACAGCTCAAAATAATCCAATAAATGCATGTTTCTATCAATAAACCATTTGATAATCACATTAAATAATTATTCCCTAGTGAATTATAAATTGTTTCTTGTAGACTCTCTTTAGATGAAACTCTACCACTACATTGAAATCCAAATTATCTAGGATTTTTCTAAATTGAAATATATTTTTTAAATGTAATATATATATATATATATATAATATTATAAAATTAATAGTTTTAAAACTATCCCTATCACCTCAAAAAGTGTTTATGGCGTTATTACATTTTCAAATTCATTTTATCATGGAAAAATAATCATATATAGAGTCAATGATGATGTTTATTAATCAATCCAACTCCCATATAATTAGAAAATTTTAATTTTTACTTTTTTTATTAAAAAATATTATATTCCATAAAAAAATTAAGTGGAATAAAACTGAACCACCACATGATATCACATAATGATAAATAGTTCCATTAAATACAATTTTACTAAACTTGATTCAACATATAAAATAAATGAAATGATATTGTAAGATGTAACTAGTTTTCTTATGAAAAGAGTTTTATATTAGTTTATATCTATTATATTTTAATTATAACTAATTTCATTATGTTATAGATAAATTATTAATTGAAAAAAATTACATGTTAAATGGGGTTTACTTATTCCTTTTCACATTCACAAATTTTTATGAGGGAAAATAAAAAATTTGAAACAGTATTAAATAGAAAATATTCTAATGACCATTTTTAGTTGAGTTATCTAAAATTAATTGATGAATTCTTGTGATACTGTATAATTATTAATGAGATTATAAATCATTACAAACATTAAAAAAGAATATTGAGGTCCCATATAAGATAATGAAATTTTGAATTATTTATGTAATTATGATTGGTCCATGGATGATTTTTTTGTTTTTAACATTAATAGAATTGATTTATTCATTTATCCCATCTAAAAAAGTTAAATTAAATATATTTATTTAATAAAATATTTAATTTTGTTTTGTGGTGATATAGATCAAAAATAATTTGAAATTATGAGGAATTAAAAACTAGATTTGTGGTATTGATAATATGAAAATATTATCACCAATGAAGCATGTGTCAAATAATTGATATGAAAATGGAAAGAAGAAAATCAATAATCCGAAGGACATGTATAATAAGTAAAAAAAATCATTGTGTGTGGATGTACTTATTTAAATTACTTTATTACCACATATATAGAAGTTACCAGTGATTTAATCCAATGATTGGTATTAAACTCTACCATACCAAATCAAAATTTTATAATCTATAAGGTTAGTAAAACAAAAAATTAGCAGTTTTGAAAGGATTGTAAATTGATAAGTGGTCTAAAATTTAAACTATAACGTCAACACATAATAAATGATATTTTATAACACCCACTTAGATTTCATAATTTTTTTTGAATATATTATATTCATCAAATAAAAAAAATATTGGAAAAATAATTGAATGAAATGTAATTGAATTATGTTCCTTGTTTTCCACATTAAAAAAATTTCTATAAATTTTCTTTATGAAAATCTGATGAAGGGAAAAAGTTTGTAGTGTTACCGAATCCCCCGGATTAAGTAATTCAACTATGTATTCATTGAATCAATTGTTATTGTTGTTGAATTATATCAACTAGACATAGAATGAAGGCCATAGATATGAATGCTTGGTCTCATTGAAAAGAATAAATCATGGAGATGGAAATGTTCCTCGTAATTATATAAATCTATAGTATTTTATTACATTCCTATGAATATACATTGTGATATATAAAGCAACATTAAAAAATTCTAAAACCCCCCTTATGTTGAAAACATAACAATTAGTGAGAGTGAGTATAACATTATCAATGTCTTATAATGAATCGTAATATTAAAAATTATCTTGAAAACCTAAAATAAAAAACAAGATTTTGAGGATCATATTTCTATAGATAAATATCCCCCTCAGAAATTCATGATTGACCATTAACTCATTACATCACTATTTTATAAATAATTTTATCAAAATGTTCAGTTTATGATGCCATTATTTTTAATTAGTTAATAACATCATTAAACCAAATTCCTAAGATATCAATATCCCCATTATTTTTATGTTCATCAGTGTAAAAATATTTTTGTGAAATAGTACTGATTTGTCAGATTAAGTAACTATATCCTCCAATTTCCCTATATTGGGAACATTTCCTACATATAATATGATTGGAATATCACAACATTTTACCAATGCACAAATATTATTGATTTGTTAAACAAGTGATCTCAACTAACCACATTCACAACATTCATCACGAATTAATATAAAATAACAATATATAGAGGATGTTATATAAATAATTTTTTAACATAATGATGTGAAATTTATGTCCCATAAAATGTGAATAAATAACTATATGGAGATCTGATAAATAACCAGCAGTGACAAAAAACAAATTTGGATATATATTTTTGAATTAGTAATCATTAATTACATTTGAATATACATGAGTAGGAAATTTAGTTACACTACAAAATAATAATATTACACATTACTTACTAGGAACATATGTATATATATGTGAATATATTCATTGGATGAATACAATATAAATTTATACTTTAAATGTTTAGTGAAAACTATGTTATTTAATATTTAATCATGCATGAAATATATAATTACATGATTCAATTGAATTTTTTATTCACTATGGCCGAGGTGATTTCAGATTTTAATATTTCATCATATAGATGATAAATTAAAAATAAAAGGACAATCCGTATATTTTTTTGATCAAATAACTCTCTGATTTAATAAACACATAAGCAGTTTTTTTATAACAACTTGGTTACTTGACGTATAATTACGTTGATTTATAAAAGCTATGGAAAGATAAAAGTTAACTCATATTACTCATTATGTATAATTATCATAATAATAATATATAATATATGTATTAATTTGTTCACATAATATAATAAATTATATATTGGGTGAAAAACTAAAAATAAAGAATGTGATTTAGGCATTACCAACCCTTTAGGGACTCATATATTGAATGTACAATCAATTTTACCATATAAAAATTGGATATATTCATAAAATATATATAATAATAATATATATAAAACATTTATTTTAAGGAAGAATATATCATAAAATAATCTCATCATTATTCAACAGTCTTTATTGATTGGATAATCGATCCAATACCTTATTAGTTTAACATATAATATAAGGTTTCAATAATTGATTTAGTGTTTTTAGATGATGAAGTCTCTCAAAATATACAATCATCGATGAGTTTTTATATAATTCAATAATCATAAAATATCATAAACACCATTTGATACGATCTCATAATTGATTTCGTATAACATTAACCTCAAGGAAAAATATCTAAATATTTATTCTATTTTTGATACATTCATTTAATATTTATGGGAAAATCAAATTTTTACTCTCTATACATGGTGAAAAATGAATTTATATAATTAATTCCCCCACACTTTTGGTGTATGTATTCAGAGTGTTTATTTTCATCACTTTATATCTGAATTATTCAAATTAGTTTCTAATGAATTAATGGTATTAATGGTCCAGTATACACATTGTATATGAGATGAAAATAATGCGATTTATACTGAACTATAAATAATAATATAGGTTACTATTTAATAGATTCATTATTAATATAATATTTTAATTATAATTGCTCCAATGGTTGGTGGGAAAGCCTAAATATATTTAGTCGGCTTGCATCCAGCTAGTATTTATATTCACCAGTCTCCTTTTGATGGATGTATAATATTTTATCAAAGATATGATGATCACATATATATTTATTGAAATTATGAACTTATTTTGTTGTTAAAAATAATCATTACATCAAGATAATCTGTTAATTTCCTTGATTTTATTTAATTGATTCATCTATATTCAATATGAGGTATATTTCAGATATTTTTTTATTCTTAATTTTATATTATGGTTAATTATTATATATTGATTTATTTGATACCATATTTTTCTATAATATCAATATGATAATAATTTTTAATATTATAATTGATCTTTAATATACCACATCAAGGCATAAAATATAATATATCATAATTAAATAAAAATTCTATTCCATAATTTATGAATATTTGTCACCTCCAGATCCTTCGAGTAATTTGAAAAACTGGTAATTATACATAAATGAGATAATAAAATTTTATAATTATTTTTTATTATAAAAGTATTTGTTATATTTTAAATATTTACATTAAAATAATATTTTAAAAACATTATATTCAACATTGATATACATAAGTTCATTATGGTCTTCCCTTATGAATTTTTAATATATTCATGGCATGTAATAAAAAAATAATGTAATCTTATTTAGAAATATACAATTAGCATAATTTTGTCAATCTATAATTATTTAATTAATAGTATAGTAAAAATTTATTAGAAACATCACCAATAGTACTATTTTTACTGTTTTTTTATTTTTGTCTGATGGGTTTAAAATATATATTTTATGTATAAGAGAACACACATTATTAAAGTGGATATATATGAAATAAAAAGATATTTTTTTATAATATTATACATTAAAAATAGACACATCATCTTTGTAATAATTCAAAATTTATTTAATTAAATTTAAATTTACATTTACTTCATCCAAATAAGGTTAAATCATCCTAAAATTTTTATATCGTATAAATATTCATGATAAAATTTCATGTTCAAATTCCACAAATCGTATCAATATTTTATAAATTATATCATTATATTCAGGATATAAATAGAACCAATTAAAATCTCAATAAAATCTATTGATTAATTTATTAATTAGATTTTAAGAATCATAAATGATAACTAATTATATATTCATAGTTATAATAAAAAAGAAATATTTCACTTTTATTTTTCATGATAATAATGGTTTAAAAATATGAACTGGTAAAATTAGTTTCCTAAAATTTATTTAATTCTAAATTATTAAGGAATTTTTATCTCATTTATGAACTATATGAATTCTGACATCAATATCATGGGAAAAATTGATTTAATTTCATGATATTATATTGTAATCACATGATAAATGATAGTGTTTTCAATGATATTACTACATTAAGATAAATAATTTTACGGGAAAAAAATGCATTCCAATATACTGTCACAAGAAACATTTCACATATAATTCATCATGGAAGAATTAATTTTTAAAAATTAATAAATTTATTTATTATCTCTATTCAAATATTTATCATCAATTTACCTCAGGGTGTAGCTCATTGGTTGTTTCTCTTTTGAGACACAACATGGTCCTGAGCTTAAGCCTCACTGAGATCTCACCAAAAATTTTGTGTTGCATAATTTTAAATGTAATGTATCACCTTTCCCCAAATCAATGTAAATAAATATTTATTTTCTAATCAACAATAATTTTGGATATATTTTTATTTATATAGAAACTAATAAAAAACAATTATAATTTTAAAAATATAATTTTTTTCCCTATATTAATTATAATGAAACCAGTAATATTTATATTCAATTTATGGAAGGATATGAAATAATTCCATATATATTAAAATTATATAATGGTAATACAATAGAATTATTTTAATTGGATTTATATTTTCATCTAGAAAAAAATATGAATACCCATTTCATAATTTTAATACACTTTGAGGGTTTGATATTAATAATATATATTTATGTTGTTCTCCAAACCACCTAATTTTTATTAATTATGATTATAATAAATAAAAATAAAAATAAATTTAATAAAACAAAAAATTGTTAGAAAAATAGACAACTAAATATCATATCTATCAAGAATATTTATTTATAAAAATAAAATATGCGCCTTTAGTTAGTATATTAAATTTATATATATCTAATGTCATGTTTTAAGACATGATAACAAAAATTCACAATAATAAGTTTCCATATGATATGTACGTTCCTCATCCAACCACATCTAATGGGATGAATAATTTTCCATTTTCAAAATTATATATTTATAAATATCAACTACATTGATTAGCAAAAAATATTTTGATTAAAATGATTCTCATTTACGTTGTGGAATGAATTGAGATTTGATAATTGTTTATTAAAATAGATATTTAGGAGGCCAATATTTTAACAAAAAAATAATAATAAAATAATTAAGATATTTTTCCAAATTTTCTCAAGATGGGAAAAATAATAAAATGTAATTTTCTATAAAAATAAAAAACAACTTTTTGTAAAAGCATTATCTTACGTCAATGTGGGTGATAAAGGTATCATTGTCACAATGCATAATGTGGATATGACAATTTTTATGAATCTTGTTATGATTAATATTATATTCCTATTAAAATCGTGATGAAATTGGAAATTATAAATGTCTTATTGATAATAGGTGAAGCGTATCATTGATGAAACATGCATCGAATAATTGAGAAGTAAATGAAAAATTATAACCAATAATGTTACCGAAGTGGATAAGGAGTGGAGACAAATTATATAAGCAAAAAATCCCATTCTCAATATAATATTATCATATATATAAATATATACAGATATATATATATATAATATATGTATTTTGATACATAAATAGTGATTAATCCCCATCATATCTAATTTAATGGATGGAACTCCTATTTTGGTGTGAGCCAATGTTTGGTCCTTATAATGGGTTCCAGATATTTATAGTGTTCATGAATGTTTAATTATGAAATCCATACATAATAAATGATAGTTTATAATAGGTATTATAATATACACAAAGAGTTATTTATATTATTAATTCATTTAAATAAATAAATAATAAATCCATATATGGAATTTGTTCTTGTGTTTATTTTGATGGGACACTAAGTCACAATACCCATGAGAATCATATGAGTCTACATTTGGATTTGATTTTATGAACTATATTTACTAGTATGTATGTATCTATAGGGTCATTAATTCATCTCCCAAGCTATTCCACCACCTTGTCCAAATTTGGTGGCTATTAAATGACATGAAATTAAACTTTAGGATCACTATTAAAACTCTTTATCAATAATTATAAAATAGGATGAGTGGATAATTTTATTGAATTATGAGTAATCAAAGGTGTTGTATATAGTTCTTCTCTATTTATAATCAAATAAAAGATTCTATAATATTTTATAATATTCAATTTTTCCAATTTCTATTCAAGACACTTGTTTTACTTTGATTAGTAGATGGTACATCAAAGGCATTATTGATTTGTAAGGATGTGTAATTTTTCATCAAATCCATTAAATATTTTTTATAATACAATATTTTGAGATTCCACGGTTTAATAAATTATGAAGAATCACATGTTCTAATGAAAATATTTAGTATTTTAAATATATTAAGTTCTTATATATTTCACATGTGAACATGATAAATCATTACTAACTCGTAAATAGACCATTGGATATAAAATTAGAATATATAGTTTCTCATAGAATGAGGTGTATCATGTGATGATGTTGTTGAATTCATGTTATCATACATTGGAAATTTATAACCTCAAAGGGTACAATATGAGATAATCCAAAATTTCATCATTCAAGGATTATTGGTATAGATCATATTGATCTATTATTTTTATTATATTATCATATTTATAGAAGATTGGATCATTTAAATTCATCATGTATTTCTTATTAGATAGAAATATAGAAATATTGTTATGATCGATGTTTAAAGATAAAAATAAAAGTGAATGTTGAGAAACTTTTGATGGTTGAATGTAATGAAATTAACAAGTAATAAAAAATTATTAATTAAATTTACTGAATTTGAAGAAAGAAGAAATCACACATAGTTAAAAAATTTAAACAAAAATAAAATTATAAAATTGAGAAATCAAACAATAGTAAGAATAATACAAAATGATATGTGAATAAAAAATAAGAAAAAATTATAAAATTGGGGTGTAAAATAACAAATGGAGAAATAATATCTATTAAGTTAATATAATCTTGTGAAAAAGAAAGAAGAATTAGTAATGTTAGTAATTAATATAATAGGAGAGATCAAGGAAAGTGGATAGAAACATCATGTTAAAAAAATAATGTTTCATGTGGATGAAAATACATACAAGAATGTAAAAAGTGGAATAAGGCCCCAATAGTAGGTATTTTATTAATTAATATGAAAACATTCCATAGATACCCCCCACATTTAGGAATTTATTATTCTAGAATTGCTTGGATAAATTGTATATGCAATTAAAAAAATATAATTTTCACTGTTATAAAGAAGAGATCATAATGGATGTACATTGGGATGATTTTGTGGAGATCTTAATTTATTTTGATAAAAAAAACATTTTATTTCCCCTACTTTATGGAATTACATCCCACCTATATACACCATTGTCCCATCCTCGTATTATTTGTCTATAAGCCTCCAAATATAATTTCAAAATATAGTAGTTTACCATTATGTGAGTAGATGATAGATTAATGACCCCATACAGAACTCAGAATATTGAATCTAGTTTTGATCTAAATTATTTCATCTAGAAATCCTAGTAGAACAAACAATTTACCTTTATAATTAATCTCATGGTGGTGAAAATGAGGGAAAATTTTGTACTTATTTTTTCAAATATCCATAGTATAATCAATTGATATTATAATGTTGTTTTTAATTTTTAATTTTTTTTTCATTTGGAAGGGATTTTAAGGGCTTATAGAAAGGGTGTATCACAAGTGTGGAATATATTAAGAAAAGGGATTATAAATATGATTTGCAACATCACAATGAGAAGATACATTAGAGATAGTTTTTGGGGGGTGAATGCATTGAGAAGTTAAAAATATGGTTGTGAAATTACTTATTGGAGGTGTTATAATGACACCAATTTTTTGGTTTGATCTTTGATGGGTAAATTTTTTCATGATAATTATTTAGAGAAATGGAGGTGGCAAATCATAGTTTGATTTTCATTGGTTTAACATGCTCTCTTCGTAATTACTGTTTTATTATTTTTACATATATTTTGTATAATATTAGATTATATCGTAATATCTTATAATATCACTATGGTTTTTAATCCTACACATGAGAAGGGGTTTTAATGTTATATATCTTCATTCACAATTTATATCCAACAATTTTTTCCATTTTTATTTCATTTGAAATTGTCACAGTATATCTAAAAAATCATTCTTTAATCCTATAACCTATTAATTTTGTCCTTAATAACTGATATTAAATGAGATTATCTTGTTTCTCTTATAGATCACATTTTGGTGATTGACTACAAATCATTTCCATACCCATCAAACTATTTATTGAGAAAAATAATTTTACACTATGTTAATAATGAGTAACAAATATTTGTACTTTTTTTAAGTTACTGATGACACAAAATAATTTTTTTTTGATTTTATGAAAGGTGAGTGATTGAGATTGGAATGATATATTAGTGTTAGGGACAAGAATAATCAAAATTTATTTGGTTTATAATACTCTATAGATGTCGCAAATAACATAGATATAGGGGATATCTAGGTGAAGGATGGACATGGATATAAATAAAAATCTATCATTAATCATTTATATATGAATAAATGATTGTATCATTAGTGAATTCCATATATTGTAGATTTAGGTAACAATCTTGATGATTTTACCAATTATCTAATGGCTCTATATATATTTTCAATCAAGACCAAAGATAAAGGTAACACAATACTTGTTAAAATATAAGAAGAATAATAGTAATGTATTATCTTGAGTTTGTTACCAGATTCAGATGAAACTACCATAACCATATTGTTATTCCAGAAATATACATTGATATTGGATGATTTTATTTCAATGTTTGTTATGAACATGACTTAGTGAGAGACCAATTTTTGTTATTCATCAAGAGATCATAGTTTTTTGTATATGATAGATGGATGTGGTATTCAGAGAGGTGGATTGAAGATAAGAAGAAAATTCTTGTGATTTTTTTGAAAAGGAGGGCCTTGTATAGGGAAGCTACTATGATTAGAAAAATCATAGAGATTAAAAGATAATGGATGTCATAAAATCTGATGACACTGGTGTCAATATTTTAAAGGTTGTGGGTGATTTAATTTTAGATATTATTGATTGTCACATGTCAGATCAATTTAATAAATATTAGTTGATTCATTAGTGACATACAATATTTCACCAAAAAGGGATATTCCGACATTATACATAGATGATGAATATGGTAGATTGAATATAAAGAATTGTAATTCTGTTGGATTCTGTGGTACTAGGGATACTTGTATCAAGTCTAATGTGGGTTTTATACTAATCTTGAGTGATGTAAATAATGTTATAGGTATACAACATATATTTTTACCAACTTTTAATATTGATAATAATGAGTTAAATTGTTTTTTAGAAATGGTAGATGATCATTATCTGGAAGATCAATGATATATTTTAGTTGTATGAAGGTTAAAAACCTTACATTAAAAACATAATTCTGTTCAATGATTTGATGATTCTTATTTCATATAAAAAATGGTGTGATTGTATTCATAAGTAATCATCTTTCATGAGTCAAAGGCCATTGAAAAGGATAATGAAATCTCATAAGACAATATAGGACATATTAGGTGTTTTATTTTTTACAACTAATTCATTTTATTGATAGAGATTCCCTAGTTAAGATGGAATTAAAATCAATGATCAATGTGACTGATTGAGTGTTATAGACTAATTGGAGGATGTTGAGTAGAGGAAAAAATTAGTTTCTATCAATACAATAGATTATATGGTGGTCATATTTTTGGGAGACCTAGGTGTTTTTTGTTCCATTATTTTTCATGAAGTTATTTTGGATATATTTTTATTGAAGAATTATTTTAATGTATTTCATTTACAGGGGAGTTTTGTGGTTTCTATCATAGCTGTAAAAAGGAGTTATAAATTTGATACAGAGGATTTTGGTTGGGATTATACAACCCAGTTTTAAATACAATAATGATTGTTAGATGATATCTCTTTAATTAAGGGGATGAGAAGGGGGTGGGATTTTTTTTAAACCTAAATGTCATGGAGATAAATATGAGACAAAAGAGGAATGATAATGTTTTAAACATCCTACATGGAAACAAGTGAAGTCATATTTTTTGTGTTTATGATGTTATAGATAATTTTTATGGAAACAGTGTTGAGAGGATACAAAAAGGGAAGTATGGGTGATTTATATGGTGAAAAAAATGTGAGGAAACATTGTGTGCAGAATCACAAGCAGTATATGTAGAGGGTATGATTTTAGGGTGTGTTCTCTAAAAGCATTGACAAAATAAATTGTATAATGAATTATTGGATGTTATATAATGAAACTGCATGTTCGATTTAATCTCCAAGGGGTTTTATTATTTCATTATTATAATTTCATAGAATAGGTGAAGGGATACAAATTTTTTATTTTAAAACGTTTTATATTCTATCATTCTAATTCATGATTTTTTATTAATAATGTATTTATAGACAGTAAAATTTATATGCAATTTTTTTGGACTTTCACCATGATTTTTTATTATCAATATTATATGGTATTCTATGTTATAAATAGGTTTCTCAATTGATTTCTAGAAATTTTTATATTCTTCTAATTTTAAGTTATTCACGCAATATTTGAATCAAAAATGAGTTTTTATCTTTGAAATGGTCCATTTTTCTCCACCTAACAAATCACAATATATCATTAAGCATCCATGGATAATATCTCTGAAGACACCATTCTAGAAAAATACAACTAAATAGGGGAATAACCACTTTAATTGTTGGATACAACTCAACATTATCATCAAAATTTCTAGACAGAATGACTCTATTATAATTGAATGTTATTTCATAGGTATAAGTGTACCATACATAACACGTTCCTCAAAAAAATTCAATAATATTGGGGTAGAAAATGTTTTCTATTATTTATCCAATCTCAAATTTAATTGTATAATTCTCTAGGAATTCAAGAAAAAAAATTCTTGTAATTTATATTCATGAACATGAAAAATAGAATAGCAGACATCACATAAAACAATGAATGATCTAATCAGAAAACATTAAATCCCTTGTGAATCTATAGGACAACAATAGACCCTAAGAAATATAATTTCAATACTCCATGTTTATATTGAAAAAAAATGAATCAAGGTCTAATCCACAATAATTAATTGAGACTCCCAAGGATGTTATTATTAGTATGGAATATATCCAAATTAAAAATGAGCAAAAAAATCCCTCCAATTTTTTCCACTGTTTATAAATATATGGAAATAAACCAGGTTTCTATGTCTTGGAAACATGATCGTAGTTTTTCATTTATATCAATAAAAAAATATTATTTCATCAACAAAAACCAATCACCTAAATCAAAATTAAAATAAATGAGGTATCTATCTCTGTATTTTGGAAATCATAATAGTCATCTAACAAAAAAGATTCCTAGATATTTATGAAACCTCATAGAAGTTAGGGAAGACACTTAGTATGAACCAAACCTAGTACAGAAATTTAAAACCATATTATATTATCGTCAAATTTAATTTCCAATGATATTGTAGAACATCCTATACACGTTATCTTTCCACGAGAATAGATCATGTATTATCAAAATTTATACGAATAATAGTTTACACTGAACACCTAGAAGACAAGACCACCACATATCTACAAAAATTTGTCCTTGTATACCAGATCGTACCAACTAGTGGTGGTACAAAGACGAACTGTGGTGAGACAATAACCTATATATGAGAGGGAAAATTAAAAAATAAATAACAACCTAATTTTGTTAGAATAAAAAAATAAATAAGAGAATTATATAGAAAAAATGCACCCAAAAAACTCAAATGATCATGCTCACTTAATAGAAATGATACAGCTCTATATAAACCTCATCCCATCCTCATGAGCATCTATGTTACCATGCATGATCTATAAATAGAAAGAATCCTACATAACTAAACCAAAATCCATGTCAAAGATTCTGGATTACCTATGATTCATGACTTCTTGAGAAGTGTGAGTGTACATAGATCAATATGGTACCATCAACATGGTTTCATAATATACTTGCAATATACCGACTTTTTCATCAGAGATATTCGTAATAAATAAATATATCATGAAATAAAATAAATTAAACCATCCAAAATTACAACTTCGACCTAATTCCGAAATATCTATTAGCATTTCAATGGGACTATGGAATCCACATAATTATAATTACCACAATGGTGTAAAAATAAATCTAGTTTCACACCTTATAACTATCATTAATTACTTAGTTTTGTTCCCCAATAATCTTTACCAATATTTGAATGATTCAAGGTTCAGTGTAAAATTAAAATTTCTATTAGGGGACCACTATTAATAAATTGTGGATCCAACACTAAGGGAAACATCATTATGAGAATTTGAGCATAGGGTGTCCCCAGACCTCTGTTATCCTCCAGCACTATAGCAAAATCCCATTGTTGTATTTTGGTGTTTTTTACTAAAATGATGATATCTAAAACAGATAATGTGAAAGAAATATGAAACATAATGCATCTACGAAATATTTGTTGACAGGATACACATAAAATGAAATTGATGAAACTTCGATGTCCTATTTCCACTCACACAAACATTTACATATCCTGGATCATCCGACAGAATGTCGTCAATGAATCAACCCAGTTATATTAGGGAATCATAGTAATAAAAAAAGGAGTTATAAAAATATTCTTAAAGACTCAAAATATCTTTTCATATAGATATATTCCCACCAGATATGTTATAGCACAATTTGAATCCTTTGTGTCCTTGGAATTCACCAATAATGGATTCTAGTAAAACTCAGCATCTACCCGCTTAATATTGTGAGACAAGATAATAAAAATAATCAGAATTCCAAGGACTAATCCATATCAATAGGTGATTCCTATTCATCCAAACCAATGAACATAAATCTATGACTAATGAATGTTATTATGGTATTCTAGGAAATCACAAGACATATAAAAAATTAATTTATAACATAATAGGGGATCGAAGAATTTCAAATCCCTTTCTAGTCATTTCTTGCCCACTAGTCATAAATTTCATTTTAGGATTTTCGGTGACACAAAAAACAATCTCCTCCCTTAACCAAAATGACCCACTCATGGTCTATCTATCAATGAGACACCCACTGCAGTTCCCAGTTTAGAATTTATATATAGGGTTCCCTCTTGAGATCCATAGTAACCAATAGTATCATAGGTTAACACCGGAATCGTATAGGATATTTAATCACATAGTATCAGAAAAATTACCATATTTCCTTACAGGCCTTAGAGGAAGCCTAATTTCCAACAATAATGAGAGTTGGATCAACTCCCTTCCCAATATCCATGGTTAATCGATATTGGTTATCTCACCTAACACCTCTCTAATATTCCCAATGTCTATCTACCAAGGAAGAACATATCTGAAGGGTCCCCTCAATGATTATCAGTGTTGAAAATATGAATTCAAATCCCACCACCTATTGAAGGTGTGTTAATTTATGGGTATCCTCTTAGTCCAATCCATCACTATCAACATGTAATTCATCAATATATCACATTAATTATATGGTGTCCCATGAACCATTTCTGTTTTATCATAGGGTCTTGCATTAATTTTCAAATTTAATTTATATTATATTGTTTCAAATAAACTATGGAACTCAATAATAAAATTACTCATAACCCTACAGTCATATCAGCACTGAAATGCATATGAAAATCAGGGATAAAACGGGGAGACAAGTACTAGGGCCGCCTACCTGAAATGAGGAGTTACCAAAAATTCAAATCATTTCCAATACTTTTCCTTACCCAAAAAATCATCATCTAATCCCATACGGCCACCCAATCTCCTATAATAACCATATAAACCAAAAAAAATTTAATTGGAAATTTATGTAATTTAAATAAAATTAAAAAATAATATTCTTTCTTAATTGCACAGGGAAGTCCAATATTCCGAGAATTAATATAAACTATTTGAATTCTACACTTGAATTTACCCGGACATGATGAAACATAAAATCCCTAAATTTTAAACATAATACAATGAATACATTTTTAATAGTTACATTAAATCTTAAAAACCACTCAATTACATACATTCTGAAAGAATTATATATATATTGTTTATGGTCACTTGGAATTCCATATATAAGATAGATATCCATAACCCATTTAAAAAAAATTCACCATGCTCTGGTGAAATTGTTCAACTGAATCCTAACACATTAGGACTAAAATAAAATGAGATGAAAGAAAAATGACATGTTAAAGATATACAACCATTATTCATTACAATGAACAAATAAGTTCCAACTATCATCAAGGGAAAATTATTTTTGGGGATGTTTGACCCCCCTCCATTTGCATGAATCCCCCATCCATAAAGTGGCCCGAATTCCTCCATTTGTTTATTTATTTTTGTTAATCCACCTTTCAAGGGGTGAGGTGGGACCCATAAAAGGGCCATAGGTGTAAGTATTACGCGGGCCATAGACCTTAGAAGAATTCATTTTCCCATAGGCATTAAACATTACATACAACCCAGACTCACTACATGGAACTACTCCTCCCCTACATCTTCATCATAAAATCAGCTCTCCACCTTCGCATGAAAATTCAAATAGGGAATATCGTGCATGTACAAGATTGACCTAATGGTTTTTTTATTATACAAACCCCAAGGATTAATTAATAATACATTATACATCGTGATGTGACCCATGTGATCATGATATGAATGTAAATTCCATCCATTTAGTTTTACCATTTTTCACAGTTGATGGACTGAAACACAACACTAGTTCCATTCACAGTGTGAGTGACCCACTTATTACAGGAATGACCCCCACCTGCAGTTTTAGTAGCATGACCATACCATAATGATTCTAACATCACTATGGACTCAATGGACATTCATTAAATATATTACCACACCAGAAAACAAAATTTAAATATAATTAGACCCTTATAAACTCATTATGTGTCCCATAAATAAATATTAAATCTAATTTAGAAAACATTTTAAATTCCCCTTGGATTTCTGAAACTTGTACAAAAATGTGGTATTTCTATCTCAAAATGATAAATTATATCATTCTTTAAAAGTGTCATAGAACATTAATCCAACAATCCAGATCTACTTGATACATCAATCCATGAACAATTTTCTATATTTTAATCTATAATTTTGAATATGATTATATTTCGAACCCCTATACAAAAGGGACAAAATTCATCAAAAATTCGTCCAGAACACATACAAGCATAAGAAACCACTAGATTGTGGCCTAAGACACCTGTATATCATAGTAAAACATAATTTCAAAAAAAAATAATCAATTGTATTTGGGTTATCCTCACTATATGATTTATCCCCTGATTCTATATTGCAATAAAATATGATCCCCACCATCAAAATGACCTACAAGAATATATCCTCTTATGGTCCATCGACTAGTCATCCATGTTCCACACGATTCTCCAAAAGAAGATTCGATCTTACCTAGACTAATATCATGTACAATTCTAATAGAACCTACTCCATCTTTCTATACATAAAATGATCCGTCAGACTAACCAATGATTCGTCAAAATATTTACCTTCATACATTAGAGTAATTCCACTAATTATTCCTAAGATAGGTCCCTAGTTTTTTCATGATCTATGAAAGTATATTTTTATGACATCATATAGTTTTCTTGATATTATACACCATAATAATATATTTTCAAATGTTTCACTCCCACTATCACATGAAGAAACAATTATTCACCCATAATGCATGCGATAAAACTAGTAAAATACCACAACCATGTCATGAATTTGGGGTTCACCCACTAAAACACATCAGGATACTAGTTAAACACATCAACCATGTAATGGATGAATTATTCACCCTAATAACAAAAAAAATCATGGATCACCGGATGAATCACCCTAGAGTCACACCATGATAACCCCAAGAAAAATTTCATTTCATAATGTCTAACAAACATAAATTTAAATTCCTATAAAACAATCTCCATGGACACTAGATAAAATTTAATTCACAAGTGGACTAGCAGATGGTGTCTTCAAAACCATTCATCGGAAAACCTATCATCCATATGACCCATCCGTCATATGAATTGTGTTCCACATATGATGTGATCTTTACCTCCATAGGATTATCGTTATTGTTGCATCAATGTAACATATTTCTAGCAGCTAGGTCCCATATATAATTCATCATGGAACAATGTGATCATATATAGTCATCTCACACATTCATAAGAGCTAACACAACATAACACTTTACTTCATTTTCCCATCATAATGAAATGTTTTTATTTAAGACCCTCTAATACCCACTAATAAGGAGGGCACACAAAAAATTCCATATGGGTCAATCATGTTAGGTTTAATCATAATATGATCTATTTCCTTCCTTTTGGTCTAGGATCACTAATTATTGGGTCAATAAGTCATGTACAATGTCACTACTTCCCATCGTTCGATAACCATATCACTACCACTCACTGATCCACTATTCAGCGATATCTCATATATCCAACACATATTACATCAAAACCATTCAATCATAGTGGTTGTATGATCATATAACAACAAATCCACTACACCTCTCTGGTATTCACTGTCAACTAAGGTTTGAAAAAATGAAATGTGTTTACATCATGATGTAACCCAACCCAAACCATGTACCACACTCATGACATTCATAAAACACCAATCTAGTACCAAACACCAAAAAACTAATCATGAACCTTATTCATGTCGATCATTTCGTGAAAGGGAAATCCCACAAACTCTCTTAAATAACCCTATCATACTACCCATCATGAGGCCAATGATACACCTAGTTTCCATCTGATGGCATTCCAAGGTACTCACAAGTATAGATAACCACTCTCATAGGATACCCTTGAATGCACATGTCACTAACGCACCAGACAAAAAGTCAATATATAATGTATCTTGGTCCAACCACATAGATCAAAGATCCATTTTCTTATAATTAATAAATAATGGGATAAGAAACATGAATCCATTTAAAATATTTAACTTCATCTGAATTGAAAAAAACCTACTTTAGGGTTTATTGTATACTACTATATAAGCCACCTCTTGTTGAGTCATCATCCTATAAAGGAACTGATTCTCCTAGAGAATCCATATATGAGACTATACCATATAGAATAAAATTCTTATATAACATGATTTATCAATATTTATAAATTCATACAAAAAAAGCTTCATTATAATGGATATATTTGAGGAATGTTACCATCAAACTATTTTATCATGTATTGTTTCATTAAAAATATATATTGTAAAATATCATATAAGTTGTTCTTATTTCATTAAATAACTGAATTTGAAAAAAAGAAATCCATAAGGGTTTCCCAATAATTCATCACAGTACTTATATGCATAATAGGGTCATTCATGTTCAACTATTATAGGGACACTATTGTCATTCTATATAATAATCTCATCATAGATCCCCATGGTTAGTAATTAAAAGAAAAAATATATATATGGATGTCCATATAAGTAGAATTCCATAATGAAATTATATAGGGATAAAATCTAATAAGAATTTTTTTACACATTAAAAATATTTACAACATTCACTGGTGATTAGAATAAAATTAGAAGGACCATACATGTCATATGAATAAAATGTTCGTAATATGACGCATGAGATGACCATTTTTACTTCATGCAATGTTTTGAATATAAAACTAGTCTATTTTCAATGGTATAGGAGTAAAAAATCCATAATAGGTCCTAAATACAAAAAAAAATTCCATCAAAAGTGGTAAAAATCACATCAATCATTCTCTCATATACAAAGAACATCAACCCCATCCCCAGATAATTTTACATCATACCAGAACATGAATTTATAATGAACTAGCCTAATACCCATCAAGGGCTCCAAAAAATTACCATATCTCATGGATACCCTATCATAAATATTATGACATAGAAAAAACCACTTATACAACATTTTAATTATACACTACAATTCATTATGATCATTAAATAGCATAGACTACCACATGACCTCAGACATGCCGTCTAGTGATCTAGATGTTTTATACTAATAGTAGGGGTCTAAAGATGTATTTTTGGGAAAGAATACAACCTATATCAGAGTTTGAAATATTAAAAGATGAAAATAAATTAGGTATTTATCAAATATAATAAATAACTATGATCATTCATTAATAAAAAATTAAATGAAGCAAAAAAACTGAAATGATCATTCAATTATAATATTATGGTCACTGGGGTTCTATAAATTCATCATCAAAATATCCTAACCATCTAATAGACCCTACCCAATCATGAAATTATGAGATTTATCCTTATATATTCATGTGACCTGAAAATAATAAATAATTAAATCTTTTTTTAAAATAATTAAAAACAACTGAAATACATATTTCATCCTGATGCCTAAATGACTTCGAGTATGCCATATGGATCATCTCAACCACCGTATCACAACATCCCAATGGGAATATAAAAATTGTAGGTTCACACCCAATATATTTCATCAAGAATAATATATTATGATCCCATATACCATACATTATATAAACATTGTTAAAGTGTCTCCATAATTAAGCATCACCTTAGGGCGGCAGGCTCTATTGATTCCCTTTAGATCCCATATGTATGCCTCCATTGTGATATATAATAGACCATGAGGTCTTGTGTAATGACATACGATTTAAACAGAACAAAACTATATTTGATAGGTCAAATGAAACGAAAAATTGATTTTTATTGCATTACTCACGACACTATGATCATATTTCATTAAATTCAACTCTCAATTTAGCTTATGTTACGCACAAAAATGTCATTTTATATCTTCCATTGCGTATTCAACATGTAGATCCAAATAAAAATGATCTATGATACATATCATCACAATAATTGAGGTTTAAAATTAAGGTATATGAATAGTATTAAATAAATTTTGATATAAAAGTGTGTATATATATATAAAATAAAATAAATTATAGATAAAAATTTAGTAAACTATCAATCATTTTTTATAATAGTGGGCATGTTCTTCATAAATATGTTTTATTCAAAAATGATTTTTATTTATTATCATAAAAAATGTTATAGTCATATTTTTGGACCTTTAGGAAAATGTATTTGAAAAAATTAACTTCATTTTTTGAATTATAATATCTAAATTTCCTTCTAGTTATTTGTATAGAAAATACTGATTTTTCACTAAAAGTGACGAATTGTGATTTTTTTAAAAAAAATTATATTTCTATCAGTAAATTAATGTAGTACTAAAAAAAAGTTTTAAATATGTTGAAATGTAAAATAACTTTTATTTATTTATATTTAATACACTTCATTACTTTTTAATAAACATTATATTGTGTTTTATTATATATATATTTTTTGTTTTAAAATGGGGTTTTTTTATAAAATAGTTTTAAAATTATTAATGGTTATAAATATTATTTAATTAATAAAATCCATGATGTGAATTTTTAGAAGGGAATTTATATATTATATTTCATTTAAAATTATTTGAGTTTAATTAAATAATGTTAATTAATCATATAGTTATTTTACTATCATAACATTCTAATAAAATTATCTTATTAAGATATGTTTGTGTCATAGAATCTATGAGATTAAATTTATATTTGAATGTTCCACCTTAATACTTTTAATTTGTAAATATTGAATCCATATTTGAAATGAGAATGAAATTTAATGTTTAATTAGGATATTTTATTAATTTTCCATTATGATTAAGGAAAATAGATAAACTTAATTAAAAAAATTAAGGTGACAAATAGTGTAATTAATTGTTAATCTTATAATATAAGGTCTAGGAATGACCCAAAATTTTTCCAAAGGCCTTTTTCTAGACTTATTTTTTCCTTATAAATTATATTATAGATAACATACTAATTTTGGGTCTTGGATAATTGTAAAATGTGGTGAAATTTATTCTTTCCAAGAAAATTCTATTCTGCCACTCAACTATCATCTAAAAGGCGAACACATAATATCCCTTATTCACACCATAAAAAATTTTGGGTTCACCCAATACCTTACTAAATCACTTATTATAATTCATCCTCTCATCATATAAGCATTAATTTTGGCATAAAGTCAACCATGGAATGTCCTGTGGAAACCAAAAGGAGTTACATGATAATGAGGTAACATTCATCAATATACATTTTATTATTATTTATTTCTCTACCCCATTAAATTATTATTATAACATTAATATATAATAATGTATATGACATTGTTATGAAAAACCATGAAAAAATTTATCAAATTGGTTACAAAGGAAACATTCATTTTTTAGCCTGTTAGGAACCAGCCTGGGTACCCTGGTAACTCGATAAATGATCAGGCCCTAACATAGCCTGAAGGGAATTAATGATTCCCATAGGTTGGTGAATATCAACTTGAATCATACAACATATAAGTGGGAATTTTTTTCCAACATGAATGCAGAAGCAAAATAAAATAGGAGCAATATGTATATTAATCGAAAACTCAAATGGGAGTAAAGGACCATAATACTAAGAGAAAAAAAATCCCAAACTACTAAAACCAATGTTCTAAAATGGGTAAAAAGACATCCCAAGTCACTATGGAAACAACTCACTAATAGCTAGGTTTTTAGTAGGATCCCCCTCCATGTAACCCTTTCCACCTTCTCGAACCTTGAAGAAGAATGCCTATAAACACTCGAATGAAAAATTATGATGTGACCCAATGTTGAGTAGGATACCACCAATTATTCCTTAACAGATGAAAATAATATTATACAATGAAAATAATTCAGTTTTCATGGTAAATAGGTTTATAAAATCAAAATAATATTTTAAAAACATGCTATACATTTTAAAAATGATGGAAAGAAACTTTAAAAGAACAATATTTTCATTACAAAAGAGTGAATATTTTTTAAACATTGGGGTTTGTAAAAAATTTATAGAAAATAATTTATATAAATTCAGAAGGTAGGTAAAGCAGTTCAAGAAACATTTGGATTCATTTATGTCTCAAATTTAAATAAACAAGAGTGAAACATCCACATTTACGAAAAGGTATGATTGTATATACTAGCCATATGATTCCACACTCTCAATGTGGAAATAAAAAAATGTGTATACTCATGTCCCCCTTACATAGGATAGAGATGACTCATCACCCACTAATCATGGATGTGACCAGCTTTATGATTGTTTTAGATCATTTACAAAGAAAAGAGTGTATCAAAAAAACTCAGCAACTACCAAAGGATTTCTTGTTCTATTACATGATGGGCTATTTATTTTTATATGGTGTATAATACAAGAAATCCCATTCTTCCATAATAATAAATTCCAATTTATTTCTATTTAAAACAAAAATAGGTTTTATTCAAAAACATTAATCTTCTAAAAGAAAAAACCAATGGGTTTACATCAAATCATTTTATGCCATTTTAATGAGTTTTATATCCATTTTAAACAACTTCCATACTTTATAAAATTCACATTCACAATTTAATTAATAAATTTAATTGAAAACATTTCCATCAAATGGTCAATTTAAATTCAATTATTGTAATCATCCAAATTCAACAAACTCACCACAATTTAATGGAATTTGGGGTTTTCCAAATTTATGAGCCAAGACCAATTCAAATATCCCAATTCACCGAAATTGGATAATAAAATGAAATTGAATTTTGGATTAATAAATATTATTTGACTACACAATTGAAGTAAATCTAGTAATACAAAGGTAATCAAATTGGCCAAATTGGGATGGAACCACATACATCTTGCATGAAGAAAAACACTCACATTGACACCTATAAGTGAGAACAAAGGTGAAAGTGGCCTTGAAACTAAAAATATAGGCATGATATGAAACTGTATGAAAGAGATCCAACAATTTATAGATCATCCATCAAAAATCCAACAGTGGAGAATGGGAGAAATTATAAAATGAGGGAGGGCCCTTACCTAGGAATCACAAAAAAATAGAAATGATGATCCAAAGCTGATCAGATTGATTTGGAAGGAGGGGATCCTCCGAAAAACACAAAGGGAGTGTTTTGGTTCGAGAGCGAAGAGGTTTGGAAATAAATGACTAAGAAAAACTACCAAAGGCATGACAAAATTCTTGGCATGGCCCAGGTCATGATGTGGACCCAAGGATCATGATGTGTAGTCCATGATATATATTTTACACTAAAAAATCCTTCGATACAGGTTAAAACCAACATTTTCACTCTTAAGCAAGTGTAACCACAATTCATGATGTGTACAAGCACACAACGTGACATCCCCCTTTTACAACTGGCATCCAGCAACAAGTACATGACAAGTTCCTCAGGTACAAGATGTGTACCTATTCATAAGCCTATAGTAAACCTAGAAAAATTTCCCTAGAAACTTTAATCTAATCAGAGAACATAATGAAAGGGAAAAAATTACCTGATCAAGGTAACATGAAATTACAATGGTGGTCTACTACCTCACAGAGTGATATGATTCATTTTTTAGTAACGTGTGACATGTATTTTAATAAGGAGAAATATGATAATTATATTTTATGTAAATGACATATTTATAAAAAAAATTACATATTTATAACATTAAAAATATAATATATCATTTTTTTTCTTACATCTCTACACACTAAAAATTTTAAATGTTATTCTCAGATGTGTGCACTATCGCCTCCTCAAAGAGATATGCTTACTTTTTTCATGAACACATCAAAAGAATTAAACATAAAAGTATATATAATAAAATATTATAGTAATTATTATATAATTATCATAATTTAAATGTAATTTATTAATTAACCTCTTTCCATAATGACTATTGAATAATGGATAATTTACTCATTTGTATGTATGGCCTACGGTCTCCAAGGTCATAACATTCATTCATTTTTTATAATCACCGTTTATGATTGGTTTGAAAAGTATAATTGATTTAGAAATATTATAATTATATAATTATTATTATTTTGATATGTTTTAACTATATAATATGAATAATAAAAGAATATTTCATGATTAGACACACATAATAAAACACGAAAATTACCACACGAAGCAATAAATATAACAATTGATAAATAACCTATAGTTTAGAATATGCCATGAAATAATGATATATGATATTATAAATATTAATATGTTTTTATTATAATTTAATAACATGTTCAAACTACTATACAAGAGTCCAATTGGCGTTCCCCCAAAAAGAAGCACAAGGTATGGGTTTTTATCCCCTCACTTATATTTTTGTGAGATATATTCCATATTCACCATTTTTTGTGGTGTATATAAATCCAAGGAATGTATTTTACTATTATTACAAATAAATTTATTTGAATATAAGTATCTATTTTATGGTCTCTCTATCATGTGGTTTATGGTTTCAAATTAAACAATGTGCCAAGATATTTTTGTCTCAATATTTCTTCATTGAGATGCATGTTATGTAATACACATAGCAACCTTTTTTTATACTTATCTTTGAGAATTTATATAATGGATATCCTTATTTTCATGATTTTGTAAGTTTTATTTAATTTTATTCCATTATTGGGATTACTATTCAAAGCTACCCATGTGGTGAGAGTCTTGTGTTACAATGTCATTGTCAATCATGATTTCTTATGATCACCGTTCCAATGAAGATATATTATGAAGCATCCAACATAGATTAAATGGATTATATTCTCCCAATTTTATTTAGTAATAAAAAATTCACTTCAATTTCATTTCTTGTTTTACTGAAGGTTTTAAAATCATTTTTTCAATAAAAATATTATTTTCTGTTAAAAAATTTTAATTCATAAATATATTTTCCTAAACACGTTTTTAAAAGTGTTTTAATAAGTTGTTTTCAAATAAAAAATAATATTTTACTCAATAAATGTTTTAAATTATATTTAAAACATTATTTATATGTTTCTAATATTTTTTTCATTGAAAATGATTTATAAAATTTTTTATTTTTTAAAACAATATTTTGAAAATGAAATATATATTTTACTAAAGAATTTTATAATGATATTTTAGTTGTATTTCAATTCATCAGGGTCAACATCCCCTGTTGTTACTTATATTAAACATGGGATATTTTATACTATCACCATACTCATTCATTATTTGGATTAATTAAGATTATTTCAAGGATATTTTCATGAAACTGATTTATTTTCAATAAGTTATCATGATCAAATTTTATTTTCTTGGAACCAATTTTTCCACTAGATAATCATGTTTCAATGTGAATAACATCAAATCAATTTCATTTCCATGGGTTAATGAAGTTATAAATGAAAATGATTAATTATATGCATTTTATGATGAAATATCATTGAACTTTAATGATGTATCAGTTCATGATCATTATATATACATAGGGGTGGCCTAGATAGAACAAGGTAAGATTATACTAGATTATATGATGGGTTCTCAATATTCAATAGAGGGAGAATGTAACAACATATGTGACGACACAACCTAGAGATCACCTACTGAGCCCATTATTTCATATTGGTTGCGGTGGAAAAATGGTGCTAGGTGATTCCATTATTCCCTATATAATTTGTGTTCCCAAATAGTGCTCTAATGAAATATTTTAGTTTTGTATTTGATGGTGTATATATGGTTATTCCAATAAAAAGGTTTTTTAAAGGGGTTTATGAATATGATTGTACATGTTATCATTAAAGGTTCTAACTACTAGGTATGGGATTATAATTTTTATTACGATCATTATTTATATCACAAGGCTCATTATTTTTGATTATGATAATTCTTTAATATTCTATGTTTTCAAAATTTATTAAACATGCATTCCAAGTTATGTTTTTTTATTATTTTCCAATTATATTTGATTATTTCATTACAGAATTATTAATTTATTATTCTCATTGATGATATTGTATTGTTAATACCTATGCCTAACATCACTGATCATTTGGGATCATGTTTATAGTGTTCCCTCTTTCCAAATTTACAAATAATAACATTGAAAAAATTAGGTCTATAAGGGATTTATAAGGATGGTGTTGATGACCTAAAGTGAAATAAGGATAGATGGGTATAATGTGATATTATGTTCATCTTTATGAACCAATTATTCATGAACCCATGCTGATATTAGTTTTCCATAATTCTCTAAAACACTGATACCAAATTTTTAATGTGTGTATAAGTAATCAAATATTTATTTTTTATGTCTTATTTTTTTGTTGTAAATAATTGTTTCATCTTCTCCTGTATGTAAGCAAACAATTTAACGATTTTAAATTTAGAAAAATTAACATGAGTGCAGGTTCTACAAATTTATAGTTTTAACTATTGAAGGATTTATATTACATTTTAGATGATGATATTTTCATTTAAGTAAATCATTATAGTAATGGATATATTCATAAATCTACTATGTTATGGATGATCATATGTTCAAATTCATTGAGACCCCAATGAGGTGTTATGTGATCAGATGTTAAAGAGATTAATTATCATTTTTGATTTTCGTTATTTTGTTAACTTATTTGTAACCCATAGTATCAATAATGATATTAATTTAGTGTGGAATTGTGTTTCATGTTTTAATAAAAAATTGATATATAGTTATTTTGGGTGACAAAACATCACATTTAGAAAGGTTGTGGGGCTTGAACCCAACATCAAATGATGATAAGGTAATCCCATCTACCAGAATCCTACATTATTTCCTTGTTTTTAGGAAATGATTTTTCAGTAAAATATTATGTTTATTTCTTAAACATTTGGGATTATATTCTGAGAATAAATTTTTAATTATATTTGAATAAAATATGACCAATCAATTTAATCATTTTTATTCGATCATAGTCTTGAACTTTTTGAAGAATTTTTGGGATAATAATTTATGGAATGATTTGGTATGAAATTTGGTTATTACTACTGATTTATATTTATTAATGTATTGAATAAAGGATTATACATTTGTGGAATTATCTTACTATGTGTTAACCATTTTTGTATTGGATAATGTTTAAAGAAATATGGAATAACTTTTTATCCATTTTGTAGTTATGCGGCCTTTAAAATATATTTTTTCTAATTAAGACATGAAAAATTAATCCTCAATACATATCATTAGAGAGAAATATAATATATTCTTAGAAAGAGACTAAAAGAGGAGATTATACTAATCAGGTATATTGTTATATTCTCTCAATCTATAGAATTAATCAAAGATAGTGAAAGGATACTGAAATAAAAAATTCATCATAGTAACTTTAATTATGATGATCCAATAGTCTTTTCATTCATCACATATTAAGGGTTATGAGGCATGTACCGTTAAATTTATCAATCCCATTCATTTGATAAATTTCTTCAAAGACCCTCTATAATTATGTATTGTTTCCCGCCATTCTCAAATATGTCCTGATATTCTAAAACCTATTTACGTGTTACTCCATATGACCCTTGAAAATCTCTTTATAAATTATAAAAAGGATGTTCAACTAACCATTTTCATGATATAGTTTATAAGAAAAATGGATATAAAATGTGAAACCATTGATTATCAAGATAAACGTCAAATTGTGAGGATAAAATTTAATAATAGGGGATAATTTATCACCCTAGAGATTTTACATGAATAAAATTATATTCGATGGAGTAAAGGAAGCACAACCCTATGTTAATCATGAATTACACAGAATTATATATTCACATTGTGTTACACACCAGAGTTTGTTTATTATTCGTTGCTTGAAAACCAGATATTTTTATGTTCTATTACATATTCAACATGTAACATTGAACATAAATGAAACTTGTTATGTTTCATTATTACATCCGTGATAATAAATTAGTGTTAAAGAATAGTAAAAAATAATTTAAGTTATATATATATTCCTTAATTAATATAAATTATTTATTAATATTTAGAAAATATAAAATAAATATTTAGTAATATAGTTTTTTTCGTCAAAATCATGTTTTCTCAAGAAATTCATTTTGTTGATTTCCATTAAAAATATTATAATAATTTTTCAGAATTTAATAAATGCATTTATAAATATATATTATTTTTTGGAATTTTATTATGAAAATTTACATTTGGTGAAATTTTTTTATTTTAAAAAATATTAATTTTTCAAAGAATAATGAAAAATGAATATTTTTGTAAAAGAGTATTTATGTTTCAATAAATTAATTAATATAAATCTACAAATATGATTTTAATTTTGATTAAAAATAATTTAAGTATAATTTAATTTTTTTTAATCAACATAATTATTTTTTAATCAACTATATGTTGGTTTTTTGAAAATTATTTTTTGTATTGAAAATTTTTTTCTCAAAAAACAATTTTAAATTGAATATGGAATATCCATTTTAATTAATTATAATAATCTCAAATGGTGAATTTTTTTAATTATATAAATATAAAATATATCAAAAAATATTGTTTTTGATTCAATAAATTATTATTATAATTATTATTTATAGTGTTATTATAGAATCATCTTTCTCTCATAAAAATGCTCTTCTAAAATTCCAATTCTCTCACAATGTATGTCAAGTTAATTTTAAATTAAAAATTTCCACTAATGATAATTGAGTTTGAAAATAGGAATCAATATTTCAAATCAAATTTATTTTTATACTCATATGAGAAAAACAAAATTTTTTATCATAATGGTTTTTGAAAAACATTAAAAGTAGTAACAACATTTATGTTAAAAAACCGGATTTGATAGTGGATAAACATATAATATACTGTAAAAATATATTAATTATGTCATTATTATTATTAATTATGATATTAATCTATATAATATGAATAAAAAATAGATCATTCATGATGAAACAAAGATAAAAAAAATAAGGGAATTAACAGCAAAAACAATTAAAATAATAGAAGATAATTAACCAACATTTGAAAAGATGTTACAATTGGACCATATATGATTTTATAAACACTAATATGGTTTTTGGTATAGGTAATTAGCATGTTTAAAACCAATATGCATGATGTTAAAATAATTTCACCCAAAATGAATTCCAAGGTAATGAGTTTTGTTGTTCAATTATTATTTATGTGAGATGTATTCCATATTTTGGATTTATATTTATTGTATGGTGTATATTATTCCTAAAAAATTATAAATATTATCCATAACATTATAGGTATTTAAATATTAATTTTAGGATCTCTCATCCAAGGGGTTATAGATTCAATGTTACTAAATCTGTAATGGATTTTTGTCACATTTTTCAGTTATTGAAATGTATGTTATGTAAAAAACATATCATATCATATACGGTGTATAAACTAATAATTATTCATGATATATAATTATGAACCTTATTTTATGGATTTTATAATTTTAATTTATTGTAATTATTTAATAAGGAATAAAATTAAGGGAAAACCAATTGTTTAGTGGCTTATGTTATAGTCTCTATGTTTTTCAAGACTGTTTATGATTATTCTTTTAATGATGAGATATTATGACATATTTAATAATGAAAACTTGAATTTTATTATCCTATTTTTATTTAATTTGAATAATGTTTTCCATTAATTTTCATCTCTTGAGGTACCCAAGGGTTCAAGATAATTTTTTTATTAAAACTATTTATTTCAATTTAGAAACAGACATTATTTAAAACCATTTTTTCTAAAAAAATCCAAAATATAATTTTTAAGGAAAAAATAATATTTTTCTCAATATATAAATCAAATTATTTTTATAACCACCATTATATGTTTGAAAATGTTTTTTTAAATAAAATAATTTATAAAAGTTTTTAGGTTTCAAAAAGTGATTTCCAAAATGAAAATTATTTTCTCATATATTGATTATTTAATCATCCTTTAATGGTATTTCCATTCATAAAAGTAAACATACCATTATTTACATATACACTACTATGGATATATCTTTGATTCCGTACACATTATTTATCTAAGTGGATTAAAAATATTTTAAAAATATTTTTATGAAACCCATTTGTTTTCCCTGAGTTAATCATGTCTCAATGAGATTGTTATTTAATCCATTTATATTCTATGGTATAAATATGTTTTAATGATATGTACATAAACCAATTAATTTAACATTAAAAATACGATGGGTAGCGTAAATAACACTTGGTGAGGCTGTCAAAACACATTTGATGGGATAACCTTGATATGACCAGGTGATCCCATTAAATCTTATATTATGGGGAATCCAAGGTAGTGAGAGGCGATACCATTTGATTTTATTGAAATGGAAACTGATATAGCACTGAGTGAGCATGTTATAGATTATACAGAGGGTGTTCCCACATAGTACTCTAATGCATTGGGTAGTGATTATAATTGAATGCATCCATTTAGTTGTTCTAATAAAAAAGTTTCTGATTTTTTTAATATGATCATACATATTTCATAAAAGGTTCTTAATTTCATTCCATATGCTTATAATGTTTTTGATGATCAAAAATGAGATAACATGAATAATTATTAATTATTTTAATTAATCCTACAATTTCCATGTTTTCATATTTAATGATATTTGTATTCATGTGTATGAGTTTTTTTTGGATTATGTAATTATCTAAGATTATTTATTTATATCCTTATTCACATATTTTTTCCATTTATGTCATTAAATTCAAAATTATTCTATATTCCCTTAGTTAGAATTTTGGAACACCCTTGATATGATCCCTTTTGTCTATGTTATAAAGTATTTGGTTCAAAAATTATTTCTATAAGGGATTCCACATGTATGATATTGATGACCTAATGTGAAATAAGTAAATATAGGTATAATGGAAGAAAATATTCATCATTATGAACTTGTTGCTTGTGAATTCATATTGATATGAGTTGGTCTAAATTCCATAAAACTATAATACTAAATTGTATACAAGTATCTACGTGATCCAATATATATTTTTTGATGTTGTATGTTTTTATTGGACAAGTGTTTTTCACCTTTTTCTATATAAAATAAAAATATTTAGTTTTTATTTATTTAGTAGAGGATTTGGGTGTATATGTTTTGGGCTATTATACTTCTATAGGAACTAATCATCTTCAATTCCATTTGAAGAATCCCATTATAATACAATCTTGTTCACCACCCTAAAATTGAAGGCATCTTCATACATGAGGTATGACCTTAGTAAATCTTATATGTTTAGGAATGATAGTTTCATGGTTCACTATAGAAATAAAATTAAATGTCTCCATGGATCTTGCGGGCACTTACTTGAGCTTCCAGATCTCATGGGACCTTAGCCAAACTATCACCTGTGCATACCCATGATAATATGTAGTACCATTTTAATCAATTGTGGGGATCCAACCATCTCTTTATGATTTTAAAAATCAATACTTGATGATATATTTCAACTTTATTACTTATGCATCTATTTTGACCCTAGGATACCCAACTATTTAAAAATGTCTAATGGTATCTTCATTCGAATCATAGGAACTAGGAACATTGAAAGGTATATCTTTATGTCAGTGGAATACCTTGATTAATGAATATTATTATATCAAAACTATCATATACTCTGATACTAGATCATATGAACCACAGTTTTCTATCAGCCACTACATCACCCAGAATAGATACAAGGAATACAATAAATCTTCCAAAATATAATTTGATAACAAATCAAAGAAATCTTATCAGTGAATAAGTCTCATCCATATAAGAATTGTATTATAAAAAATTAAAAACAATCTCAATAAAATGAGGACCAATAATGAATTACCCAACATATTGGGAAATCCCAAAATGTATCAAATAAAATAAAAACATAAATGTTATTGAATATAATCCAGAATACCATCTTTATCATCACTGCCCCACTGAGGCAACACATCGAAACAGGTTATATAGTGACACCTATAACAATATACCATTATGACAAAGCACCCTCCAATGGTCGAGATATCACTAAGTCACCAACTTGAGATCCCAAGTCAGTATGTAGGTAGAATAATCCCTCTCAGTATCCTCCCTCACTAATAGTCTCTTTTATAAACAACCAATGCAGTAAGGATATCCTATCACTACCAATCATAAAATTATACATGCTGCCTCATAAGACTTTAGGGTATACCACACTAGAAACACTCTAAATTGATAGATCAAATCCCAAATCTAAATCTAGATTCCCTCCATGATTACCAATACACTCAAAATATCTATACTTTTTGAAATTACTATTCAATGTTGGATAACATATCACATGTCATTACCCAGTATACTATGATCATCTATCTCATGTAAGGTTGCACCCCCTCATGGAGGTGTCTATGTTTCTTGACATTACCTAAGTCTAGGAATTGGATATTTTTTCATGAGGCCTCAATAAAACGAAGTTGTCCCATAGGGGAATAGGATACGTTTCCATTGAAACCCTGCATGTCACAAAAATTTAATGATTTAATTTAATTTACCATGTTTAAATTAATTTATATAATTCAATAATAATATGTGTCATCTCTCTACAGCTGTGTTCATACTGTGACACTCATATAATCATCATGGTTAATTCCATAGGCCTAGTACCAGGACTACTTGTCTCGAAAAATGTGTTTTCATCCTTTCTAAGGACAACTAAGCCATGAATGTACCCACCCATGGTACGTACAGGCCTATACCACTGCTGGATCGATTTTTAGAAACACTCCCAACCATAAACGTCATATATAATTAAATTATTTAATTAAAATATGTTTACCAAAATTTATTTACAGGTTCTAAGATCCTTGTGCAATCACGTGGGACAAAAATCAAAAGTAACTAGGTCAATTCAAACCCTGAAACACCCTCGAACCTTGGAAACACAATATCCACAAAAATATAAACCCTTGATGATTATCAAAATGACTATAAATCACCAGAGAACCTATATAAAAATGAGAAATAATATGAAATACATTAAATGAATAATTATGTCTTATTTTAACCTCTCATGATGTAACCTATCAACTATATAATAAATTTTCTTCAAGGGAAAAGATTTCAAGACTCTCTAGTAAAGAAATTCATCCAAAAAACCAAAATAATTAGACCCAAATAAAATGAGAGTAAATTAATGGGATGATCGGATGAGATATAACTTTCATTTAGTGCGACAGACCAAAATGTATTGGCCTAGATCATAGGAGAAGGGAGGATTGGGGAGATGTTCAACATCCAATATCCATGTGTCGTAAGATGGAATAATATTAATTCTATTTGTACTTTAGAAAATAATTAGAATCTAAAAAAAATATCCCAATATGAATCATATAATATATCATGTAGTTACACCTTGATTTATTATGCCACCCTAGTAGTTCATTATATTTTTCTCGTTCATGTCCTATAAAGCTCCATTAGAATAATTTAGGTGTAGATGCCTCATTTATATTGTGAATGTTCAGTAACATCTATTTTCAGTTTCCTAGCCATCTCAATCTCATTATAATCCCCCTATAAACACCTAAGATATTTACCAAACCGTGAAACCTAAATTCTTCACACACAGATACTGCAACCCAATCCCAAAAACCATCACCCAAGGGTTGTATATTTTTCAAGAAAGTTTACATTCTTGGAAATATTATTAAAAATGAATGAAAATATTATTTCAAACAAAATTCTGGATCTTTTTTATTAATAGTTGAAACATTTAGGTAACATTTATTTTAATAAAATTCATAATATTTCAAAAATTGAATTATTACCTAGGATATATAAAAATGTAATTAAATGGTTACCTATATTGAAATATTAAATTGTTGTTAAACCGTTTTTTACAATTGAATTTAAATGTCACATTCCAATGTTGTAACACCCCAAGCATCCACAGTAAGCTTTTCTTTGAATAATACAGTAGCGTGTGTTGTACGGAACATTGATTTCTAACACACACCACAATCAATCAAACTAGCCGTTATGAATAGTAATTCCCGTTTTTTGAAATTTTATAAATTTTATCTTTCAAAATGGACATAATTTTTGGATTCCGAATATCGAAATTATCTTAGGAAGAGTTTTTGGTATTTTTCAGAAAACATTCAATTTTTGATGAATAGTGAAAAAGCACCGAGTTATTGATTAAAACCGAATTTTTATTTAAATTTTTATTTATTTTATTTCAATTTAATTAAGGTCAAAATGGATACATAATACCTTTATATGTTCAATGTAATTAATTGGAGTTATTTTAGATTAATTTTAGATATATAAAAATTTAATTGAACTTTTCACCGTCTCTTACCCATCTCCTAGGAGAATTTAGAAATATAAATAAAACACAATTTTATCGCTTCAGTGAGTGATATTTCAAAAATCTGATAGACACGGTTAATATCAAGGAGTAAAATGTGGTTCAATAAGATAAAAATAATTTTTTCTTAATAGTAACTTTTTACTATTATTTACCACTATTAAAAGTAAATAGGGTAATTAAGGGTAAAAATGATGTTATTATTATCCTAACGCATGTCCTAATTCTATTGGATAAGGTTAATTCGACCAAAAACAACCTTATAGATAAAAAATTAAACTTTAGGTCCACATGGATTAGATTAGGACATTTATAATTATTTTATTTAAAAAAGAGTTAAAATAGTTAAAATCAATGTTTAATAAAAAAACATATTTAATATAGTGTATTACATAAGATAAATTCGACTATAAATACTCATTTTAATGATAAGAAGATTTCTGACCTAGTGGTATTTTATTTATAATTTTAAGACACTAAAACATTTAATTTATTTATGACACAGTGGTGATGTTGTAATTATCTAAATAATTAAATATTAACATCATTGACATTATTAATACCAAAATAAATGTAATTTGAGACTTTTTATAAATTACACTTATTTTGTAACTTAATATTACATATTAGGACTAGAAATATAAATTTTTTTCGATGTAATAATGCTGTTATGAAATTATCAAAAACAAAAAACCCAATATTGTCAAAATTGACATAATGGAGTTTTTAAAAAAATATTATATTATTAATTTATATTCTATTCCTAAAATCTAAGGATCTTCCAAGAGACTTATTTAATGATAGGTGTATCATTAATGGAAAACTTTTGGGTCTCTTGAGAGTTTATAGTAAGTTTATTTCCTATATAATATAAAAATAGAAAGAGACATCATAAGTGTCAAACTAATTAACAAAGAGTTAAAACTAAAAGATAAGGTTAATAATGTAACCCAAACCTGTCTAAAACCAATTGGTTGAGTGTTTTTCGACCCATACCCACCTTATCCTTTAAGTAATACACATTAGAGCCATTATAATCCGAATATGAATTTATTATAAAATAATATTTCTAGCTTTTCCAAAGGTGCCCCTCACCCCTCTTATAAAAAGGCATTCCCCATTCTCTCAATTTCACACCATAAGCCTTTTGACTTGGCAATCCCTACCCTAATATTCTCTAAAATTCCCTCACTTCAACTTAGAGGACATATTTTGATAATAAAGCCTTTTTAAGTATCCCTTTTGATCAAATCAAATGGAAGAATCTGAAAAAGAGGTAATGTTTTCACCACCCTCTTTCAAGTACCTTTTTTCTTCAACTTCATCTTTCTTTGTTATTTATATTATAAAATAATAACTCCTATATCATTTATATACTGTGATGTTATTATAAATATGGTACAACCATATTCATTATTCTATCCATCCTTTGAATGTCATGTCACCAAACATGCGTACATACGGCCTACCGTCTCCATGTCGTGGTGTAATTGTTATTCAATACATTATTATTCAGATGGGTATAATAATGATGTGTAATTCATGTACGTAATAAATATAACATGATAATGATTCTGTATATATGATATACCGTTCAATTATATATTATTTCATTATCAAAAGAATGATATTGCCGCTCGTGTGTACATACAGATTACAATCTCCATGAACGTGATGAGATTCATTCCCCATCGTATCCAATCAAGAATAATTTTCATTTGATGATTAAAAATAATTTTTAGAGACATGATATCATTTTGGATATGAATAATATACATCCCATCCATAAAAAATATGTCTCACTTAACAATGAATATAAAGGAAAACGAATCTGTTAACACTCGAAACAATAATAATACTAAGATATTATTAACAAATCAATGATAAAAGATCATATATGATATCATATTAATGTATATGATTCTTGTGTAATTTAATAACAATTATTTCACCATAATATAGTAGTTTAACCTACCCTCAACCAAGGAAAAGTACATGTAAGGTTTTATTTCATAGTCTCTTCATTATCTGAGGTTGTTTATACGTAATTATCTACATGGGGCTCTTTATAATCCACATCCATGTTTCTTAAAAATGTATTTCAAATCATTATTAATATTTTATATACTATGGGTTAATTTCATTTATACCCTTGTTGAGTTTTGATAAGATGTTTATAATGGAATCTTTATGTCGCTTTCCAAACAAGGTTCTTTTTACCCTTTTCGACAAAATTAAGGTTAGAATGTTTTTTTAACTTATACGGTGGGTGCGACTATTTTCCGCCATTATAAAACAGTTGAAGCTTCTCTTACAATATTATAAGAATATTTTCAATATAAATGTTTTATTTTATAATTATTTTACTTTTAAATGATTTCAATAAATAGATATATCTCTCAAATAGTTTATATTTCATCTATGTCAACATCCTTTGAGGGATTTTAAGCTTATTTGAAGTTGATTTATGATGATTCAAAACATACATATTGTATTGAAGGTTTTGTCATATGTTTGATTGTGGATGTGTTATTTTTATACGAATCATGGTTTGTGGAGAAATTATTGACATTTTTTATGCTAGTTTTAATACAAATGTTTATGTTATGTTTAAAACACATCATATAAGGAATGCATTGGACTTAATAAGTGAGGGGTGGAGCCCGCTATAGCTCCTTGATGCATCGATAGGTCTCATGAGACAAACTAGTGTCTTGGCACAAGGCCTTGACAAAATCATATTTGTAGTATTTGCACGAGGCCTTGAAAATGTTGTCATGATAGTCTAACATTATGCATTCCTTCAATATGAAAGTGGTTATTGATATTGCATGTGATTATTCGACTAGTAGAATATCCATGTGAATAAATAAATGGAATTATTTAATTTTATCTTTCCTATATTATGCTGAAGTTCATGTTTAATAGGATTTGGATTTAGTTATACATTTCCTTGAATGTTTATGCTTATTTATGAACGTTTCTGCTATATTTTTATCCTTACTGGGCATTTGAGCTCACCCCTTTCAAAGTTTTATTTTTCCCAAGATGTGGAGAAGTATTTTATGAATGACCTGCAGGGATAGTATAAGGGGATATGATTGTGGAGAGAAGATGTTGTTGTAGTTTTCACTTTATATTGTAATTTATACTTTATGAATATATCTAGTTCTTCGAAGGCTACTAAACTAATTGATATTACGAGACATGATCTTTTGTGATCAAGAAAATGTTATGTAATAATGCACCGACTCTTGGTAACTGGGGTCGGGGCGTTACATTTGGTATCAAAGGAAGTTTAGTACAATCCATGGAAACAAGATTTAGATAAACTCTGATTAGAGCACATAGACCTAAGATGGATTTCGAAGATTAGTATAGAAAAACATTCTTGAAATTTTGTATTGTAGTGATTTTGTGAGATTTCTGAGCAATACATCCATGTCAAGATATGAGCAGGTAGAGGTGGCTCTGACACAGATATATCAAGGGGTTAATCCCGAAAACACCTCTTTGAGCAAGACTCGAACGGGAACTGGTGGACGAAAATGGGCCTTTCTGCACTCTTGGTTACGACACTCCTGGGGGATATGCATAGGATAATTCTAATTTTCATTACAAACCATTATGAAGGGTTTATGAGTATATACTTCCTTAATGAATTTATTTTATGATTATGTATTATATCCATAAATAGTTTAATTTATGTTATGTGTTTTACATGTATGGAATTATGTATTTTGATTAATAAATTGATCTAGTTTATGCCACTATTTAGAAATGGCGCCTAGTGGATGAAATGGAAACTGTATCAATGCACGAACTCCGTATAGGGATAGCCCTCCAACTAAAGATACTTATAGTGGAGATGGTGATGCAACTGGTGCTGATCAGTTAATCACCAAACTAGGACAACTCACTCAGGTTATGACTAATAACCATACCTACATGGAGCAGACGTATCTGAAGTGTGTAGGATCAATGTTAGATTGCTTCATGAGGCTACAACAACCAACATTCAATGTGAGTGAAAATCCATTGGTAGCTGAGAAATGGATAAGTTTCCTAGAGAAAATATTTCAGGCTTTGGGGAGTAGTGAAAAGGAAAAAGTTATCATGGCAGTTTAATGTCTCAATGGAGATGCTGATCAATGGGGGTCATTGATTCAAACCACAAAGAAAGATGATGAAGTATCAAATATGGATTGGAGGGAGTTCAAATATCTGTTTTTATAAAAATACTTTCCTCGTGACCGTCGAGCAGATATGGAATCTAAATTACTATGTTTGAGACAAAAGGAGGATGAGAATGTCGCAAAGTATGTGGCTAACTTTAAATGGTAAGCGAGGTATGGTGCAGATTATATACGTAAACCACGAAGTATGATTTATAGTTTATTTGATGGGTTAAAAACGTTTCTCCATCAAGGATTAGTATCACAATCCTTCTCATTATCTGAAGATATTTTCTCATTTGATATCAAGACAGAAAAGGAATTCTTTCAGTCTTATGACATTAATGAAAATCAAGAGGTGAAGAGATCAGTTAATCACTCTAGAAATGGAAATAATGGATGAAAGGAAAAGTTGAATATCCATCTTGCAGTAAATGTGAGAAGAAGCCCCCCGATACATGTTTGAAGGGAATAGGAGTCTGTTACAAGTGTGGTGAAAAAGGCCACCAAGATAATGATTGTAAGGGGAAGAAATAATCTATTGATGTTCAATGCTATAACTGTAGGGAGATGGGACATTATGAAAATGAGTGTCCTAAGCATCAGGGGAACCTACCTCAGAAAAGGCCAAGGGATCAAGGCCAAGCATATGTTATCCCTACTACTGAGGTGGAATCTCTAAAAGACGTGGTGCCAGGTAATTTAATGGTTTCCTCAAGTTTAGAAAATGCATTATTTGATTCTGGACCATCGCATTGTTTCATATCTTCCCAGTTTTCTAAGAAAATAAGATATTTCAAATTTGATTTAATAAGGGAGTTGTCAGTCAAAACTCCTAAGGGAAGTATCATCACAATAATGTTTTTTGAATCAGTCCCCATTAGAGCTCATAAATGTTTTTTATCGGAAGATCTCATTGGAATTCCTATTATTGGATTTGATATAATCTTCATTATGGATTTGATTTCAGACCACAATGCAAAAAATTATTGTAAGAAGAAGAAGGATACTATTTTTATGATGATGATAAGGAACACCTTATCTTTAGAGCGTAATCATCACCACCTAGTTCTTACCTAGATCCACCCCCAGTAGCTCAACTAAATTCAATTATTGGGGATGAAGAGAATGAAATGACTTTGGGTGGGTGAAGGAATGTTCAAATAGGGGATTTACCAATTCTAAGAGAATATGTTGATGTGTTTCAAGAAGATTTACCTGGACATCCACCAGAATGAGAAATTGAGTTTTCCATTGATTTAATTCCTGGTTCAAGGCCTATATCGAAGACCCCTTATATAATGGTCCTAGTTGAATTAGTTGAACTAAATAAACAACTAGAGAAATTGAGTAATAAGGGATTTATTTTCCCTATTGTTTTTCCATGGGGAGCCCCATTCATTTTTGGTATGAAAAAAGATGGATCTATGAGGTTATGTATCGAATATAGGGAAATCAATTATATAACAATAAAGAACAAGTTTCCCCTACCTCGCATTGATGATTTAGTTGACCAACTGCATGGAGCTCAATACATTTCAAAGATTCACCTTCGATCTGGAAACCATCAGTTGTGTGTGATGAAGGAAGACATTTTGAAGACAGCATTTCGAACCAGGTATGAGCATTATGAGTTTACAGTAATGCCTTTTGGATTAACTAATTCACCCTCTATATTCATGGATCTAATGAATAGAGTTTTCAAGGAATATCTCGATGATTTTGTGGTGGTACTTATTGATGATATCTTGGTATACACCAAAATATATAATGATCCTGAAAATCACTTGCACATTTACATGAAGTCTCTTAGAAGACATGAATTATATGGGATGTTTAGAATGTGTGAATTCTGATATCAGGAGATCTCTTTTATTGGCCACATTGTCTCTAAGTATGGAATCTCTGTTGATCCATCTAAGACAAGAGAAATCCAAGAATGGCCAGCACTAATGAGTATAACTGAGTTACGCAGTTTTATTGTCTTAGTAGGTTATTATCGGTGTTTCGTCCAGAATTTTGCCCGATTGGATAACCCATTAATGATGCTCACATGTAAATGAGTTAAATTTGTTTGGAAAAAAGAGTGTGAAGAATGTATTGAAGAACTGAATAGAAGATTAGTCAATGCTCATATATTGACTCTACCATCGTGGAAAACTGGATTTGTTATTTATAGTGATGCATCAATGAAAGGATGTGGTTTTTTCCTTTTGAAGAATGATAGGGTTATAACCTATGCATAACGATAACTAAAAATTCATGAGAAAAAATATCCTAGTAATGTTCTTGAGTTAGCTGCTGTTATATTTGCTTTGATGATATGTGGACATTATCTATTTGGTGAAAAATGTGAGATTTATACTGATCACAAGAGTTTGAAGTGTACTTTCTCACAGAAAGAACTCAACATGTGGCAAAAGGGATGGCTTGAACTACTCAAAGATTATGATTGCACGATACACTACCACCCGGGGAAGGAGAATAAGGTGGAAGATTCTTTAAGTATAAAGGATCATGGAGTTTTGAACAAGATGATCGTTGAAAAGGATCCTATATACATGGATCCAGTAAAGATGTATATGGGAATCACCATGGAAGGCGAAACATCAATGCTTTTTCAAATGGTTTCCAAACCATCTTTATTAGAAAGGATAATGAGTTCTCAGAACGATGATGTAGCGTTTCAAAAGAAGATTAATGCTGTTAATGATGGGAGATTGAGGGACCTTTTGTATGAATATGGAATTTTGAAATTTGGGAAGAGGCTTTGTGTTACCAATATACCTGATCTAAAAAGGTAATTGTTGGATGATGCTCACAATTCCAATTTCTCTGTACACCCTAGGAGCTCCAAAATATATAGATATTTAAAAGAAAATTTTTGGTGGGACAACATGAAGTGTGAGATTTTTGATTTTGTGTCAAGATGTATAGTTTTTCAACAAGTGAAAGCTGGAATTCAACATGCCTGGAGGAGCCATGCAACATCTTCCCATACCTATGTGGAAATGGGATAATATCACGATGGACATTGTCATGGGACTACGAAAGACTCCTAGAAGGAACGATGCAATATGGGTCATTATTGACCGTATTACCAAGTCAGCACATTTTTGTGATATAAGGGAGGATTTACCACTTGAACGTCTAGAAAGACTATATATTAATGAATTTGTGAGATTTCATGGAGTACTCATATCGATTGTTTCTGACTGTGATCCACATTTTACTTCATGATTCTGGGAAACTCTTTAGAAATACCTGGATACTAAACTTCATATGAGCACTGACTACCACCCCCAAACTAATGGAAAATCAGAACAGAATATTCAAACCCTAGAAGACAAGTTAAGATCGTGCTCACATGAAATTCAGGGTATGTGGGATCCATATTTACCTCTGGTGGAATTTTTCGATAACAATATATTCCATTCAAGTATTCAGATGGCACCATATGAAGCATTATACAGAAAGAGATGTCGCACACCATCCTGTTGGGATGATGTTGGTGAAAGAAAACTTGTAGGCCTAGAACTGGTTGAGGAAACAATGGAAAAGGTAAATGTAATCAAAAAACACATCAAATCATCTCAAAGTAGGAAGAAGAGCTATGTAGATTACTGAAGGAAGGGTTTGGAATTTTAGGTAGGAGATCATGTTTTCTTTAAGGTATCTCCATAGAAGGGAGTTATACATTTCGGTAAGAAAAGAAAATTGGGTCCCAGGTACATCAGACCATTCGAAATTCTACAAAAAATTGGGGCTATATATTACCGTTTGGTAATGCGGCCATGTCTCTCCAACGGTCACGATGTGTTCCACGTATCACTGTTGAGAAAATACATGTCTGACCCAATGCATGTACTCACGTATGAGGAATAAGAACTGGTACCCGATCTGTCTTATTGCGAGGATCCTGTCAAGATTCTTGATACAAGAGAACAAGTGCTGAGAAGCCAGACGACTCGTTTGGTAAAAGTTTTATGGAGAAACCATAAGATGGAAGAGGAAATGTGGGATCATGAGGAACTTATGATGAAGAACCACCCGATTATTTTTATGCATTAATATTCTAGAAATTTTGAGAATGAAATTATTTGAAAGAGGTGAGAATGTAACACCCCAAGCTTCCACTGTATGTTTCTCTTTGAATAATACAGTAGCGTGTGTTTTACACAACTTCAAGTTCTAACACACACCCAAATCAATCAAAATAGCCTTCATGAATAGTGATACCCACTTTTCAAAATTTTATAAATTTTATCTTTCAAAATGGAATTCATTTTTGAATTCGGAATATCGAAATTAGCTTAGGCTGAATTTTTGGTATTTTTTTGAAAACATTCAATTTTTGTTGAATAGTGAAAAAACACTAAGTTATAGTTTAAAACAGAATTTTTATTTAAATAATTATTTATTTTATTTAAATTTAATTATGTTCAAAATGGATACATAATACCTATATAAGTTCAATGTAATTCATTGTAGTTAGTTTAGAATAATTTAAGATATATAAAAATTTTATTGAATTTTTCACCGTCTTTTACCCACCTCCTAAGAGAATTTAGAAATTCACATAAAACATAATTTGACCGATTCTGTGAGTGGAATTTCAAAAATCCAAGAGAGATTGTTAATATCAAGGAGTAAATTGTGGTTCAATAAGATAAATTGTCTTGGTGAATAGTAAAATTTTACTTTTAATTACCAGGGTTAAATGTAAATAGGGTAATTAAGGGTACAAATAATATTAATATTACCATAACACATGTCCTAATTCTATTGGACAAGTTCATCTCGATCAAAAACAACCTTAGGAATAAAATATTATCATTTAGGTCCACCGGGATTAGATTATGACATTTATTATTATTTAATTCAATGAAGAGTTAAAAGAGTTAAAATCAATGTTTAATAACTAAAAAATTTTAAATATAAGGTTATACATAAGATAAATTATATTATAAATATTCATTAGAAAGATAAAATGATTTACTACATAATTTTATTTTATTTATAATTTTTAGAAACTAAATAATTTATTTTATTTTTGACACAATGGTGATGCTATAATTACCAAATTAATGAAATATTAAAATAATTGATATTATAAATATTAAAATAAATTTAATTTGAGACTTTTTATGAATTAAACTAATTTTATATTTTAATATGACATATTAGAACTAGTTATATAAAATTTTTTCGAAGTAATAATGCTATTATGAAATTATCAAAAACCAAATACCCAATAGTTTCAAAATTGACATAAAAGAGTTTTTAAAATAAGTATTATATTATTAATTTATATTCTATTTTTAATATCTACGTTTCAGCCAAGAGAATTATATAATGAAAGGTGTATCATTACAGGACCCATTGGGGGTCTCTTGGAAGTTAATAGTATGTGTATTTACTATATAATATAAAAATACAAAGACACATGGTAAGTGTGAAACTAATTAACATAGAGTTCAAACTAAATGAGCTCAGCCCTTTCAATGTTTTATTTTTCCCAGGATGTGGAGAATTGTTTTATGAATGAATTTCAGGGATAATATAAGGGAATATGATTGTGGAGACAAGATGTTGTTGTAGTTTTCACTTTATAATGTAATGTATACTTTATGAATGTATCTAGTTCTTCCAAGGCTACTAAATTAATCGGTATTTTGAGACTTGTTCTTTTTTGATCATACCAATGTTATGTAATAATGCACCGACTCTGTGTAACTGGGGTCTAGGAGTTACATAATTTAATACGTAGTAAAGGATAATATTGTCATTCTATACCTATCATGTGTGATTAATGATATGTTTTACTTTTTTATTGTTAATAATTGTTTATTTTTATATATAAATATTTTATATTCTAAAGTTGATGTTATAGATAAGTTTTATATCTATTTAAATGTTGTTTAAAAAAACATGTGTTTAAATATAAATGTATAAGATTTGATGAGGGAGGTGAATATAGTAGTCCATTATTAATTAATTCTCTATGGACCATGCATGAAGTGAAAAATCCGTATATACAATAACAAATTGGCGTGTTTCAGAATAAAATATAAAAATAATAGAAAGAGTTATGTCTATGATAACGTTATTAGGACATACAAATTGTTTTTGTGGAGATTTATTATTTACTTCTTGTCCCTTCCTTAATAGGTTTCCCACAAAATCGAAGGAATTGAATACATATTATTTATGGGTTGATGAAAAAAATATAAATTATTTATAGGATTGAGGTAGTATTGGATTTTTAAGATTACCTGGTCCAAAAAGTGAAAATTTGGTAAAAATTATAAAGAGAATATAATATGATATTTATAAAATTCAATAACTTATAAATTCATTGATATAGAATAATGTCACTTATTATATTTTAATAAATAAATATATATATATAATCCATATACATAATATATTATGGGTCTATGTTTTGATTGTTTTTATGGTTGGTGCTGAAGTCTCAATTATATTATTAAATAAATGATCTCTTTTTAGTAGATAGTGGTATACCCATTACGTATCCTAAAGGCGCAGGTCCCGGTGGTCTGAATACAAGGCATGAAAGCCAATTTTTTGGCCAAAATTGTAAAGACCTATAAAATTCAAGGGAAATTTTTTCTTAATTTTTTTTTGGGATTTTACAAGAACGCGGTTTTTGAGAGCACTTGATTCCAAGGCCCGGTGTGCCCGGAATTTTTATCCAAAGTTTAGCTTTGGTACGTTCAGTGAACGAACGAGCGGGTTTTCCTAACTCTTGAACCAGTGCTCAGAATCGAATTCCGAGGGCACCGATGAATTCACACCACCGGTAATTTCTTAGGAACACCTTTTTCCGAAGTTGCGTTTAACGCGAGGAGTTGTTATAAATTGTGGAAGTTAAAAATAAAAGTTAGCTAAAATTTTAATTTTTACTAGTTGTTAACCTTTGGGTGGAAGTTGGGTAACAACCCAAGAGATGTTATGAGGGCAGTGGGGCCCACACGAACCCCACCCCTTCATTTTCCCTAACCCCCCTTTACCTCCTTTTAATGAAAACTTTTAATTAAGTGGTTTAAATTCAATTTTTGAATTTTAAAACTTAAGTCATGATAATAAAATAAGAGAAGCACTTATTTTATGTTTGGTTGGACTTGTTGTGTTGAGAGGGGATTGGGAGAAAAAGTTGGGGCTTGAAGATCTTCATCTTCTTCGTCGAAGAATGCGAAGAACATGAAGAACGCACCGATCTCCGATGAAGAACTCTGAATCCCTGGAGATTGACTACGTGACGTCGTGTACCGCTACGCCAACGACCCTATCCTTCCGCGATGCCTTCTTCCGCGACGATAAATTCTGCGATGAACCCTCGCTCAACGAATTCGACGAGGTAGGGGATTTTGTTTTTGTTCGTGAATACTTCCATTGTCGTTATTCATGAAACTTTTCTTCTTGCTATCGAATTACGGGAGGGGGTCGGACCGCACAAACACGGACGACCCTCCTCCCTTGTAAGTTGTGTTGATGTGGTTCGAAGGAATGCGGCGAGGTGCAACGGCCCCACGCAGGATCATACCGTAAGGATGCGTGGCGCCGTCGCGCCGCGCCGGAGAACCTAGAAGGAACCTTGAAGACACCACTACCTGAGCGGGGCCGAGGCGGAGGGGTGCGGCGCCAGCGCGCCGTGCCAGATGGACCAAGGCCGCAGCAGAGGCCGTGGCGGAGCAGAGACCAGCGGCCGGTTCTGGGCCGCCAGTGTCGGAGCAGGGGGACCGGCCCATGCCGGGCCCATGGCGGCAGCAGCCGGTTGGCCGAACCTGGCGAGCCAGTCAGAGGAGGAGTCGGGGTTTATGACCCCTGGCTGGCTGGACAAGAGCCGCCACCATATGGGGTCCGCGGGGGGGGGGGGGGGGGGGGGGGGCAGCCCCCCCCCCCCCCCCCCCCCCCGCACCCCAAACGCTCGTCCGTTTCGGCCGAGCCACCTGGCCAGGGCCAGCGTGCCGGGCCGCGCTGCCATGCCAGGATGGGCCGATCCCAAGTGGGCTGGACCCAGGTCGGGTCGACCCAGTTCAGGCCCACCCAGGGGTTCTCGGGCCGGATCGGTCCGGGCCCGAAACCCCCAATTCCGGACCTCTTAGGTCTTTTGCCCATAACATGGGCTGTGGAACTCCGATCGATGCACTGTCAACTGTGATGCGTTCCTTGGATCGAGTTGGTTGTTTCGATATAGTACACATAAGGTTTAAGAGAACTTTGGGTTCAGCTGGGTTGGTTCGTACACGAAAACACCCTTGCCCTCGGAGCAGAAACACTTATAACATGAGCTCTGGACGTCCAATTGACGTGCCATCGACTTTGATGGATTCCTCTTAGTGAGACAGACTTTTTGGCCAACTCCGCTTGAGGTTTGGATGCAGTTGGAGTACATTCATGTTTTTTTTGACATAAAAACTGACCGGGCCCCTGGGACGAAAAATCCAATAACTCTCAGACCGGGTGTCTGATTGATGCATCGTCTGTGTCGTTGAGTTCCTGTTGACGATATGGAACTTTTGAATACATAAACTCCGGACTATGTGCCATTTGATGTATCATCCCCTCGGCTCGTGGAGCGGATCCACCCGAACGAGTTTGATGTGTGTGGGAACCCTAGAGCTGGCTGTGACTGCGACGACGATGACAATGTTAGATAAATCCTCTGTGGATTCGACGATGAAGACTACAACACTCACCGATCCTTCGTGGGTCAGTGCTACCGATCCTGTGTAGGTCAGATCCTGTGTGGTTCAGCGCTCAGCGGTCCTGTGTGGGCCAGCGCCTATAGATCCTCTATGGGTCTGATCCTATGTGGGTCATTGCGGGGGTCAGTTACCTATCGATCCTTTGTTGGGCATTGCGGGGGTTAGTTCCTATCGATCCTGTGTGGGTCCGACGACTTAGATGAATCTGTGGCTACATCTGATCATCTCTATTGTCAAACGACGTAGAATACCTTTGTGAGATGAATCTTGAATTTTAATCATTATCTTTGATATGATTAACTTCCTTTCTTGTGTGGATTGTGTTGTGCTATCCTATGTGGATGTGATCAAAATTGGGCTCAGATGTTGGAGATGAACTAAAAATGATGACTTAGGTATATGTATGGTCATATACCTAAGTAGTGTCGGATGTTACTTCGTGATTGTTACATTCCTTTGTGGATTTTCCTTTGTGGATTCTAGGAGACCTTCAGGGGTTTCGGGGTCCATATTGAGTAGCTTATACTCACCCCTACATGGGCTATGCTCGCACTACGTTGTGTTGGTTTTAGACGATAGACAGTGCTGATCGTGGTTGAGGGTTGTGGAGCGAGTCGGTACTTGGAGGTGGACCACTGGGCGGGATGTACACGGAACGGACGGCTAGACTAGTAGAGCAGTGGAGACTATCTGTACCCACCCTTCATGTGGGATTTCCAGTGGACAGCTCGACATTGCAGCATTACTTCTTGTTACTATTTTCCCTTTCCAGTTGTACTTACTTTCAGTTTGGGTTTGTATACTGGCCCACTTACTTTTCCGCACTTACTAGTATACCCAGTTATTACTTATTGTTTACTCCTGCTTTCTTACTCTGAGTGTTTGTTTAGTTTACAAAGGCAATGCCTTCCCTTTTATCGGGAATTACTCCTTGGTGCTAGTTGCCAGCCTCTGGCCTATGGAAGGCAGGCTTGGGGTAGTCACGGCACGGGCCCAGAGGATAGGTCGTGAAAAATTGGTATCAAAGGAGTTAGATTCTACCATATAACCCAGGACTCTGATCTATTTCTATTCGAAGCAATAGTGTTAAGAGTATTGAATGTGGTTATCTGTCCAGGGAGTCCAGTGTTGGTGCGGAGGCTGACGTAGCCGTACACCAGGACCATGACTTCTGATTTTCGACATAATGCACGAAAACATTTATTGCATGTGTGTTTCAAGTTTTCTTTTTGATTACATTGTGTCAGCTCACGAGGTATACTATTTGACCATGGCACACTTGTTTCTTTTCAGTATGGCCCCACGACGGTAGCCAGCTAGGGTTCCAAGAGTTGTGCGGGACGACTGCCCACCGAGCGACGAGGCCTATATATAGGTCCCTTTGACAGTACAGGCACCTGCGATACCTCTACCCGCTGAGCCACCGATGCTTACAGCCCCATCCCTGACGATGCATGTCACCATAGTGTACTGCATGTGCTTCAGAATCAGCGACCGCCCAGGTTCCATAGGGAGATGGACACTTAGGCAGCCGGGGATTGGCTGGAGGCAGTTGTACGAGTTTTCAGGTTAGAGAGGACACCAGCTGACCTGATGGTGATCCTCGCAGCGAGCCTCCTGCAGGCAGCAGTAGGCAGATGGTGGAGCTTGGTGCTCCAGGTGCACGACGAGGCATCTCTCCTTTAGATGGACTTTGAGAGACTCTTCCACTCGGAGTTCTTCTTAGCCACCCTCCGTGTGGTGCGCATCCAGGAGCTTCTACAGCTGCGGCATGGCAGCTTGACGGTCGCCCAGTACTCGACGAGATTTAAAGATCTCTCGATCTATTCAACCGACATGGTATGAGACCCATTATTCCTAGCCCATACCATTGAGCAGGGATTGAGGAATGAGATCAGGGAATCACTAATCTCCCTCAGCATTCCGGCACATTTAGGGGTACTGGAGCGAGCACTTTTCATCGAGAGCATTCTTGCGGAGTCTACACTAGTGGCGAGACCTACTGTGGGGCAGCACGTAGCATAGACTTCTGTAGTAGGCAGTCAACGGATGACACATGGGTCCCGGCGGACCAGACCCTGAGGTGGAATACCTTAGGACACTGGCTCAGTGGTGTGGTGTAGACAGCACAGAGCCAGTCTTTCAAGAGGCAGACAGTGCAACGCATGCGGTGGGCTGGGCCACATGGCTCGTGACTGCCCGACCCGCCGTACCGAGAAGCAGAAAACGGTTGAGAGACCACCCAGGAAGAGGAAGAGGGTCGACCGTGGTGGTCCGCAGGAAGTAGGCGGACGAGGCATAGGAGCTGGCCGAGTAACAGGTGGTGGGGACACTTTGAGGCTCTACCACCACCACTAGGAGGCCAACCTCGACCACAGGGAGATGGTAGGAAGAGACAGGAACAACTTCAGGCTACGGAGGCCTACGACCACAGCACGCCCGAGATGATTCGAGGTACTATCTGTGTATATTCCTCCCTTGCTGCAGTTCTAATAGACACAGGAGCGAGTCATTCATTCATAACTGCTGCCCTTTTTCAGAGCTCGGAGATTCTGACAGAGCCGTTGGCTCGATCCATACGGCAAGAGACACCTACGGGAGCAGACTCAGTGATTACGCACTGGTGCCGGTAGTGTGAGGTTACTCTAGGAGGCGAGAGCTTCGGCTGGGATCTTTTTATAGCGGCGTCGAGGCCTTACAACGTCATCCTGGGCATGGATTGATTATCTATAGTCCATGATCATATTCACTGTATTAGGTGCAAGGTGTAGTGTGTACGCACCGACGAGAGCAGGTTCACCTTCACAGGCAATAAGGGAGCCTTCGCAGAACAGTATGGACTTTTGTAGGGGAGAGGACCACCCCTCACTCATCATTTGGCTAGCCTCATCCTAGGAGTAGTTGACGTGCGGAGTCCTGGTTTTCCTGTAGTGGTGGATCAGTATGCTGACGTTTTCCCTGATGACGTTTGAAGACTACCTCCTCGCAGAGAGGTAGTTTTTTATATTGACCTGTACCCTAGGACAACCCTGATATCCCCCCAGCATATCAGATGGAACCCGCCACGCTTTGAGAGCTACGGGTACAGCTGGAGGACTTGCAGGGTAAGGGATTCATCTGACCCAGTGTTTCACCCTGGGCTTCCCCGATATTGTTCACCAAGAAGGCGGATGGGAGGTTGCGACTTTGTGTCGACTATCGTCGCCTGAACCAGGTGACAGTGAGGAACAAGAATCTGCTACCGAGGATTGATGACATCTTCGATCAGCTCAAGGGAGAACGGTGGTTCTCAAAGATAGACCTCAGGTCAGCCTATCATCAGCTCAGAGTTCGGGATGAGGACGTGCAGAAGATGACCTTCAGATGTCGGTATGGCCACTATGAGTTCTTGGTTCTGCCATTTGGTGTAACCAATGCTCCAGCAGTGTTAATGGGCCTCATGAACGGGATCTTTCAGCCTTACCTCGATCGATTTGTCATGGTCTCTGTTGACGACATTTTGATATACTTGACGACAGAGGAGGAGCACGCCTACCACTTATGAGTTGTATTGGACACACTCCAAGAGCACTATCTTTATGGTAATCTCTCGATGTGTTAGTTCTGGATACACGAGTTCCACTTCATGGGACACGTCATATCTGAGGCGGGAGTTGTCGTGGGCCCTACAAAGATCGAGGGTTATCTAGCTTGGGAGCTACCCAGGAGCGTGACGGAGGTGCGGAGTTTCTTGGGATTAGCCAGGTATTACCGGAGATTCGTGCCATACTTTTCCAGATTTTCGGCCCCACTTTCAGCTTTGAAAAATAACGGGAAACCCTTTCTTGTGGACAGACAGATGTCAGCAGAGCTTCCAGAAGATGAGACAGAGATTGACCAGTGCACCTATCATGAGGCTAACAGAGGAGGGATTAGGGTATGTAGTTTACTACGATGCATCAGGGACTAGACTCGGATGTGTCCTGATACAGGAGTGGGCAGTGATCGCCAATGGATCACGTCAGTTGAGGCAGCATGAGCAGAACTATGCTACCCATGACCTGGATTTAGCAGCAGTGGTCTTTTATCTGAATATGTGGCGACAATATCTGAAGGGAGAGCAATTTATAGTCTATTCAGATCACTAGAGTCTCAGGTACATCTTCTCGCAGAAAGACCTAAACATGAGACAGTGGCGATGGCTCGAGTTCCTCTAGGATTATGACTTTGAGATAGTCTATACTCCTGGAAAGGGGAACGTAGTGGTCGATGCCCTCACCAGAAGGACGGACATTGAGCTACTTGGGGAGGTGACAGAGTAGCTAGCCACTTTGCAGATATCCTTCATGGATAGCAATGGAGCATCCATTCTTCAGTCACTCACAGTCACTCCTCCACTACTGCAGCGGGTCAGAGAGGCACATCTTGGGGACACCGACTGTGAGAAGTGGCATGCATAGATATCCTTAGGAAAGGCACCAGATGGTTTCTCTTTAGGAGAAGAGCATGAAGTCTTTTTCAGAGGACGTACCTTGGTAACAGTTGCCTTATAGGAGGAGGTGCTGAGAGAGTTTCACACTTCCCCTTTGGCGGTACATCCTAGAGTGGCGAAGATGTACCAGGATCTCAGACGACAGCATTGGTGGCCAAGCATGAAGAAGGATATGGCTGAGTTCATTTCTCGATGTCTCACCTTCCAGGAGGTGAAGGTAGAGGACCAGGTACCAGCAGGCTTGGTACAGCCCTTGGAGGTCCCAGAGTGGAAGTGGGACGACATATCTATGGACTTCGTGACTGGAATTCCACACTCTTCCAGAGGTCACGACTCCATATGGGTGATTGTCGACCGACTCAACAAGTCGGATCACTTCATACCCATCAGAGAGCATGTCTCAGTGGAGAACTTGGGATGTCTCTATGTTCAGGAGATTGTATGGTTTCATGGTGTTCAATCATCCATAATCTCCGATTGAGATGCTCGCTTTACTTCCCGGCTTTGGAAGGGGTTGCAGGAGGAATTTGGGACGCATCTACGTCTGAGCACCGCCTTTCACCCCCAGACAGATGGTCAGATAGAGAGGACCATTCAGACTCTCGAGGACATGCTCTGCACATGTTTCCTTGACTATGATTGTAGCTGGGAGGACCACCTACCCTTGGTGGAGTTCGCATGCAACAACAGCTACCACTGCACCATCGGGATGGCACAATACTAGGCGTTGTATGACCAACCTTTCAGATCACCTCTGTGCTGGACATACCCTAGGGAGTCAGCACTTGTGGGACATGAGATGGTCCAGGCCATAACAGAGAAGGTCCAGGTCATCCAAGAGTAGATGAGGATAGCTCAGATCTGGCTGAAGTCTTATGCTGACAGGAGGCGGAGGCCACTGGAGTTCAAGGATTGCGACCACGTCTTCTTGCTGGTCTCACCTCGACGGGGATTATGGAGATTTGGCCGAGGTGGAAAGTTGTCTCCACGCATCATCGGACCATTCCAGGTCCTCAGCAAGATTGGCGAAGTGGCTTATCACCATGCTCTACCACCTCAGTTGCACCTGGTGCACGACGTCTTTCACGTATCTCAGCTGAGGAGATACGTGCATAACCTGACGCATATCATTGACCATGGGGAGCTGGACAAAGACGATGGGGCGACTTTTGAAGAGGTCTTAGTGGAGATTTTGGATTTACTGGAGTGGGTCCAATGTGGACGGTCTATTCCTCTAGTGAGAATAAGACGACAACATGGGAACCTCTAAGAGAGCACTTGGAGCGGGAGCCTCGGATGCGTGCACAGTACCAACATTTGTTCCTATAGTTTATGATGTATCTTTACAGGGATGTAAAGCCCTGAGATGGTAGTAATGTAAAGACCCATAAAATTCAAGGGAAACTTTTTCTTAATTTTCTTTGGGAATTTACATGAATGCGGTTTCTGATGGCACTTGATTCTGAGGCCCAGTGTGCCCAGATTTTTTATCCGACGTATATATCTAGTATGTTCAGTGAATGGATGAGTGGGTTTTCCTATCTTTTTAACCGGTGCTCGGAATATAATTCCGAGGGCACTGATGAAATCGCAGTGCCGGTAATTTCTTAGGAACATATTTTTCTGGAGTTCCGTTTAACGGGAGTAGTTGTTAAAAATTGTGGAATTTAAATATAAATGATGAGCTACAATTTTTATTTTTACTAGTGGTTATCCTTTGGGTGGAAGTTTGGTAACCACCCAAGAGAGGTTATAAGGGTGGTGGGGCCCACACGAACCCCACCCCTTCATTTTCCCTAACCCCCCTTAACCTCCTCTTAATGAAAACATTTAATTATGTGGTTTAAATTCAATTTATGAATTTTAAAAATTAATTCATGATAATAAAATAAGTGAAGCACTTATTTTATTTTTGGTTGGACATGGTGTGTTGAGAGGGGATTGGGAGAAAAAGGGGAGGCTTTAAGATCTTCATCTTCTTCGTCAAAGAACGCGAAGAACATGAAGAATGCACTGATCTCCGACAAAGAACACCGAATCCTCGGAGATCGACAACGCGGCGCCATGTACCGTGACGCCAACGACCCTCTCCTTCCACGACGCCTTCTTCCATGATGATAAATTCCGCGACAAACCCTCGATCAATGATTTCGAAGAGGTAGGGTATTTTGTTTTTGTTCGTGAATACTTCCATTGTTGTTCTTCGTGAAACTTTGCCTCTTGCTATCGATTAACGAGAGGGGGCCGGACTGCACAAACACGGGCGACCCTCCTCACTTGTATATTGTGTTGATGCGGTTCGAAGGAATGCATCTCAGTGCAACGACACCACGCGGGATCATACGGCAAGGGTGCGCGGCGCCGTCACGCCGCGCCGGAGAACCTCGATGGAACCTCGAAGACACTGTGGCCCGACCGGGGTCGTGGCGGAGGGGTGCAGCGCCATCGCGTTGTGCTGGACGGACCAAGGCCACAACGGAGCAAGTACCAGTGGCCGGTTCCGGGCCGCCTGCATCGGAGCAGGTGGACGGGCCCATGCCGGTCCCGTGGCGCAGCAGCCGGCTGGCCGGAGCAGGCCGGTCGGTCAGAGGAGGAGTCCGGGGTTACGACTCCTGGCTGGCCGGACAAGAGAGGCCCACCACATGGGGGCTGCGGTTACGAAGAGGCGGGGGGTAGCACCCCCCCTTCACCCCAAATGCTCGGTCGTTTCGGCCGAGCCACCGGGCCAATGCCAGCGCACCGGGTCGTGCCCAGGGCGGGCCAAACCGTGCCCAGGCCGGGCCGTTCAAGCCGGGTCGGGCCATGCCCAAGCGGGCTGGTCCTGGACCCGGGTCGGGAAGACACAGTTCAGGCCGACCCAGGGGGTCTCGCGCCGGATCGGTCCGGGCCCGACACCCCCACTTCCGGACCTCTTCGGTATTTTTACCATAACATGTTCTGCGGACCTCCGATCGACGCACCGTCAGCTGCAATACGATCTTTGGATCAAGATGGTCGTTTCAATATAATACACTCTAGGTTTCAGAGAACATTGGGTTCTTCCTGGTTGGTTCGTACATGAAACCCACCGGACCCTCGGAGAAGAAACACTTATAACTTGAGTTCCGGACGTCCGATTGACGTGCCGTCGACTTTAATGGATTCCACCTAGTGAGACAGACCTTTTTTCTTAATCTGCTTGAGGTTTCGGTGCAGTTGGAGTACGGTCAGGCTGGTTTTGACTTAAAATCCAACCGGGCCCCTGGGACGAAAAAGCCAATAACTCTTAGATCAGGCGTTCGATTGACGCGCTGTCTGTGTCGTTGAGTTCTAGTTGACGATAAAAAACATTTGGATACATCAACTCCAGACTATGTGTCAGTTGATGTATCAGCCCCTTAGCCCGTGGAGCGACCCTCCCGAACGAGCTTGTTGTGTGCGAGAACCCTAGAGCTACCTGCGACTGCGACGACAATGATGACGTGACAGAAATCCTCTGTGGATTGACGAAGATGACTACAACACTCAGCGATCCTACGTGGATTAGTGCTACAAATCCTGTTTGGGTCAAATCCTGTGTGGGTCAGCACTCAGTGGTCTTGTGTGGGCCAGTGCCTACAGATCCTGTGTGGGTCCAATCCTGTGTGGGTCATTGCAGAGGTTAGTTACCTATGGATCCTTTGTGGGTCATTGCGGGGGTTAGTACCTATCGATCATTTGTGGGTCTGATGGATTAGATGAATCAGTGGCTACATTTGATCATCTCTATCATCTTACGAAGAAGTATACATGTGTGATCCGAATCTTGACTTTCAATCATTATATTCAATATGATTGACTTGGTTTCCTGTGTTGATTGTGTTGTTCTATCCTATGTGGACGTGATCGAACTTCGACTCGGATGTTGGAGCCGAACTAGAATTGATGACTTTGGTATATGTATGGTAATATACCTAAGTAGTGTCGGATTTTACTTCGTGATTGTTACTTTACTTTGTGGATTATACTTTGTGGATTCTGGGAGACCTTCAGGGGTCTCGGGGACCCTACTGAGTAGCTTATACTCACCCCTGCACGGGCTATGCCCGCCCTACGTTGTGTTGGTTGCAGACGACGGACAACACTGATCCTGGTTGAGGCTTGTGGAGCGAGTCGGTACTTGGGGGTGGACCACTGGGTGGGACGTACACGGAACAGACGGCTAGACCCGTGGAGCTGTGGAGACTATATGTACCCACCCTTCAGGTGGGACTTACAGTGGACGGATCGACATTGTGGATTTACTTTATGTTTCTGTTTTTCCTTTCTAATTGTACTTTAATTTCAGTTTGGTTTTGTATACTGGCCCACATACTTTTCCGCACTTACTATTGTACACAGTTATTACTTAGTATTTACTTTTTCTTGCTTACTCTGAGTTTTTTTTACTTTACAAAGGCAATGCCTTCCTTTTTATCGGGAATTATGCCATGGTGCTAGTTGCCAACCCCTGGACTATGGAAGGCGGGCCTGGGGTAGTCACAACACGGGCCCCGAGGACGGGTCATGACAAAAATGGCCCTTCGCTGAATAGTATTGAAACATTTCCCAGTATACTAAAGTACATTCTATAGTACTTCTACCACTATAGTTTCTACTATATTACCCTATACAACTGCAATACCACCACTTCTACTGTTCCACTACTACTACTGTACTACTATAGTACCCTACTATAGTACTCATTAATTCCTACCCTACCTGGATTCAACCCTGGGACTTTTGGATGCCATGAAAGATCCTCTACCACTTGGGTAAATGCTCATTAGAAGAGTCTATGTTTAGCTATTAACCTAAGAAATTAAAAAAATGTAATTTAGGTAAAATAATATAGGTTCTCAAGAATATATAGCTGAGGGAAAAAATTAGATATCAATAACATATGCATCTGAATTCTATATATTCCCGTTGAAAGGAAAAAGTGATTATACTTTTACTCAAACACCAGTCTTGGTTAAGACAAAGTCAGAAAAGAAATCATGTTGGTTATGCCATCTTCCGGTGAATCTTTTTGGAATGATTTTATAAAAGATGAAATATAATATATAAACACAAAAAGTAATTTTATGTTACGTGTTTCACCTCAATTTCCCAAAAATATATGTTTTAATATAGTATATAGAAAAAAGGAATGTCAATGGTACAATTAAAAAAATTAATTTCATATTGGTTGCCAAAGTGATTACTCAAATAGAATTAAATGTTTATTTCAACACCAATTCTCCCATTATGTGGAATGAATATGTTGTAAATATTATTTACTGATCTTTAATATATATTTATAAATTCCCTAAATAAATGTAATTGAAACATTATTTAATTTTGAATTTTTTGAAGAACTATATTTGTGACAACAGGATGGATTCATAATACATATGAATTTAATTAAAATATAAAAAATTCATGGTTTCTATATGGTTAAAAATAAGATCCGAAATAGTGGTGTCAAATTTAATTAATTGATTGATTAAATATATTTTTAGTTAAACATAGTGATAAATGTGTTCGTATAATGTTTCATAATAATTTTTTCATGTTATTTAATTATATTTTGATGACATGACTAAATTTTTAATTACTATGAATCAAATAAATGTGGTTATGTTCATTTTATCAAGATACGTGGATTTGAAATCATTCGATGAAGCATTTATTTTGGAAATCATAATTTTCATAAATGTAAATTTTATTCTTATTAATAAATCTCATAATAATGAAAATGTCATAAAGTGGATTGAACAATTCTACTTTTCAAAAATTTCTTCCCCTGTATGCTTTTGTGTTGAAGATACTACAAAATCATGGTATGAATGTTTTGAAATTAAAATATCTATTATTGGATAGGTATTTCATTGATTTCATTACTTGTAAAAGACGCTCAATTGTTTTTTAATAACTGAGTAGGTATATGATTAATAAATGTAATGCATAATGGGATGTGGTAAATAAAGTCCTCATGAATATAGGTTGTATTATTGATTATTATATTTTTAATTGTGGATACCCAAGGTTATTATAATTATTTTTTAATATGAAATGGATAAAAAATATGGAGGATCACTCTTATATGACTTTTTTTATTTTATACACATATAGGTGGAGTAAAGTATCCAGGTTAAAAGATACAAAGTTGTATAATTGACACAAAAAGGGTTCTAAATGTGTTTTTTTGAAAGCAGTTGTAAATGAAGTGAAATATATTGGAAATGTTTTATCAGATCTACTATTGTGTCAAATGTTCATGTCCCTACTTTGTATGCACTATGGTAGTCATGTGACCCAGACTAGTACATATTGTCATACATATTATGGAAAATCAATACACATTGTCCGAAAATATTTCTATATGTGGTAGTTTATTCAATATAGTTTCAAAATTGTGTACATTTTTAGATCAATGTATAATTTGGTGGACCCACTAACAATTGGAAATTCAATGGAGTTGTTATATAAAATATAATTAGTGATGGGTTTATAGTCAAAATCAATAATTCATGAATTATAAGACATAAATTTAACATTTTATGACATTTAATATATATGTTAAATATATTAAATTCTATCATATATGGGATGGAAACACCAATGGTATTGTATATATCATGAAATTGGTGTTTGGTTCCCCTGAGTAATGAAATGGTGAACTTAAAAATCATAATAAACCATGGAATTAAAACATGTTTTGAAACATGAAATAATCTGAGTTCACCTAGATTCTCCTAAAAACATATGACTTTATATATCAATAATTTATGAAAATTTAATTGAAACATGCGTATAGTGTTGTCTCAAACTCGAATAACAACTAAGGAATCTGAATTGTAATGTGATGGAAGAATCTGGGTGATAAATCGAGTTACAAGTTCAAGAAATCATCTACCAGTTTCCCTATTAAACATTGATTTTTGTCTACTAAATAAAGTCTCAAATGATGAGATTCTTTTACTTATTCATGTTATTTCAAAAATATTGTGATACCTTTTTTTCCTAAAGTATTTTAAAATAATATAAAAATGGTTGGAATTATTAGATATTACTATTTTAGAAAAAATAATTTCACTTATTTTAAAGTGGAAGGGTATTTTTGGAATCCCACATTAAAAAATGGGACATAATAGACTTCTAATGTTTTAGGTGGAAATTTTTTAAAACTGTAATTTGTGATCTGGTTCACATATTTGATCAGATGTCATCCGACAAACATTATTGAATATGGAAGTAGCATGTCTTTCTAGGAATTGTATCTACCAAATAATATGGGGTATGAGGCCTTATCATAGAGAGTTAATTCATGAAAATAAAAAGGAGTCCCTGTTGAATGTAGAAATAAAATCCAACCATTACCAACTATATTGATCATTCATAGAAATTTATACCCCTCTAAAATGCATCAACAAGTATCAGAATAAATTTATTGGTCTGAAAAATGAAGATAGTTTTATTAAAATATTGTATTTTATGTATAATCAGGGAATACTCTTTAAAAAGTACATGATTAGTTTTTTTAAATCCATTATAACCTAATTATGATTAATCAGAAATACAATGTACTATAGATTGGTTGTTGGATAATATGCTATTAAAGATGTAGATAATTTATCTGGACTCATTGAGGTCATTTTACAACAATCTCATGTAAAAACCATATATTTTCCTCACCAATATCGAAAAAATAAAACATTTAACAAAATCCAAACCTAGATTCATTTGGAAACTAGAAAATACCCATTTAAAACATTATATTCATAGTGAAAACATATGTTCTCCATCCCAATCCAAAATATTTAATTGAGTCTACCCAACTAGATATGAAAAATAATTCATAGATTAAAATAATTATCTTTCTCATATGAAGAGTGGGAGGAATGGAAATTCTTTTCCACAATCCCTCTCACTTAATAAAATGCCATTGTATTGTTTAACATTAGTATAAAACTATCTATAAATGGTTGTAACTCATAAATTGTCAAAGATTCTAATAATCACCCACACCCAACTCTTATTATCCAAAATATTATTCCCTTATATCCTCTTCTAATGAATATGAAGACCTTTATTACTCATAATGCACATGGTGTCTTGTTGTTGGTCAGGGTTGATGTAGTGCGATATATAACGAATTGGGAGGTGGTGGGTTATTTTTAAGAAGTTTTATGAGTTTTCAAGGGGTAATATTTTTAGAAAGAAAGATGGTTGACAATAAATTAGGTGGAATACCCATGGCATGGTGGCTATGGTGTTTCTTTGCAATAAAATATTACTGTTTCACTTTATCAGATCAATTGGTTTGGTGGATTCAATGAAAGATTTGCCTATAATATTACGGGTTCAGTATGTGGGATATGACTTATTGGAGGGCCAAAGTAAACTGATCAACTAGGATAGCCTACCAACTAGTCTCCCTATAGGTTTCATTAGGTATGTTTGTTGAAACTACATTAAATAATTTTGTATTCATTATCAATATGGATAATGGTTTTTCTAATGATATAAATAAACTATTGAGTTAAAAAAATTGAATATAAAAATATTTTTATTGTATGTTGATGATATTAATATAGTTTAAGATATTAATAATGGTGTCACATTATATTTAGATATGTGTACTAGGATTAATAAATAGTAAGAATAATTATGTGGTCCTTTTTTCAATGTTTATGAAGTACATATATGGTATCTCATGTATGAATGAATATGTAAACTACTTCCACATAGAGTGAGTTCTTACATTAGAATTTTTTTGAAGAACATATCACATGGAAGATACCTTTGGAATAAGTTCTTACGAAAATTATTATTTCATGAAGGATATTATATTTGGTTTGAATATATGATTATGATGTTTTTGTGTATGTATAGATAATGGAAATATTATGTATACATATAGAATAAAATTTGAATATAATTTTACAACATTCATATTTTTCAGAAGATATGACAAGTTATATGGAGTGTTTATGTAGTGGTATATTTTATATCTATGATAAAATAGTGAAATATAGATTAGGTTATAAGAATAAATATCATAAATTATTTATAATGTTGTTTTGGGATAATAAGTTTCAATATAAATGATTAAATAGTGTTTTTAATGTAAATATAATTTCATTATATGTATACATATTGAATCTTTTAGAAAACATTCATTACCACATCCTTGTGTTTTTCTTGTTTCAAAAAATATATTTCCCATAGAAATTCACTTAGACGATTCCTAAATAAGATTTTGAGGTGAGTTAGGAAAAATATTATCATTGATATGCTTCATGACTATTTTTATAAAGCATATCCTTTAGAAAATATTATATTAATTATTCAGGTTTATTAAAAGATGTTCCATATTGATTTGAATTATCCAAGAATATATAAATGAGTTATTGAGTTGTTTTATAAATGTTGGTGAAAGTATAATTTTTAAAATAATTAGATAATTTTGGATAAGAGCTTTATAAATTACATGCTTATACAAATAATTAAGATATTTTGTTACTAATTCACTAGAAATTGGATAAAGAAAACATATTTTACAAATATGTAATATGTTGGAAGAACATAAACTATGATTCCATGTAACAAAGGAAAATATAAACAAGTACACTGAGTCATGTGATATTAATTCTAGTGAAATAATGAAAAACATTTGTTAATTGCATTATTTAATACATTCCTAGAGTATAAATTGGATAAATTCATGAGGATTATTAATTTATTCAAGATATTTCATTTCATCCATTACATTTTTTCCATGTTTACTTAATAAATTTTAAATGGAAAATATTATATACATGATACATAATAAGTGTTCAATGCATATGTAAGAATAATGATAATTGTATAATGTATACCTATAATGAAAACACCATATGTATTATTCATAATTAAAATGGTGGAATAAATATATGTTACTTGTAGTGGAATAATGGAATAAGGATTAATGGAAATATCATATTAATTTCATAGGATGTTCAAATATCAAGAATGATACATACGAATTTATTCTTAATATTAGAGTCATGTCTGATTGAAATTTTGTGACATTTCTAGAAAATTAATTACAATGATGTTATGTTATTAGAATTTGATATAAAAATATTAATTATTTTTGTAATTATTATTTAATTCATTTGAGGATAATATTTATGGAACATAATGTTAATATATACTAGGAAGAGGAATACTATATTTTAAAACCAAATAACGAGAAAATTAACCCAAAAATGGATGTGACATTTTTTATGTAGTTATTCCAGAAGGAAAATTCCATAACACAATGTACTGTAATGAAGAGATATTTCACGAGTTGTTTTCACTATAATATCAGGATCTAGTACAATGTCATGTTTGTTGCACATCTCCATGAATTTATAATGGTATAATTACATATTATTTTTTAGGGGTTTAACTATGTAAGAGGGATTATAATATTTTTGATTAGAAAATGGGGTAATATACTCAACTCAACAAGGAATCAAAAATAGAGGATATCCATAAATAGTTTTGAAGAGACATAGAGTATGAATATATTGGATGTTTTGAAGATAAAAATTTAAAGAGATTTAATGTGTCGGGAATTATATACATATTATTCATTTTGTATTTGAATATATGTTTTTATATTATAATAATAATATGATATTAATGAAACATTGTTTACATCATTTATATTTTTATGAGGTTAATTAAATATGTAATTTAAAATATACTAAATTTGTCCAACATAATTTTCTTATAGATGCTATGGAGAGATCCAATATTACAGGATGAGTTCACCTCTATGTATTGAATTAAAATACCATGAAAAATAAAAATATAGTAACATGTATAAGCTTTTATTTAATGAAAAATAAACTGATGAAGAATATTACTAAATTAATTCATGTGATATTTCTATATCATAATGACAAAATCAAACTATTCACATCTATTACAATGATAGTGACAACCATAATGAATGTTTTGTAGTTAATATAGTCTTTGATATTTATATAATCTGGGGATGGATATAATATCTTATTGATTCTTGAGAAGGTATTTTCACACCTGTTTATCATTGTTCATGTGATCCAATTCTATATATGGTGGCTTCCAATGTTTGAAAAAAAAATTTCCCATATAAATGCCTCATCATTGACAATATTTTTATAGGTTTATGGTCATACTATTTTTTCTATGTTGAAAAAAATAAGAACTGTTTGTGACTATAATTAAAACTATATCACACGAGTAACATATTCATTAACATTTAAGGTAAACCTCATTTATAAATTCTTGTATTCCATATTATTTTATGTCCTTCATATTAAATTTCTTGTACATCATAAAGTAATTTAATATATATTATTCATTTATTTAATGTGTAAAAAGGGAAAATGGGATAATGTTTACATGAAAAAAAACATTGCTTAGCCCCCTCCCTCTCATTATTGGGAATTTCAGAATTAGTACTAACAATTTGAATTAGAATGATATTCCACCTTTGATAGAATTCCAAAAGATCCAAATAGAATATATATTTTTATATATTTAAAAATGTGTTTTTTATTTTCAAATTTGATGAATCGTGTGGTTTGTATATTAATAGTATAGTGGAAGATAAATCTTTGAAAATCTAAATATCTATATGAAAATAGATGAAATTAAATTGATAAAACACTCATCAATGAAATTAGAGAACAATGACCATTCTAATGGTATATAATATAAAAAATGTTCATCATTTTATGTCTATCTATATTTTTCTCGTTGGATAAACTATTCAGGAGAAGACACCCCTCTAATACCGTCATGTAGAATATTTATTTTCTACATATTATCACATTGATGATAATAAAAATGTATTGATGAGAAATTTATAGTGGATGAATCAGTTACCAAGAATATATAATACAATTCTACCATAGGAAGCTCAATAACCTCACATGGATTTTTTATAATATAAATATCATGGTAAAACTTTTCTATAGGAGAACAAATGACTAGTGTTAAAGATCAATATTTTTAGGATTCAAAATATAAATTAATTGTGAAATTGTAGGATATTTTTTATAATTCTACTAGTTAAATATTTGTATCATCTATGGATACTTTAAGTTTATATCGGATGATATAACCAAATATTATAATTTTACAATTTTTTTTGAAAAATCTCTAGAATAATGTGTCCTAATGAGTGCAACAATTTCAAAATATATAAGATACTTATATTATATTATTATTTTGATTGAAGAAATATATTTTTTTTGTTTTGATAATGAGAGTATCGTTGCAATTCATGAGAGGTAACTGTTCTAGAAAAGTTTTGAAGAAAGATCCATGAAAAGGAAAAAACCATGAAGATAAGTATTATTATGATGAATGGATAATTAGAAATAAAATTAAAGGGAATAATATAAAATTGATATGATTACTAGGATATGATTAAAATGAATGGGGAACATGAGAATCCAGTTGAGAATAAAAAATGGAATTAGAAGATAAATGAACTTCATCGAATGATAATAAAATTATCCATAATATAAAATGATAATAATTAGAATAGAATCAATAAAGATTTAAATTGTTCAATATGTGGCCCCAAAAACAATAAGATGAATACATACATCCATAAAAAATTACAATAAAGATTTTTTTTAATATTTCTTATATTACATGGAAAGGAAACTCTATGATAATATAATTATCTATTCCAAGTAGATTACAAGAATGTTTTACTATTTATCTTAGTAAATAACTAATATGCTATATTTTTTTATGACACGTGTAGATTTAAAATAAGAATCTGTTCAAATATTTTTAATGAAAATCAATGAGGAATAAAACACTACACTTATTTAGTATTAATGAAAGTTTAATTAAACTCATTCTCCCATGGAATAAAATTTTAAAGATGAAAATAATAAAAAAATGATATCAAGTGAATCAGGATTGGTTATTGTGAAATCTAAAAGTTAATTTTTTTGGTCATTTTATATGTCATATTTGGGAATATGGATATTGAAAAGTGGAATAATATTTCAACTTATTTATATAAAATTAATTCTACATAAATGTTTACTATGTTTGAGATTCTATAGATTCCATATATGAAAGATAATAATAATACTATTTCTATCATATTTAAATTCAATAGGATTATTTTTTGATCTAGAAAATGATATCGTCATAAAATTATAGTATTACTTTCAATTTCAATAATGAATGATAAAGAATTTTTTTTGTATGAAATACTGTTGGTTGAATGAAATTTATCATATGGGAAAAAATGGAGATTGTTATTTTAAACAACCACATAATGTAAAATGGTAATTTTCACCAAAAAATGACAAAGGATTATTTATTGTGAAAAATGGATATATTATAGACTCTTTAAAACAATCCCCAATAAATTATTTTCATAGAATATTATTGAGAATATTGGAATATTAGTTCAATAAAGAAATAAAAGATATAGTGTTTGGGGGGGACTTCCGAATACCCCATGAAAATTCGATGAATGAAAATAATATTTCTAATGAATGAAAGATCATTGGGATAGTACAATTAGAATATGGAATGAATATGGATAAATCATAAGAAAAATAATTATTTATAATAAGAAAAAGTACACATATTAATAACGTTATTTTGATGAGATTTTTTTCAAGAAATTATGACCTAGGGTCTCATTTGGAATTGTATGGAAGGTGGATATATGTTGGATACATATCAATGATTTATTTTATCCAGATACTATCCCATGTTAGTATACTAAAGAAGATGAATCTATAAATGAATAATACAAGTTATTAGGTGGTAAATACAAGTAAAATATCCCACAAAAATAAGGTGATATAGATTAAAAGATATCATTGATGTGAATTGATTAAAAAATGGAAAATCAAATTAAATGAACAAATATGTTACTAAAATATTTATATGTAATATAAAAAGTGAATATATTTTGAAAAATAATCTAAGATACTATTCTTTTTAGGGAGAAAATATGCCCCCCAGTTCCAATATATTTTTATGTTTTATTTGTTTTCATTATTCCTATAAAATTTGACGTGATTACCATTATCATGGGGAAACTAATGAAAATTTGTTTGATGAAAAATAAATCATATAAAAGAAAATATATTTTCATTGATCTTATTTTATGATATAATTATGTAATATTTAATAGGAGGGTCTACCATGATGTAAATTATAGAGTGTATCCATAAGGGGGATACAAATAGTGGTTATTTTTTTCTATATAGCTTCCATGATATCAATTTAATGTAAAAAATGATATTTATAATATGTACTCAATCATTGTTTTTAATATTATATGAATGTATATTATCATATACATATTTTTCGAAATTAATAAATTTTATTATCAATATATATTAATTTATCTAAACAATGACATGTAAAATTATTTTTTGTTCAAAATATTATTTGAAAAATTTAAATCCTATAAATTAGATTTATATTCTTTTAACCTATGGTTTAATATGAGTGTATGAATATAAGGTTATAATTCTAAACTGATTATATTTATCATGAAAAATTAATTTTTCCATCATATAAATATTTATAAAACTATTGAGAATATTATTATTTGGCTATAAATCTATTGGTTTTATTTACTAATTCTATAATAGAATGCATTTTTTCAAGATTAAACCCTCTCGTTTTCTACACCATACATGGATATCATTGAGTTATAGAGGAATAATTAATTACACATTACATATGATAAAATTGATAAGATCCTCTCTTAAGTCTATTTTTATTTATTATCTACAATGGGTACTGAAAAGAATTGATGCATGAGATGTGATATTTATGAAATATTGAAATTCATTTTCATTCTTGAGTATTGAAAATACATCAAAAGTGATAGATTTATAAACCAAAATTGGTTTGGGTTTTATTTATTAACAATTTCATTTAAGGATTAAATAATAATTTCATTATATATTGGATAATAAAAACATTGATAATAGATAGAGTTCACATGCATTTTGATGAGATGAATGGTGTTGAATTTCCCATGAATAGTGTCAGTTTTTTTGGGAGAATTGTATAACGATTGAAGACACAAATTGAGTATTTATAAATGAGTTATTTAATATATTTAAAATTTTTAGAATATAAAAAGAAATTGTATTCCTAATGGATGTATGTTTTTTCCACTTAATTTGATTTTCTCCATGTGTAATTCTGTTCAAAATCCAATCACATGGTAGAAATATTTTGCATATGTTTCATCCGACATTAATATTGAATAAAGGATATTATACATGATCTCATTAGATGAAAATGAATTTGATGATGAGAGTTAGTGAATAGAAACATTTTACATAATTTTATAACAAAATTCTCTTATAATATTTCTACATTCGCATGTTTTGTAAGAGCTAAAAAGTTACATGTTGTTTTTATTCAGGATGATATTTATTCTTAATGAATAATCTATAAAAAATATATAAGGGAGTGAGATTAAGATAAATCATTGATTTTTTTTAAAATTAATTGTGGACAATATATTTAATTATATTTATTTAAATATAGTTTCATGGGGTTTTTTTATTAGATTCCATGTCACTATGATGAAGAATGTAATTCAGTGTAAAGTAACATCTTTTTCCTTATCATTCTAGACTATGTTTTCCTATATTAATGTACACTTATATGGGTCCATGGGAATATTAATAGTTCATATAGGCAATTCATTATCATTTATATACATAGTGAACTATTTATATATTTCATAACAATTGGAAAACATGATGATAATTATTGATGTTAATTTGAATATATTCCAAGGTGATTTGATGTCTCTAAGAATTCATTAAAGAGTTTTCGAGATTATTTTTGTTGGATTTAAGAATTGTATTTTTTGTTTAATTTGAAAATTTGACAATCATATTGTATATTTAACATTTTAATATAGATTAATATAATGTTTAATAGGGTACTCAATAGAAATTATAAGGGTAAAACTAATCATACTAATATATAAATTTATTTAATGATATAAAATATCTTTTTTCTATGATATTGAAAAATGAGACAAATTATATAACCTTACAAATGTTTTTTTGGAGAAATTATATATATTTAATATATTTAAAAGGATACTTATAATTTTTAAATGAGTGGATATTTTACATATTAATGAGGTTGAATGATATATTTTTTATTTTTAACTTTATATGTTACATTTTTTACATGTTTTTAATAGAATAAAATAATGGAAATAATTATTACACATGATATATGAGTAATTTATTCAACATTTCAAAAAACATTTATAAAAGAAAACATCATTTTATTATGTGTAATAATATTGGAAGAATAGGTAATATTCTCTCTAAAAGTGCAAGAATTGGGAAATGAAAAGTGATATGAGCTTTTTATTTTAATGGTGAATAAATCTCTTGACTGATACAAAATAAGTTATACTTATTACATGAGTTCTATCAGTTGGATATTTTTAGGCATTTATGGAGATTTTTTTATGATGATCTAATCTATTCCAAATTGTTTAAATTTATTTATATTCCTATTTATATGATTTAGCCCACTTTTTAAACAAAAACATATGAATGTTAACCAAGGTACATATTATGTAGAGTAAACAATGATTAAATGATATGTAAAGAGATGAAAAATTTAAATTTAGATATGATATGTTGTTATGATTTTGCACTACAAGGATGGTTGTATTTTACACCACAAAAATAATAATCGATTTTTTGCAAGAATGTTAGCCCACAACTTAATGATCCATAAATATGATCGTTTTTCTAAATGTCTATTTGTATTAAATATGGAATAATAGCATTAATATTTTATGGACTATTAATTGAGAATTAAGTGTAAATGTAATTATAAATATCGTGTTTATTGAGTCACATATATCATTATAAATAAATAAATAAATAAAGTCTATACATGATTGATTTTGAAGGAAAATAAAAAATGAATACATTTAGGATTTGATTGTCCAATTTTTGGAGATTCAATGTTTCCATAGTTGTTGGAATAATATTCATATGGATTCTAAATATATATTTTGAAAATAAGTGGAATATAATTTTGTATATTTTATGTTTCTATCATCTGAGTGAATACTCTTGAAAGATCCATTATCCTATGATTATTTTTATGTCAAAGCTATAGAGAGTAAAAAAATTATAGAAATGGTCCATCATTATGAAATGAAGAGGAAGATGATGAATATGTAGAAAAAAAGAGTATATGATTCAAGATATGATAAAGAACATAAATGGTATAAAATATGTCTTGATAATTATAACCCATTCAATTTCTATATCATAAGGGATGAAGATAATGATTCCAATATATTTTGATAATTATGATAATTCTCAAAATTGTAATGCTTTTTATGGAGTATATGAGTTTTTTAGTAACTATGAAATAAAAATAATTATTATTGAGTACATAGGATACTTGTTATTACCTATTAATCATTATTTAAGTGGTGAAAATATGAATACCATATTTTATAGTGGGATACTAGGATGATTAAAAAGATGAAAAAAATATGTCTATTCCCTCATTAATCTCTTTTTAGTTTATGAAATTAATATTTTAAGGTCATAACATTTCCTGGGTTCTATCATGATAATAAAATAGTAACTATGTAGAATAATGATATTAATAATGAATCATTAGGTATGTAATAATCCACATTATGTTTAAACATCATTAAATAATTCATGTGTATTTTATTTAGTCCTTATAAAGTAAATTCACGTTGGATAATGGTAATGTGATAGTGATAGATCCATTCAGTGAATAAGTATACATTTAAAAATTGAAAAATTTAATTAGTGTAAAATTCCTCATCCCAGATTCAACCCCAACTAGTTTTGGGAATATCCCATGTGGTCATACTAGTATGGATATGGTCCGCAGGCGGAAATTGTCATATGTGTAAGAATAGAATTTAATACAGTGGACTAACAAGGAAACATAATCTTCACTAGTGCTCCTTAACCTAGCCCATATGAGAGGTTTGAACAAAACCACACACGTGCTCCCCTTCTCATTCGTAGGTTAACATGTTCCATGGAGGAAAATTATACCCCCTTTTTTGTATCACCATGTTGTATAACCAATGGGGGCCAATATTGTAATGTTCAGATAATTTTATACATTTTTTACATTTTAACCCTATAATAAGAATTTGATAACTATGATGTCCATTCGAATAATTTTTCATTATAGAAATAAATTGGGTTATATTTGTAATGAAAAGAAAACTATTATTAATCATTTTGAGTATATTTATTTAATATAATAAATATAATAGATGACTAGGTTTGGGTATGATGAACAATGTATATGTTTGGTTCAATGCTCCCCTAGTGAAATACTAATGATAGAGAATGGTTCCATTACATAGCTATGGGGTTTAGTACCACACATTTACCTTTTTATTGGTTTCTCAATAGTATTAATTTGGATGGTTATACCTTAATCCTTATTTCTATGAAAAATCATGATTCCCCCACAAAAATATTTTGGTAAAGAAATACCTCAAAAAGTGATCATGGGTACCCATTAATTAATGTCACTAGGCTCTAGATTGATTATATTTACCAAATATTTCATAATATCCTACACTGTGGTCATAAATCCTAAATTGATACACATACCATGATGAGAGATGAGTCCAAAACAACAAATTTAGTGAGATTTATTGGTTTCATGAAGCTGGATTTTTTTTGATATTAAGGTTCATCTAAAAAATTACATTCTATAGGTAACATATAGAATAATACCATTGTTTATTTAGGTATTGAATTTTATGACATCACTATAACTATAATTCACGTATTTTGAAACGAATATTTTGGTATTCCAATGTAATTCACTATTTTAGGATATTGAGTTAACCTATATTTCATCCACCTTATTTTTTTGTTGGGATTCACAACTAGTTATGTTTTTAATCAACCTAATATTGGTGTATCACCAACACATGATGTATTCTATATGAATGGTGAATATATTTTGGGTGATAAAATTAGCCATGGGGTTGATAGGTATGGATCTTTTTTATTCATGGTGGTGATATTCATTGATGGTATTTTGTTGGATGTCTATTTGACAATGTGTTTGTTTTCATATTTATTTTGTAGGTTTTTAGGATATTAGGATTTTTTTATAGATTATTTCTATATTTTTCTAGGATGTTGAGGATATATTGTTCTTATCAATTTCATATTATTATATAATTATTTTTATGTCCTGTGAAGAAATTTTAATATTCTATGATAGAAACTCATGTATTTTATGTTTTCATTAGGCTATGTCATCCCATGTATGTGAATGTTATTTTTAGTATCAGGCACAATCCAAAAACATAGTTGATGTGGTAATATGGTGAAACACTCAGCTAACGGCTATTCTAAATGCCCCCAGTTGGGTGGATCATGAAAGAGTGGTGTCAATTTGAGTTATATAATCCTTGGACTAGTTTTCAGAGTATTATGTGTTGTTATTTTTTAGGAATATATAGGAATCTACAATGTAGACTTGAGTAAAAAATTTAGATCATTGATCCCATTATAGTTTTGGGTGGAATAAGTATTCTCTAACAAGGAATATGATAATATTTTACTCAATTTATAACCATAAGGAATCCATTAAATATTATATTTAAGAAGATCTATAACTAACTGAAAACCCCATGTATTTTTTGAAGTTTTTGTATTTTTTCAAATATGCATATGAGAATGTTATTGATAACTATTTAAAGGTGGAGTTGTTGATTGTCTATGTATGAATTTTGATGATATGATTTATGGTGGAAGAATTAGTTTAAATTGGAATGCATACTTATTTTTGGTTCGGTGGATTGAATTGTTATTTAGAATTTTTCTTTGTTTTGAATATAAAAGATTCATTTTTAGTGGCAGTTAACCATTATTTGATGAGTTAATGAAGATGAAAAATCAATCTCAAAATGTTTCTGGAACACATATTTACATAAGATTAATCACATACTAATGTTATAAATAATTTAATATATAATATTATATTGGGCCCTAAAAGATGAATATATGAATATAGAAGATATTAGAATCTATAGATAATCCGTTTTGAGAAATGGATGTTTCTTTAAAGTATGTTTATGTGCTTAAATCCAATAAAATCATTGGTTCAAAATAATTATTCACAATGATCCAATCCCCATTATATAAAATTTGAGATTTAAAATGATATGTAAGTGAAAACAAAACATGTAGAATTTATATCTTCTTGTGGAATAGAATATAATATAGAAATGAATTTATAAGACAAAATCAAAATGTTTTTTGTAAAATTTTTAAATGTCACAATTATCAGTGTGTATTGATATTAAAGTGGGCTTCAGTCATAGATAATTGAGAAACTCTTGTGTTAGTCCACTATGTAATTCAATAAATTTTGAGACTAAAAGTAAATCTATTATATCAATTGATAGGATAAAGGTAAAATCAATGGAGACTAGAAACGAAAAATATATGTATATGTTAATAATAATGTTGTTCTATATGTTATGTTAATGAACACATAAAGATGAAATTTTGAGAAGAAAATGTGATAAATGAATTTATGAGAAGTGGTTGGAACCAAGTGGAATTTAAATGATCAATTTTTTGGCTGCATAAAATTTATATACATAAGGGATAGTGATCTGGGGTATGATTCAAAATTCTTGGTTACTAGAGTAAGGAATAATTTTAGATTGGTTATCAAAAAATAAACTCACGAACGTTGTCTGATTCACCGAGAGTGATGAAAAATTATAGTGATGTATGGATATTTATTAGACAAAGCATAAGAGATTGATTCTTGATATTGATGGTTGAGATATATTTTGGTAGAGATTTTCCAGATGTACTATATATACGTGTATGACATCAAAATAGATTAAATGATACAGTATATAATATTTTTAAAATTAAAAATCTTCAATAAATCTCACATAACAATTATCTAGATTAAAAAATACATTTAAGAAGTTGACACATTACTCATAATGTAAATACATTGAGTTTTATATCATGATCATAGTTTTGATTTTTTGGATTATTGGGGGATATTGATCTAATGTTGAATATGATGAATTCATTGTCAGGATGTAATTTTTTGGAGAATTAAACGGGACATAACTAACACTAAGTTAATGTGTTAGTCAATTTATGATTCCAATAAATCTAGTAGTTTTATGTATGGATAGAAATATAAATGGGGTGCGGGGTTATGGATCATAATTATAATTTTTTGACTAATGATATTATGAGAAGATTACCAACATGTTCCTGAAATTTCATTGAGTCGTTGTGGATGAGTAGGGATTCTAGAAATCATAACGTTAAAGAACAAGTTTTTAAAATATAGATGATATCAAAGTGATGCTCCATATTTTTTTTACAAAAATTTTCATTGTAGACAGTGAATTTTTAGATGATGATATTAAGGGTCAGTGTGAATTATGATAATTATAATGACATTGATATAAATCATATATTCTTTCTAGAAAAACTGAATGCAGAAAAATATTATTCTGGCTCCATTTTTTGGTAACCATTTAATTTGGTGGAAAATTCTATAAACAATCTTCATAAAAAACATGTTTTTGAAAAGACTAATTTAAAAGGATGATTCATTCCCATACCATATATAATTTATATATATATTGTTGGTATAATTTCTATCTCAAAATCCAACCAAACACAACAACAATTTATTCTCCCAAATTTAGGGAAAAACTTATAATAATTGATAGTTCATTTTGTAATTTTCTATTTCTATATCACATGGGTATGGATGAGATATAAATTTATATAGTACTGAGAGTCTAATGATTCAAATATTATTATTTAAAAAAAATAATTTTTAATTTAGTACCTCTGATTTTACCCCATATTATGGGTGTATCATATTCCATGTAACATTATGTTGTATAGTAGAAACACATGTTTCAAATAAAATATCATTACATTTATGAGAATGATCAATATAATGTTATTTATCTATATAGAAAATAAAATATTAAATGAAAAATGTTCTCAGGGATAGAAGAATAAAATGATTCATTTTCTTGTGACACTTGGACTATAATATGTTTTTTGACTAATAAGTGATTTCTACCATTTGATAATGATTTTCTAGTGGTTTTTTATATGTTAAAATTGAAGGCTATTGGAAATGTATGGAATTCAATTATTAAGATGTTTTTAGACTATAAATATAAATTATTGATGGGATACTAAATTCTTTAGGAGATTTAATAATGAGTTTTTTGTTAGAGTAGTACACTCAAGAGGGCGGGGGGGACGAATTGAATTCCTATATAAATTTCTGTAAAAATGTATTATTTGAAATTCCCCAAAATTTAAAATTCAATTGACCAGTTAGCTAGTAGCAATTTTATAATAGCTTGTCTGTTCAATTAATTTCCCAAAAGAGTGATTTTTTCTCAGTTTCACCAATATTATAATTAATAAAAATTCTGAAACTATATTAATAATTAAATACTGTTATAGCCAATGGATAAGAATAACTAGTAGAGTGCAATTTATATTTATGGAATATGTTACAAAATAGAGTAAAAATAATTGTAAAAACACATCAGAAATAAAACAACATTTTCTGCCACAAGATGATACCAAATTCTCTATAGTTGGTGATCAGTTTCTAAAAAGTATATTAAATTTAGATAAAGTTTTATCCGCACCCTAGAATGGGGTTCACAATAGTACAAAAGTTGTCTAGGTTATAAGACCTCAACCACAGTTATTCATGGGTAAAAAATACTAGGTCACCCAAGGACCTCTTCCACCCATATCTATTGTAGAAATTATGTATAAGAAAGTTTGAGTTGGAGGATATCTTGTATCCATAATTTTGATATAGGACACATTATGTGATTTGTAGATGGATATACGCACTACTAAAAAATATGTAAAAATGAACCCAAGGGAAAAAATAAATATGGAAAAGGATTTAGAAGGATCTTGGTGTCTTGAGTTGTATCTTAGGACTCATCAGATGTAGGAGAGTTGATGTTTGAGTCATGTTTTAGAAGTTGGCACAAAAATAGAGTGTCATATTCTGGATTCGAGGTACAAGTATGGTTCTGCAAGAATATTCTTCTCCTTCTTTGTTATGCTCAAGTAGTTTGACCATTTGATGTATAACTTTATTTTTATTTTCTCATGTTTTCTTACTTTTGTTCTTTAGTTGACAAATTTTTCATGAGATTCATGGATGTTCTTCTATATGTATTACACGTAGGCACACTACACTTCTATATTTACTTCATTCTTCAAAATGTGTTTGTATTTTAGTGCCAATAGGGAACACAATACTTTCATGTGAATATGTTCATCGTACCTCATACTATCTTCTAAATGTCATATAAAAGATTAATAAATATGTAATTATCATTAAATGACTCAAATATGATAGTTTTATAAAATTTTAATAAATGAAAATTTAAACTGTCTATCGGTGACTCCTCTATAGGTAAGTCAGTCTGTTGGTGAGTCCTCTTGTCGATGAGGCACTGGTTAGTGACTCATCTTTCACTATATCCTTTTTTTGTGACTCTACCCATCAGTATGTCATTCTGTCAATCATATCATATGTCTGTCAATCATTATATATGTGTCTCGTTTTAACTATCAGTGAGTCATCGCATTAGTAGGTCACTTGGACAGACGGTAGGTTGATTGCATTGGTATGCTGTCTTTGTTAGTGTGTCATATGTATCAATTGTTAATCTGTGTTAGTGGGTCATATGCATCAGTGAGTCACTTGTCTGTCTGTATCTCAGTTCTTATATTAGTTTTAGTGAGTAATACATACATAATTTTAGATGTTCTACCTATCTTATAGTACATGAAATTTAAAAAGTGTTAATACCCACAATGAAAAATAGATAATCAATTATAATCCTATTTAGACATAAACAAGAATAATTAGTTATATGATTGATATGATGTGATATACATTATAAGCTTTGACATAATTAGGATCCATAATGAGGTATGATATATTTTAGTATATGTAATGATTGGTGATAAATAAAATCATTATAGTCAGAGATATTTTCCAACAATATCCTACGGGACAACAATCTCCCCCTTTTTATGATCACAAATCATGAAATTATTAAGTACCATTAGTGAATGATTAATGTAAACAATCTATTAATTATCTATCATAAAGATGAATAGTCTCAAAAATATTTAAGGGAAGTGAAATGTATCATATTAACATAAAAAATAATTCATAAACAAATAATAATTATTAATAATGTTCTCCCCCTTTTGAGAATAGCATAATGTGGAAGGTTAAAAATTAAAACATAAAATTATAAACAAAATATTTTTAGTCATAATCAAATTAAATTGAAATAAAAAATTACAAGCACTAAACCCTATAAAAAAGAATCACTCAACACTATTTGTTTTGGTAATCGGGATACATCCCCTTATCATATGGATCAATGGTAGATGTATTAGGTTGTGGTGAAGAAACAAGAGCATATATGAATATAATCATTAGAGTCAAAGGAATTACAATAAGAACATTTGGTTCTAGGTTTAGTATAGGCGGGGATAATACCAAAGGATATGTTTTTTGTATAATAATAGGCCAGAGTTTGGTTAAGGGTTGAGAAACCATCATTGGAGAGGAAGTCATTGCATGAGAAGAGTGAATAGAATCTGCAGATTTAATAACAATGGCTTCACTCTGAACATAGATATGTGGTTTCAGTAGCCTGATATAATTACACAATGAGTTATCCACCATACTTAATTTATTTTTTGAATTCATCCTTATTCCCTATAAATGTATCCAATATATGAGTAAAGTCATAAAATTGCTTGACATGTTCTTTGAAATCATTTGTTACTAGGGGTAATGTCAATTTTTTTGCGAAATAATTAAAATTACTTGTTAATTGGAGTATGGAGTATATGTTGGAGAATTCTGAATTTATCCTATTTGTATTCTCTTCCTTGGTAGAAGATTATTACTTAGTATATAATCTAGCCATATTATGAACATGATCACTTTTCTTCTCAATATTGTCTAGGCTTCCCATGACAGAGGTATCGAATTGAGATTTATGATCCTATATGACAATAATTTTAATTTCCTCAGTATCCGGAGACTGAGGGGTATGACCAGATGTGGAATGAATAGCACTACGAGTTGAGGTTTGGAGTAGATTTTAGAATTTCATTTAATTCCATTATATGTGTGAAAAAATATAGAACAATAAGATGAGAAACAATATCTGCATGTCCATTGATGAAACTCTACATTGTATTCCTATACTCGTGGGTTAAATCATTGATTCTAGTAGTTAACATATTCATCACATTCGAAATATTGTTGTATCATTCCACAATGGTGTTAGTAGTTATAATCAAATTTGGATGAATTACCATTATCATTATATGAAAGATTAAAACAAAAACATATTGAGATAAACTGGTTGAGGGAGGAGTAGAACAAGAAGTTCCAATTTTCTATACGTCAATAATAGACCATATAGAATTAATGTTATCTATAATCATGGGGTATTCCCTCTTAGATTCATCAATCTCTTATATAATTTGAGATCATACTAAATGTCTAATTTATGAACATATATCTTCCTTGGTGTCCTCCAAATCAGCCTTAGTGGCATAGTCACTAGAAAGGGTCTCAACTGATGGTTCTCTTGCAGTAGGTGTAAATACTTCTTCATCTAATATCTTCATAATCTTATCCCAATGCCACATACCCATGATCCATCACCCATTCTACCATGACATCATCAACATGATGAGAGAGAGTTTCAAGACATACTCTTCCAAGTTGTTTCTCTTCATTAGATTGGTTTTATCTTTCTTGAGGATCCCCTCAATATGTAATTTCCTTACAGGTTTCTCATCTTCGTCATGAGGTTTTCTTCTTTCGTAAACCCAATTTGGTACATCAATTTCATGAGCATCCACTTTAGAAGCAACTTGAGTATTTTTTTCACTTAAACAAGTACATTAGGAGGTTCTTCTAACCGATCCTGATCTATATCTTCAATCATTTCAACATGTTCACCCTTATCATCCATGTGATAGTCATTATCACTTACATTGCCTCCATCATCATCATATCCATTTAAATGTTCTTTATTTTTATTTTTAGCACCATCTTCTTCACCTTCTTCCTCTTCAATTCTACTATCACATTCAACATCTTCACTTTCTTCTTCTTCTTCAGAGCCATTGGAACTACATAAATATTCCACACTGCCTGAGACTTCTGTCTCCTCATCCCCATTAACTTCATGGGTGGGATGATCAGAGGGTATGGTAAGTGAAGGACTATGATGTCCAACGGACAATCCTTTATGAGGTTCAGTGGTGTTAGGATCAATCCTATCATCAATAGGTGGTCCATGATATTTAACTTTAGTGAAAATGTCTTCTTCTTCTTCTGAAGAGTAAGTAACATTGTCATTTGGGTCTAGACTGGGATCAGATATATTCATAAATCTAGTTGGATAATACACTGCATAGAGATGTCATTGATCTTATCTTAGTATCCACCCAATTACCTCTACTGCGGGGTCCAGTTGATATTCATCCTTTTAAAAATATATTTTCTGAGGCAGATCCCACTATAATCAGAAACAATTTATTATTCATTGTTTAGATAAACATTTTCATTCATCGAAGCTGATATCATCCTTGTATTGAACATGTAATTAGTTTTTCAAGAAGGGTTTATCATCTGATTAATGTGCACAACAAGGTATCTACAAAAATTTACCTTGATCCCTTTTCTCTGCAGATAAATCAGCTAAAAATCATGAAATTTTAAAGAAGAAATGTCCCTTTTCCTAGGAATGATTTGATTCTAGATAAACATAAGAGAGATTATATATTATCCACCTAACTCTGTAGAAATGGTTCTTCTGTGCACATTATTATTAGTAACGTACTATAGAAATGTCTCAATGAAAAACATATTACTCATAGGTGGAGTGGTACCTTAATAATCCTCAAATACACCATCATGATGAAATTTAATACATTCACCCCAATGTGTTGAACATTAAGAGATTATATTCACTTTTACTATTGATTTTATCCAGGAGACATCAAATACTTAAAAAACTATATATTCATGTTAAATTAATGAATTAGATTCATATAAAAGGGTCGATCATTATTTGAGAACCACAAAATCCAACCTTGATCCTGATGTACTCTTAGCAGTAGAGACATTCTTTCTACCAGCCATTCTTTAGGAACTTCGTTTTCTAGAGATACAATATGATTTTCGAGAGTGTGATTTATATGAGCAGAATTTTTTCTCGATTCACCATTCTGTTTATAGAATCATGGGACTCGCCATTACATGATCTCACTTCACACGTGCCATTCCGATCTATTTAGTCTGATGGTTAGAAGGTGTATCGTAGGGGGTTAAAGAGTGGGAAACATATGAGAGAGTGTGTAGGTAAAGGAGTTGAGTGGATAGATTAAAATTTATATCATTTGGGTCCTTGGAAATTAAAAAATGTTGAAATCATGTACCAGATTCAAAAAAATAAAGAAACAATGTTGTTTTGATAAAAACATAAACTGAATAAAAACAGTGAGTCATCGATTTCATCAAAAAAATACCATAAAAATATTGTTGTCAGCATGACAACTATATCGGTATGACATACCATCGGCGACGGCATGAAAACTCTATCAGCGTGAAATAGAGTTAATGCTATCTAGAAAACATCAATTATAAAGATTAAATGAATAAAAACACAAGGCCTTATAGATTGATCATTCCTTACTTATGTATGATGTAATCATTCTTTTAGAGTTCAATGTATTATTGAATATGTTAGCATGAAAATATTCAGTACCAATAAATTAAAAAGTGATATCACTCTTTAGATAATTATCCCACAAAATGTAATGTCGTACTTCAATATGTTTTATTATTAAATGAGAAACTGAGTTTTTAAAACTGTTTATAACACTTCTATTTTCACAATTTATAATTACATGTCTAGATTGATATCTGTATTCTAGTAGAGTGTGTTTCATCAAAAAAGTCTAAGAACAATATCTACAAGAAAGTATATATTCAGATTAGTATAAGATAAGTCAATAAAATATTATTTCATACTATACCATGAAACCAAAGACATTCCATGTTCCATAGGCTCTCTTTCTATCTGACATTCATCCAATAAAATCAACATCAGAAAAACTCAATATATATAATTATTTTCATTTTGGGGAAAACCTATATTAATTTCATGTTTAAGGTATTTAAAAATTATTTTAACAGAATTTAAGTGAGGTTATTTGAGGTTAGCATGAAAATGGGCACACATACACACAATAAACATTATATCTGGCCTTATAGTAGTCTTGTTGATAAAAATTCTAATAATTCCTCTGTATTTGGATTGATCAAAATATTTACCATCTTAATAAAGGTCCAACTTACATGTAGTACTTATTGGAGTGTCATTACTTTTAATGATATCAAATCCAAATCTTCTTAAAAAGTCTGTTGTGTATTAACTTTGATATAAAAGAATTTATTTTATTTTGAAATATTTAATATCCAAGAATTAATCTCAGTTCACCCATCAATATCAATTCAAACCAACGTTGAATTATTTTAGAAAAAACAATAAATAAATAATTCCATGAATATCCAAAAATGATTTCATCTACATAAATTTTATCTACTAAAATATCTTCAGAAATTCAATTTATAGAAAGGTTAAGATCATAAATAACATTTTTAAAACCTTTATTACTGAGAAAAGTACTTATTCTATCATAACAAGATCATGGAGCTTGTTTTAAACCGTATAATTCTTTTTTCAATTTGAAAAGCTTATTTACAAAATTAGGTTTCGTAATACTATGTGGTTGTTCAAAAAAACAATTCCCACTGTATGCCCATTTAGGAATTCACATTCACCATCCATATGATAATGCATGATATTAATATGAGAAGTATAACGAAGTAGGATTATAATGGAATCATGTCTAGAAATAGATTTAATTAATTCTTCAAATTCAATGCCTTCTTCTTGACTATAATCTTGTGTAACCAATATGGCTTTATTTCTATCAATATTATCATATTCAAATAATTTGTTCCTAAGAACCAACTTTTTTCTTGGGGTCATGGTTTCTATATTTCTATCATCATGGTTCCAAACATTATTTATTTCAAATTTATTATGTTATTCTTTCATATCCATCAACCAAAATTTGTCTTTAATTGCATCATTAATGTTAGTGGGTTAAAGAAGTGGCAACAAAATAATTACGTTCAGCATAGTGTTTATGAGAAGATCTTGTTTGTGTCCCTTTATCTATGTCTCTATAAAAAGCATCTAATGGATGGTTTATAAGAGTTATAGTTGGTCTAGATAAAGAGGGGCTAGTATTTTCTGGTCAGTCTTCAAGTTCAGGTTCATCATGTTCAGTGTATGAAGAATTTATAGAAATGCTTCATTTAAATGATTTTTTGTCCAGAGGATTAGATGATTTTTCATTTATGTCGATATTTGACATAGAATAATCATGGTTTTATAGGGAGTTATTATGTTAATATGCATATATATCATCAAATATTATATGGACAGATTCTTACGCACACATAGTTTGCCTATTAAAGACTCAATAGGCTTTACTAAATATTGAGTAACCTAAAAAGATTTTTTCCTCACCATTATATAAAAATGTTTTATTTTTTATTAAGTATATCTACATTGCAACCAAAATAATTAAAGTAACTAACTTTGAATTTTATATTGTTCCAAAAATCATAGGTAGTATTCTTGATCATATTTCAAATTAAGACTATCATTTTTTTATCATGCTATATTCACAGCATCATCCCAAAGTAAATAGTTATATCATATTCAATAATTTTTTTCAGGCTACGACTTCTAAGGTTCTATTTATTCATTCCACAGATCCTTTTTGTTGAGGTATCCTAGGGTCAAATAAGTTATGAATATTGATATTGTGTTTTCAAAAAGATTCAATGTATTTATTTTTAAACACATGTCCATGATACCTTCATAATGATTTTATTCTAATTCCTCTTAGATTTTACACTCTTTAAGAATACTTGGTGAATTTAGTACATGCTTCAATATTTTAAGCTATGAAATAACTCCAAATATAACTAGTATATTCATATATGATAACATTGAAATAATGCTTCCTATTTATTCAATAAACTCTAGATGGTCCGAACAGGTCCATGTAAACCAACTCTAAAGGTTGAGAATTTGAAACATCTTTCGTTTATTTGAAAATATCATGTGATGTTTACCCTTTTCCCAAGGATTACATACTTTTTCATTGGAAAAATCAGGTTCAGTTAGATCCTTGAATAGTAATTTTCGAGTAATCTTTCTCTGTGAGTGTAATTTATAGTAATATAATTTCTTATACCAAATCCAATACACTTTGTGACATATAGTTAAATAATAATCATTTTGAAAAACTAAAGAATCATTGCAGACAAAATATACATTTTAATTTCTAAATAAAGTAAATACTAATACATTTTTATAGTTAAAAACATTGAAAGAATTATTTTCAAATTTTACATGAAATCCATCATCACATAATTGTGAAAAACTATGAAAATTATATTTTAATCTATAAAAAAAGTACTTTAGAAATTAAAACTGAGTTTGATTTATCGATTTGGCCTAAGACAATTATTTTTCCTTCAGCATTATCACCAAATATAACATCTCCACTATAAATCCTGTTTGGGTTATTGATGCTTGAATAGCCTCCTGTCATATGTCCTAAACATCCACTGTCCAAGTACCACTAACTCTTGCACGAGCTCTTTAGACAGCTTTCCTAGAGAATAATGAAACAAAAATAGATTTTGGTACCCAAACTTGTTTGGGTTTAGTGACATTAGTAATTAATTCTTTAGGTGACAACATTTTTTTTCATGGGTTTCCAATAATAATTATATAACATATTTTAAAATAGACCTTATTTGGCCTAAAAACTCTAGGTAGAAAAAGATTTTCCATATTTAGTTACAAAAAGTGTTATAGATATGTATCTCTATCCATGATGATATCCAATATAAAAAGTGTACATATGAGCTATCTGTTTACCAATCATTTGATAATTATATTTCTACCATTGGTTTTATTTTCTAGACAATTCATCGATTTCTATTTAGATATTTTTAATTCACTATTTTCTTTTAGCAATTTAAAATTTTAGTCCTTTTATGGTGTATGTTCAGACATAATATTTACAGTAAGAGCATGTAGTTTCTTTAATGTGTTATATATATCTTTCAATTCATTGTATGTGTCTTCCAATATTTTATAGTATTATAATAGTTCCAAACTTTTCATATTTTCTAAATCACATTCATCTCCAGAATAGAATGAATTGTGTACCGTAGAATAAAAGTTTACCTATGATGGGTTTGGAATAAAACACATATTTTCTATGTCATTTCAATCATCTTGAGATGATGCAGATTCACTGGAGCTATCCTCAGAGGCACTCCAGGTGGACTTCATAGATTTATTATACCTCTTGTCTTCATTTTCATACATCTTTTTATATTTTAATTTAATTAATCATCCATGAAATATCCTATCCTCTTAAATTCATTGATGAAAATTTCCTCTAATTTTTCAATTCTTTTCCACTCCATTTTCCTGTTTCCCTTACTATCATATTTTCCTTTATAATTGGGTTTCCTGAAGAACTTATTCTTCGTATAGAATATTTTTAATCTTCTGGAAAGCTGATAAATCTCTCCATCCCTTTCTTATATTGATTAATCAGTACTGGATATTTCAACAGAGGCTTGAACCTTCACTTTTTCATTATGCTAAGAGGTAGTAGTCTTGAATGTTGAAGATTTTCTCTTATGTTCATCCTCTTCTTCCTCACAGACTTTTATCACCTCTTAATAAATAATCAGTTTTCCAAAGAGTTTTTTGACATGTAGTTTTTTAATGTCACATTATTCTATAATTGAGAAATATGTTCTTCTCCATCTATCTGGTAAACATATGATAATCCTTATATTTTTTTCTATAGCAGTAACATTTCTTCCAAGAGTTATCATAGTGTTCAAAATTTCATTAAACCTGAGATATATGTAGGAATTAGGCCCATAAAGATTCATTTTAATGTTAGCATATTTAATATTATATGTGTTAGCTCTCATTTCCATGACATTAGTTATTCATTCCTGTGAAATTTAAAATGTATCCAAAATTTCATAGGCTATTTTACAAATAAAAATTTAATTAAATTCATCATATCCTAAAGAGTAATATAAGGAATTAAATGATTTACAATTATTATTTTATAAAATATTGGTTGGGTCATCTCATGTAGTTCTAGTAGTAGGATTAATCTTATATTCATCTACAATTGAAGACCAAATCTCAAGACACATACATTCTATGTGCATTTTCATTTTAATTTTCCATTGGACATAGTTGTTTTTTTTAAAATGGATGTCTTTTGTTAGAAACACCTTCTTGCCTATTTTCAAAAATATCTAATAATGTGTATATTATTAAAGAAAAAGAAATTGAGAACTAGTATAAATTTTGATATCTTTAAAACACAACTAAAATCATAGTTTAGAAAGAGATTAAAAATTTTGAAACATTAGATTTTTAACACTCTTCTGATACAAAATTTTCGTTAGAGTAAGACAATGAAGAGTTGGGGATCAATTGAGTTCATAAAAATTTTTATATTCAAAAGTATTATTTGAAATTGCCGTAAATTTAAAATTAAATTGTCTAGTTAGAAAGTAGTATATTTATAATAGCATCAATGTTCGATTAATCTCGCAAAATATTGATTATTTCTTAGTAATTACAATTTGAAAATTAATAAAACATTTGAAACAAACCATGTATTTCAATACTGTTATAAAAACTTGTTTTTAATAACTATCAGAGATAAATTTAGTTTTAAGAACGAGGTGATGAAACATAGTAAAACCGAATGTAAAAACACAGTGGAAATAAAACAAGAGGTTAAGTCTCAAGAAGAGACCTAATCCTCTCCACATGGTGGTCATCTACCACTATGTAGTTTAAATTAATAATCATTTTAATCCCCACCCAAGATTGGGGTTCACAATAGCACATGTATTTTTCATGTCACAAGTCCTCTATAATAGTTATTCATGGGAATAAACTACTAGGTTACACAAAGAACTCTTTCACACTTATCCTTAGGAGTAAAAAGGATTATGAAGGTTTTGAGTGGAGGGATATCTATTATCCTTCATTCTGATACAAGAGAAGGTGTGTGATTTATAGAAAGATACACAGACTACTCAAAAGTACTTATAAATGTACCCAAAATAGAAAATAAATATAATAAATGATTTAAAAGGCTTTTGTGTCCTGAGATTCTACTCTGGACTCTTCAAATGTATCTGGGATGAGGTTTGAATCCTATTCTTGAAGTTGACATCAAAATATAGAGTCATATTCAATCATCCAAGTACATGTTTGGTTTTATGTATATTCTTATACTAGTTTGATATACACATGTTGTTTGTAAATTCAATATACAACTCGATTAATATTTCCTAACGTGTTCATACTTTTTTTATGGAGTTCATAGTTGTTTCATGAGAGTTGAAAATGTTCTTCTATATGTCATTCAAGTGTTCATGCCACCTTTTTTTTATTCATTATTCCAATTGATTTTATATTTGAAGTCCGACAACAGACATGATCTTTTAACATGAATAAGTTAATCATACCTCATATTGTTCGCTAAAATTCATACAGAAGATTACTAAATATGTCAGTATCATTAAATGACTCAAATATGATTGTTATAATTAATTTTAATAAATGAAAATTTTAATAGTCTGTCATTGACTCCTCTATCAGTGATTCTATCTATCAGTGATTCATCATCTCATTGAGACATCAATTGGTGAATCGTCTATCGGTATCTCCTTATGTCGGTGACTCAACCCATCAATACGTCATTCATTACATCATTCCATGCATCTATGAATCAATACATCCTTGAATCGTTTTAACTATCAGTGATTCCTTTCATCGATAGCACCATGAATCGGTACGTTTTTTGGACTGACGTTTGGTCGATTGCATCAGTAGGTCGTCTGCATTGATGAGTCATATGAATTGGTAGGTCATCTATGTCGGATGGTCATATGCATCAGTGAGTCATTTATTTATTGGTGTGTTAGTTCATCTATAAGTTTCAGTGAAACCAACATATATAATTTAAGAATTTATTTCTGTCTTATAGTATAGACAAGTCAGATAATCTTAATACTCATAATTACACATAGATAATCAGTTTTAATCTTTTTTATACAAAAAAACATAATTAGTTTTATGATTTAAATGATCTAAAATAATAGATAAGCTTCATCATAATTTTGGATCTATCATGAGGTCTGATATATGTTAATATGTGACATGATTTGTTACAATTAAAACCGTTATAGTCAGATATAATGGCCAAGAATATCTTATGGAACAACGGATTTGGAAACATTTAATAATGTAATGTGAAAGATATGACATACAAGTTATTGATATAGAGAAGAATGTATGAATACATGAGATTGTATGATAATGAAAAAATGAATTTTTCAAAAAATTGTATGTGATATTATCGACAATAGAAGAGGTTTGAAAAGATATATTAGATGGATATACAATTGTTTGGAAATTGATGAGATACATAATTGATAAGAATTATCATTGTTTTATGATTTAGAATAAAGGGATGAATATTTTCTTAATAGCTTATATAATACTCATGTCAATTTTTAGAAGATAAATCCTCATTTTTAAAAATAATTTCATGGAGGATATGTAATTCAGATCCATTGTAAAGATCTATGTGAAGGAAGAGTAAAACAAGAACTCTTGTAAATATAATTATGATGATCAACTTAATGAGTATTATATAAAAACATGGATCATTGATTAATGAAAATCAGAAAAATAAAAGGTATGTACATAGTTATTCTCAAATAAAAATGCTTCAAATGTGGTGGGATTTTTCACATTTCTATTGACTTCCTGAAGAAGTGGAGTTGAGACTATAATGACAATAAAGATCACGAAATAAATATTAATATGATAGTGAAACAAAAATCTGGGAAGGTTAACAAAACGATTGAATTAATAAAAATGTTTCCTTATATGTAAAATGATAAGTACAGAATTAAAAAAAAGGATAGACTACTCCCCTATGTGTAGTCATTGTAAAAATAATTTACTAAAAATTTTAGAAACATGATGGATCATGTTAAAATCTAAGAATAATGTTATTGTTAAGGAAAATATGGTGGTGTGGGTGATTTAACATAAAAAATGAAAATGATAAAATCTAATCATGAAATATGCCTTGATCAATATACTCAATACAAGAAATAAATATTATTTATAAGTATGAAATTTACAAAAATGGTTCGGTGAATATTTTTTTAAATAGGAACACATATACGTTGATTATATTAATAGAATCAAGTTGATTGTTATGTAATAATACCAAATGGTGACTTACTATGATGATATAATGATAATTAATAAAAATTCATAATATATGACAAAATAAAGGTGTCTTAAATGTGAAAATTATACGAAAAAATTCGTGTTAGGTTATCATTAATGGTGTGGTTGTTAATTTATAATCATATCATGTTACTATAAATTTTAAAAAACAATCTTGTTCAATATAGTCATATTAATAATAAAATATAATCTAATTTTATTAATAGTGCATGTTCTAAACCTAAAACTAGGTGATCTTAGACTGAAAAAAATCATTAAAATCCTAACTATACATCATAGGATGATTAAGATAACATATATCAAAATAATTCCTCAGGAAAAATACTAACATATTTTACAGAATGATGTAAACAATATGTTTTTGAAAAATCCACTTGTTAATATAGAATGTAATAATTTTAAAGAAATATGATGTATTATTTAATCATTCGATACAAATCTAATAAATATTAGAACACAATTTCCTTTCATTAGAGGTAAATAAATAACTAATATATGGGGGGAAACTCTATGAATTTGATGATAAATTATAATAAGAATAATATTATAGCTAGAAGAGTATCACGTTTTCCTGTTCCAAATTTTTTTATTTATTTGGTTGACAAATTTGGAATATGGGACCTTGAAAGATCAATTTTTGAAGAAAATATGATAAATATTTTACTATTGTTTCATACAAAGAAGGGAGTAATTATATTTTTATGTATGAAAAGGAAAAACAGTCTTTAATAATTTAATTGTTTCATTAATCTATAAGAAAAAAACACACAAATTATTGGAAGTGTTTATACATTTTAGATAGTGGGAAATTGAAATTATTTTAGGAATATTGAATGTAATTTTAGCGGTGTGGTTTTTTTTGAATAATATCTCCTTAAAAATAAGATGAACTAATAAAAAAATATTTAAGCTCAAAAAAATTTGAAATATTTTGTTTAATGATGGTATTAGATTATAATTGTTGAGTTAAGATGATATTTTGATGATGGGAAATATGATATTTTATTCAAAAAATCTCATTTCACCGATTTTTTAAATGATATAATAATTATCATTACGGTATAAATTTCATGTGGGGAATTATTTTCTATTACAAATATTAATAGGTCTTGTTATTTGACAACAAGTGATGAAATTATGTCTTATAATATATGCCATGGATATTATTGTCGATGAAGATTGAGTAAAATTTCAATAAAATATAATGACCAATATACACTAATTTAATAGAGAAATATACATTATTTTAAAACATTTATAGAGGGGACTGTGGTACATGGATGTAAATAGAGTAAAAAGTCATTCTACTATTCTAGTTGAATTAATTCATTATGATATATATGGGTCAGTGAGAAATTAATATAGGCTACATGACAGTCACATCATAATATTCATCAATTATTTCATTAAGTTGAAAAAAAATTTCTACATGAAGAAAAATTATAATGTTTTTCATATTTTTAAAATAATCAAAAGATGAGTTTATTTGAACTGGGATTTTATCTCAAGATGTATAGAATTTATAATAAAATAAGTTTTATTATAATTTCATTTGATTCCCAATTTTAAATGATTGATATTAAAAAATAGAGTTCTCTCTATACACTCTGGAAGATTATATGTGCATAAATGAAAAATACGATTTCGGTTTTTAGGGAAAGAACCATTATTTTTTATTACAAGATATCAAAATTAATTTTGAGGGAACAACTAAAAAGAAATATGATTATTCAAAACAGATTATTATTGTGACTCAAATCCCAAAATGACATCTATAAATTGTGGTAAAAGAAGAAAACTATTTCCAACTTCCGTAGAATACTTGATTAAATATTTTAAATAATGATAAAAAATTAAATTTTAAAAAAATTGACGAAACAGCCAAGGAAGGTGTGTTGATGGTAAACATTCCAAATGGAATATAAAAAAAGAAATATCCTAATAGATACAAAAGGAAATTCATTGATGTATTTTGAAATTATTGAAAAATTAACTCATATAGAAATTATTGGAGAAGTATATTGTGAATAATTAATAGAATATAAGAAAAAGGGTATAGTCAAAATAATTAAAAATGATGCTGGTCATGAACCCAACATAGTAAATAAGTATCCTAATATGTTTAATGATAATCCAAATATTATTAATAGTATAATAATAATGTTTTAGAGTCAAAAAAAAATTCAAAAAAGAAAACATCATGGAAAATTCCTAAGAACAACTACAAAGTATAATGAAATCTAATATTAATAACAAAATATTTCAAATTTCACATGTTAATCCAAAATCAAATATTGAGGTTATTAATAATAATAAGAATATAAATTCAATGATTTTTTAGGAGGATCATATTGAGGTGAATAGTAGACTATAGCATGTTTGTATACAAGATGAGAATATTGTTTCTAGAATTAATTGGTTGTTTTGAAACAAACTAAATGAAAATGGTATTTCATTATTAAACAATGAGAAAATGGATTTCTATGGTTACTCATAAGTAGAATATATATAATTTGAAAAAACATTAGATATTTATAATAATAGTTGTTACTGTGGTAGAAACCTAATTATTTAAAAATGTAATTCCTTTTTTAGATTAGTAAATTACATATTAATTAAGGAAGATATCAAGAAAAAATATACTATAAAATCCTTTTTGGACCCTTAAAATTTGTACATGATGTAAATAAAAAGGCTGTTAAGCATAATCACCATTGATAATATAGATATTGGACAATGAACATAATTATTTGAATATATTAAGTGTCATCATTAATAAAATTGACAAAAGGAAAAAGTACCATTGACATCAACTAGTTAGATTTTACACTATAATGCCCATTTTTCAAAGATTACATGTGACTTTTCCTCACTAGGATTTTAAATAAACTAATACAAGTCTATGATTCAATGTCTAATGTATGATAATAACTAAGTATGTGACATGATCAAGATTCTACTGATAATAACCAAAATCTTGATTCTTCAAAACACCCAAATAATTTTTCACCATCACACACCTTACCCATTTGGAATAAATTTATATAATAAGGGGTTTTCAATGTAGATACTAACTGTATGAATTTTTTTATTTCAAATATTAATAATGTAAATATTATATCTATCCTTTTTATTATTATATTATCAGTAATTAAAAAAAAATCTGATAAAAAATATTTTTTGACATGAAGATATAAAAATTGTAATTTTGGAAAAAATAAAAATTAATTTAAAAAAATTAAATTTAAATATTTTTTTAGAAAAATTATATTTTAATAAAATTTTGTTATCAAATAATAAATATTTAAATTCATATGATTATATAATTTTATGAAGATAATCATAATCATTATAAGGGCCATAAGATTTTTAATGGCTTAAAACTATTATTTTCATGAATTAGAGTTTTTTATTTAAAAGTTAATTTTATCACAATTAGAAAAATCGTATTAAGAAAGAAAAATAAATTTAACTCAAAACATGTTAATTATAAATTATTTTTTAATCATAATTTTATGTGATAGTCAATTTTTTGGGAAGATAATAATGTATGGTATAAATATATGATCTATATTATAAGATCATAATGGAAAAAATAGATGAAATAAATTCCATAAAATTTATTCATGAAAATTTTTATATATATATTAAATTTTAAATAAGTTATTTTTTATGTTATTTGATTAATTTAATAAAACATTAATTAATCCTCCAAGAACTATATTGGATTTTAAGGTTTTCAAATTAATTTTTTAAGAACATGACTGACTTCTACATCACTAGGTGTATTATTTTATAGAATTTAATTCTCATCCATACATATCCTAAGAAAATGAAATGAGGGACACTAATGGGATGGTTTTTGTTTTTGAATATTTTATTATATAGACTAAAAAACAATGTTTTGGAAATTAAAAAACAACTCCCATATATTTTTTTAACAAAACCAACCTGAACTCCCACTTAGATTCACTAAAAACCATTTGAGAATAATGTTACTTTGATGTTCCCTCTCTATGTACCTACATTTGTGTTCTTAATCTTCGAATAAGTTTCTTCCAATATTCATGAAGGACCCTCTCAAGTTAAGGTATATACTCATCCTATTTATTCAAATACATATTGTTTACTATGAATTTTGATATCCATTTGTTCATGTAGGAATATTGTGCTTAATAATACCAATTAAAATCATTATTATGTACAAGAAATAATATACCCCATTTCAGTCTCATTAATACCTTTCTTGAATATTTTATTACACATGCTATAGTGTCAAAATTATGATATGATTCACCATTACAATCATTCGTATTCTGAATACCAACCCTCATTTCCACTCAAAGGTATTCTCCTAGAAGTAAATATCATTAATTATTTAATAAAATCCATATATATATATAACTCGTGGTCCAAAATTATGGGGTCAAAAGATATAAATGATGTTATTTTTTTATTTTATCTTTATGTAACAAAAAAGAAAGTACATTATATGAATGTGACAGGTGAGACTAAAATTATATACCCCTATAATGCACTGGGTAATTATTTTATATCATAAGATACCATGTATTATTTGTGATATTTTATCGAATGAAATATATGTTATGATATATTGGATGTGAGTCGTGACATTTCTTTATAATGACATATTTTATGTTGGTTCACATTTAATGTTACCCTAATTAATAGTGGATATTGATACAAAAGAAATCCTAAGGAAGAGAATGAACTGATGGAGTTGAAATAATTATGTAATTGTTTTTTAATTTTTTTCCTCACACTCAAAAAAATAAAATATAAATCTAGTTCAGTAGAATAAATAAAATGATGATGAATATGTAAGGAACACAAGAAAAATTAAAAACACTTTCATGGACAAACTCTAATGTATTCATATCACCTAAATTAAATGTTTATTTCTCCATTAGTGGGAGAAATTTTGTTCATTGATTTTTTAACATTTAGAAATTGATTTTAATGAAAAAAAATTTATTATGTTCCCTCCATGTACAAACTCAGATCAATGAATCTCAAGGTTTTCATGGGTCTGGAGATATCAAGTGGAAATTGTTTTTAATTATATTGGTTTTGTAAGGAAATATAACAGCGGAATGAATATCCAACACCCACTAGTGAAAAGTCTAGGAATAATAAGCTTAAAAATTTTGTTAGGTCGATTAGGCTAGATACCCTTAGAGGGGGTGAATCAAAGTATGAAGGATTAAAATAACTACGCCTTTTAATCTTGTTTTCCTATTAGACTAAACCCCCTTCCCTCTCTTTCCCCTTGTATAGTATGAATGAAAATTAAAGCATGTACATGGAACATCAATTTTTATTTGGTTCTCCCTCACTGGGATACATCCAATGAGAATACACCGGAATTGAGATGATGTACCAATTCCACAATAAGCGCACCACTGTTTACATTTTTGAAGAGGACTCAATGTACCTCTAGGATTACAACCACTCACAATTTGAGAACACACTGCTCTCTTAACTAATGTGAGCTCATTGATTCTTCAGAAGATACACTCACAGTTTATAGACCTATACTTCTATTAATTATAACTAATTAATTCATCCTCCACTATATGTAGATGCTCTATTGAAGTTCAAATTTATCGAATGATGAATACCCCCACATCACCCCTGAACACTAGGAAATTAATTTGGAAATACCTTTGAAAAACACTCTACATCGCGAGGCTCCTAATTTCGTGAAGCTCTAAAAAGACTTTGCGATGTCCCTACATTTTGGAGAACCCACACTTTAGCAGAGATCAGGCCGTCGCGGTGCTCGATTCTTCACAGAGCGAATTCCCTGACAAATCTGACTAAGCAAACATGGATCACTCATCTTTCATGGAGCTACATTATCCATTGTAAATGTCCTACCATTCATGAATCAAATATCCTTCACAAACCACCTTCGCGAGCCGAGATCAAAATATTTTCATCTAAAAATCTCTACATCTCCCGATGTGGTCAAGTACTATTTATATGTGATTCCACCGTCCCTCCAACCATCCGTGTTAAGTCAGCGCCTCATCATAAAAAATCATGTAGCTCAGAAATTCCCACCAAAATTCTTTTAATATCGCTAAGCATCACAACAATATTCCAATCTTGGAGCTTATCGTAAACTCAGAATATTATTTCAATTACTTCGTTCCTTCACCGGGAAGCTCCAATTGCAATGCCCTTCGCCTCCATAAGGATCTTCAATGCTTCTGTTTGTGCAGCATGTCGTAATTGTGAAGAATCACCGTCATCATTTTACATGTCTTCATGAAATCCTATCCATGAAGCCCATCTTCATACATTACTTTGTCATGGATCTATTCCAACATGGATTGTCAACAAAATCTCTCAAACTTGACAATTCACCAAGGAAACATGCATTATCTACAAACACAAGCAACCCAAAAATGTCGCAATGTTACCTTGAGGGATTTTCCCCAAATAATTTCACAATGTGGATAAAGAATTACTATAGTTGTTGGAGGGAATGAATATAGATAGATAATACCAATGTTTCAAACCCACCAATTTGTTGAAAAAATAATCGTTATAGACTAACCTCAGTCTATTATCTCGTGATTCAACTGTTTGTAATAAGGACACCATGGTAATCAGTGCACTGAGGCAAGGGTTGTCGATTAAAATTGATTCCAACAACAAAAATAACATATATTGTACGTGTGAGCATATACCATCACAAATAATGATATGGATCCTGAAAATGAAGAGGTAAAAGTTAATTTTTTATTAATTAATGTATATATAAGACACCATATAATTATGGAACCAAACATTATTTAAAATCACACAAATTTATTAGATTCATATAAATGTATGTGATACTTCCATTTGAATAAATTGATGTCATCTTGTGCTTGAATTTCAATTCCTCGTATAGAGCCATCATAAATTACCAAGGGAATGAATCCCCCTCCTTATCTAAAATCACTATACAATTAAATATACATGATAGTTGGAGTTTAAATATCCTTTGGTTTCTCATCTATAACATTGATACTATTTCTTAATAATAAATTTTATGAATCTCTAGTGATTAACAATAACATAAATATCCTTTATGATGACATGATAATTTGAAGTCAATTCAATGATCAGTTTCCCAAATAATTTCCTTGGATTAAATATAAAAAAGAGTATAAGTTCTCAATCAAACACATACCCAGTGATTCAGTAATATATAATAATAAATATTCAATGGCTAGTATTTAATGTGACAAATAAATAAGAAACTAATTGAGAATTGTTATAAAGATTTTATACACCCACATCATTCATCATTGGAGAGATTAATCCTTTTTAAGATGAAGGAGGGGTTAATGTGCCTATGTATATATTATCGTGATCTTACATGGATCATTATACATCCAAATTATTTTACAACATGGATTTATGACTTGTTTCATCAACATCATAAAGTGAAACACTTGTCCATTATTGATCATCAGTGGGGATATTATTACATAAAGTTGATGAAAGGGTATATCTATAAGACTAATTCTTTGTATGTTTTTGGGAGTATGAGTTCATAAATATTACATTTGGACTCAATAATTTTGTATCTATCTTCATATTTTTAAAAAAATCCCTTAAGTATTACCAAGGTATATTTTTTGTAGTATTAATAGATAATATTAATTTTTCCTAAAAAAGAAAGATTGAATATTATGATCTTTCAAATAATGTACATGAGATCTTTTAAAAGAAAATGGTATATGTGACGTATAGTAAATTATATTTTTAGATGGATAATGTAACAAACATAGTTAATGTTATCGCGAGTTAATATCTATCTCTATATCATTAAGAATGTTCAAGAATTAAATGATGTCCTATACAAATATCTATGATAGGAATCCATAGTTTCGCTGGATAATCTTGACACTATTGTAAATTTGTAATAAATAACTATTTATTTTCTAGACTACTAGCCTGGAAAACTCATAAGTCTTTCAATATTGTTTGAAATAATAAATTTAAAGATAAAATTATGGAGTTTTATAAAATGATAGCTACTACACATTTACTCTCAATACCCACATGTTTGGCTGGATTGAATATCTTTTATAGTGTTTCTCAAAAGGAGTTGGGTAGTTTTCTCATTCCAAATGTCATGTTTTTATCCTATGACTCCCAAAAACAATTTTTAATTATAAAAATAAACCAAAACATGTTATGTTATTTGTTTCAGATATATTAACATATAATAAAAGGATTATTTATGTCCACATAATAAAGGGGGACATATATATGCATCATAAAAGAATCATGTATATCTTCACTTAGAAAGAGCTCAATATTCCCCAAAAAAAGAAGTTAAAACTAATAATTGATAATTATTTTCCCAAATCCATTAATATCCTAAGAAGGAAAAAAATTGTATGCTGATATGAGTAAAAAAGGATCCCAGAACCCTATACATGATAGATGTTGAAAGGGATCTAGTCTTCCTAGAAATTCTAAGCTTTTTCCTATGAATAATGAAAGGGACTTCATCCTACCTTGATAAAATAATTATTGAACCATCCATTTTTGTGAGTATCAATGTAGCCTTAAATAATTAAGAAGAAAAATAGACAATGTAAATGAATATTATTGTTAGAATAATTTCTAATGATCGAGTCATAAGGTTGGAACCTAGATAATATTCCCATAAAAACCAGAACTAAAGAGGAATATTTCTATTGATGAATATAACAGTTTCTTATCTATTACTCTTGGAAGCACCATGACATATAGATATATTAATCAAATGATTTGGTTGGTTAAGAAGAAGGGGAGATTTTGGAATTTAAATCAGAATGCTTAGTGTATAAAAAATTCAAGGTAGAAAAAATAATGGTATATTGAATCCTTTTAACATACCTATATGAATATGAGAAAAAGTACCATTTTTATCATAGGAATTCCACAAAGATCTGATGGTTTAAATTCCATTTCAATTGTTTTTGATCTCGATATAGACTAAATACATTTCATTTTTATCATATAAGATATATATTCTGAACAAATCCCCAAGATGTAAATAATGTAAGTTTATTTATTTCATTGTGTTCGAATTTCCATTTTATTTGATCAAGATGTGTGGTTTACATTGTGGTTCTGGACAATCCTTCATTATAGAAATGATAAAGAATTGAGTGTCAATACAACATATCTCCCATATATGGATGGTATGTTTGGGAGAACTTTTCATTATTTAGAAGATTTACTAAGATATTATTCAATTGATTTCGTAGGATGTTGGGATCAATAATTTACATTTGTATAAGTCTCAAAAAAAAATTCTAATTCTATCATTAAATTGAGACCTTATGAGGTTATTTTTGGTAAGAGTATTTAGACTCCATAATTTTGGGATGAATTATGAGAGAGGAAGATTATATGACCTGATATTATCCAATTAATTAAGTAGAAGCTTCAATCTATTTAATGTCTTATGAAAACTGAAGAAATCGATATAAATATATAGAAAAGATAGTTGATGGTACCTACTATGTGAGGTTAGAGATATAATGTTCCTTTATATATCACTGTGAAATAAAATAATGTGGTTTTCTATAATTTAATCCTTATTACAATATTTTTCAACCCATTTTTTATCATGGGTCACATTATATATTTAGATTATTGAATAGAACTACCACCTAAAATATCTTATGAACATGATGTGTTCCATTTATCTCGTTTGAGAAAGTATATATTACACCATTCATATGTATTGACATTATAAGTGGTTTCCATCGATAACCATATTACATATTGGGAGTAGCCTATAATGATCCTAGATTGTTGATAAAAATATATATGAAAAAAGAAAATTATATAGTTCAAATTGATGGGGGTAGAACCACTTGTTTTAGGAGAAGACATGGGAATCAAAAGTGGAAATGAAAATGGAGTTCCTTAATTTTATATTGAATGAAAAAAAAATCATGAGAGAAACATCAGAATACAGTATGAATGTGATCACCCAAGAATTTATAAAAAAAATTACATTTTTAAATGAATAAATTATTTATTATTAAATTATTTTATAGAAAACACATGAAATACTTCAGTGATTTTATAACAATATAAGATATATTTAGTCAAATATAAAATATTATAAAGAATCATAAAAACTAATTTAATATAAATTCCTATGTGTCCATTGTGATTTGTATATGTCAGGTGTTATAATAAATCCTATTGATATTGGTGAAAGAAAAAGGGCATCGATCTAGGGGATCATACCCTGAATACAATTTATCATACAATTAAAGGATATGGAATAATTGGTCATTCCTCGTGACCAAGACCATCCTAAGACTAAAAAATTAATATATTTTTGAAACCATTTTTGGGAGAAAATCATTGTTATTATGACCACGAACCAAACAATGTTCACCAAACCATCCCTAAGAGGATGTCATCGTCACGGACATTAAATTCATAATGTACACTAGTGTAATATGAGTCCATATATCTAAATCATAAAAGTGTTAATTGTTATATATTTTTATTAATAAAATTCAGATTACATTTAACCCTCTTATAAGTACATTATCAATGATTAAATATTGTGTTTGATAAAAATTATAATTTTTACAATATAAAATCAGAATTTTATTTTCAGGAAATATATAATTACAATAATGAAATAATTTTGTATAATTCATGAATTATTGAAATAAATTACCATTGAAAATAATATTCTAATTAAATAATTCTTAATTAAATATAAATTATTATATAATTTAATTACATCTAATTTAATTTTTATAAGGTTCATAAAGAGGTTAATGTTGAAAAAATAAGTTGCTTCTCATAAATATGACTATTTTTTAAAAATTTAAAATTATAAAATTTGGAAAATTAGGTTGATAAAACAAATATTATTTATCATGTCCAAATATTTATATTAGCTTATTTTTTATTTTTTTTATAATTGTTTGATATTGTAATATTTCTCGATAAAAATTAAATATATTATAAAAATTCAGTCTATATCATGACTTCATAATGACCAAAAATATATGTAATAAATACAATAAATTGATTATTATACCAAAATATATATTTATCCATTGAAACGATGCATTTTTATGTAATTTTCTTAATTTTTAAACCATCAATGACTCCAACCAAACCTATACTATTATTTATGCTTTTAAAAATTAATTCTCTAGGAACATTACTCATGTAAACCTAAGAAAGGGTATTCTACTTAGTATTTCAGTTCATATACACATAATACATTAGTAACAACTACACATATTAATAAAACATGGTAAAAACATGATATTTTTGTGGTATTCATTATATTATTATGTCGAGTCGAAAACAATGTTTTGAAATAAATAAAAACATCCCCTATATTTCACTATAAAAACAACCCGACCTCCAATTAAAACACACTCAAAACCATTTTATAACAAATTTACTTTTACTTTCCCACTCAAATGGCATATCCAGTCTGCCCAATCTCTTTATAAATTCATCCTATGCTTTTGGAAGCACCATATCAAGGTAAGGCTCCTATCCTACTTTTTATTCAATATCATCATATGTGAAATGAATTTTGATTTCCCATTGTTCAACTTGTAAAAATTTTCACCCATAATTTGTTTTATCCTTATTATATTCATGTAATGAGACACACCCTTTAACTATTAGTAACCCCATCAATGGATCTTCATGTACACAATTTATGTTGTAGAAATTATCAAATGATTTTCCATCATAAAATTTTTGGAACTTAATAACCATGCCTATTTTTAATTAATGGTATTGAACATGTTGTGAATATATATAATCTATTAGTTAGTTCAATTTATGTGACCTGCAATCCTTAAATATTTGGTAAAAATTTTCTAAAACCTATTCGTTTATTTTTTGATCTTTTTCTTAGACATTTCTGTTTATATGATATAAATGTAATCTGTGGTCCTAAAACTATATACCTTATAATAAATTTGGTAATGTTTTTTTCTTATAAGGTATCATTTACTATGCATGATAGTTTGTCCTAATAAAATTATGTTATAATTTAATATTAGTTATTCTTTAAATATACATATAAGTTCATGTTTTATGTTGTTGAAAAAAATAATATGTAACCTTGATGTTATCATCAAATAAAATAATTTAATTTTTTAATATGAATATTATATCTCTATTTCATCATGTTAAGTCTCTATACTCAAATTTACACATATACCATTTTTTATGTCTTTATTATTCCCTTAAAACGAGATATTCCTCACCCATTTATTTTGTATTCCAATGGTTATCCCTTGAAAATGATGATGTGTGATGAATGTTTTAGAGCATGTTATATATTTTTAAATAATATACATTTACCCATATTAATTGTTTTGTGGTATGCATCCAATTTAATGATGTTATTAGGTCTTCCCCTCATCAAGGATTCTATAATATGTATCGCATTTAATTAAAAATTAAATAAAGAGTATAAATGAAATGGGGTTCCATAATTATAATGTTGTGGTTATTATAGCTCATATACATAACAATTTCTATCAAATGGATCTGCAATGTTCTTTTTTTAATAGATATATTGAGGAATATTTTTTTATTAAAAAACATTAAGGATTTTCACCTGATTGTGATGGAACCATGATATATTTAGTAAATAAATAATTTAATTAATTGAAATGTTCCAATAAATTTTGTTGTTCCTTATTTATTAATTTTCTATAATAATAGAAATTTTCTAAAGAAATATAAGGAATTGAAACAATTAGGAAGGAGATGAGCACATGTACTCTAATTTTAGTTTTTTTGTTGAGGACCTTATTTTTTGTAGTGATACAGAGAATGAATATGAGAAATAATTAAATAAATAATAATCCATTTTTTTGATTCACTGATTAATTATATGAATTTCATTGTTATGATTAGATTAATTTTAATGAGAGAAAATAATGTAATCATCCCAACCAAAATTTTCAGTGGATATATAGTTGAAATTCGGTATGGATGATTCTAAGTATATAACAACATCTATTAGAATTTTGGAAACATTAATAATTATAAAATATATAAATGTGAAAACAAGAATAAATTAATGATTTTTACTGTATTCATTATTTTTCTTACACTATTAAGACTATATATTACTAATGATATAATTTTTTTGCCGATATCAAATAAATAATTCAAAGTCCATGATTCTTTCAATAAAAATATTCTTATATATATATCAATGGAAAATTGGGTTATGTTATGATGTATAAAATTAGTGAATCATTTATCCTGATAGGATTCAATAATGATGAATATGTTGGAATGTTTATTTTTATGAACCAATACCTAATAAAAATTTAGTTTTAGGGGAATGTTGTTTGAGCTGACATTATATGGTACCATGATAAATATTAATGATTAAATGAAATGTTTAATAAGTTTTTTTTAACATGTATTAAGAAAAATATTTTGGATGAATGTTTATAGGAAATTATTCTTGAAAAAAGTTTAGAAAAACAAACAATTAATTATGATAATCAAAGTGAATTTTATTTTTATAAAAACTGCATAAAAACACTAGATTCTAAAATATTGATATAAAATATCATTTCATCTAGGATAATGTTTCTAATGGATTTAAAAATTTGGATATCATTAATATTGAATATAAGATTCATGATATGTTCATTAAATCTATAAAAATATGTATATTGGAAGAGTTAATGTTAAAACATTATATTAATACATTATCTATCACATATGGAAGATATATTATACCAACCTGTCTTTTGGATTCTATTTAAAATGAGTATATAAGTTTATAAATGTTTTTAGGATAGGTAATTCCATATTTATGTATCTAAATATATATTTTTAAATAAGTGGAAAAAGTTTTGTTTTTTAATTAATGGTGTATATCAAAAGAACTGGAAACAAATTTCTTATCATCAATGGATGTTATTCACACAAAAAGTATACATTACGTAGTAGTTTGGATTCAACTAACTTATCTCTAGGTAAGGTAGTGACTTGATGGATTTTGGATTGTTTTATATGTTGAAAAGAAATATAAATTTTGATATTTAAAAACACTTTTAATTGTTAAAGGTGTTGTATTTTTTGTCAACATGGTTCACGAGAATGTTTTTGAGATGTTGATTAAGGTGAATTTTTGAATTTTATAAATTTTAATATAAATTATGTGTTTTTATTTGGATGATGTGGTTTGTTCTAGAATCTATATATAAGTTTTGGGATAATTTCATGATTTCATATCTTGAAATATGCCATATATTCGAAAATTAATATATAACTATAGTGGTTGGTTATACATTGTTTGATGAGTTTTTAATAATGAAATATTTGTGTCAAGATTTTTCATGAATCTTATTTTCCATGTAATGTATTAGAACATTACGCAATTATAAATTTTTAAGTTACAAGGATGTCATGAAAAGAAAAATGAATATATGAATTAGAAAACTATTATAGCTTATTTGAATTTTTTTTAGATCTATGTAACATGAATTAAATTTTTTATAATAGATTTACCATGGGAGTTTCACTGTAATATAATAGTTTCTCTCGATGTTCCATGTCATGTAAGAGTAACATCGAGATATTAATGGATATATATATATATATTACACAACTCTTTTTAAATACATATCTACTTTAGGAGATGAATGTATTTAGGATATTGAGCACAAAATAAATAAATTGGTTGACGTATTTATAATATTTGAAAAAATATCATGCGGTCTTTATAATATATTATGATTTAATTTAATCCAATTTGTATTTATATTAGATAATCCATGATTCAGTTCAAGGAAGCATGAGTCTCAAATATAACCTACTTAATTTTTTGAGATACTTATGGTAGAAGATAAGGAGTCCATAAAGTGAGATGATAAGTACAATTTATAGAGAAGGACGTTCAGGAAAATAATAAAAAAACATGAATAGCATGAAATTTTAAATGTAAATAATATTAATCTATTTATAAGAAGATCCCCTAAACAAGTTGATTTCATGTTTACGTTATTTATATAGAAATAAAAACAATGTATGGGGAATATTTATTCATGTATTGAGTCACAAAATAAAAGTACCTAAAAAATGATGAATTCAATATGAAGAATCCGGAAAAAAATTGAAAAAAGATTTCAGATTGAATCAAAATGATTTGAGGTAATTATAGAGAATTATAAATGTTCAAGGTTTAGGAATAAGTGTTGGATGGGTGTTAAAAATATTTAGTAATAAAGATATAGAGGTGGTAACTAATTAATAACTAACATAAGGTCTACAAAAAAATAATCCTATGGTTACAAAATACAATAATTTAAAAAATTCCATGTATTCCAGATAGTTTAGATAAAATTTATGAATAAAACATTAATGTGATGATGCTGAGTTATTCCTGAAAATGATTTAAATTTACTCATAAGAAACTATTATTGTCGACCTTACATGGAGTGATAACGAATACTAATTGAATGTTGAATTTGTTGTTGTCTTGGTCTAGATTTGTTTTGATGAATTAAAAGGGGAACACTACAAATTATGTTAGTAAGTAATTAAAATTTTGGGCCGTAAAGGCCATATATTATTCAATATATGGATACATAAATGGGTACATCACTCAAAGATATCTGTTATTATTTAGAAGAAATCAATTAAGATATGATTACATGAATGATCTGACGAATAAATTGATTCATAAAAGAAAATATTTTATTCATGAAAATAATTTAGTTGAGTAAGAAGATCCAATATTCCAGAGGATCAAAAAAGGTAAATTTATAGATATTTGAGTTTTATAAATTAATTTAATAGAGGATTTTTAATGACAATTGTATGAATATAATTATTCTTAATTCTTAGAGGAAGATCATAGTTTGTTAATGAAGGATCAAAAATAAATTGAAGATCACAAATAATTTTTCATTAATTTTTTTTAATGTTATGGGAACCATTATAATGAATTTTCTAGGGGTATAAGTGATGGGATACACTGCTAGGTAATATATGATATGTTCCCATAACACATATAATATTTGTTCATATTAGTAGAAAAGGAATTGTCTTAACTCAATCCAAACACCAAAAAATATAGTCACCCACAATGGGGAGGATCCTTGTGAAAAAATTATGATCCATAAATTAATTTTCATATCGATTATATATGAATTATGGTGACATAGAATGTTATAGTGTAATAAGACTATAAAAAGTCACATAAATATATTTGAAAAAAATTGAAAAATACTAACACTAATTCATCCCCCTATTCAATGGTACAACATATTCTTAAGAGCATAAATCATATTGGGATTAGTTTTGAATTTTCGTGAATTTTTCAGGTTATTTCAACCATAATTACATTAATTAGTAAGGTTTTTCCTTATCAAATAATATATGGAAAAAAGTATATAAAAATAAAATATTCATAGGTATGGTTTTCATGATCCATTACAACTGATTATGCCTCCATTCACAAATTTGATGAGATAAAATAAATTAATTCAAGGAACTGACTGAGGGGTATATATACATGGTGAGAATATGGAATAAAAATCAACCTATATTATAGTGAGTTCATACTCATCGAGTTATTTAAGGGGATGATTATCCCTATTTGTAAAAAATTATGATTCCAGTTTAGTAGGACGAGATTACCCAAAAATATGTGTGTGTAGTTTAGGTTATACAAGATTAATATAGCCATGATCCTTCTTGATCCTAAACCATACACCCTTGTGGACTATTAGTGGGTAGTGACTTGCTTATTCCATTAAGTACATATTCCATCTCAACATATGGGGGGTTTTGATCTATTATTTATTATGTCGAAATAATTAATTAGAGGAATATGAATAAAAATAATAATGATATAGATAAAATATCAATTTTGAGTTTGAGAACCTCTATATGGATGACTTCGTCCTAGACACTTAGAGGATGGTTTAGTTACATGACATGTTGGGGCATCGGTAAGGTAATATGATCAGGGTGTAGTACACACAAATAATTAATTATATCATGATGTATACAATATATATATTTGAAGATGGATGTATGAGATATGAATACATTGATCAAGGCCTCTAGTGGGATGTTAGAGCTAGGATTATGATTCTATGTTTCCCAATTAATATTGGTGTTCGGGATAATGTGGTGTAAATGACATGTTTTCTAAGAGGTAATCATCCTGGGACCAGATAAAGGTCAAACATCCCTTGGAAAGAGTTTAAAATAGTATGTAGTTGACAATATGATTTTTTATTCTATCAGTGCAGGCTTATACAATCATTATAAATTTTTAAGAGAGCCTAAAAATATGTATCTCATTGAGGATAAAAGGTGTCAGGATATAATTTTTCATATTCATGATTATTTTCAGGGGAACATTGATCGAGATTATGTAATAAGTAATTTAGTAGAGGGGATATAGGGTTAGATGGTGGATATAAATCCATCATAGAGGCAAAAAAATATATCACATATTTCCTTATAGTGGTTAGGGTAGTCCAATAAGTGTTTGTTTTAGAAGAGGATTTATTGGAGTACAAAGAGAAGATAGGTGTGGGTGAAACAATGATTCAGTTCCTCCTGCAGTACCTCTAAGTCATTCTCACTAGGAAAATTGGGTGGGATGCTATGTTAATTGATAGTTTCCCATGTTGTAGTGATTTCATTAAGAATTTTTTGAACTAGTTCATTGAATAACCCTATTCCTCTCTATGTTGACACCTGGCCTTTTTAACACTGACATGAGCTATTCATTTATTTCATCCTCATTTTCTTAATTGTTATAGATTTTATTATATCCCATAGAACAAAATTTTTATCTTGACCGTCCTAGTAATGGTGATCACATTCTCTCACTACTACAAAATATTGCTTTAATAGTTATAAAAATAGACTTTATTAGTACTTCAAAAGAAATGACTACATGAGTGAGGATAAAAGCCCATATATTTTTGCAATGCTAAAAATGAGAAACAAATGTGGACCTTTACCGGTTATAAAAAGGTGATGATATATGTAAAATTTATATTCTGTTTTAATAGTGATGATAATGGGACAATTTATCAGCTCTTTATTTTTGTGCCGCTAAAGGAACCATTTATCAGCGCTTATAAATGCATAGATGAAGGGTAATTTATCGATAGTTAAAGAGGCATTGATAAAGTGTAAATTTATCTCTTATATTAAAATAGATGATAAAAGATCTTTTATTATCTCTCATAGATGCATTGATAAATTTTTTCTTTATAAGTTCCATTAAAAGTGCTGATAAAGGGCCATACTGCAGTGTGTTATATCGACACACTGATACAAAACTACAGTGTACTATAACATCACTCTGTAGCAATTGAGACACACCAGATATAAAAAAACAAGTCCCAAAAATGTATTTAAATAAAACGAAATTAATAACATAAACACTAGAAAAGGATCCATATTAAAGGCATTTCAAATATTGGTTTATACAATTACATAAATAAAAATTATTACATACATTCACAAACATCAATGTTCCTTTGTATTTTTATACTGACCCAAATAATGCTATTACAGAAAAGAACCCCATTAAAATATAAAAGATAATATATATATATAAAATTATAGGTAATAATATAAGGAAATAAATTAACATGAATTGTTAATATTACTAAAATTTAGGCAAATTATAAATAAAAAATTGAACCTAGATTCTTAACGGTCACACCGTGCACAAGAATGAGGTTTGAATAATTCCAACATGTACCCAATAGATTATTGATCATTTTCCTAAATAATAAAAACAATCAAAACAATTTTTCATGGTTTTGAGTACTTTAGTTTTCTGTCTAACTAAAATTCCATTTTAAACCAGAAAGACTCACTTTTAAAAAATTTCAATTACATCATGTATTGGATTGAAATAAAATGGATTCCTACACTTCACAAATTATTTTTGAATCTTTTTCAAAATTTATCAATCAAATCCAAGCATGTTTTATTGGTTGTATGTAAGGAAACTTTTGGAACTAAAATTCCCATTTTAAACTATTAAAAAAATTGATTAATATAAGGCACATCCTGTATTGGATTGAGGAGTGACTGATTAAAACACATCAAAAATGACATATATATCAATTTTATAATGTATCATTTCAATGATAATGTGTTTTCGATATTTTTAGATGGAAAATAGTCCTTTCTAAAAAAATTAATGAATTTTTTATAGAAAAAGATGTGCATTGAATCATGCTTTTCACACTGTGAATCAGTTTTTGGGGTCATCAATTTCTACAAATCCAAAATAAAATATAGAATGTAATAAAAAAGTATAAAAAAATCCAGAATGTGTTTTCTTGGTTTTGAGTATGTCACCAATATTTATTACTAAAATTTCATTTTTGAATTTAAACATGAAAATTGACTCATACTAATCGCATTATGTATCATATTGAGTTTTTACTAATACCAACACATCAAAAATGAAATATGGATCATTTTATTAAATTATATAAAAAATTTGAATGAACTTTATTATTTTGAGTATGTCATTTTTCTTTTATAATAAAATTGAGATCAATTTTAAATAGAAACACACAATTGGATTCATACCCATCACACCATGAATTAGACTGAGGTGAGGTTGATTCATGGACAACTCAAATCACTTATTGATTTATTTCATGAATTTTCAAAATAATCATTATTTGTTTTTTTTTCAATTTCTGAGTCGTTCAGTTTGTTTTTCTACTAAACCTAATTTCAGTTTTAAATAAAGAAACACATAGAGTCATACCGGTCACACCATACATTAGATTTTGGTGTTACTAATTCCTATATATTCTATATCATGAAAGAAATGATTTCCTAATGAATAAAATCACTCTAAAAGTGTTGGATTATTTTTTTCTACATCACTTGTGCTATTTCCTAAAATTTCATATTAAAAATGAAACACATACTTATGACTCATTCTAAACACATAATTTATCTATTTGATGTGAAACACATTCCTACACCTCACAAATTATGTATGAATATCTCACAAAATTATTAATAAAACAAGACTTATTTTTATTGGTTTTAAATGAGTTAAACATTTTGAACTATAATTATGAATTTATACCCATAACAGGAACATGTTTTCAGTTGTTTTTTTTAAAATTAATTTCAATTTTAAATAAATAGATGTACATGGAGTCATGAAGGCCACATCAGTTCTCATATTGAGGTGTGGAAGATTCTTACACATCCCAAAGTCCCAAAAAAATCATAACTATCAATTTTTCAATGATTTCCACTGACTTAATTTGTCAAACTACCAAAAATATATGAACATCTTCGAAAAACACACATTAACATAAAATAAAATCCAGAAATATAAGAATAAAATTATTATGATTCATAATAAAATTAAATAAAAAAATCATAAATATGAAAAAAAACATATATTATATGGAAAATTATTCTTCTATGAAAATATCTATATTACCTATGTGATTGAGAATTTAAGGAATCTTGAAGGAATGTTATAAATGACAACACTGTAGGTGTGAAAGGTTTTCATGGAGAATAGGGTTGTGGATATTTTTTGGTAGAACGGTATAAATGATGAAAATAGAAACCCTACCCGAACAAAAGAATCCACATGTATAAGAAACTAATTTTTATGTTAGAAAAACTAAAAATAAATAAATAAAACATATAAATGAGTCAATATATTAATTTGATGGACAATGATTTCATTGGGAAAACATCATGATTAACCCTATAATATAGATGAGATAACATATTCTCTCTTCCTACAAAGGAAGTGGAGGTAACATGAATGAACGTGATAAATACACAATTGTAAGGGTGAAATTTTTTTGAGGGAGAAGTCAGTTGGAAATTTGGTGCATAAAGTCAAGAAATATAGAAAGTAGAACCCAAATAAATCTTTTGAATCCACCGATATATGAAAACAATTATTATGTAAGTAATTCTAAATAAAAATAAATTGAAAATATATATGAAATATTACATTAATTATATTAACAATGATTTCATTGTACAAATATCTAGATAAACTCTATGATTTAGTTGATACATTTTCCTTTTCCTTTTTTTAAGGATTTAAAAATGGAAAAAAATATTCTAAAATAATCCCAAACTAGATGGAATAAAAAAAATTACATTTAATTATATAATTTATTGGTAAAATATAGAATGTATATTGTAACATTACTTTTACATCTTTACAAAGGGTGTCATTTGTTAAATATTTTTCTTCAGACGGATTGGAAACATCATCATGTGTAGAAGATGTTGTCTTCCAATGTAGTAAAATTATTAATTTCTATGATGTTAATGTAGTAGAGAATATATAAAACTATAATGAAAAACATAAAATAAATAAAAAATTATCTTCTCTTCAAACTCTCTTTCTTTTTTAAATGATCATGGATTTTGTTCCTCTGTTGAGAATCTAAATCCCTTATTTGGGGCCCCCTATAAAATAAAAGAGATTAACTACATTGGTACTGACATAAATGGATTGTGATGTCCCAATTAAAGAACCATGCTTAATTGAAAATATAATTAAAATGAAGAGAAAAATATCTTGAATCATTTGCTCTATTTTGGAGATGTAAAGGGAATTTTAAACTGAAATGATATTTATATTCAAGAAAACACACTCTGAGCCCTTCCTCTCACACCATGCATTAAATTGAGGTGTGACGGATTCTAAAATTTCTAAAATGACTTGTGGATCACTTTTCTATCGTATCTGAAAAATACGAATTGTTTTCCACAGTTTTGAGTGGGTGAGTTATCTACATTAATAAAATTGATGTCATTTTTAAATAAAAATCGTACATTGATCAATTTCATTCACAAGATTCATTATATTTTTGTGTAGATTATTCTTACACAACCCAAATTGATTATGGATCATTTTCATAATTTATCAAAATAGTCCGAATTCATTTACTCTTTTTTTGTTACACCACATGCCTTTTTTACTAAAATGTCATTTTAAACCTGAAACATGAACTTTGAATCATACTAAACAATTTTTTTTATACATTTTATAAGATATGGATTACTACACAAAAAAATCACATATGATTAAATACCTTAATTTATAAATAATTATCATGCGTGTTTTCTCAGTTTTCAGGGAGTGACAATTTTATCTAAACTACTTATTTCAAACTGATAATAGACGCATTGAGTTATACTAGGAACATCAAACGTTGGCTTGTGGTGGAGATGATAAAAACATGTTAAAAATGACTTATGTATTGTTTACATAAGGCATCAAAACAATATGATTGTGTTTTCATGGTTGAGGGTCGTTTAATTGTCTTTTTTATTAAAATTTATGTCATTTTTAAATGAAAAAGGTACACTTGGAATCATAACATCCACACCATGCATCATATTGAGGAATTGCTCATTCCAAAATGTTTCAAATAGATTAGGTATCATTTTAAAAAATAATAAAATCAATTCGATTTCATTTTCAATGTTTTTTTAATGTCACATTTTTCACTAAAATGCTATTTTAAACTAGAAACACATACTTTGACCAATAATAATCACATCGTGTATTAGTTCAATGTAATAAGGATTATTACATGTCATTAATTAAAAATGAATATATTTATTAAATTAAAAATAAGATACTAGAATTTAATCATTCATTTCATGGAGTGAAGATTTTTAAAAAATATTTTAAATTTTAATCTTTTAATTGACACATAGAGGCATAGCTGTCACACCGTGAAGAAAATTGGTGTGGTGTTGGTTACTACTAATCTAAAATTACTAATTGATCGTTTAATCATGTTTGAAACATGTGAATGAATCCATTTACCTCTTTTTAAAATTAGGTAAAACCATATATATTTTCAAAAAAAATTATAACATATTTAACAACCAGGGTTTTATGGAAAAAACATTATAAAAAATAATAAACCAATCATTTTATTAATTTCTTTTTCTGTTCATTGTGAATAAATTAGCGGCAAGTAATGAAACTAATTTACCATTAATTATGCCTCCACATGAAATAAAAAATGTTTAATTTCAATTACATACACTCATTTTCTAAATGTACATTATAGCAACCCAAAATCCAAAGGTTGTGCAACACTACAGTTACATTTTATGATTCTTCCATCTCCGTCTTCTCCAATTATTAATTTCCCATCAAACTATCATTTCACTAGTTGTGTGGAGATTTGATCGTTAATGATATAGTGGAAATTCATGCGTCGATTTTATAACTATTTTCAATAGTTTAATTCCCACAAATGGGTGGCAATGAATCTTCTGGAGAACCCAATGAATTACAAGGGGAAATGCCTCCCATTTACATTATAGCATCCTCAAAAAGGGACAGTGCCTCCCATTTTTTAAAAATTAAACCATTTAAACTATTAATTAAATTGAGGCCAACATTTCTACCATATAATTCAAGGGAAAAGATCCACACAACTTAAGAATTGAAATAGTGATGGTTGGGAAGGAAATGGTTAAGGTAAAGATGGAAGAATCAGAATACAAAACTATAATTTTGCATAGCCTAAGGGTCCTGGGTTGCTATAATGTAATTTCAACAGATGAGAGTATGTTACTAAAATTAATTTATTTTATCTAAGGTTTAGGTATAGTTAATAATGAATTACTTTAATTTTTATCATTGAATTTATCCATAGGGATCTGAATAAAACATTAATTAAATAATTGGTTGAGCATTTTTTTCATATTTTTATTGATAAAAATTTGTTTTTACTACATTTTGTTATATTATAAAATTACATGGCTTACTATGATTTGAAAAAGAGATCAATGGATGTGTGTACATCTTTAACATTATTATCTATAGGTAATAAACCTAAATTGGGATCACACCTTCCACAATCAGAAACTATTAAATGGAGGTCACTACTCATTCGATATATTGATTAATACTGTAAATCAACGTAAATATTGTATATATTTGATATATATATATATATATATATAAATATATGTGTGTATTATATAAGTAACATTTTATGAATATAATTATATATATAATTATATATATAATTAATATTTATAATATATAAATTAATTTATATATTAAATATAATATTTGAAGTATATATATATATTACTAAATTATCTAATTAAATAAAAAAAATTGTATTTATAAGATGTTTTAAATTATATTAATTATGAATGAAAATTATTTTTGGTAATTTTGTATAAAATATATCAATTCAATTTATATTATTTTTAAATATTTCTAATATATATACACTAACTAATTTTTTTTGAAACTAACATGACATGGGAAATATTTTATTTGTTATTTAAGTATAGATTATATTACATGTTATGCACCTATAGTTATAATGCTCCAAAAATATTGGTAAATCATGATTCAACCAGTTAAATTATGTTTATTGAAGATTAATTATGTTTAAATATATTTGAAATCAATTTTTTTAGTATTTTATATCATAAGGCAGGTTGAAAAAATATTGCTATGTATGAGTGACCATATTGGTGGACACACTATCAATGTTATGTGTGACTCACCATTACGATGGATTCACTATAACTATGAATACTGAGTCACCGATAAAGAAGACTCAATGTTATAAATCTCACTGATGGTAGAAAATATACTATGTATGATGTACATTTGATATGGACGTACAGTTAGGATATCTCCCTCTCAATTGATTCACCATCACATCGATTTGCTGATAGAGTCAATCCTGATTTTTTTCAAAGTATGATCTACTGATAGATGTGTCACCATCATGTTTTTAAAGACCCGTAAAATTCAAGGGAAATTTTTTCTTAATTTTCGTTGGGTTTTTACAAGAACGCAGTTTCAGACGGCACTTGATTCTGAGGCCCTGAGTTCCCGGAATTTCTATCCGATGATTAGCTTGGGTACGTTCAGTGAACGAACGAGCGGGGATTTATAACTTTTATACCGGTGCCCGGAATCGAATTTTGAGGGAACCGATTGAACCGCATCACCGGTAATTGCTTAGGAACACCTGTTCCGGAGTTCCGTTTTCACGAGAGTTGATGATAAAAATTGTGGAAGTTTATTTTATAATTATTCTACAATTTTTATTATTTTTACTCTAAGTGTTTAGTTCTTGATGGAAGTTGGGTAACCACCCAGCCGCCCTTGGGAGGTTATGAGGGTGGTGGGGCCCACACAAACTCCACCCCTTCATATCCTCTAACCCCTCTCAACTCCCATTAAATGTTGATAACATAAATTTATTAAACATATGGAATTAATGTGGTAAGTTTAATGTGAGTTTTTGAAATTCAAACTCTTGAATTTCAAAATACTTGTTGTGTTAATAAAATAAGAAAGGAGCTTATTTTATTTTGTTGTTAGAGTTTTCTCGTTGAGAGGTTTTGGGAAGCATGAAGATCTTCTTCATCTCCAACAAAGAAAATCTTCAACGAAGAATGTGAAGAACACCTCAGACTCCAATGAAGAACATCTCCGTCGAAGAACCCGGAGAACTTCTCCAACGACATTTCCTCTTCGGACGCACCTTGAAGACAACAGAATCGACATTCGTTTTCTGCGACGCCCGACCTCCGTGACGCTCGTTTTACACAGCTCATCGACGAGCACCGTTCTTGAAACCGAGGTAGGGGATTGTAATTAATTAATTTGTTCGTGTTTACATCCCTGAATTTCTTCATGAAATTTTAACCAACTGCTATCAATTAACGTGAGGGGGGCCGGACCACACAAACACTGCCGACCCACCTCTTTATAATTCTTGTTGGATTCTTTTGGTTCAATATGGAAGTGGCGCGGTACCGTCGCACTGCGCGGGTTTATGCGGCAAGAAATATGCGGCGTCGTCGTGCTGCGCCATGAATTAATACAAGGACGTGACGCCATCACGCCGCGTCGGAGACACCCGAAAAATACCGCGGCCGGTACCGGGGCCGCGACGGAGGGGCACGGTGCCGTCGCACCGCGCCGGACGACAAGGGATGCGGCTGGTTCGGGCCCGCGGCGGAGCAAGGTGACCAGTGGCCAGACCGGGCCGCTGGCGTCGGAGCTGGAAGGGGACCGGCCATCGCCGGTCCTGTTGAGCAGGAACCGGCCGGCCGGACAGGGAGGAGCCGGGGGAATTAATTCCTCCGGCAGGACATCAATGTGGCCCCAATTAAGGGGCCCCGGTTACAGAAAACCGGGGGGTGGGGGGGGGCAGCACCCCCCCCCCTGCGCGAGCCAAAACGGCTCGGCTGTTTTGGCCGAGCAGCCGACCAGCGCGCGGGTCGCCGAACCGGGCCACCGGGATGGGCCACGCCGCGCCCCACCGGGCCGCACCGCACCAGGCCGGGCCGACCCTGACCCGGGGCGGGTCGACCCGGTTCGGGCCGACCGGGGGGTCTCGGGCCGTGTCGGTTCGAGCCCGAAACCCCCGTTTAAATACCGTTTGGGTTCAATTGCCCAGAACCCAGGCTACGAACCACCGATCGACGCGCCGTCAGTAGTGAAGCGATCCTTGGAACGAGGTGGTTGTTCTGGTATATTGCACTCAAGGTTTCGGAATACTTTGAGTTCGGCCGGGTTGGTTCGTACACGAAACCAACCGGGCCCTCGGAGTGGAAACACTCATATCTTAAGCTCCGAACGTCTAAAAGATGTGCCGTCGACTTTGTTGGTTTCTCTTAGTGAGATGGATCTTTTGGCTTACTCCGCCCAAGGTTTCGACACAGGTGGAGTGCAGTCGAGTTGGTTTTGCCTTTAAAACCAACCGGGCCCCTGGGATGAAAAGGCCAATAACTCTCAGGCCAGGCATCCGATTGACGCGCCGTCTGTGACGTTGAGTTCCTGTTGACGATACGGAACTTTTGGATACATAAACTCTGGACTATGTGTCAGTTGATGTATCAGTCTCTCGACTTGTGGTGCGAACCCTCCCGAACGAGCTTGCTGTGTGCGGGAACCCTAGTACTGGTTGCGACTGCTACTGTGACTGCGACGACGACTGTGCAAAGATCCTCAGTGGATTCGACGATGACAACTACAACACTCAGTGATCTTGTGTGGATCTGTGCTACCGATCCTGTGTGGGTCTGATCCTATGTGGGTCAGTGCTCAGCTGTTCTGTGTGATCCAGCGCCTACAAATCTTGTGTGGGTCTGATCCTGTGTGGGTCATTGCGTGGGTTAGTACATATCGATCCATTGTGGGTCCGAAAACTTAGATGGATCAGTGATCATCTCTATCATCTTTCGAAGAAGTATACCTGTGTGAGCTGAATCCTGTTTTCTTTCCTATGTGGATAGTGTTGTGCTATCCTGTGTGGATTACGTTTTACTTTCCTGTGTGGAATACGTATGCTTTCCTATGTGGACTGGGTTGTACTTGGGCTCGGAGGTTGGAGCATATTGGAATTGATGACTTAGGTATATGTATGGGCATATACCTAAGAAGTGTCTGTTGTTACTTCGTGATTGTTTATTTTTTTTGTGGTTTATCCTTTGTGGAATTTGGGAGACCTTCGGGGGTCTCGGGGTCCCTACTGAGTAGCTTATACTCACCCCTGCACTAGTTATGCCCGCACTACGTTGTGTTGGTTGCAGATGATGGACAACGTTGATCATGGTGGAGGCTTGCGGAGCAGGATGGTACCTGGAGGTGGACCACTGGGCAGGTCGTACTAGGAGCGGTCGACTGGACCTGTGGAGCCGTGGAGGCTTTCTGTACCCACCCATCAGGTGGGATTCCCAGTGGACAGCTCGTCGTTGCGGCTTTACCTTTCAGTTGTTCTTTTCCCTTTCGAGTTGTACTTTACATTCAGTTTGGGTTTGTATACTGGCCAACTTACTCTTCCACACTTCACTCTTGTACCAGCTTTTACTTAGTGTTTACTTTTTATGCTTGCTTACTCTGTGGTGCATGTTTAATTTCCAAAAGAAATACCTTCACTTTACTGGGATTTACGCCCTGGTGCTAGTCGCCAGCCCCTGGCCTATGGAAGGCGGGCTTGGGGTAGTCACGACATGGGCCCCGAGGACGAGTCGTGACAAATTGGTATCAGAGGAGTTCGGTTCTACCGCGAACACCGATCTTTTCAATGTGAATCAATAGTGTTTAGCGTATTGGGTGTGGTTATCAGTCCAGGGAGTCCAGTGTTGGTGCGGAGGCCGACGTATCCGTACACAAGTACCTTGACTTCTGATTTCTGACTTAATGCATCAAAACATTGATTTCATGTGTGTTTCAAGTTTTCGTTGTGATTACATTGTGTCAGCTCACCAGGTATACTGTTCTGACCGTGGCGCACATGTTTCCTTTTTAGGATGGCCCCACGACGGCAGCCATGTAGGGTTTCGAGAGTCAAGTGCGACGATAGCCCACCGAGCGATGAGGCCTCGGTGCAGTGCCCTTTTTCAGCAGTAGCACCGGCGGTAGCTCTACCCGCCGAGCCAGCGATGCTTCCAGATCCAGCCGCTGATGATGCACGTCACCTTAGTGCACTGCATGAGTTCCAGCACCAGCGACCGCCGAGGTTCCCCAGGGAGATGGACCCCCAGGCAGCCGAGGACTAGCTGGAGGCAGTGGTACGAGTTTTCAGGCTAGTGAGGACACTAGCAGACCTCATGGTGATCCTCGCAGTGAGCCTACTGAACTCAACAGCGGGCCGATGGTGGAGCATGATGCTCTAGGTGCATGATGACACATCTCTTCTCTGGACGGAATTTGAGAGCCTCTTCCGCTCGGAGTTCGTCCCAGCCACCCTCCGTGCGGTACGCATTAAGAAGCTTCTTCACCTGTGACAGGGTAGCTTGACGGTCGCCCAGTACTCGGCGAGATTTACCGATCTCTCTCGCTACTCGACAGACATGGTACGTGACCCATTCTTCTGGGCCCAGACTTTTGATAAGGGATTGAGACACGAGATCAGGGCATCGCTGATCTCCCTCAGCATTCCAACTCAGACTGGAGTACTGGAGCGGGCCCTTTTGATCGAGAGCTTCCTTGCTGAGTCTACCGCAGCGCCGAGGCCCACCACAGGGCGTCACGCAGTAGTGTCTTCTGTAGCAGGCAGTCAACGGATGACTCATGAGTCCAGGCAGACTAGATCCTCAGGCAGACGACCTCAAGACACTGGCTCAGCAGTGTGGGACACACAGCATGGAGCCAGTCTTTCGAGAGGCAGGCAGTGCTACTCATGTGGCGGGCAGGGCCACATGGCTCGTGACTGCCCAACCCGCGGTGCCGAGGAGCAGCACATGGTTGAGGGACCACCGAGGTAGAGGCAGAGGGTCGACCGTGGCGGTCCGCAGGGAGGAGGCGGACGAGGCAGAGGAGCTGGCCGAGCAGCAGGTGGTGGGCGACGCTTTGAGGCTCTACCACCACCACCACCAGGAGGTCCACCCCGACCACAGGGAGCTGGCGGGCAGACACAGGCACAGATCCAGGAAGCGGTGGCCTATGACCACGGTGCACCCTAGATGATTCGAGGTACTATCTGTGTCTATTCCACCCTTGCTGCAGTTCTTATAGACACAGGAGCGGGTCACACTTTCATAGTCGCTGCCCTTGTTTAGAGCTCGAAGATTCCGACAAAGCTGTTGGCTCGATCTTTATGGCTAGAGACTCCTACGGGAGTAGACTCGACAATTACGCACTGGTGCGGGCAGTGTGAGATTACTCTAGGAGGTGAGAGATTCGGCTGGGATCTTCTTGTAGCAGCATCGAGGCCTTAAGATGTCATCTTGGGAATGGATTGGTTGTCTACGGTCCATGCACAAATTGACTGTTTTAGGCGCAAGGTGTGACGTGTACGCACCGTTGGGAGCAGGTTCACCTTCACCGGCGAGAAGGGAGCCTTTACAGGACAGGATGGACTCTTGCATAGGAGAGGACTGCCCATCACTCATCAGTTGTCTAGCCTCATCCTAGGAGCAGTTGATGTGTGTAGTCCTGGTTTTCCTACAGTGGTGGATCAGTTTGCAGACATTTTTCCCGACGACGTTCTAGGGTTACCTCCTCGTAGAGAGGTAGAATTTTATATTGACCTGTACCCCGGGACAGACACGATATCGACTCCAGCAAATCGGATGGCCCTTCCGAGCTTCGAGAACTACGGGTACAGTTGGAGTACTTGCAGGGAAAGGGGTTCATCCGACCCAGTGTTTCACCCCGGGCATCCCCGATATTGTTCAGCAAGAAGGCGGACGGGAGCTTGCGACTTTGTGTCGACTATCATCGCCTAAATCACGTGACAGTGAGGAACAAAAATCTGCTACCGAGTATTGATGACCTCTTTGATTAGCTCAAGGGAGCATGGTGGTTCTCGAAGATAGACCTTAGGTTAGGCTATCATCAGCTCAGAGTTCGAGACGAGGATGTGCAGAAGACGACATTCAGATGTCGGTATGGCCACTATGAGTTCTTGGTTATGCCATTCAGCGTAACCAATGCTCCATCAGTGTTCATAGCCCTCATGAGCAGGAACTTTCATCCATACCTCGATCGATTTGTCATGGTCTTCATCGACGACATTTTTATTTACTCGACGACTGAGGAGGTGCACGCCTACCACGTACGGGTTGTACTAGACACACTCTGAGAGCACCAGCTTAATCGAAAGCTCTCGATGTGTCAGTTCTGGATACGTGAGGTCCGATTCTAGGGTCACGTCATCTCTGAGGCAGGAGTTGCGGGGGATCTCGCGATGATCGAGGCAGTGCTAGCATGGGAACCACCCAGGAGTGTGACTGAGGTGCGGAGTTTCTTGGGACTAGCTGGATACTATCTGAGATTTGTGCCAGACTTCTCTGGAGTTGCAGCACCACTCTCAGCTTTGACGAAGAAGGGGAAACCCATTGTGTGGTCAGACAGATGTCAGCAGAGCTTCCAGGAGCTGAGACAGAGATTGACCAGCACACATATCTTGAGGTTTCCTGAGGAGGGAGTAGGGTACGTAGTCTACTGCGATGCATTAGGGACCAGACTCGGATGTGTCCTGATGCAGGAGCGGGCAATGATCGCCTATGGATCACGTCAGTTGAGGACGCATGAGCAGAACTACGCTACCCATGACCTGGAGTTAGAAGCAGTGGTCTTCACTCTGAAGGCAAGGCGACATTATTTGATGGGATAGCGCTTTACAGTCTTTTCTGACCACCAGAGTCTCAGGTACATATTCTGGCAGAAGGACCTGAACCTGAGATAGCAGCGATGGCTCGAGTTCCTCTAGGACTATGACTTTGAGATAGTCTATACTCCTGGGAAGGGGAACATGGTAGCCGATGCTCTCAGCAGAAGGACGGGTATTCAGCTACATGAGGAGGCGACAGAGTAGCTAGCCGCTTTGCAGATATCGTTTGTGGATAGAGATGGAGCAGCCTTACTTCATTCTCTCACAGTCACTCCTCCACTACTGCAGCGGGTCAGAGAGGCACAGCGTGGGGACGCTGAATGTGAGACACGGCGTGCACAGATATCCTCAGGATAGGCACCTGATGGTTTCTCTTTTGGAGCAGAGCACGACGTCCTTTTCAGAGGACGTACCTTGGTACTAGTTTCTTTACGGGAGGAGGTGCTGAGAGAGTTTCACAATTCTCCTCTGGTGGTACATCCTAGAGTGGCGATGATGTACCAGGTCCTCAGACGATAGCACTGGTGGCCGGGCATGAAGAAGGCTGTGGCAGAGTTCGTTTCACGATGCCTCACCTGCCAGCAGATGAAGGCTGAGCACCAGGTACCAGCAGGCTTGGTACAGCCCTTGGAGGTCCCGGAGTGGAAGTGGGATGGGATATCTATGGACTTCGTGACTGTACTTCAACGCACTTCCAGAGATCACGACTCCATTTGGGTGATTGTAGACCGACTCACCATGTCGGCTCACTTCTTACCCATCAGAGAGCAGGGCTCAGTGGAGAGCTTGGGGCGACTTTACGTTCATGAGATTGTGTGGCTTCATGGAGTGCCATCATCTATCATCTCCAATCGAGATGCTCGATATACTTCCCGGCTATGGAAAGGATTTCAGGAGGCGTTCGGGACGCAGATACATCTGCGCACAGCCTTTCATCCTCAGACGGATGGTCAGATGGAGAGGACCATTCAGACTCTTGAGGACATGCTCCGCGCATGCATCCTCGACTTTGGTCGTAACTGGGAGGACCAACTACACTTGGTGGAGTTCGCGTACAACAACAGCTACCACTCCACCAACGGGATGGCACCATACGAGGCATTGTACGGCCGACCTTGTAGATCTCCTTTGTGATGGACATACCCTGAGGAGTTAGCACTTGTGGGACCAGAGATGGTTCAGCCCATGACAGAGATGGTCCAAGTCATACAGGAGCAGATGAGGACAGCTCAGAGCCCGTAACAGTCATATGCTGACAGGAGGCGGAGGCCACTAGAGTTCAGGGATGGCGACCACGTCTTTTTGCGTGTCTCACCTCGGTGTAGATTACATAGATTTGGTCGAGGCGGCAAGTTGTTTCCAAGCTTCATCGGACCATTCCAGGTCCTCAGCAGGATTGGCGAGGTGGTTTATCACCTGGCTCTACCACCTCAGTTGCACCGGGTGCACGACGTCTTCCACGTATCTCAGCTGAGGAGAAACATGCACGACCCGATGCACATCATTGACCATGGGGAGCTAGGAGATGATGATGGGGAGACTTTTGTGGAGGTCCCAGTGGAGATCAAGGATCGAAAGAAGCGGGTCCTACGTGGACAGTCTATTCCTTTAGTGCGCATTAGATGGAAGCACAGGAACCTCCAGGAGAGCACTTGTGAGCGGGAGGCTTAGATGTGTGCTCAGTACCCTCATTTGTTTCACTAGTTATGATGTATCTTTACGGGGACGTAAAGCCCGGAGGTGTGAGTAATGTAAAGACCCGAATAATTCAAGGGAAATTTTTTCTTAATTTTCTTTGGGTTTTTACAAGAACGCAGTTTTAGACGGAACTTGATTCTGAGGCCCAGAGTGCCCGGAATTTCTATCTGAAGTTTAGCTCGGGTACGTTCTGTGTACGAACGAGCGGGAATTTATAACTTTTAAACCGGTGCCCAGAATCGAATTCCGAGGGCACCGATGGAACCACATCGCCGGTAATTGCTTAGGAACACATGTTCCAGAGTTGCGTTTTCATGAGAGTTGATGATAAAAATAGCGGAAGTTTATTTTATAATTATTCTACAATTTTTATTATTTTTACTCTAAGTGTTTAGATCTTGATGGAAGTTGAGTAACCACCCAACCTCCCTTGGGAGGTTATGTGGGTGGTGGGGCCCACACGAACCCCACCACATCATATCCTTTAACCCCTCTCAACTCCCATTAAATAATGATAACTTATGTTTATTAAACTTATGGAATTAATGTGGTAAGTTTAATGTGAGTTTTTGAAATTCAAACTCTTGAATTTCAAAAGGCTTATTGTGTTAATAAAATAAGAAAGGAGCTTATTTTATTTTGTTGTTAGGGTTTTGTCATTGAGAGGTTTTGGGAAGCGTGAAGATCTTCTACATATCCAACGAAGAACATCTTCGACGAAGAACGCGAGGAACACCTCGGACTCCAATGATGAACATCTCCGTCGAAGAACGCGGAGAAATTCTCCAACGACGTTTCCTCTTCGGACGCAGTTCGAAGAAAACGGAATCGACATTCATTTTCCGCGACGCCCAACCTCCGCTACACTCGTTTTCCGCATCTTGTTGACGAGCACCATTCTTGAATCCGAGGTAGGGGATTGTAATTAATTAATTTGTTCGTGTTTACATCCCTGAATTTCTTCTTAAAATTTTAACCAACTGTTTTCGATTAACGTGAGGGGGGTCGGACCGCACAAACACGGCCGACCCACCACATTATTATTCTTGTTGGATTCTTTTGGTTCAATACGGAAGTAGCGCGGTGCCGTCGCACCGCGCGGGTTTATGTGGTAAGAAATACGCGGCACCGTCACGCCATGCCATGAATTAATACAAGGACACGACGCCATCGCGCCGTGTCGGAGACACCCGAAAAATACTGCGGCTGGTACCGGGGCCGCAGCGGAGGGGCGCGGTGCCGTCTTGCCCCGCCGAATGACAAGGGTCGCGACCGGTTCCGGGCCGCGGCGTAGCAAGGTGACTGGCGGCCGGACCGGGCCACCGGTGTCGGAGCTGGAAGGGGACCGGCCATCGCCGGTCCCGTTGAGCACCAACCGGCCAGCCTGGTCGGGCCGGCCGAACAGGGAGGAGCCGGGGGAATTAATTCCCCCAGCCGGACATCAATGCGTCCCCAATTAAGGGGCCGTGGTTACAGAAAACCGGGGGGGGGGGGGGGAGTACACCCCCCCCCCCCCCCGCGTGAGCCAAAACGGCCTGGCCGTTTTGGCCGAGCAGCCGACCAGTGCGCCCAGCTCACGGGTCGCCGGACCAGGCCGACCTGGAACCGGGGATGGTCGACCCGGTTCGGGCTGACCGGGGGGTCTCGGGCCGGGCCTGAAACCCACGTTTTCGGACCGTTTGGGTTCAATTTCCCATAAATCGGGATACAGACCTCCGATTGACGCGCCGTCAGCGGTGACGTGATCCTTGGAACGAGACGGTCGTTTTGGTATATCACACTCAAGGTTTCGGAATACATTGAGTTCGGCCAGGCTGGTTCGTACACGAAACCAAACGGGCCCTCGGAGCGGAAACACTGATATCTTAAGCTCGGGACGTCCGAATGACATGTCGTCGACTTTGATGGTTTCCTCATAGTGAGAGAGATATTTTTGATTACTCCGCCCGAGGTTTGGACATAGGTGGAGTATGGTCGAGTTGGTTTTGCCTTAAAAACCAACCGGGCCCCTGGGACAAAAAAGCCAATAACTCTCAGACCGGGAGTCTGATTGACGTGCCGTCTGCGACGTTGAGTTCATGTTGACGATACGGAACTTTTGGATACATCAACTCTGGACTATGTTTCAGTTGATGTATAAGTATCTCAAATCGTGGAGCAGACCCTCCCGAATGATCTTGCTATGTGCGGGAACCCTAGTGCTGGATGTGGCTGCTACTGTGACTGCGACAACGACTGTGCAGAGATCCTCAATGGATTCGACGACGAAGACTACAACACTCAGTGATCATCTGTGGATCTATGCTACCGATCCTGTGTGGGTCTGATCCTGTGTGGGTCAGCGCTCAGCGGTTCTGTGTGAGCCAGTGCCTACAGATCATGTGTGGGTCCGATCCTGTGTGGGTCATTGCTGGGGTTAGTACCTATCGATCCTTTGTGGGTCCGATGACATAGATGGATCAGTGATCATCTCTATTGTCTTTCAAAGAAGTATAACTGTGTGAGTTTAATCCTGTTTGCTTTCCTGTGTGGATAGTGTTGTGCTATCCTGTGTGGATTACGTTTTACTTTATTGTGTGGAATACGTATGCTTTCATGTGTGGACTGGGTTGTACTTGGGCTCAGAGGTTGGAGCGTATTGGAATTGATGACTTAGGTATATGTATGGGCATATACCTAATCAGTGTCAGTTTTTACTTCGTGATTGTGTCTTTCCTTTGTGGTTTATCCTTTGTGGATTTTGGGAGACTTTCAGGGGTCTGGGGGTCCCTACTGAGTAGCTTATACTCACCCCTTCACGGGCTATGCTCGCACTACATTGTGTTGGTTGTAGACGGCGGACAACGTTGATCGTGGTGGAGGCTTGCGGAGAAAGACGGTACCTAGAGGTGGACCACTGGGAAGGACGTACTCGGAGCGGTCGACTGGACCCGAGAAGCAGTGGAGGCTTTCTGTACCCACCCTTCAGGTGGGATTCCCAGTGGACAGCTTGTCATTACGGCTTTACCTTTCAGTTGCTGTTTTCCCTTTCGAGTGGTACTTTACTTTCAGTTTGGGTTTGTATACTGGCCCACATACTTTTCCGTACTTCACTCTTATACCAGCTTTTACTTAGTGTTTACTTTTTCCGCTTGCTTACTCTATGGTGCATGTTTACTTTCCAAAGGCAATGCCTTCCCTTTACCGAGATTTACGACTTGGTGCTAGTCGCCAGCCCCTGGCCTATGGAAGGCAGGCTTGGGGTAGTCACGGCACGGGCCCCAAGGACGGGTTGTGACAATTTTTATAAGGACTTAGAATTAAATCATTACATAATCATGAATTAAATGAAAAAATCACATTGAAAATCTTTTCATCTTTAGATTTTTAGAGAATTAGGACATAACTATTACATCTCAATCATTAACAAGTAGACACATCTACTCTGTTTACATTTTATTCAAACAATAAAAACTCTTGAACAAAAGTGTCATGTCTAGTTCCATGTTTTAGATAGCATGAAATTTCCTTGATCCCATCCATGACCCTAATCCACTTTATGTCCTGTGAAAAACATTTCGAAAACATGAGATGAGCATAAAAAGCTCTGTAAGGGATATAAAAATAAGGAAATATAACATTAGTCCATGTATACATAAGAATCAATGAATTCATACATTACTCATAAAACATAAGCACTTTAACATACCTCATGAAATCAAATGATTTATGAATAACTCATAGAAGTCCAAAGACATAAAGGTAACTTGAGGCAATAATAACATTCTTACGTAGGGAGTAACCCTCATGGTTAAGTTTGAATACCCATCACAGTTTATTCCCTAAATCACATCGAAAAAACCATAGCGTTTAACTCATTCATGTTACCTAAAGCATTGGATAGCTATCTAAGGCTCACCCTCCCTTAGTTTATCACGGAACCACCAGACTTCAAAGACAATTACCATGAACCATAACATAATTGTATCACATAAAATGTGCATAAAGGAAACCTAACATTTACACATTTCAATTATAGGATATCAATAAAACACATTGATATAATCAAACCATTATCAAAACCATTTTAAATTCCATAATAAATAAAAATTAAAACATGGTATTTATTTTTCTTTTAAAAAATGTAATGGCTTGTTGAGGATTCCAAAACTAAAGTAATGGTCACGGCGGCGAAGAAGCCATTGTCACCACATACGTAAGACATATAAACATTCCTTTGGTCTTTTAGTAAAATGATTCGGGTAAAAATATTACTTTTGTATGAAATGAAAATTCAAAATGGTTGTATACACCGTATAAAATAATTTCATGTAGAAATCAATAGATGACTTATTGAAAAGAGATTCAGACAATGTCCCATACAAAGACGGTATCCTTAGATTATGGATAAATCAATTACATAATTATGTGTGAAAAATATAAAAACACCCAATATTAGTGGATATTATGTGTAAACCAATCAAAGGTCATCCACAAATATTCATAGTATGAAATAATCAAGATGTTTAGTTTTAACCCAAAGAATTTAAATTGGGTTAAGATGTTCCCTTACAGAAATTCGACAGCCTAACAATGTCACATTAAAATTCAGAAAATGTGTTTTTGAGAGATTAAAAGGTTATATCATCACCTGGAAATAAAATTTACAGCAATAAAGATAACTAAGAACATATCCTAAAATTAGGAATATGTATATTAAAATACCTAACAAAAATAAATCTTTTAAAAATAGGAGGGTGAAAGGTTCCCTTACCGATTTGGGTACCTTTCGAAACGTACACCCCATGAAAGAAGTGTCATAAAATGACGATGAAAATACATATAAATTAAATTATCATACACAAAGAATAAAATCATGTGCATTACATACACCTCACAAAAGAAAATAGTGGCAAATGTATCATGAATCTCACGAAAATAAAATGTGAGATAAAAACCCCATACCTCGTTGTAATCAATCGAGTCGTATGACCAAAATATAATAAACACCAAATGAATTACATAATATCATTAATATAAATATAATCATGATAATATATATGATATGGCTATACACAATAAACCACATGCAATAAATAAGTGGCGAACAATGGAAATCTCACGGAATTAAAAGTGAGATAGAAATCCCCTTACCTCAAGTCCGACATGTCTTGTTCATTTATTTAAATTATTGAATAATAAACATTGGTAAATTTATAATTTCCTTAGGAATTCTTTAAAGTTTATTATTCAATTCATTTCACATATTATCATGTTATAATAATTACTTAATTATGTGAGTTCATATCATACCTTTTGTCGATGTTCAGTACGTGAGTCAAAAATAAACTTGTTTGAAGAGAATTGTCCATGTAGTTATAATTACATCATATCAAGAATGGTATTAATTATTTAAATATAATTTATATCCAGTATATGTACATTTTATACTATTATAGAACATTTGGAGATAAAAAATGACATGCACCATTCATGGAGACTGTAGGCCGTATGTATGCATGAATGCTACTTTCATTTCTTTGTCATATTAAAAGAATTAAAACAAAATGATACATATATATATTATAATTATAGTATAATATATATGTTATATTGGTAACATATGTTAATTAATTAAATTATTTATAAATTCCATGTTTGGCATGAATGATCACATCACTTGAGGGGGTGGTAGTCCACACTTCCTGAGATGAAATTATCGCAGTTCCACAACATTAAAAGCATAATGATGTGATTTAAAAATAAATTTCAAAAGAATATAGAAAAAAATATCATATATATCATAAATTTAAATACTGTGACATCATAATGGCCACCATGAATGGTGTTAAAAGAAGATTGAACTATCATCGTCTTGTGAGGAAGTAATTCACCACCCATAGAAACAATATGTTCTTTAACCATTAGACGGAGGTGTGTGTATGTGTAGGTAGAATCCTTATAATAAAAACATCCTAGTATATTGAGGATAATTGTGGTATTATGGGATCAAATAATTTGAAGATAGTGGTGAGTGAAGAAGGAATATAAAAGAAAGAATCTGGAGAGAAGACATTACCTCTAAATCAGGTAACTCTTTTTGGTTTGAGCCAAGGCTTCCTTGTAAAGACATCTGCCCAATGTGAGGCTTCTAAGAGTAATAGAGGGATATAGAGAGATAATATGATCATAGTTTGGGTGAGACAAGGGCTTGAGAGGTGTGGGTAAGGGGTATAGGTGGGGGCCTTTTATAAGAGGGAGGAGGGTCACTTTTGGAATGTCTTGAAATGTTACTTTATTATAAAATGATTTTTGGATTTACAAGGTCCCAAAATGATATATATTGATGATAAGGTGATAAGGGTTATATATACACCCATATAATAAGTTTTCGACAAGTGTAAGGTTTACATTTTACATTATTTTTTCTTTTTATTTAAATCGATGATTTATGAGGTTATCACTGCATCATTATGGTGTCATAAATAAATGTATTTATTTAATGTATAAAATTTTAAAAAAATAATACCAAGATGTAGGAAATATTTTTACCCATCTAATTATTATTTATAATCTAAGATATCATTTATTTAAAAAATATTTAAATTGGTTTACTGAGGATATACAAACCTTTGTTATATTTATCATCTATTAAAAAAACAATGTCATAAATGTCATTATTACACCCATGTGACTCCATGGTCCCTCATGTTCGGTAAAAAGCATCCCATGGTCTTCCATGAATAATTAATGAGGATTTGGACACATGTTGGGGTCATTTTTTATTATTATTATATTATTTTATTACACTTAACTACCTGATTACTAATTAATGACTATAATAAAAGATAATTACCGTTGTTAATTTTCATAATGTCCAAAAACAATAGTCCTAATTATATAATTTGGATCTTCTGATTCCAAATATGGAATAAATTTTACCAAATTCCAAACACAGAAATATCATCAATTAATTAAAAAATAATTCACATTGTCAAAACCAAAGACGATTTTTTAAGATGTAAAATTTATCAAAAGATTGACTTGTTTTTACATCCAATTGAAAAGTGAACTTACATACAATGAACAAAATTGTATTAAGTGATAAAAACATAATTCAATTATACTATAAAACCAATTAAATGGACAATCTAACAACATAATTAAATTATATGGAAAAGAAGTTTTGAAGTAAAATACAATATTTTTCACTATTCATTAAAATGGACATTAAAAATTTATCCAATGTAAATTTGATATTACAAATTCAAAAATGATGACCATTTTACCAAATTAAAAACATATAAGTTAAATTAAATAATTTTATAATTAATTCCCCATGTCAAAACAAATAGATTGTTTTTAAAAAATAATATCTATCAAAAGATATACACTTGTTTATGTCCAATTTAAAAGTGAAAATAATTCCGATGACCACCAGTGAATTAAATGGTAAAAATATATTTTAATTAAACTTTAAAACAAATTTAAAATATAATCTAATTATATAATGAAATTATATTAAAAGGAGGTTTGGAATTAAAATACAACAGTTTTCACTGTTTATAAAAAAATGAACATTATCGGAAAAATAACAAAAATTTACACAATGTAAATTTTGATGTCCCGATTATAAATAATGATTTTATTTTGTCAAATATAACATATAAAATTTTCAAAAAATGGATTTAAAAAGGTTTTTCCTTCAAATGGTGGTTAATCAACATTTTAAAGTATATTAGAATATTTATGCTTAAAATTGGATTTACTCGCATTTTAAGCCTCTAAAATTTGTTAGATAAATGTAAAAATATTTAACAAACATATATAATAATTTTTTAGTTAGTAGTGTTCATTCCCGCAATTACAACATCTATTCATTAACTAACATTTAAAACAACAATATTATATTATTTGTGTGCAACGTAAGATTTCAAATAAACTCATTGTTGTGTATTGGGTATGCCATCTAACATAGATTATCCTTTAAAGTAATATTAATATTTAATTCACAAATATATGAAAATTTCATATTATTTATTTACCAGGGATTTTACAATGATGCCCTATAGTTAGAGGGACTTACCTTTTCTAAGTCACCAATACTTGACTCCCCATTTCTGATTACAGAATTTGTTAAGTATAATACATTGTTCCTAAGGAAAAATTATAAGGCACCAATCAAAGAAACCATCAGACCAAGTCATAGTTTATGGACACCACCAATTCATCATTTTTTAATTAAATTAAAATTTATTTTTAATGGTCATATTTATAAAAGGTAGTATCATTAATTTTATTGACTATGGTGTGACTATTTTTTAGAAAATATTTCAATCAATGAAAAACTATAGTAAAATATAAAAGGATCGAACAGATGATAGATAAAATGATTATTTTAGCCTCATGTGTATAAAAAAAATACCAGATCAAATTGAATATAGTTAAATAGAGCCCATGTGGAGAATTAATATTGTTGAGAAAAACAGAAGGATTGGTAACTGCAGAAAAGAAACTAAGAACGTAAATCGAAGATCACCTAGCATCAAAATACTATGAAAGGATAAGATATCATTAAGTGAAACATGTACTACATTGGACATAGAAGACATAATCACTCATGAAATAGTATCTTTTTCCTATTATAGAATTTCGACCCAAGCTACACTTCAAGAAAACATTCTTGAGTCAGAAGCTTCATTTCCAATACCACAAGGCCTTCTAAGTATTTTATCATTATTCTTCTCTACTTTTCAATTGTTTTTTTACATTAAGAGTAGTGTCTGTGTCTCTCTATTTTATGAAAACACATTGGGTCCTGTAAAATTTTTTTTATACATATATATCTTCTCAAAGAGTCCCTTTACACCTCATACCCCCAAAGATAATAATGGAAGAGGTCCATGTGTGGCATTTTGGTATTATCACTCCCATGGAAAAAGTTGATGAGGTCTAGATTACCTAGATATATGTCTAAAAAAATATTCTACCCTATCCTAGGGCATGGATACTTGAATATTGATGTAAACCTCTTGGTGGCGGGTGTTCACCAAGTGGAGAGGACTATTTCTCGTATTGAAACTGAACATCTTGTTGTTATTTCCATTGTTCGTTTCAATATTCTGTTATCACTATTATATCTATTGGTAGAAGAAAACAATTCTTTTTCATTGATAGGTAATCATAGATAGTGTTTAAATTATAAATTTCTTCAGTAAATTGATTTCTAAATTTAAAATAGAATTTGACATTATTTCAATTGAGAACTAATAACTATTTGAGATATATTTTAAATGATTAACTCATTTATAAATAATCAAGATTGGTTAACTAGGACATTTTGTATTTCAATTGGGGTAAATTTTGAATGAATAATTTTGATAGAAATATTTATAGGTATATAATTCAGCACCAATTGAGTGTCGTACTCCGAACAACATTTGGTATTAGAGGAATTTGTATTTTGAGTCTCAATTTTATCAAATCATTTAAACTTTTTTTTTGTGTTTGGATGATATCAAAATTTCTATCTATTCAAAATTTATGGATCATTAGAAAACATGTTTTCCTATTTAATAAGGACAATAGAAGGAAAGGTTGTACTACTAGTAGACCTACCTATTTTATTTTCACAAACTATTCTCAGTGGAAAACCAAAATGAAAATTCATTGAGAGAGCTTGGATTTTGAAATATGGTATACTATAGTTGATGATTATAATATTCCTACTGCTAATAGAATGATTAGCGAAGACCCATCATAGGGATCCTCTAATGATAATTTCAATGATATGGAATCTGTAACATCTAGGGTAAATAAAGAAATAATAAATTTTCATTTTATTTAATATTTTTTGAATTAAATTTTAATTTTACTTTAAAGGGGTTACTGTGTTCGATGGAGTACCTGATACACAATAACGTGTTTCCTTGAAATCTTACGTTGCACACTAACAATATAATATTATTGTTTTAAATGGTTGTTAAATCATAATTATTTTATTGGAGTTAATGGATAAAACTAACTACAATATTATTATACATTTTTCTAAATGTTATTACAATTCTGCAACAAAATTTAGCAGCTAAAAATTTGAATGAATATAATTTTAAGCATAATTTAGCTTAAAAGGCTTATTTACCACCTTTTGATGGAGAACCCTATTTAAATCTAGTTATATTCACTTTTATATGTTATATTTGACCAAATTAAATTCTTTTTAGATTCAGGACATCGAATTTTACTTTGGGTAAATTTTTTGTATTTTTATGATAAAATTAATTGTTTTTTGAATATTGAAAAATACTATATTTTAATTCAAAATTCCCTATTAATCTAATTTATTTATATTGTTATATTATATTTTTTATTGTTTTTAATGTGTAATTATATTATGTATTTACAATTAAATCGAATTTTGGTCATTGGAATTAATTTCACATGAAATTCAATATAAACAAGTATCAATATTTTGATAGTTTATGTTTCTTAAAAACAGACTATCTATTTTTATAACAAGAATTAATTTTAAAATAATTAATTCAACATCTATTTTTTGAATTCTATAAAATAGACATCATTTCTTAAATCGTAATATCAAATATATCTTAGGCTTAATTTTTGGTAGTTTTCTGAAAACCATCAATTTGATGATGAATAGGGAAACCATTAAGTAGTAGTTAAAAAATGTCATTTTCATTTAAATTAAATTTTAATGCTTCTGGGGATTGAATTTCTAAAATTCAACATACATGTTTTTTATTAGTATGTCAAATTTAGTTCAATAAGAAGAAAATATTTTTTGGTGAATAGTAACTTTTGACTTTTATTTACCGTAGCTAAAGGTATATAGGGTAATTAAAGCTAAAAAGAATATTATAATAATACGAAATTACCTTTACACTTGTAATACATTATTGGTTGAGTCATTTATATCATGATCATCTTTGGGTGGATTTTGGGACCCTATGGAGCCACATTGGAGTTATAATGACACTTTATTTTAATTAACTTAACGTAAAGGAAAAAATGATATAAACATATATCTTTTAGTAAAAAAAAATTACATGGGGTTATATATGTTTTCATTTACAGAAAAAAATAATTGGAAATCTATAATGATTTCCAAAATTATGGTATTTATTTTATAATTTTATACAGAAAATAAATTAAATTATTTGTGAAATAATAATGATGCAGTATTTATCTCATTAATAAATGATTTAAATAAATAAGATTATAAATATTAAAATAACATTTTAAACCTATCCAATTATTATTGGACGAATTTATTTCGACCATGATTCATTTTATGTACATCTTTAATTAGTTTTGGACATTTAGAAACCGAATATAATTAAATAATAAAATAATATTTTCTCACTATCCTAAAGAGCCCCTCCTCCCTCTTATAAAAAACACTCACTTATAACACATTCCTCACACCTATCAATCCCCTTGGATCATACAACCCCTTACCAAATAAGCTCTAAAGATCCCACTCCTCCTCCTAGAATACCTACCTTATGTAGATGGCACTTTAGGAAGTCCATTTGGTTCAAACCAATGGGAGTTACCCGAATTAATGGTAATGATTTCTCTTAACCACTTTTCTTTTATTTTACTTCTACAATCACTAAAGTATTTTTATTCATTTCTTTTATAACAACACCAATATCCTAAATATACTATGATTTTGTTATGATAAGGATTAAAACTACACATACACAAAACTCCATCTAATGGGTGAATAACGTACTGTTTCTGTGAATGGAAAACTAACGCCTCACGAAATGATGATTGTTCGCTTATCTCCTATGGCCTCTCAAGGTGGCCATTAAGATGCCACTATATTTATATTTGATATATATTATTTTTATGTTTTCATTATGCTTATATATTGGTCTTTTATATCATTCCTTTATGGTTTCCATTATTGGTGAACACGATAATTTCTTTTGAGGAAGTGTGGACTGCCGCCACATCAACGTGATATGAATCATTAATTCCATAGGTGGGATGTATACATAATGTAGTTAAAGATATTATATATGATATTACACTATACGTATAATATACCTATGTATTATTGTGTTTTAATTCCATTAAAATATGAAATAGAAATGAATGTAGTGATCATGCGTACATACGAATTACCGCCTCCACGAACGGTGCATTTCATTTGTTACCACAAAATGTTATGTAGTATTATAAATACATCCATATAATGGATATATATGATAGAAATGATATCTAAATCATGAATATAATTCGGGATATTATGAACATTTAACCATGTGAAAAAACTTGTAATTATAAGAAGTCCATTTTTGACTCAAGTACCAAATATCGACAAAACGGACATTATTAACATAAATGATTACGTAATTTTAAAACAAGGTAAAAAGAGATATAAATTGAATAATAATATTGAAAAGGTTCTTATGTAATTAGAATTTATCTTTAGTTTATTATCAAGGACATTAAAGAACGAACGATTCAAGTCGGACACGAGGTAAGGGACATCGTCTGAATCTTCTTTCCTTGAGGAATATTTTGTCTTAATACACTATTTTCATTTATAAGCTATATAAAAACCATTTAAATTTACTTTTATTCCAAAGGAATATTTACTATATGAAGAGTTTTACAAATCGGCAAAAAATGATTGTTTATTTTTAGTGTACGCAATGACAATGACCTTTCCGCCACCGCGAGTATTATTTGATATTTTGGCTTCCATGACAAGCTATAATGTTATCATAAGGAAAATGAATACCATATACTATTTTTAGGTATTTTGGTATTGAAAATGTTTTTGATAATGGAGTTGACATGTCAATATATTTAAATGATATATTGTGATTGAAATGTGGAATGTTATGTTTCCTTTATGTCTATTTGATTTGTTATGAATATGTTATGGTTCATGGGCATTGTTTACGTATATGGGTGGTTCCGTGATAAACCTAGGGCATGTGAGCCCAAGATAGATCTCTAATGCATTGGGTAACATGATAGATGTAAACGTGAATGTTTATTCTAAGAGATTTAGGGAATATATTATGACGAGTATTCCAACAGAACTCCCATTGTAGTTGTGATATATACAATGTATGTATGATATTAATTCCACAACATTTATTTATTATTTAGGATTTCTATGCGTTATTCATAAATCTTATGACTTTATTATGTATGTTAAAGAGCTTATGTTATGTATGAAATGAATAAGTAATGCTTTCTTTGATTATTTTATAAACCTTACTAAGATTTTTATGCTCTTCCCACGTTTTGAAATGTTTTTCACCAGACCTAAAGATAAATAGGTTCATGGATGGGATCATGGAAATTTCATGCTGTCTAAAACATGAGACCAGACATGACACTTTTAATCAAGAGGTAATATTTATTGAAAAGATGGAAACTGAGTAGACATGTTTACCTAGTAATTTTTGATATGTAATGTAATAGTTGTGGCCTAATTCTATAAAACTATAATCCTGAAAAGATCCACAGGGAGAATTATTCAATTCACTCATAATTATGTAATGTTTAAGGCTGGGTCCTTATAGTTTATATTAGAGGTAATTTTATATAAATTTAGGAGTTAGGGTGTCGTTAAAATAATATCCATAAATTAATTTATGTTAATATAGAAATCATATAGCATTTACAGATTACCTTTTTTCTTCGCGTGAGATATTTATGTTTTCAGAATGGTTTTCTACAAAGGAAACATGGTAGGTATATAGGGACAACATCAGGATGAAGACAACCTTCCAAAGTAGCAACTTGAGATGGTTGGAATCAGAACTGAATAGTTTGTTTTAGTGATGGGACATTTGACTCAGGATATAAATGGTTGTGGTATCCATGCATGAGATCAGCCAGATCAAACATAGGGGAACATGTCAGTAGTGGAGCATTTCATGAGCCATTATCCCCCATCATTCAGAGGATCATCTGACCCTGTTCTAGCTGAGGGTGGATTAATGAACTGGAGAAAAGTTTTGATGTCATGGGGTGTTCAGAACATCAAAAGGTTTGTGTTATTGTTTACCATTTTTAAGGTGAAACTGATAAGTGGTGGTCAATATTGAAAAATATAAGGGATGGTGAGGACATTTATGCTCTTGATTGGGATTAATTCAATGGTATACTTCTTCAGAAATATTTTCCTTAGGTGGTTCATCTTAGGATGGAAAACCAATTCCTAGAATTGGGGCAGGAGGATGACTTTGTGGCTACTTATGAAGCAAAATTCACTCGACTGGAAAGATATTAATCAAATTTCATAGGAGATCATGATAGTAAAATCAACCATTTTTACTCAGGATTAAAGACAATGTATCGAAGGTATTTAGCTTCTCATGAGTTAAAAAGTTATGAAAAAATTATTCGTTGTACAGAAAAGGTGGAAATAGTGTTTACTGATTATCTGGTGTTCTTTGAAAAACAACAGAATAAGAGGTTGAGGTATTATTCGAAAGGGAAGAACTCTTCAAAAAAGTCTATTGATATGAAACATAAGTTTATAGTTTGTGAAAATTGTGGTAAAAGGAATGATGGGGAATGTCTTTTGAGTTCTGGTATGTGCTACTAATGTGGTAAAATTGGACCTAAGTCCCGTAATTGCACAAAAATTGAGCAACATAATGGTAAGACCAAATCTGATTTACAATCAGTAAAATTATTTAAGTGAAATGATATGGGTCATTATCAAAATGTGTGTCCAATGAAGAACTCAATAGAGGGAAAGAAGCTAGAATACAAGCAGAAATGGGTGGTTATGTCCGTTTCAACTACTTTAGTAGATGTTGGGCCATCAAATGAAATAGTATCAGGTGCACTATCTATTTGTTTACATTATACCAATTTTTTATTTGATTAAGGGTCTTCACACTATTTAATTTCGGAGATGTTTTCTAGTAAATTGGAAATTCCATCTGAAGATAAGAATACAAAACATATGATAAATACAAAATGGGGAAAGTTTGTGAAAAAATATATTATAAGAACCTTCCAGTCCTTGTGTATGGATAGAATATATATGAAAACCTTATTTTTTTCCTCTATTAGATTTTGATGTTATTTTGGGTATGGATTGAATTTCTATTTATCATTCTAATTTGACTGAAGATCTAAAGAGGTTCCTCTTCCAAAATATTTTTTTGTTTGTGTACAAAAAAGAACCATTTCATTTGATAACATATCACGAAGCTCAGAAACTTGTAATATATGGAAATTAATTTTACCTTGCACACATTGTTTAAAATAATGGAACTGTTGAAATTAATGGTGTTCTAGTTGTAAATAAGTCCCATGATGTTTTTCTTGATTAATTTCATGGTATTATACTAGATGGAAATGCAGAATTTACTATTGACATAGTTCCTAATGCCAATTCAATTTCAAAACCCCCTTATTGAATGACTCAAATTGAACATTTAGAGTTAAAGAATAAATTGCAAGAGTTATGAGATAACGATTTCATTCGACCTAGAACATCACCTTGGGGTGCCCCTGTATTTTTTGTTAAAAAGAAAGATGGTTCAATGAAAATTTTCATTGATTATAGAGCATTTAATAACATCACTGTTAAAAAAATGTATCCTGTGCCATATATCGATTATTTGTTTGATCAGCTCTAGGGAGCTCAATATTTTTCAAAGATTGATTTTAAGGTGGTAAAGCATCATTTGATTGTAAATGATGTAGAGATTTTGAATACCGCATGTTTTACAAGATATGGTCATTATGAATTTGTAGTTATTTATTTTGGTTTAACCAATGCACATGTTGTATTCATGGATATTATGAATATAATTATCTGTGGGTTCTTGGATAAGTTTTTGGTTGTGTTCATTGATGATATTTTGGTCTATTCTAAATGTAATGAAGAGCATGAATGTCATTTAAGGGTTGTTTTTTCAATCCTTAAAAGCTAAGAAACAATTAGGGAAGTTCATCAAATGTGAATTTCGGTAACATCAAATTTATTTCCAAGGTCATATTGTGTCAAAAAATCGATTAAAATTTGATCATACTAAAACAAAAGTTATTGAATAATGGCCAAGACCCACAATTATCATCGAGATCCATAGTTTTCTTGGTTTGGTAGGTTATTACTGGAGTATTGTTCAAAACATTTCATGGTTACCTAGTCCACTTACTAAGTTAACATGAAAAGGTGTTAAGATCATTTGCAAAAAATAAATTAATGGTTTTTTTTCAGGAATTGAAAAGAAGATTAGTCAATGCTCCAGTTTTGGAACTACCTTCCTGAAATGGTGAGTCTATAATTTATTGTGATGATTCGTTGAATGGACTTGGTTGTGTCCTTATGAAGAATGATCTGGTAAATGATTATTCTTCACGTCAGTTGAAACCTCATTAGTTAAATTACCCTACACATGATTTGAAAATAACTACTATTGTTTTTGCTTGAAAAATTTGGTGGCATCATTCGTATGGAGTAAAATGTGAAATATATACTGACCACTAATGTTAAAAGTGTATATTCACTCAGAAATAATTGAACATGAGATATAGGAGATGGTTGGAATTAATCATGTATTATGAATTCACGATCCTTTACTGTCCGAGAAAAGCAAATAATATGGCTGATGCTTTGAGTTGAAAAAGTAGTGATTCATTAACAACATATGTTTGTAACTAGATCCTTCGGATTTTGATTTTATAAACATTTAATAGAAGTTGTTGGTGCAGGAAATTATTCTGTTTTGTTTTAGGTGTCAGTGAAATCATCTCTATCAGACAGAATTAATCAAGCGCATAAAAAGGCAGTGAGTTATAGAAAAAGGTAGAGTTGGTTCAAAATTGAAAGTTTCTTGGATTTAACACTGATAAGGATTGTTTTTTGAGTTTTGGGAAGAGATTATGTGTGCCTTGTGATTCACAGTTGATGAATGAGTTGATATGTGAAGATCATATTTCTCCGTTTTTTGTTCATCCCGGTAGTAATAAGATATACAATGATCATTGTGAGTATTTCTGGTGGGATGGAATGAAAAAAGAAATTGATGACATTACTATGAAGTGTTTGAAATGTCAGCAGGTTAAAGCAGAGTGGAAATAACTGAATGGGATTCTTCAGTCTTTACCGTTCCCAGAGGGGAAATGGAAAAATATATCCATGGACTTCATTGTGGGATTTTTTAAGACATCTCGAGGTAATAATGCAATTTGGGTTATTGTTGATAAGTTGACCAAATTTTCCCATTTTCTTCCTATTTAAAATACATTGTATCTAGATCATATTTCTTGGTTTTATGTTAAAGAGATAGTCATGATACATTTTGTTCCCCTCTCCATTGTATTTAATCATGGTCCTCGGTTTACTTCAAATTTTGGAAAGGCCTTGAGAAGTCGTTGGGTAATGAATTAAATTTTAGTCCAATGATTCATCCACAACCAGATGGGTAGTATGAGCGATCAATTCATAACATGGAGGATATACTCCATGCTTTTTCACTGGATTACCAGGGATGTACGGACCTACATATTTGTTTGGTTGAATTTTCTTATAATAACAATTTTCATTCCAGTTTACTGATGGCTCCATTTAAGGCATTATATGGAAGGTGATGTCGAACTCTAGATTTTTTGGGATAAAGTAGGTTAAAGAAAGGTGATGGGACCAGAATTTGTATAATAGATGGTAGAAAAGGTTCAGTTGATTTAAAAAAACATGAGAACACTTTGTGCAGGAATAAATGTTATGTGGATAATCAGTGGAAAGATCATTATTTTGAGGTTGGTGATCATGTATTTCTCAATTTTTCTCAATGGAAAAGTGTGATGTGTTTTAGTAAGAAGGGAAAGTTGAGTCTGAGGATAATTGGACATTATGAAATCATGGAAAAAGTAGGATGAGTTGTGTGCACATTGGATTTACCTCAATGATTGTCTTAAGTACACAATTTATTTCTTGTTTCAATGTTAAGAAAGTATATGCCAGATCCATTTCATGTTTTATGTCCAGAGGTTGTTTAGTTGGAAGGGTATCTTTTTACTAAGGAACAAACCCTCCAGATTCTTAACAGTAGAGATCAAGTGCTGTTGAATAAAGTAATTCACCAGGTAAAGGTTTTGTGGAAAACCCATATTTTTGAAGATGCACCGTGGGAATCTGAAAATGCTACGAGGGAAAAATACAACCATTTATTTGATAAGTGAATAAAATTGTGAGGTCACAATTTCCAAAAGGGGGAAGGATGTAAAAAACCAATGTAAATAAATAAATAATACATTTTCATTTTAATTAATATTTTGTGAATTAAATTTTAATTTTACTTTAAAGAAGAGTATATCCGAACTTGGGATAATATGGCGAACCATTTGGAAGATGTTATTGGAGATGATCCTAAGGCCAAGGTATGGATAATGCATTTGAGTCTCTATAGGGAAGAAAACAATAATAGGCTAAAACTGTGTTTTGGTAACATATCTTTTTCCTATGAGGCCTCGCCCCCGGTCTGATTTGGGAAGTGCAGGTTGGACCCCCTCATCGGGATGGAGCACTCCACCATTTCCTTTGCAGGTCACTTGGGATATGGCTGTTTTGGAGGGATGGAAACATCGGGAGGGACCATGCTTGCATGGGATCACCGAGTGTCCAGCTTAGGGATGGCTGTTGTTGTTGTTGCGTGTATGTGGTAGTTCCTGTTATTTCCGGTCTTTGACTGGGTTTGTTTGTTTATTTTGTTGGACCTTCTGGGTTTCTCAATTTTTTCCATAAAAGTGTTTCCTTAATAATAAAATATATTTCATGTATGTTTTATGGAGTACCCGATACGCAACAACAGATTTCTTTCAAATAGTACGTTGCACTCTAATAATATAATATTACTATTATCAATGGTAGTTAACTCCAAGACATTGAATTTGTGGGAATGAATATAACTAACTAAAATATTATTATACATGTTTTTTTAAATGTTTTTACATTTATCCAATAAAATTTAGAGTCTTAAAATGTGAATGAATCTAATTTTACGCATAATTTAACTTAAAAGGATGATTTTCCACCTTTTGAAGGTGAACCCTCTTTAAATATAGTTATAGTCACTTTTATATTATCTATTTGACAAAATAAATTTCTTTTTTTTTATATTTGGGACATTAAAATTTACTTTAGGTAAATTATTCATATTTTTCTTCAAAAAATAATTTTTTTGTGAATAGTGGGAAATACTGTATTTTAATTCAAAAGTTCCTTTTTATATAATTTATTTATATTGTTATATTATCTTATTTATTGGGTTTATTGTGTAATTATATTATTTATTTACCATTTAATCCAATTTTGGTCATTGGAATTAATTTACCTTTGAAATTGGGCATAAACAAGTATCAATCATTTGATAGTTTTTGTTTCATAAGAACAAGCTATTTGTTTTGTTAAATGGAATAAATTTTAAATTAATGAATGAAAATTCTATGATTTAAAAATGGTAAAATAAATATCATTTTTAAATTCATAATATCAAATATAGCTTAGGCTGATTGTTAGGTAGTTTTTAGAAAAACATCATTTTTTATGAATAGTGAGACCACTAATTAGTATTTGAAAACTGACATTTTCATTTAAATGAAATTTTACTGCATTCTTTGATTGAATTAAAAAAATCAGACATACATGTTTGTTAATAATATGTAAAATGTGGTTCAGTAAGATGAAAATATATTTTGGTGAACAGTTACTTTTGACTTATTTACAGCGGTTAAAGATAAATAGGGTAATTCAAGGTAAAAATTATATTATAATAATAAAAAATTACCCTAACACTTGTACTAATTATATTGGTTAATTAATTTGCTACCATTGGCATCTTTGGGTGTATTTTGATACCCCATGAAGCCACTTTGGAGTGATAATGACACTTTATTTTAATTAACAAAATGTAACAGAAAAAATGACAAAAAAAATATCTTTTAGTAAATAAATTATTACATGGGGATATATAAGTTATCCTTTAGACTATAAATATTAATTTGAAATATAAAACTATTTCATAATTTATGGTATTTATTTAATAGTTTTTAGACATCAAATAAATTTACTTATTTATGACACAATAATGATGCATTATTTACCTCATTAATAAATGATTTAAATAAATAAGATTATAAATTTTTAAATAACATACAAAACCTATAAAATTCTATTTTGATGGATTTATTTCAACCATTAGTCCTCTTATCTTCAACATTAATTAGTTTAGGACATTTAGAAAATAGATATCATTATATAATAAAATAATATTTTCAAACTTTCTACAGAGCCCCTCCTCCCTCTTATAAAATTCCCTAACTTCTTACCCATTCCTCACACCTATCAAGTCCCTTGGATAGTCCAACCCCTACCCAAATAATCTCTCAAGGTATTTATCCTGCTACAATAATCCTTAACTTAGGCATATGTAACATTAATAAGTCCATTTGGTTCCAACCAAAGGGATTTTCCTGAATTTAAAGTAACGATTTCTCTTAACCTCTTTTCTTTTATTTTACTTCTTAAACCCCAATAATCATCTCATTAATTTATTTTATAACAAAAAAAGTATCCTAAATATAATAGGATGTTTTTATTAGAATTATTATAACTACAATTACTCACACCTCCATTTATTGTGTGAAGAACATACTATTTCTGTGAATGAAAAACTATCGCCTCCCAAACCGATGATTGTTCGATTATCCCGTACCACCTCTCAAGGTGGACATTAATATGACACTATATTTATATTTGATATATATTATGTTTATATTTTCTTTATGTTCCTGTATTTTTCATTTATATCATACCTTTATGGTTTCTGTTATGGGTAAACAAGAAAATTTCATTTGAGCAAGTGCGGACAACCGCCCCCTCAATGTGATAGGAATCGTCAATACCATATGTGGGATGTATACATGATGGATTTAATGATATTATATATATATGATAGTACACTAAAATTATAATATACCTATGTATCGTTATGTTTTAATTCAATTAATATAATAAATATAAATGAAAGTAGTGTTCGTGCATACGTACGACTTACCATCTCCATGAGTGGTGCATTTCATTTCTTAGCACGTAATATTATGTAATATTACTAATAAATTTATATAATAGATATATATGATATATACGATATCTAATTCATGAATATCATTATGGATATAATGAACTTTTGATCATGTGAACAACTTGTAATTATAAGAAGTCCATTTTTGACTCAAGTACCAAATATCAGCAAAAAAAATGTTATTAACATAAATGATTACCTAATGTTTATAACATGGTAATAAGAGATATAAAACGAATAATAAACATGTAAAGGTTCTTAAGCGAGTATAAATTAACTTTATATTATTATTGATGATATTAAGGAATGAACGAGTCATGTCTGACATAAGTTAATGGACATCATCTAAAACTCCATTCATTGAGGCATATTTTGTTTTAATAAATGATTATATATTATAAGTTGTATAAACAAAATTTAAATTTACTATTATTCAATAATAATCTTTTCTCTATGAAGCGTTTTACTAAACGACAATATTGAATGTTTCTTTTTATCGTATGCAGTGAAAATGACATTTCCACCGTTGTGTGAATTATTTTATCGTTTGGATTCGTTAACAAGTGGTAATGTTTTTAATAGGAAAATAAATACCACATAATCTTTTTACATATTTTGGTATTGAAAATGGTTTTGATAATGGTTTTTTTATTTCAATATATTTAAATGGTATATTGTGATTGAAATGTAGAAATTATATCTTTCCTTTATGTTTTTTTAGGTGATATGAATATGTTATGGTTCCGGGGCATTTTTTCTGTATACAGGTAGTTCCATGATAAATTTAGGGTGGATGAGCCTGATATTGCTCACCAATTCATTGGGTAAAGTGATGGAGTTAAACGTGAATGTTTCTCCTAAGTGAATTAGTGAATATACTGTGATGGGTATTCCAACGTAACTCCCAATGTAGATGTGATATCAACAATGTGAGTTTGATATAAATGCCACAAGGCACCTTTTTGATTTATGTTTTCTATGTCTTATTCATAAATATTATGATTTCATGTGGTATGATAAAGAGCTTATATTGGGTATGAAATGATGAACTAATGTTTTCTTTCTTTGTTTCATAACCTTTACAAAGATTTTTTTGAACATCCAATGTTTTCAAATGTTTTTCACAGGACTTAAGATGAATTGGATCAAGTATAGGATCATGGAAAAGTCAATCTCTCTAAAACATGGTACTAGACATGAATCTTTTTCAAGATTTTCCATTTTATGAAAAAAATGGAAAGAGAGTAGAAGTGTCTAACTTGTAATTTTTAAGATGTAATGTAATTATTATGGAATTATTCTCTAAAACTATAAACCTCAAATGATCCTCAATGTGAATTATTCATTTAATTCATGATTATGTAATTTTTAAGGATGGGTCCTTACAAATTCCTTATATTGTGCTCTTAGTGATGAATAATTCAATAGGATTTCTATGTGTAAAACAACATTTGAGGTTTGGGATACTTTATCTTTCACAGATGAAGGAGCCACTAATGATAAGGAAATGAGGCTCAATACATATACTGTTAAATATTAGAATTTCAAAATTAATCTAGATAAACCTTTCTCTAACATGTACCATAGGTTCAAAGAGATTGTTAATACAATGATCTCACTGGGAAGGGCAATCACTATAAAAGATCAGATCTTGTGAATCTTGAGATGTCTACCAGAATGATGGAGAGGGATATCATTATCAATTATATAATCTTATGACAAAAATTTACTACCTATAAATGAGGTGATTGGATAATTGATAATTTATGAGGAAAATTTTAAGTTTAACATAAAATAATATGATGATCCTAGAAAGAATACAATGGTACTCAAAAACACTACATCCATGAAAAATGTGAAAATCCAAGTTACTGCTAAATGTTTAGGCAATGATGATTTATCAACAGATTGTGATGTTGAAAGGGCATATTTATCCAATTTATTTATTAAATTATATAGAAATAATAATTTATTTAGAAATCCTACAGATAGATGGAATTATGACTATATGGGTAACCATAAAAATTATTGGAAAAGAAGTGAAAATTTCAATGAAATGATATTATTTTATTGCAATAGAAAATGACATGTGATGGATAAGTATCCATATATTAGGTACTAGAATAAATATGGGAAAAAAGAATGGAAATATATGAATTCAATGAAGGCTACCCAGATATCATATAAGGACAGTTCCAGTGAATCTAAATAATCTTATAAAGAAAAGGGTGATAAATCCAATATGTGTTTTATTAAAAACACACCCAAGGTAACCTTAGTATCTCATTGATACATTTCTTCTTATTCAATATATGAGTTTGAATATGAAAATTCTGAAAATATGAAAAACAATGAAATATTTGAATATTGAAAAAAACATGAGGGTACGTAAAATGAGTTTAATGATAAATATAAATTTCTCATGAAACAACATGATCGTTATACTTCTATTAAATGTGATCTAACTATAGAAAAAATAATAATTCTCAATTACACAACGAGAAAACTAAAAATAAACATTATAATGAGAAACTAAATTAGGACATAAATTGTTTTAAAAATGGTAATGATAACATAGTTCAAATGATGGGAAAAATAGATTCTACAAAATTTTCATCTGGCCTTGGTTTTCAACTTATACATCAAATTTTTTTTAAAACCAACATTGTATCCAAATCTAGAAAATCTGGTTTTATGCCCAGATTCGATAAATTTTATGAAATATCTAGTGATGGAATATCTTTTTATGCTTCTATTTCATCACTAAAAATTTATATTTATTTTTAAATAATATTCCAAATGTCTTATATAGAACACATGAAAAATATTTGGGTTCCTAAATATTTAATTACTAATATTACTAGACCAAAGAATGTCTGTAAATTAGAGTCTTTTCTTACTTAATCTATTTTTGTATGAAATATATTTGAAGATATATTTTAAGAGCCTATGGTACATGTACAATGGGTGTTCAAGGCACATGAAATATGTCTACTCAAGTTTCAATAGCCTCATAGTGATTTATGTTGGACATGTAACATTTGGTGATAATTTAATATGAAAAATTATTGGCCTTTTCCAAATTAGTAACACTAACTCTATTTTAATCTCAAAAGATATTTTATTTTGATGATATAAATTAAAATATTTTTATTAAATTATAGTTATGTGATGATTGATTTCATGTTAAATTTGAAAATGATTCTTATAATGTTTTTACATCTCTTAATGGATTATTATTTATTTATTTTATAAATGAAAATGTAGATGACGTTTATTTAGATTCTTTAGTCTCAAAGAATGTTTTATAAATATGATCCTTTTATAAAGAGTCTTTGATCTATAATATGAGACTTGGGCACTGTAATAGTCACTTTCATAGAAAACATACTAGAAAAGGATTTAACATGGATATACTGATCCTATATTTTCTAATTGATAAAGTTTGTATTCCATATCATAGTGGAAAAGTACACAAAATTTCATTTAAACTAAATAATGAAGTTTTAACTGCTCAAACTCTTGGATTGGTTCACATTGATTAGGTTGGACCATCTATAGTTTGATATTTAAATGCGAAGAATTATTTCTATGTTCTAGTTGATTAATTTTATATGTATACTTGAACCTTATTTTTAGCTCTCAAAAGTGAGGCTTCTTCTTATTTCACCATGTATGATAGATCAATAAGAAACTTAAATGTATAGAGAATCAAAAACATAAGAAGTAAAAAATTGTTGCGAGATTGAAAATCATGAGTTTGAATATTTTTCAAAAAAAATATATTTAGTAATCACTTCAATGCTCCTAGGAATCCACAGAAAACTGAATTTAAATGGAGAAACAAAACCTTATAAGTTATAGACCAAACAATTCTTAATGAATATGATCTATCGATTTATTTTTGGAAGATACTTTGAATAATTCTTCTAATTAATCAATACAGTCTTAATTAGACACATCCTAAATAAAACCCATATGGTCTATGGAATAATAGGTAATCCATGGTTAATTACTTCCATGTATTTGGTTTCTAATTATTTATAATTAGTACAAAAGATAATCTTGACCAATTTTCCTCCACATGTGATGGAGGAATTTTTACAGGTTATTAAATCTCTAGTAGAGCATATATAGTCTTTATTAAGTGAAACAAATGTGCGGAAGAGTCATTGGATGACATGTTCAATGAAACAAATCCACATTAATCAAAAACCTCCTTATAAAATTTTAAATAAAATCTAACAATCTATACATAAATACTAAACCTTTTGATTCAGCGGTAAAAAAATAAGAGAAATCCAGTTCTAGAAAATTTCAAGACACTAATAAAAGGAACCTGAAACAGTAGTGCAACCCAAAGTGACCATCCCTTCATTCTATAGATATTTTAGATCTCTTAAAAATAATCCTTTATATTATTTATGTGGAGATTTATAAAAAAGGAACACTAACTATAACTTCTCCAAGGATCCTAGTTGAACATCCATTTTTTGTCACAACATGAACCTAATGACATATATTATTCAATCAATTATGAATTTTGGAAGATGAATATTCAAGAATAAATAAAAAGTTTTAAAAAGACATTGTATGGAAACTTGTTTATAGACCAAAGGATACATCAACTATTGGAACAATCTGGGCTTTTATAAATAATGTTGATGAATCAAGAACTAATGGAAGAAATAAATCTAGACCTATTGTACAAGGTTATAGTGAAGAAGAAGGAATAGACTATAGATAAACCACTATACCAGTGGCTCGACATGAAGCCATTACAATACATATAGCTTATGCATCACATCAGGATGTTATTGTTAAACATTATCAAATGGATTCCTAATGTGCATTCATGAATTGATTATAGTTGAGGATGTTTTTGTTAAAACCCATCCTTGTTTTGAAAATTATCAGTTTCCAAATCATGTTTTCAAATTATAAAAATATTTTCACAGTCTAAAATATTCTATAAGATCTTTGTATAATAGAATCAACATATTTATTATTTATAATCGGTTTATTAATGGTATACTAATGATATTGTAAAATATTTCTAAATTTTGATTAAAATAATAGTAGTGATACTGCTATGTGTACCACCTATAAATCGGATCTTCATTAGTATTTAAAATTAATGGATCAAACAAATTATAGTGGTATGATAATATTTATTCAATACTACATATCTGGCTCACCGAATATTTTGTTTATTGAGTGTATGTTTGCTTGTTTTCATGAAAATCCTAAAGAGTCACATCTACATTCATTAAAATGAATTTTCAAACACCACAAATATACTATCAACTTAGAACTCTTTATCCTAGAGGAAATCCATTTTACATGGTTTTTTTATGCTGACATTGGTGGATCCATGTTATATAGAAGAAGTTGTTGTGGTACTTGTCAATTTTTTTTTTCAGTTCTCTAGTTTCATAGTGTAGTAAGAAACAAAAATAGGTTTCATTATATAGAAACAAAGATGAGTAGGTAGCTTCTGGTAATGGTTATGATCAATTATTTTTGATAAAACACACATTACTAGTTTATGGATTGAAATTTCTTTTTTTCCCTATAAACTGTGATAATACAAGTTCTATTAAAATTTCTAAGATGGCTGACTCGCATTTAAGAACAAAGAATATTGATGTAAGAATTTTCCTATTGAGAGATCAGTTTAATAATGGTTATATAACTCTACACATCATTGGCACTGATAATTAGATTTGTAATATTTTTAGTAATACATTAATGTTTGAAAAATTGACTTTCAATAGATAAGAGTTAGGGATGATAAATTATGATTGACCCACCATTGATAACTCATAGTTGTGAATCATCAATGGAAACTCAATATTGATACCTCACTATTGTGACTCACCGATGATAAGACCCTGTGGATGAATCACCTTTGTCATACACTATTTATTACTCATCATTGTGACTCGCCAATGATCACTCACCATTATGTCTCACCGATGACCAATCACCATGGATTAATCATTGATGTGACTCAACATTAATGATTCATCATTGATGAATCCCCATTGGAACTCACAATTTATGAATCACCAGTGTCACTCACCATTGAGGACTCACCACTGTGAATCATCTTTGACAAATCACAGATAGGACTCACCATTCTGTCTTATCGTTCATTACTTTGTCAATTTTTATGGCTTGGAAAAAGAATTGATGATTTAATGATTAAAATTTATTGTACAACTCATATGATATTTTTGATTTGTAAAACCCTAAATGATAAAAATTGAATCGATCCAAATAGTTTATCATTTTCACTCTTACCCTCTAATCCAAAAAATGAACCATTTTATCCCAAACCACTACTGTCATATTCCTTCAAATAGAACCCTTTGTAAAGGCTCATGTGAAGTTATTTTCTGAGGAATATCTGGATTAAGTCCATTCATCAATGAAGAGAATGGAATAATCAAGTTATTTTAATCCCTATCATATTAACCATAATCATTCTTGTAGAATGTTCATTCAAGAAATGGAAGTCCATGGAGATTAGATCTTTTCATGTAATACCTCATGAAAATATTTTAAAATATTATTAAGGAAGTGATCCTCCTGGTAGTGATATTTTTATATATGAGATATCCATGGATGGGCTAACCAGTGATGGAATTTCCAGAAGACATATCACAATTTAACTTGATAGAAAATGGAGATTATTGTTTATGTTTTTTTGTTCCAACATTCCCCATGAAAAGGGGACATTCCCTAAACGGAATTTAAAGTTTTTTATTTTTTGTGTTCGATAAATTTAGTACATAATATCAACCTCTACCAATACTTCATTCTTCATATGAGTTATATGATAAATCCTAGATCAAATATAAAATCCATATTTTATTTATGATTATTCCTAAAATGATGAAAGCCAAAGGGGTTGTGACTAAATAGGAAGAAACTATGATATATTGTTGAGGTTAATACATCACAAAATATATATGGAAAATGATGAGGATAATTTGGAATCCCTCTAAGAAACATTGGGTTGAAGATAATGAGAATCTTTATGAATAATTAGATATAGTGAGACACCCTTCTAGACCAGAGGCTGTCGTTGATCATGGCCTTGGAACATATGAATTTGTAGAGAACTCAAAGGAGAAGGCAGAAGAATCTAATGTAGAAAAAACATAATAATAAATTATTGATAATAGAAGTGTCCCCAAAACTTTGGGGTTCCCACAATAAATTAATTATGGTCCACCTAGCTCTCCAAAGATCTTCTAAAAGAGAACATATACTAAATGATGATGATGATGATGAAACAGTAGAATATGAGAATATTGATTATGCTAGTGATAGTGGATATGTTGAGGAAGAATAATATGGTAATGAGAAAGAGGATGAAATTAAGAATGAAGAAGATGAAACAATTGAGGAAGAATAAGTGTTTGGTGTAGAGAACAAAAGTGATGATGTTGATGATGAGGAATAAAAATATTAATGTGGTAAAAATGGTTGGGAATATAGTGATTAAAATAACCCTACTATTTGGGATCAAGTACATGTTGTTGAACATATAGATCCTGTAAAAAATGTTTTAGATGAAAATGAACAAGTTTTGGAACATCAAAAGGCTCTTGTGTTAGTTTTAGTTGAAGAGGAAGCTTCAGATTCTTTTGTGTTAGAAAAACATTTTGCAGTAATTGATGAAGTTGTTGAGTGGGAAGCACCTATTGAGGGGAATACATTCTCAAAGCGTTAAGGTGGATACTATTACAAATTTTAATTTCATTTTTGTAGCTGAATATGAGATATAGCCCTGATATACCACTCTCAGCATAGACTATCTTGATTTTGATGATGAGGCATCTGATTATAAGGGATAATTGAATGATGATTTGGGTAATTCTCTTATTTTAGAGAGATTTATATCCCAAATTAAACTGAAAATGGTTTATGAGATTCAAGATGTAAGAATTGGGAATAACATGTCATGTGATGAAATACCTTCTCAATTTCATATAGTTGAACAAATGTCATCTTAGTGTACAAAGTTCATGGGAAATGTTAAAAAAATTCACGATGATACATATTATATAGATGATACATGTGAGCCTCTAGCCCCAGACCTGGATTTTTTAAGATCAATTATAACACATGCCACTTCTTCATTGGATTGAGAAGGAGGTGATATGCTACTTGGTCATAGCCAATGTTCCTGAGGTGCTAAATGTTGGAAATAAATGTCAATGGAATCAATAAAAATTGTGGAATGATATTACCTTTAATGAAAAACAACAAACCAAACATGTTATGACCATCCATATATACATGATTCATGTCAATAATGTAAAAAAATGAAACACATTACCACGGAACACAATTGCAACACCACTAATTCCATAACAATTCCCATAGACAAATACAAATGAACCACAATGTTCCATAATAAAAATACATTGTGGAAGAATACAAAACAAATCCAATGAAGCTATGAAATAACTCCACATATCCATGCCATGTTCCGTGCTCCAAGCACCAGAAAACCATCCAATCATAATGATGAATTGTTAGAGAAATGAGATGTTACACACTCACATGTGTCCTTGAAAACAAAATATAAAAAATCACAAATGTTCCCAAGGAGGGGGTGAGTATAGATACTCAAAAAGTCTTTTTCAAATGAAATATCAATAAAAACTACATGTAATGTACTGTTAGAGCATTAATATAAAGTAATTTATATAAAACATCAAATAGTGAAACCATTACCAATGATCCAAAATCACCCTTACCAAGCCATTTTCCATCAATATCCCCAAAATAAATGTGAAATACAGTAAATCATTTCCTAATCCATTTAGCCTATCATATTAGTATAACCATTTCTACCTTTCATAACCACACTCAATGAACGAATAACATTAGAGTCTCACATAACCAACCATGTAACCAATCATGGTCGCACTTCCCATCCAAGCCCATTTATTCATTTCCCAATCTAGTGGTACAAGACACCAATTTATCCTTGATGGTGTACATTATAAACAATATCCATCCCCATTTTAATATGATATATCCTTCCCTATTCTCATCATTCCAACACATGCATAAAATACCTATGAAATTAAACAATCATATACACCCACTAAAGACACAATAATATGCAAACTATTTCATGACCATAAAATACCATATGTGATCTACCATTCCAAATAATATTTCAATAAAACACCCTTTTTTATTAAACCAATTTTTAAAAATATTTTATCCATAAAATCCAAAAACCAATTTTATAATCCAACAACAATGAACATTTCACTCAAACAGCCAATTTTCCACTAAATATTCATATCATAACAAAAAAAATTAATTCAAGAGACACACATTGTATTCAAATTAAATAACAAGAATAATCATTTAATTTATGTCTAGAGTTTTAGTTCTTGAAAAATGTTATTGAGATGGAAGCCAACTACCTTAGGGGTTTGGTTAAATCGACCAATGTCGAACTACACCCCAAGTCTATTTGAAATCTCTGCGAAAACCACCTTAGATCCCTTTTCCAATCATCAATAAGCCCCAATATCAAACTTTTACATTAACAAACTCTATATCTACATGTAAATGTGGTATATTTACAAAACTAGGAGAGAGAGAACAAGATCTATGAAAATTGATGACAGAACCAAGAGTTCGGACTTACTGGATAATAATTGCCTTCACCGCACCTTATAAAACCATCGAGTCCATTTGATAATGAGTGGTAGAGATCCTTTAACCTTGAGAACTCCAAATAACTAGTGGAGTTACTATGGGAGAATAAATTGGATTTTTTGGGAAATCCCAAGTGTGGCTGTAATTAATTACACATTTTTTCCCGCATGGTTAGATTGTGTGGTTATTAAACCATGCTATAACCATGCCCATGATAGTACCCCAATAGGGACCCCAAATTGATTCCTTTCATGGTTATAAAAACGAGGCACAACCCACAAAAAACCCACCACCTCCCTATGCACGATTTCTTGGGGATCCTGCATGGTTTCCCATAACTGTTCTTAAATGATGCTCTCATCGAAAATAACCAAAACCATTCCAAATCCTTCAAAAACTATTCCAAAAACTTCCCAAAAACATTAAATACATAAATAAAATTAATAAAGGGTATGTAACTCATTATTAGTGTGATAAAACCTCCGCACCATTGGAATTATCCTCCTAAGAAAGTAGAGAACCATCACATTAAAAAAAGCGATCAGACCATAGCTTGTCCATCTATTTCTCTAGCTCCCAATTCTCCAATTGATTCTAACCATGATGAGAGAAAATACTAAGTAGAACTATATTTTTACTATTAAATACATTATCTTACTTGTCCTCAATCTTCATAGGCACTTGCATGATGTAAGTATCCAGATCTTTATAAACATCATCCCCATAATCACATTTTCAGGATTCAGTTAGTACTTATTCAACTCAGAATCATGGAAGATATGATGAAATACACTTGACCATGATGGTAAAGCCACCTAACATGTAACCTCACGAAACTGATCATGTATCTCAAAAGGCCCAATATACAATGGAGATTACACACCTTTTTTCGAAATTGACAATGTAACAACCTCAGAGATATTCTAAAACACATGATCACCCATATTGAATGCAACCAAATATCAACGATGGTCCACATATTATTTATGATGACTCTTATCCATCTCCATTATCTTCCTTGACATCTTGATCTTTCCCTTAGTATCTTGGACAATAATCGTTCCCACCATCGAACTCCCACCTTTTTCCACGCAATAATGTGGAGAACAACATGGAGTCCCATAAAAATCTTCAAATGGAGCCATATGTGTTGAGGTATTAAAAATGTTATTATATGAGAACATCACCAACGGAATGTTCTCTTCCCAAGTTCCACCAAAATCCTTCACACATTCTTATAGTGTGTTGTCCAATCTTTCTATCATCCTCCTAGATATCCTATCTGTCAGAGGACGATGCACTGAAATCATCGTAAATTGTTTCCGAAGGGCCAACTACAAGGATTTTCCAAAAAAATATCAGATCTTAATATATCTATATGGTACACTAAAACCTAGAACACCATGCCTCTTTACGACATCATTGATATAGATTTCCGAAAGATCCTCTATCGTGCGAGATCCAAAAATAGGGATGAAATGGGCCCACATTGTGAGCTGATCCACTGTAATCAATATCACATAGTTATTTCTAAACTTTCATTGGAGACATGAAATAAAATCAATCAATATTTATTCCCACTTTCATACAAAGATAGGTAAAGACTAAAACATGCATTCCATCCACTGATGGGTAGTCTTAACTTGCTGACGAGTCATGTATCTCTAAAGAAACATTACCACATTCCATTTCATACTAGCCCGCCAAAAATGATCTTTCAATTCCCTATACATTTTTTGAATTCCAACATGTACAATAAATCTATATTTATGATAATTCTTGAGATGTTCCTCTAGAAAATATACCGGTACAACCATATGATTCTGAAAACACAAAATTGAATGCCGATTTAGTTTTAATCCCTCAATGGTCCCTATATCATTGAGATTCTACCTCCACATAATACACTAAGAAGTAGCCATATATTCCTTATTATCTAAGAATACATAGTCAGGATTCAAAAAAATAAGAATGAAAACCAATGTGTAACCGTAGTACTCACATTCATACCGCATGTCAGCTATAATGGATATCAATTTCCCCTCATCTGATGCACGTTTTACTACATGAGAAAAAAATTCCTATATAATGCATCTTCGACTGAATTTCCTTTACCTCATGTATACATCAAGTCAAAATAGAAAATTTGGATATCCACCTCCCAAATCCTTTATTGCAAGATCAAATCTCATTGTGAGTAAACATGCATCAAGTTCTAATGATCAATAAAGAGTGTGAATGTCAGACTAAATAGATAATGATGATACATTTTCAATGAATGAACCATCGCTTCCAACTCCCAATATTGTGTTGAGTAGTTCTACACATGGAAAGTAATCTTCCTCGAGAAATAAGAAACCACACGATCACCTTTCATGATAAAACACCACACCTCTAATCTGAATGTGTCACAATACACCATTTACCCTTTTCGTGGTTCTAGTAAAACCGTGATTGGTGTTGATGTTGGGAAACCCTTATGCCCTAAAAATTATTTCTAAAACTACTAATTCCAATGAAATGGAACATTATTCCTAATTAAATATGTCATTTTAAAAAAAATCATGGTAAATCACGAACAAAATGGTGATAATACCCACCTAGACAAAGGATGCTATGTAACTTGAAAACAATCGTTGTCAGTTTCCACAATATAAAACCCTCTATATTTTTTGGATCAACTGAAAGATCCATCTCTAAAATAACATGAACAATGAAACAAAATTCATGATTCCAGAAGTCACACTTTTACAATTTGTACAACAACATATGTTCTCTCTAGATCCCTAAAAAATCACCAAGTGTTACTCCTACTCCACCCTTTTCCTTGAACAGACCGGAATATCATCAATGAATACTTCCACAAATGAATTGAGATATCTTTAAAATATTTCATTTATCAATTATAGGATCACCATTTGTAAATTCCTCATGCTACAGTACATAACCACATACTCATAATATCCATATTTTTCCCTTGTAGGATATTTTGTAATATAATTCTTTCACACCCGCAATTGATGATATCCTCTTTGCAAGTCATTCATGGAGAACCACTGAGCTCCCATTAACTAATAAAAAAAATAATATTTGGAAACAAGTGGTTATAATTTCTTCCACATATCGTTTTTAAGAATTCAATAATCAACAAAAATATGAAGATTTCATCCAGCTTTTTAGAAAAACGTTACTTCCCACGGAGACATGGATAGGCCAGATGAAGCCTTTATCGTCTAACTCCTACAACTATACATTCATTCACCTCATTTATATTGGTTCTGTCTGGTATGATGTAAGTGATATAAGGATGGTCTGTGGGAGGTGATCAATAGTAAACTCCACTTCTCTATTTGTCGGAAACCCTATTAATTTTTTTAGGAAAGGCATCCAGAAATATATCATCAATTACTATAAAGTGATCTATTCAAATCCATCCATTGGTTCTAATGAAAATAATGCTAACTATTACGTGATCATTCCAAAATATGGTGTCAAAAACCTATTGCACAAAAATTTTCATTATTCCCTCCTACAAATAGATGTTTGAATCCATCCTCAATTGTAAAATCAATCGTTCGCACATAACAGTCGATGTGGGCCTTTTACATTTCCAACTAATTTATTCACATGACTATATCATAAGAATCCACCTCAGGCACTAAAAACAGCACACCAACTCAACCCCATCAACCACTATATGAAATTATCATTGAAATAAGGCTTGAAACTCCCTATGACCCATAAGAGTTTGATGTTTTAAAACCGATGGCATCATTTCCAGATTTAGACCCATCGAAGTAACATCACAAGAATAAATAATTTATTGTGATGCACCTATATCAAAAAACACATTAATCATGGTAAAATATAAAAGAACTGTACCTCACACCATATATGGTCACGATTGATCAACAATCACAACCTGATCATCTCCAAACAATCGATTTCATGAAAAACATTTCACTTTATTTCCTAGATCATGGGTAGTGGTATTTTTAGAATCACTGTTACTAACATTGGTCTTCTAATGATTGGTATCTTATTTCCACCGTCTCATAGAGGAATAGGATTTCTAAGACCAATGAGGTGTGTCATGAACACCCAACCATATTGAATTACCACAATAAAACAAGTCATACAATATATTACTACAGTTAGGGAATGCTCGATGTTGTGACATATAATCCATCTTGATCTGGCTTGTAGAGCCAGGCTGAAAAATTCCAATCTTAGTCTGAGGCTTCAATGGAAAATTGACTGATACAACCGTTGTATTCTTAGCCATTCTTCCACCATAGAAATTAGTGCTCGTATTCTTCAAGAATTTGGCATTAGAGATCCCAATATATCTCATGGGCACTAACATGGTTCCCCCACAAATAGCCCCCAAAATATCCATTTCATCCACTGATTCTCAATTCTCCATTTCTATTCAATTGATAAGACATAGTACCAATATTTTAGAATGAATTTCATGCTTCAACCCTACTTCAAATATATTTCCCTTGAATATGTTCTACTCACCACCTAAGCTAATAACCACACTATGTTCATAAACCTAGCTGCATATTCTGTTACAATGAAGTACACTTTCCTGAACCTAAGGAAATTTGTCATGAACTAAATTATGAATGGATGAGTCACGAATTTTCTATTAAAAAATTCTTAAAACCCTCACATGTCATACCTTGGTTCATTCCATCATGGACCACCAACTACCACCAATATAGGGCGTGATCTTCTAAATTGTAAGTTTCAACCTTCACTTTCAGCTCGACGGGGGTTCCAATCATTTCAAATAACCTATTCATTAAATTCAACATATCATCTACCATTTCCAGATCCTAATCACCCCTAATGGTGGGTGGATTTTTCTTTTAAAACTAAAATGCATTTTCCACATGCTTTGTGACTTATACTTTATTCCAATTTTCCACAACATGGAATGATTTCACTATACTTTGCACTAGCTTCTGGTTCACTTGGGGTTTAGGTGCAACCAAATTTTTAGTAGACTTCTCTGGTCCATCTCTACAATGCCTACCTAGTTCCATGTCAGTCAATAATAAAACAACCACAAGCCTCACACCATTAGAAGGAAAAATCATACAATTATAAATTCCAATAAACTGCAACATTCACAACCAGGCTTTCCACACGTTCACATTTCCCATGTTGCACCACTTTTTAAAAATTCTACCATGTTTGGAAAATTGTACCATTTTAAAAATATGACAGCTATCCTCATTTCATGTCCACAAATTTGAAAATATTTTCCGTATTTATCAAAATCCCATGTATCCATAGTGAAACATATATCATTATGCCAGAGAAATATGAATCACAGTTGGAAGCCATTTCTGCAATGCATTCCATTCTTATTTCATTGGCTACACACATGATAATGAGATTTACAATGCTTAGAACTGTCACCAAAACACTTATGTAACCAACTCATAGTTTCATGGTGTTCAACATAAAAGATTTAGATACATCCTTTTATATAATACATTTGATTTTTGGAACATCCAACTACTTGCTACCATCCCAACTCAAGGAATATACTATGAACAAATGTCAATCCCAAGACCTATAACATGTGTTAATGGACAAAAATACTACATTCACTTGAATTACATGATTGAAAAAACTCATAATAATTGAAGTTTGTGGACCCTTCCTCATTGGATTATTAAGGTGGTGAGATTAAATTTTGAATTAGGCTCTATTCCTATGGCTCCAATGGCCAGTAAAAAATGACGAGGGTATGAAGAACATTGTGGAAGGATTTTACCTTTAATGAAATCAACCAACAAAAAAATGTCCTTATACATCTACATGATTCATGTCATTAAGGAAAATCAATGAAATAAATTACCATATAAGAACCATAACCCCAAACAATTAAATAATAATTTGAATAGACCAATACAACTCAACCACAATATTCCATAATCATAGTTCCAAGATGATGACTAAAAAAACCCTAGGATCTATGCCAAAACTCCAAAACTCTAAGACAAGTTCCATGCTCCAATCAACCCTAATCCTCCAAGAGTCAGGATGAAATGCTAGAAAAATGAGATTTTATACCCTTATATGTTACCCAGGAAATAATATCTTCCAAAGAACCACATTTCCAAAGTAGTGGGTGAGTATAAATATGCAGTACGTTTTCTACAAATGAAATCAATACAGATTCCACTAGGATAGAACTGTTTTTTACATTTATATCAAGTAGTTTATAAAAAAATCGAATAGTACAACCATATACAAAAATCCAAACACACCATTACCAATCCATTTTCAACCCAAATCCACACAATATAAGGTACATCCAAAATATCAATCCATAATCTGTTTACCCTCATATATTAGGATAATTATTTCCACCATATATAACCACACCCAAAAAATTAATATCTATCATCCCATATACCCAACCCGATACTCAATCACTGTGGTAGTTCCCCTTTAATCCCATTTACTCATTTACCACTCAAGATGAACTTTACAACCACTTATCCCTAATGGTGGAACATCTAACAAATATCCATCCACCTTTTAAGGTGGTACTTCATGCCCACTTCTCTTCATTCTAAAACATTCATAAAATACCCACTCAATTAAAAAAGTATATAAAACCACTAAATCCACAACAATATGCAAACAACTACTTCAATACCAAAAAATCTCTTATGTCATTAATAATTAAAATTCATATTTCAATAAGACACCATTTTATTGAAACCAATTTTAACAACCATTTCCCTTAAACCAAAGCAAGAAAATGATTTAAAATAAATATTTTAAAATCTAACAACAAAGATCATTTCACTGAAATAACCCATTTTCCCCAAAATCTATAAATCATCACAAAATAAATGAAAATAAATCATCTCCCCAAAAATTCATTGTAAATATAATGAAAAATAATTTAATTAATATAAATCCTTCTAGTTCAACCAAAATTGTGCCGAGATAGAATCCACCAACCGAAGTGTTTCAGGAAATTGACCAACACCCAACGACACAACAAATTCGGATGAAATCTCCACCCAAACCACAATATGTACAATTTCCTATCATAAAAAATAACTAATATAAAAGATTCAGTTAATAAATACATTATATCTACATGAAATAGACATTGATCTACAAAACTAGAAGTGTGAGAGAACATGATCTAAGGAAAACTAATATAAAACACAAGAATAGAGACTTACCAGAGAAGAATCATCTTCAACACACACTAGAAATCATTTTAAATACATCTAAAAATAGTGGGAGGTACCCCTAAAATTATACAACCAAAAATCTAGAGTGTGGTTTGTATTTGAGAATAAAAGAGATGTTTAGGGAAAATCATGTGTGAGACCATTATTAAAAAACCAAATTTTATTGCTACGCGCGATTAGAAAACACTATTAGGAAAAATGCGCACTAACTGTGAACATGGTACTACCTCAATTGGTTCCCAAAAGGATTCATTACATGGTTAGACAAACCGTGCACAAACTGTGTGAAGCCCACAGTTTCCCCTTGCATAGTTTCTTGGAGATCCTGTACGGTTTCCCTTAACCAAGCCCAACGGTGCTCCCGTATAAAATCCAAAAAATCATTCTGATACCATCCCAAACAATCCCAAACATTACCCAACAACTTTACAGACACAAAAATTCCTCAAAAGGATTCATACCTCAATCTTAGGGTGCTACATTCTCCCTAGTATTGGACCTTCCATCCATAGAAAGTAGAGAACCATAATTTTTTTCAAATGATATTAGCCTATTTCTCATCCTTCTCAATCTCCCACTCCCACATCTCCTCCTAATTCTAACCCTGATTCCAAAAAACCCGAACTAGATAGATTATTTTACCATGAAAGACATTATAATTCCTATGACAATCATCACTACCACATCCCCTATGTAAGCATTCAGTTCATGCTCAACATGATCCCATCAAATATCATGGTTAGGATCTGGTTGGCACTTCTTCAACTGAGAAACATGTAATACATTGTGAAACACAAAAAATAGTGTGGGAAAAGACACATAATATTCCACCTCTCCAACCCACTCTTGTTTATCAGAGGGCACAATGTCAGTCGAATATAATATTTCTTTCTTTACAAACATACAATTTCCCAATCTCAAAGATATTATGAAAACACATTATCACCATCTTCGCATGACAATGGCCATCTATGGTGGTCCAAAATAAATTTTTTACAACACCAAGACATCTCTATTTTTATCATGATCAACTTTACCTTCTCCTTATTTTTTTAGAAATGGGTCCTTCCCACCTTCAATGTCTCATTTGTTACCACCAAAAAAGGTGGTGACTGACATGGATGCCCATTCAATGATACAAACAGAACCATATGTATCATGAACTAATAACTGTTATTATATGATGACTCCACCAACGGAATTTGATCCACGTAAGTGTGACCAAAATCCATCACACGTTCCAATAATGTATCTTCCAATGTTTGTATCAACCTCCTCGATTTCACATTAGTTTGAGGCTGATTTGCCATACTCATCGTCAATTGTGTCCCAAGGACTTCCTATACGGATTTCCAAAAATGATATGTGAACCCCATATATCAATATGATATATTCGAAAATAGTACACCACACCTCTTTACAACTTCATGGATAAATATTTTGTACATATCCTCCACCGTATGAGATTCACAAATAGTGATGAAATGGGTCAACATTCAGAGTTGACCAACTACCACCCATATCGCATCAATCATTCTAACTGTTCCTAGGAGTACTATAAAAAATAAATCACTATAAAAATACACATCCATACTAGGTTGGGTAATGAATGAAACATGCATTTCAGTCGCAGATTCTCTACCTTGACGTTCTGACACATCATCCACCATGAAGCAAACTCTGCTACATTACTTTTCATACCATCAAACCAAAGAAGTTCTTCCCACACTGTATAAATTTTATAAATTCTTGGATGGACAAACCATATTGAATTATGATATCCCAAAATAATTTCCTCCTAAAAATCCACTGGTATAACAATTTGACTAAAAAACACAAAACTAAATACCCATTCAGTTCCCAACCATCAATGGTGTACCCACAATTTATTTCTAAACTCATCTCCAAATATTTGGAATTAGAAATTGGTGCCTCTTTAACCAAGCCATCATCTTTGAGAACCAATGAAAATAGTGTGTCATCCCAGTCATCACATTCCAAATGTTTGTCGGCATTAACTGAAATCAACTACCACAGATCTATTGCTTGTTTCAGCACTTGAGCATAAGACTTCCTACTCAATGCATACTCCACTGAATTCCCCTTACCCAATGTTTACATCACGTCCAAATTGAACATCTTCATATACTACATCCATCTAATTTAACTCATGTTTATATCAATTTTATATAAAATATTCTTCAAGATCCTATGATCGGTAATGACCATTGATTTCTCAATAAATATATTTTGATGCATCATTTTCAAAGCGTGAACCAATACTACCAACATGGAATAATGCGTTGGGTATTTCTTCTCTTAAAACATCAACATCCATAATCCATATGAATCTACATGACCCCCTTGAATGTGAACACACCCCAAACCTAATCACAATGCATTATAATACACCACATACCCTTTTCTTGGCTCTGGTAAAAAAATATTGGTGCTGATGTAAGGTGACCCTTAAGCACTTCAAATGATTTCTGACACTTATTATTCCACTGAAATAGAACATATTACTAGTAAAATTTGTCATTTGTATGTCCAATCATGAGAAATAACCAACTAAAAGATGATAATACCTAAATACAAAAAAGAAAATCCATACATTGAAATCATTCTTTCGCAGTTTCGATGATATATCAGCCTCAATCATTTTATAATCAACTGAAACACCCTCCTTATAAATGACATGGAAAATGAATTAAAATTCTTGTATCCATAATTAAAGTCTTGAAAATTTGGAAAACATTGATGATTTCTCAAGATCCCCAAAGTTATCAACAAGTTTTTTTCAAGCTCCACCCTTGTCCTTGAATTAACTATTATATCATCAATGAATACCACCACCATAAAAATATCTGAAAAAATTGATTTATCAATTCCATGAATTCCACTAGTGCATTATTTATACTAATGGGAATAAACATGTAATAATACAATCCATATCTACTGCTAAATAATATTATCATAATAATCAACTTTCTCACCCGCAATTGATGATTTCCTGGTTGCAATTCATTCTTAGAGAACCACTGTGATCTCATCAACTGATCAAAAAATAATCAATGAAAGGATGTGTATATCAGTTCTTCATCATAACATGATTAAGAAAATGATAATCAATACATAGATGAATAGTTCCATATGCCTTTTTAACAAACAAAACTGTACAGCCCCTAGGGGTGTGGTTAGGCCGGATGAACCCTTTGTTATTTAACTCCTCCAACTTCATGTTCAATTTCATCAATCATTTTATTGTCATCCTTTAAGACGAAAGTGAGATATGTCTAGTCCATAAGGGGAGATAAATCGTAAACATGACTTACCTCACAACATAAAACCCTAAGATTTCATCATTAGATACATCCATGAACTGATGAACAGTTACTGGAAAACACTATATTCAACTCATCTATTGATGCTAATGACGACACCGCTAATTGATATGAGGTTGTTCCCATTTCTAGTTCCACCAAAACCGCCGCACATAACCATTCATTATTCTCTTCTATAATGTGTTTTTCACTCCATCCTTTCTTGTGAAATTAATTGTTCATGCATAACAGTCGATGTGGCCCTTAAACATTTCCAACCAATCCATTCCCCAGATTATATCATAAGAATCCATATGAAGCACTTAGAAACCTAACATCAACTCTTCCACATACACAACTATAAAACATTCTCTGCATAATAAGGCTCCACACCCTCATTGACCCAGACGAGTTTTAGGTTATAAAACTGATGGAATCATATCCATATTTGAACCCATCAAACTAACAGCATGAGAAGTAACAAAAGAATGTGAAGAAATCATATAAAAAAACTTACATCAAGGAATAATTGAAAATAAACACACATCACATCGTGGGTTTTCCAGACTTATTGTCCATCACAACATACTCAACTTCAAACAACTACATTATTACCACATTATAATATTTATTTCCCTACTGAGGAGTCATGGTATTTTTAGAATCTCCATGACAAACATGGGTTTTCTAAAAAGGGGTTTTCTACTGCCTACATCCCATCAAGGCATAGGAATCTTGTGACCCATGAGGAGTGTCACAAACACCCAAACTCAGGTAATTATGATAACAACTCTAAATATTTACCATTTTCTTTCATTTATGACATGATCAAGGTGGTTCCACACAATCCCTCTTGATGTGGCTTGTAGATCCACAATGAAGACATCCTGGGTTAATCTGAAAATTTGGAGGATGATTCACTGATCCTATAATCAGATTATGAGAAAAACATCCACCCTAGATATAGGCGTGCCTCTTATATTTGAATCCATCCTTAGAGTTCCTTGCATCTGACATGGGCACAAACAAGATTCCCCAACCTGTGGCCACAAACATATAACCTACAACCATTGTTTCTCTGTTCCCCATTTCCGTCTAGTTTGTTATACATAGTGTGGCTATTTTAGAATGAATTTATTGCTTCATACCAACCTCATAAAAACACCCCATCAATGATGTACTACCCGCCACCTCAGGTAAAAACCAAAATATGTTTATAAACACAACCCTATATTTTTTTCCCATGAGATTCTATTGCTTCACCCAAAAGAAATAAGTTATGTGAAAAATTCTGAACATATAGGGGTATAATTGTTTATTAATAAATTCCTCAAAACACACAAAAGTCACACTATGATTCATTAAATAATGGACCGCAAAATCTCACCACTAATGTTTATGATATTACATCTTTTATGTAGTAAGATTCACTTTCATCATTATCATGTGTTCCCGATAATTCAAATATATTCTATATTCTATTCAGCCACACATCATCACATTCTGAATTTGAATCACCCCTAAAATGGGTGGATTATGCTTTTGAAACAGAACTTCATGATCCACATGCTTTGTCTCATAAAATTTATTCTCACATTCCACAACTAATTAATCTTTCACTATACTCTGGACAAGCAGCTAGTTCATCTGGGCCTTTAGTGTAAACACCTTTTCAGTATCCTGCTTGAGTTGGTCTGAAGGACAACAACCTAGTTTAATTTAAATCAATACCAAAATAACCATACATCTCACACACTAATAATGAAAAGGATAACAATTAATAATTCAACTACACTGCACCTTTCACAATCATGGATTCCACTAGTTCACATTTCTTATGTTGCACCACTTTTCAAAAAATCCACTAGTTTTTTAAAATGAATCCATTTTCAAACTCCAAAACTATTTGGACATCATATCTTTACATTTGAATCTATTTTCCAGATTTTTTACAAATCCATATATCCATATCACTACAAAAATAATTATTCCAATTAAATATGCATCCTAGTGGGAATTCATTTCTAAAATTCATTCCATGCTCGTATCATTGGCTACACACACGATAATGAGATTTCCTATGCATATAAGTGTCTCCAAAACAAATGTGTAAACAATTACCTGGTAACATGATGTTAAACATTAAATGGTTATCTATATCCTATTATAAAATATATTGCATGTTATGATAATCCTAGACCCTATGACCATCCCAACTCGAGGAATAAACCATTAATGAATGTCAATGTAAAGACAAACAACTAATTTAATACAACCTTACAACAAATTTCACTTGAATATCATGGATCTAACAAACTAATACCACTTCTAATGTCCCACCACATCCTCATTAGCTTGAGAAAGAGGTGAGGTGCCACTTTTCCTTAGGAGACATTCCCAAGGCACCAATGGTTGTAAATAAATGTCAAGGGCATCATGAATGGTCATAGAATGGTTTTCCCTTTAACGAAAAACAACCAACCAAACAATAAATGACCATCCATATCTACTTGATTCATGTCAACAATTTAAAACAATGAATCACATTACCCTAGATCAACCATGTAGCCCACCTAATTCATAATAATTTCCATAGACCAATACAAATCGACAATAATGTTTCATAAAAGGAGTACCAAGAAGAATAATTCAACAAAATCCAAAAATCTACAAAAAAACCCAACAAAACCAAGACAAGTTTCATGGTCCAAGAACAAAAAACCATCCAGGAATCAAGATGAACCTATAGTGAAATGAGATGTTTTACCCATAATTAGTTATCAAAAAACAGAATCTGCAAAATCACAAAAGAGATAATGCTCGTGGTTAGTACAAATTCTCAGTATGTTTCCCCTAAAATTACATCCCTACATAAGAAACTAAGATAAAACCATTAGAAAATTTATATCTGGAAGTTTATATATAACAAAAAGTAGATTAACCATTTCCAACAAACCAAACACACCCTTACCCAGCTATTTCCCACCGAAATCTCCACAATACAAGGTAAATCCAAGATATCATGCTATAATCTGTTTACCCACATGTATTAACACAAATGTTTATACAGTGCATAACAACACAAAAAAAAAATCATAACTATATAGTCTCACATACATATCCTGGTTACCAATCCTGGTGGAACTTCATGTCCAAGTCTGTTTACTCCATCCCTAATCTAGTGGTAATTTATGCCCTCTTAATATCTTTGGTGGCCCTATCATAGACATCACAACCCCTTTTTATAGTGGCACTTCCCACTAACTTTTCATTATTCCAACACAAGCATAAAATTCCAATTCCAATAAACAAGAATATACACCCACTAAAGAAAAAAAAATATGAATTCTAGCATTTCACAACCAAAAAATCCCCCAACACATTAATTATTCCAATTCATAATTAAATAAAACAATCTTTTTATTGAAATTTTTTAACAACCATTTCCTTTAACCAATCCATGAGATAAATTTTTTAAAAAATTAAAATCCAACAAAAAAGAATATTTCACCGAAATAACCCATTTCCCCAAAATCAACATATCATCACAAAATGAACATTTATCAATAATCTCACATAATATTCACAATCCATCTAATAAAAATTGATTTAATTAAAATCATTCCATCTTGTTCTATTGGAATGGTGTCGATGGAGAATCCACCAACCATAGTGTTTTAGTGAAATTGACCAATACGTAACCACACTACAAATCTGGAGGAACTCTCCACTAAAACCACATTATGTTACTTTTTTATCATTAAAAATCACCAATATCAACCTTTAGGAAACATAAACTCTTGATCTAAATTCCATGGGTATAGAACAAGAAAAATGGGTGTGATATGGGGAGAATTGGATATATTGAAAACCAAGAAAGAACTGAGAGTGGAGACTTAATAGAGATGAATTGACTTCACTACTGCTCGAAAAACCTTGCAATAAATTCCAAAATGAGTGTCTGAGATCCTCTATCAAATGAGAGAAAAATACCATATGTGGTTTATGATGGAGAATAAATGATATGTTTAAGTAAAATCTTTAGTGAGACCATAGTTAAAAATAAAATTTTTATTATCGCACATGGTTAGCTCAGAAGGTTAGGAAAACCATATGCTAACTTTTTGCATGATACTGCCTCAATAGGGAACCCGAATAGAATCCTCACATGATTAGACAAACCATTCACAACCTATGTGAATCCCATGACCTCCCCTTTAATAGTTTTATAGAGATCCTTCACGGTTTCCCTTAACGGATCTCAAACAATGTTCACTAAAAAATCCCAAAAACCATTCAGATACCTTCCCAAACTCTCCCAAACATTACCCAAACACATTAAATTCATAAAAAGTCTTACATAAGGTTAAATACCTCAAAAATAGGTTGTTATATAAATGATAAATGGGGAATTGAAATATTCATCTACCTATAATACTACTCATATTGGATGCTTAAATATTGATACAATCATATCGGTGATTAGAGAAGAAATTAAATCTATGATTAGTAGTTTAGATCAGGATTTTGTAATCATGATTAAAGAGAAAAACAATCATGTTCAAGAAATGGATAGGTTTTAGATTAAAGGTGTTACTGTTACTCAGGAAGAGATCACAAAGAAGATATATTTTTTACATTAAAAGGATTAATAATAAATATCAATTGCATGATAATTTTAGATATTAGGTTGAGAATTTGAGAATACCTCATGTTACCCAAGAGTTAAAAGAAATAGTGAGACACCTTAGGGATTAAAATCCCAGACATTTTATTTTCATGGAGATTTAGGATGATTTTAAAAAGGAAATAGAGAAATATGGGAAGATAATAATTTATTTTATCAACCTTTTTAACAACAACTTTCATGTTCATTGTACTTATTTTTTAGCATAAGAAGCATATCACATTTGACTTATGACTAGAAATTTCGATTCATGTCTAGTATTTCGGTTAGTTGATCATCAGTTCAGAGCTACTCTTACTTGAAACCATTCTTCTCCACTTCATTAAACCCATCAACACTTCCATATGTCTCCAACTAGGACTCTTAGTCATATGAGGCCTGTAATTTATATAGAACATGCATCACCATATTCATATACACAAGGACTTATATCTATTATACATTCTGATGATTCAATTCAAAAGATGTACACATTATCACATTATAGACCTCATGTTCTTGCATCTGCTTCTACTGATAAAGGAATGAATGTCGGAGATTATTCCTTGGAGAAGAATTGATTTTGGATAGTTTATTGAGAGGTATTTTTTTCAGATCTTTTTTCCATACCATGTATTATCCTTTTACTCATGAAATGAATTATATGTTTCCATTTTTTATGTATTTTATTTCATATTGTATTTTATCTTATTGATAATACCAAAAGTAGAACAATGTGTATGGAATTAAAAAAGAAAATGGGATAATGAAAAGGGAATTAAAAGGAGAATATGTATGGAATTTAATTTGAGAATGATATAAAGTATGGTATTTAATATTATTTATTTTTTTATGATATACTTTAATCTCCCGTGATCTATTTGACTTGATAAGAAGAACAATTTTTTTAATTGATCATTATGAATATATTAATAATTCAATGATTGTTTTTCATAAAAATGGGGATAATGTGGGCCTCATCTACTTTTAAAGCTCACAAATAATGTTAAATCATACTTCATCAAGTTAAATTATATTTATTAATGTTTTATTATGTTTACATATAACCTTAATCTATTCAGTTGTTATTTTACATCATAATATAGGATTGAAAAATATGGATAGGTATGAGTAGCCATTGTGGTGGACTCACTATCACTGTTAAGTATGAGTAACTATTAAAATGGACTCACTATCATAGTCATGGATGAGTCACCATTAAGGTGAAATCACTATTGGAAAAGTCACTGATGGATAAAAATTTTATATGTATGAGACACCATTGATTCACACTTATGGTTAGGATATCTAACTACGGACTGGGTCACCATAACAGTAGGTTAGTGATAAGCTGAATCAATAATTTTGGTAAAGTACACACAACTAATAGATATGAATCCTTCAATTAAACATACCGTCAAAGTAAAATATTGATCCTAAGTCACCGATACTTGACTCACCATTTCATATTTCATAATTTGTTAAATATAAGACATCGTTCCATAGACACCATTGGATGACAATGATTAGAGACACCACCAAAACAAGTCACCATTAAGAGTCTCTATAAATTATTCCATTGTCATTTAAATGGATATTTATTACTACCAATTGTATTAATGAAACATAGTATCATTAATTATTTTAATGACTTTTTGTGTATTTTTCAGGAAAAAATTAAATCCATGATTGACTATAGTATGAGTTACGATGTACCAATACACGATGGAGAACATGATTATTTTTAGTTATTGTGTATAAAGAGACTACCTGATCAATTAGAAATTAGCTAGAACAGAGCTCATTATGAAAAGTCAAGCGCCTGAGAAGAAAAGAACTTGAAGCTATAGAAAATTTGCTATGAACATAATCTGATTAACACTTTATAACTAGAAACATTAAATTAGAAGAGATCATCAGGAAAACTATATAACTCACTGGAAACAAAAGGTAGAAGATATCACGACACTATATATTAAAGTATATTTCTAGAAATCATCTAATGATTCACATCAAGATAAATTTAATGATTCATAAGATATATTTCCAATCACACCAAGCCATCTAACTCCTTTATCATTATTTTTATCTTATTTTGAATTAATAACATTACAAGTACAATTCATGTTTCCCTATTTTTTAAACAGACACTTACTCTTTCTAAAAACTTGAATATACAATAAAATCTTCACAAACATTGCTTTTACAACTTACAATCACATAGATAACAGTGGAAGAGGGCCCTGCATTGATGTTTTGTTTTAGCACCCCCACAAAAATTGTGGAAGAGGCCTAGTTCACTATGGAATTATTTCTATAGTGTTTTTTACCCCGATCAATGGTGTGCATCATTTGATATTTTTATAAACTACTTGGTGGTGGGTGATCACTAAGTGGATAGGGATAAATATTAGCTTGAGACTAATCTTCTTATTATTGTTTATGGTGTTCCTTTCAATGTTTTGTTTTAACTATTTAATCTATTCATAGATGAAATTTTTTATCACTTTGATAGTTGATCATAGATAGTTTTAAAATTATACATTGTTTTAGTAAATAGATTTCAAATGTTAAAATATTTTGTCATATTATTTCAACTAATAACTAATCATCCTTTGAATTTTTTTAAAAAAGATCAAACCATTTATAAATATTATACTTTGGTTCACAAGACCATTTTTAAATTACTATTGAAAAATAATTAAATAAATATTTTCGACAAATTTTTTTATAGGAACTCAATTAACCACTATAGACTATCCTACAACGACCAACATTTCATTTAATTAAACAAATATATAGACTTGATATATATATAGACTTAAAATGATGAATACATCAAAATAATTTTAGTATATAGAATTTGATAACTTCCGATCAATTTTTTTAAAGAAAATTTGTAGCATACAAAGGATTGTATAGAGGATATATAATATTCATTGACCCATTATTGATATTCTAGGAATGTCCATATACATAATGGAATAATGGAATAATAATAATCAATAAGAAATATCAGAAACAAAGAAGAAAAGGACACCAACCCTTGAAACATCTATCCCATAAACATTTAATCATATATATATATATATATACCATGGAATTTACAACACACATAATTTAAAACATGGAATTTTAAACATTAATTTTAGTGAAAACAAAAATAATCCCTTTATAATTATGAAATCCAGAACCATAATATGGGAATAAATTTTTTTAAAATCACCCATACATTATAAATTATGAAAATATATATAAATAGATAGAAAGATATATATTTAAATATATATTTAAATATATCATTATAAAATAAACATTAATTGATAAAAATATATGTAATCCTTATAGAAGTAAAACAAAATAGAGTAAAATAAACATAACAACATAAATTTTTTGAAAACATATAACCTTTTGAAATAAATAAATATCTTATCACCCATTTAATGATTTCAATTAATTTTAAAAACACAATTCATAGAATGTATTTCTGTTAGGAAAAACCCTAACATTATAATATTTAAATAGAATTAAAATAAATAAATTCCCTTACATGACTTCCATAAGATCAGCTTATGTTGCAACTTCACACCGTCCATAGTCATAGAATTAGTTTTCTAAATAAACTATATCCAAAACTAAAAAGGGGATCTATTCAAAATATTGAAACAAGACGGCGTACAGATATAGGCAATGAAGAAAATTGAATCAAAAAAAATTAAAAATACCAAACCAGAATATCCAAAATAGTTGTCAAGAAAACAATGGATCATCAAAAAAAGAATAAAACAACTAGAGCCAAAATACAAAAATAAAATTATATTATACAATGGAAAATCATAACCCCTCAGATCATGATCCTGAAATGAAAAATATATGGAAAAAAATCATAACCTACATCGGGAAACACAGGTCTACCTAGGAAGAATGAAGAAAATATGAAACCCTCAAATCCAGATCTCAATGTTTTCCACAAAAACCCTAATTTCAATTAAACACCAGATGTTAGATGAGGTTCAAGACACTTGTGCCATTGGGTTTGTGGGAATCGAGTGGGATTCTATAATTGAAGATTTGACTCATCGAGGAGGGACAATGATAATGGGTGGATTTTATGCAATTCTTCTGATATCATGATGGGTTCACAATATGTTTTGATTTTTTAATTTTATCAGGACACTTTTATTTATTATTTTTTAAATTTGATGATAAGGTTTCATTTTGTCAGTACTTAATATTTAAAAACTGATAAAGATAGGTCATTATCAGTTCAAAAAAATCATTGATAAAATACATATTTATTAGTGTTAATGTTTTAGTGGTAATAAATATGACATTAATTAGAATTTTATAATGTTGATAATGCACACAACATTATCAAAACTAAAGAAAGAACTAATAAAGATTTGTATTATCAGATCTTATTAATTAAGAAATAATAAAAGATATATAATTATAATTATAAATTAAAAAATTTGTAAACATATATATATATAATAAATATATATAAATATAGATATTGTAAACATATTCTTTATTTTATTATATTAATTATTGTTTTATAGTTATTTATATATAAAAATATTTATTTATAAATATATAAGTATTTTTAGAAAATAATATCTATATCATTATATATATTTATAAATTTTAATTATAAATATATAATATATATATATATATATAGAAAATAAACTATTTATTTATGTAAATTTATTTGAAATTTAATAATTATTTATATATATATAAATAATTATTTATTATTATACAAATTATTTAAATATATATATATATGTATTGGTAATTATAAATATATAATTTTATAAATATATTATGAACATTTTTTAATATTTTATTTTTAAATATATTTATCTATAAGTAATTTTATATATTTATTTCAGTATAAATATTATTTTATCCTTAATAATGAATATCTATTTTTAAGTGCTTGTTTTAATAAAATGAGTGAAATTAAAAAAAACTAAAAAAAGTACGTTTTAATAATATTGAAAAAATGTATTAGGTTTGTGTGTGTGAATTATAAATAAAAATGTATAAATTACGTATATGTGAAGTCAATATAAGAAAAATTTGATCTATGTTAAATTAAAAAATCAAAAACATTTAATTATATATCCATTACCATATGTAATTAGTCAGTATATTGTATTCATATTAATTTTTTTATTATAAACCGTTATTCACTAAATAAATGTATTTTTAATGTATAAAACATAAATATTTTGTATTAAATAAATATAATAAATATACATTAATTTATATGTATATATATAATATTCAGAATTTATTAACATTATTAATAATCATCTAACAAATAAAAGGCTTAATATTTTTATCTATTTATTTATTTTAAATTTATATTTTTTTAATTTTCATTGTTCATATATATATATATATATTTAGTATGTCCTATTTATTTAAATATATAATTTATAAATAGAATAATTAATTGGTAAATTTTTATCAATAATTATTTAATTAATAAAATCTGCTATTTTTTTAAAAAAACTAATTTTTTATTAAGTATTTATTTCTTATTTATTTTTATTTATTTGGAAATTTATCAATGCTAAAAAAGAATTCATAAAATAGTCCTTTATGAGCACTAAAAATATAGCACTGAAAAAGTGCGGATAAATTGATAAATTTATCAGATCTTTCTTTAGTGTTAATAAAGTTGCAATTTATTTATGGGTTTTTCTAGAACTGATAAATACGAGTACTATTAAATGCTGGTTTTGTAGTACTGTCGCTTACATAAGAAAATATTTTTATATTTCACTCAATGGTGTGTGATTCTATTATATCCTTTTATAACATATATAAATATATATGTTTTCATCCCTGGTATGGACTGGTTATCTTTACTTCATTCCTAAATAGATTTCAATAATTTGAGAGTGGTGTGTTATTGAAATACACTGTCAAGGTTGTATTTCATTGGTTATTGGTAACTTTATGAAGTATGAGTAGGGTAAACCCATAAGAATTTGAATCCAATTATCAACTAGATTCCCAAATTCCTATTTGTGTGTGTTACATTACATTATGGTTTATAATATTTTAGTTTCAAAGAAGCACACATGTATTTTTTCATGATGAATTCCCATGATTTCTCCCTCCTTGAGAGATTAATATCTACATAAACATGAATCCAATTAAAACAATTATATCATTGGTATAATATTTGATAAGAATTTGAAACTTAGAAAAACTAAATTTGTAACTCAGGGACATATATGAGAAATAATTTATTATTTCTATCTTATTTTTATGAGTAACTCATATGCTATTCCACAATAATGATGATGAGATCCTGGGGATTTTTTATTATCTCCCCTTGAACTAGGTTCCATTCAGGAAAAAATATAATCTGCAATGAAATTATGACCTCTTCAACTATCTAAATGAATTGAAGTGGTTCTCAATGGAAAATTTTAGGTCCATATATCACTGACAATGGGTTTGTGAGAAGTGAGATTCAAAGATATAATTCTAGTTCCACTATGAGATTTATGTGTACATGGTGATTCCATTCAGTATTGTAAATCCTCTAGTAATATTCATTATACAGATGAACCACATCATCTCTATCATCATATATTAAATCATGGTAGCCCTACAAGTTAGAATCCAAATCAATTATATGTTAGAGGATTATCAAGATGAGAATTTAAATATAATATATTATATGATTCTAGAATAGAAAATGTTTTTCAATCTGTAAAAGTAAAAATGTGATATTCATGATATTAATTTTCTTTGATACCACATGTAGAAGGGTGTATTAACAACCAAAACTCTAATTATTGTGGTATTAGTTTATTAGGAGACTCTAAAGTTGTTTTTAGGTTATTATTTTTTTTGGTTAGTAGGATATTAAGGTATATTAATAGAACACCTCTCTAGGATCTTAGATCTCATGAAATCACTTGTAGTAAAGGAAATTACATTCGTAAGATCTAAATAATTTTAGATAAATATTTTATAGCTAGAGTAGATATGAACAACTTTATGGGATCATAAAAATATTATCATGAATTTGGAGGGGGAAATCAATATGCTTGGTTATTTAAATTCATTTTCAAATCACATGCGTATTCAATACCTCTTTCTTAATAAACTCAATGATTCTAAAAGAATGTGGACACACCATATTTTCTAATGAGGTCCACCTCTCTTAAGGATGACAATATCTCCCATGTATCATGGTTATTATACCAAATAAATAATAGCCTTATTAATATAAAAAGTAATCAGAGGGAAGTTATATACCTGAAACAAATAGTGGTTTTCTCAAAATAGAAATAACCACCCATCAATAGAAAAAAAACGTCATAAAAATAATGATCACTATTGTTGGACCATCTATGATATGGTAGTTTTCATAGTCACAAATAATGCCAAACTACATATTCTACTCTTTCATGCCCGTTAATATATATAAGTAAATCATTTATACCCTACATAAAAATATACATATATAATTCAATAACTTATATTCTTGAATAAATATGTTTACAAGTGTATTAGTACGTGTATGTTTGGATATTATTTAGTCTTGTAATGTTTTTTGTGAGATAGAAACATCATAAGCTTTTTTAGTCCCTCGCACCGATAGTATGTTCGACACACTGATGTTCAACACACTAATGTTCAACACACCGATGTTCTACACACTGATATTCGAGACACCAATTTTCAACACACCGATGATCGACACCTTGATGCTCGACACACCGATGTTCGACACAACGATGTTCAACATGCCGATGTTCGGCACCACAATGTTCAACACACTGATGATCAACACACCAATGTTCGACACCCGGATGTTCGACACACCAGTGTTCGACACATCGATTTTTGACACACCAGTGTTCGACAAATTGATAATGATACAAAGATGTGACAGACCGAAGATGACACACCGAAGTTGACAGACCGAAGATGACACACTGAAGTTGACAGACCGAAGATGACACACCGAAGATGACAGACCGAAGAGGAGACACAAAATATAACATACTGATACAAATAACCCATCGATAGATGTAAATATCTGTTTCATTTTTATTATGTCAAATTTATTTCTAACAGTCATATTTAGAAAAATTAATGTTTCAGAAATTATTTAATGTTGTTAGTAAGAATATCTTTAGATATAATTAGGTACATGAACATGAATATAGCTTCACTCCTAATGGATGTTGAAGTAAAAAATTATTACAAATAAACCTATCAAAATATCTCTCAACCTACTAAAAAAAAAGAAGGTGGGTTTTGCGAATATGTATGATATTGTAAAGAGATGAACATGAAGCATATATATGCAAGATTATTAATATTACAACCTGCATCCTACTGAAGCTCAATTAATATCCTGACATCGAAGAGCTGAACCTCTACACACCTAAAATATAGGTTATAGAGACTACAAAACTCTATTTTGGATCCAACCTCCAAAAGTGGACTCAAATATCATTTTATTTACATCCAATGAGTCCATAGATTTAATAATCGATACACCGTCATTTCTAAACATTAGTTTTACTAATATAACTATGTTTTGTTCTTGTGTTTAGTTTTTGAGCTGTGTGTTAATATATTTTTTTCACACACACTATCTCCGGATCTTAACTGATGGATACTAAAATATCCTCACAATAAATCCCTTTCAACTCCTTTATCTGATGTTGAACTGTGGAAGAGAACATGTGTGATCAGTTTATTAGTTTTTCCCACGAATAACTACGGTAGAGGTCATGTGTGACCTGGATAGCCTTATGTGTTGTTGTAAAACTAGATTATGGGTGTGTATCATATGTTTATCAATATAAACAGCATGGTGGCATGTGATCCCCGAGGGAAGAGGACTAAAGTCTCAACTTGAGAATAAACCAATAGTTTTAACCACTTTGTTGTTTGTCTTATATTCTTATCAATAAGGTATTTGTTGCATTATGATAAACCAAACATTGATAGTTCATTTAGAAAGTGTTTATATCTATTTGAATCTTTATATTATATTCAAAAGTTTGACTAATCTTTAGATTTGTAAAACTGAGAACTAATCATTCTTCAGAGAAACTAATTGAACATTCATGACATTTATAAATTCACTAGAAATAGTCCATTTTTATATTTTAATAGGGGGGGTATTATTTTAAACAACATAATTTAACAGAAATTTTTATAGATACTCAATTTACCCCCCTCTTGAGTCATCTACTCTAACCCAAATTTGGTATCAAAGGATTATTAGTTTTTGGTAATGTTCAAATCGTGTCAACTGTGATTATAGTTTTTTTAAAAGATCTCAAATTTTCTATAATTTCTAAATTTTGATCTCTTTGAAATTATTTTACATTATGTATCATGGAAAATATATTAGAAGGGGCTTCTACTAATAGACCAACTTTATTTAATGGAACTAATTATGCTCAATGGAAGCATAAAATTAAAATACATCTTGAATGCATGGGATTTTAAATCTGGACTTCTATTGAAATTAATTATGCAATTCCTGAAACTGCTTGAAACACTTGGGATAAACCCACCAAGACTGCCTATAACTATAATTGTAGAGAAATGAATTCTCTATACTATTCACATGGAGATGAAGTATTTAACCGTATCTCTGCTTGAAAAACTACACATGAAATTTGGGACACCTTATCTGTTTATCGAGAGGGAACATCTAATGTTTACAAAATGTGGTTAAATACATACACTATTATATATGAAAAAATTAGAATGAATCACCATGAGTCAATTTCAAATATGTATCTTCGGTTCAATGAAATTGTGAATACCATGATTTTTTTTTGGAAGGGAAGTAACGATCATAGAACAGATTATACAGATTTTGTGATACTTAACAGAATAATTTCATAGAATATCTATAACTATTAGAGAATCATGAGATATTGATAAGATTCCATAGAATGAATTTATTGGAAAATTAATGATGTATAAAGAAGAATTTAAGGTTAATAAAAAAGATGATGAACTAAAATAAAAATTAGTAGCATTCAAGACAACTACAACTATTGGTAAAGAAAGAAGAAAGTTCAAGAAGCTATTAAAAGCTCAATTAGTGATGAAGTAGCTTTAGAAAGTGATAAAAAATGTATTAGTTGTCTAGAAAATTCTAGAAATTTTATATGAAAAATAATGTTTTCAAAAATCCCATTTACAGAAGCAAGTATGATAACAAGGGAAAATGGAAAAAGGATTAGAAGAAACAAATAAATCAGAAGAGATCATTTTTTACAAATTTAATAGGAAAGGGAATGTCACGTCAGACTATCCAAAGCTGATATACAAAAAAATATATGAAAATAAAGATAGAAAGTATATGAATGCAATGAAGTACACCTGGATTGCCTTCAAGGATAACACAATTGTATCTGGCTCTTATCAGAATGAGAAAGATGATATGGAAAATATGTGTTTTATGACAAACACATCTGAGGTAACCTGAGAATCTCCTTTAAATAAATCTTATTATTCTTACAGTGAGTCTGAGAAAATAAAAAATAATGAATTATTCAAATATTTCACATTGTTATAAGAAACATACAATGAGATGAAAGATATGTACAAATAAATAAAAAAACATATTTTATTATTGTGACTACTACTTCCAAATTTATTACTGAAAAAGGGAAAATTGCTAAACTGCCCACGGAAAAGAATGTGTTAAAAATGTCTAATGAGGAATTTAAAAAGGACATAGAAAAGTTTACTAATGGGAAAAAAATATTACACTAATTCAAGGAAAACAAATAGCTAAAAAGTACACTTTTGGGATATGATATCAAATAGTTCAATGGAATTTATCCAAATCACGTTTTGTTCCCAAATATGGAAAGTCTGCTACTTATTTCAGAAACCAGAATTTTACTGCATGTTCCAGTTCTACAAATTCATTTTAGTGTATCCAACTCTTCAAGACCAAACTGAGTTTTATTTTAAATCACATTATAATCTGCATATAGGATACCCATAAGACTATTTTGTGCTCCTAAAGCATATATTACTTATGTATGTGGACCAATACAAATATGTGTTCCAAAGTCGTTTCTTGGTTAAACTATTTTTTAGGGAAAGAGCATCAGTAAAAAGATGTGGTACATGGATAGGGGTTGTTCAAGACATTTGATAAGGGATTTTTCAAAATTCTAAATGTCTTATCCTGATTGATCGATGAAATTTCACATTTTGTGACAATGGTAAAGGAAAAATCCTCAACCTAGGCCAGATTGGGAACCCTAACTATATTTCAATTTCTAAAGTACTGTATGTTGATGAATTAAAGTATAACCTTCTCAGCATATCTCAATTGGTTGATGATGGATTTAATGTTAAATTTAAAAACGATGCATTACATTTTTTTAATTCCATGAATAATTTAGAATTGACTGATTTTAGAAATAATTATTTATATGCTATAAATTTAGACACACTCGCCTCACAAAATATCTCTTGTCTAAATGTAATTCACAAAGAGTCTTTCATTTTGCATATATGACTAAAATATTGCAACATTAACTCTCGTAGAAAGTTAACTAGAAAGTATTAGTTCGAGACTTTCCCAAATTATATTTTACAAAAAACAAAGTATTTAATCTTTGTCAAAAAGGAAAGAAACATAAAATATCTTTCAAACCTATAAGAACCCAGTTCTTATTCTTGTGGTCTGGGTTTCTTTTTTCATTTTCCATATGTGTTTTTGAGATTAGTAATGAAAATGGAGAAAAATCACAAAATTTTTGGGTACACACCGTGTACTTTGGCCCTATGGGATGATTATATAGGCTGTGTATGTAGGTCAATGATTAAGGTTCTAAAAACTAACTACACTTCTTGTATTTAGTAATACGTGACATGTAATCAGTCAGCAAGTGAATAGTAAGGTAGTGGGAGTATTCTCCAGAAGAATGATATTACATGCCGTGTACTTAGAAATACACGATGTTTAACCAAGTCGGCTAATGAATAGTGATGCAGTGGACAGTGGCCACCGGTGGAACAATTAAAAAATCGATAATAGAAGTTGTGTACTTGAGATTACACTCCATATAGTTGTGTTTTTTCATTAAAAATATGAATTAGCCTCATCTTTTGAAATAGAAATCATAGAACTATACGAGAGCAGAAGTAGAGAAGGCCGTAACATGGAGGAGCTCCGGACCGCACACCAGAACTCTGATTCCTTCGTCGTTGATCCCCTTTGAACCGAGCAGGTGAGTTCTTCTCTCTTTTTGAACTGCTCCTTCCAATTCACCCCCTAAGGGGAGTTTTTTGGGTTTGAATGCTTAATTTCTTATCCTAGATCTACATAATTCTTGATTGATTCATGAGGTGTTGTTCACATATATTGATCAGGTGAGATCAAGGTAGGTGGTCTTGTGTTTACATCCAACTGTTGAGTGGATTTAATGTAAAATTTTGCAACAAACCCATTTTTAGGGAATGGTATTGCTAAGACCATACCTGTTAAGTTATCTATAAATGCATAGATAATCTAATTAACATATATAAACTGTTGTTTGGGGATCTTTTCTTTGATTCAGGGCCACCCTGTGGGCACATTTCCCTTGATTATCCATTTGGCCAGGATACTCGTGGGAATGCAATGATTGTAATCATGTTATGTGTTTTCTAGAGAGAGAATATATATAATTGCTGGCTTATGTGTGGGTCTCGACACAATTACTTGCTTAGCCTAAGGGAAATTTTGTGTTGGCCTAAGGGAAACATTTTTTATGTCTATGGGCAGTAGCTTCCATGCCTGACGGTGATATCCCATATGCATGCGGGAAATATTCGTCATTCCTGAGGGAAATCTCCTGGGGGCTTCGATTCTAATTACCCGAGGGTAAGGATTTTTTTCTGAAGACAATGTTTACTTTGAATATTCAGTATGGTGATTTCTAATGTTATTCATTCCAAGCTAAAGAATTGGCTTTGTATTGTTTCACCTTCTACTTGTTAGATAACCTAATGTATTTTTTTTGCGGCACTGTATAAGAGATTGTTGGTCGAGGCTGGGTCTCGGGAACTTATAATTCAATTATATTGAATTGTTAAATAATAATTAAATTTTAATCGAATTGGTAGGAGTAGCTTCTTTGGAGTACTTCCTAGTTTATTGCATTTCATTATTGCAAACTACTGTTGCACATCTTCACTGATGGTTGGGCAAGTGCCTTTGGTGGTTTCCTACTAGGATTTATTTCTCACACCCTATTTGGGTCATGTCTTGGGCCTAAACAGATTATATTGTTATAGGTATTAATAAGGTCAAGAGTCATAGTACATGTACTTGATCGTTGCAGTGGAGTGGGAGAGCATGGGACCATGCTTAGGCTTGCGATGCTGCTTAGTTCTTGCTGCACTATCTAGTTTTTCTTGCTGTACTTGTATCGCATGTTGTATTGTCTAGATTGTAGTGTATCCTGTTTTGTCTTCTTTCTTAGAATTTGGGACATATTGCATCATTACATATGAATATTTATCATCTTATACATCAGTACTGTGGTCCATTTCAGCATGGTATTTTTAATTGTTTCAAGTTTTGGTATGTTTCTATTTTCTCCAATGTGATACACATGGGAAAATGAGGGCATAGTTTCCCCACTATCAGACCTAGGACCCCGCTTCTAGTCAGCATCCTCTGGCATTTAGAGAAATGCGATTGAGGTCTTGTGACCAACAGGGTGTGGGGCTCCTAGATTCAGGATGTTACAAAGTGGTATTAAAGGAATTACTTTTCTTTTTTAATTACTTTTTGGAGCCTATATCCAGGGATATGATAGAATATTTACTTGGTAATAAGATGTTCTTGGGAGTATCAAACCCGTGTGCAGGGAAAATCCAATTTCCCTCATGTTGCAATTTTTATGAATTTGCACTTTTAAAGTTGATTTGATTTCACCATTGGGAGACACAATTGTGGTGTGCTGTTATTATTTTATTCCTGAGTTCTATTTAGTTTCAATCAGTTTAGATGAGGGTATGACATCCCATGCATCACTAAGTAACATTTTAGAATCACATGTCATGAATAGTTCCATTCCAGGTAGGTGCATTAGAAATTTCATATTGTTGTGATAGATGTTGTGCTAGTAAATACATGCTATTGTGATAGTATCCTAGATAAAAATACTTACTATTTGATAAGTCATTTTCATGTGGGGTTCTGTAGAATGAATGCCAATATTTGGTTCTTGAGGAGTATTGGCCCTCATTGACTGGAATTTGGTGGATTATTTACCCGTTTACCGTTTTTATAACATGTTTAAGATTCCAATCATTGATTTTCAGGGAGTATGGGCCCTCACGTATCATAATTTGGCACTTAGGTGTCAGTTTCAGTGTTTTTTTGTGCTCCAGAGTAGTTTCTAAGGCTTAATGTATGGAAAAACCCAGAATACACGATCTGTAGTTTTAACTACGTTCCATGTACTCTTTTATTTGGGAAGAAATGAAAAAAAAACAAGCACACACTGTGTACCATAAGTACACTCCGGGTAGTTCCTAACTGTGTCATAGCCCGTGTAGACATCAACATGGGATTATGAAACTTTGAGAGCACACGTTGTGTACTGATTGTACATGTCGTATTGGGTTGATCATGTGACAGTCATGTAACTAAAAAACACAGACAAAGAAACTTGAGATTATGCATGCTGTGTCAATGCATAACACACTATGTGGTGTAATAAGGGGATCCAGCCATGTGACTGACAACACAGGTCGGTGTTATCATTTCTCATACATGCCGTGTCCATCTGGAACATATTGTGTAGCGTAAGCCATGTATCCAGCCGTTTCTCGAACAACACGGGTTAGTGAAGCTCATCGAGTACACGACGTGTACCCGTGGGACACTCCATGTTGTCTTGACCGATAAGAAACCATGTAGACTTGGGTGTGTGAGTAGGGAGACAGAGTGGTGTACATGCTATTTGTGGGTGTAACTCTTCATGTACCTTGGGTTGAAACACGCCCAGGCCAACATTAGAACATGACCACATTAGGGACTAAGGATTCAGATCATGTATTCCCTATACATTCCATGTAGTCTCATTCAAAAGAGAGCCATGTGGCTTAGCCGTTTAGAATGACTCAGGTAGGGGAAGAAAATTCAAGTTCATGTCGTGTGTGCAGACAACACGCTGTGTGTTTGCGGTGTTACACAACCAATTCTGTCATAAGTACATGCCCATGTGAAAGACTTACGAGAACATGTTGTGTAGTTATTATAAACGCCTTGTATTCTTGTTTGGTAAAACCTTAATGTTTTCTATTCCCTGTTCAGTTCATACATTTCCACTTCATAGTCCTTCATGATCATAATCATATGCGTTTTTTTGAACTCATACAATCACGCCGCTGAGAAAAACACATGTTATTAATCAAGAGAGTAGTAACGATTATTATCCAGAGATGGAAGGCCACGGGCTACTGATGGATCCTCCAGCAGAGCAAGATGCGGCGCCAGCCGTTATACCATTCACAGGCACGGATGCACAGTTCCCTAAAGGCTTCATTAGGTTCATGCAAACCTTCCAGAGGGCACCACCTGCTGCCACATATATGGAAGAGAAGACACATATATTCTAGCAGTCGCATCCGCCTACATTTTTAGGGGATGGCGGACCACTAGATGTGGAGTTAGGGATGGATTCGTTGTAGACGATCATCAAGCATCTTGAGATGCCTCCTGGGAGGAGGGTTAAGCTCACTACTTACATGCAGTGTGATTCTTCCAAGAGATGGTTGGATGCTACCTCCGATACTGAGCCTCACTGAGACATGTCGTGGTAAGGTTTTCAGGCAGTATTCAATGAATTTTTCTTTCCCAAGACGCTAATAGAAGATTGATCTCAATTGTTCAGGAATCTGCAGTCAGGCACCAGGTTAGTGATGGACTATTCTACCTGCTTCACCGAGCTACACCATTTTTCATCTGTTCTAGTGGGTGATGAAATTTTGGGGTATATATTTTTTGAGGATGGTCTTCAATATGACATCCGAGTGCTAGTGAACATTTTCAAGTTTCTTATAGTGCATGCTATTATGAACCAGGTGTTGATTACTGAACGGAACCTGCAGGAAGCTTGTGGTGCAGGACAGGGCGGTTCAATAGCATTTTCATGTATTACTTCTACCGGTAAGAAGATGAGGTAGATGAATTTATCACCCGGTGGTAGTACTAGCAAGAATAATTCTTCAAGTGGTAGGGTAATGTGCTACCAGTGTGGAAAAGAGGGGCACAATGGACCGAAGTGTCCATGTGACCCAGTGGAGTGCCGAGCTTGCAGTAAGGTGGGACATCTTCAACATTTTTACAGGGTTTTTCCACCAGTGAATAGTGAGAGGCGTTCTGTGCAGACTTTTTGTGCGATAGTAGGAACAATAGCTTCTTAAAAGTCGGGGAATTAGAATACGTCAGGACATTCAATCTGAGGTGGTGGTCGTTGTCATGGAATCCAAACACCAGGAACTCAGAGACTGCAGGGCGAGTCAGCTGAGGGTAGCCAGGCTATGTCTCAGGGCTACGGTACTGGGCAGGAATATGCCGTGCAGCATACCCAATAAGAGCAGGATCCCAGATCTTCAACTATGAGAAATACTATTATAGTTTCTTCTGTTTTATCTACAGTTATTTTTGATAATATCGGTACACATAGCTTTTTATATATGCATGTTGTGGATAGAATTAGGTTCTATGATTCTTTTTCTTCTGATATCATGATGCTAGAAAATCTGTTGGGAACTAGAATGAATGGTCCGCATCTGTGAAGTGATTTCCCCTAGATGTTGGTGGGTGTCACTTTCTATGGTATCTCTATGTCTTAGAGATGAAGAGATATGATGTCATTCTCAAGATGGACATGTTGGTACCCTTTCATTCCTTTGTAGATTATTATCATCAGAGGGTGAGTTTCACATCACCAGGGGGTTCTATACATGGGAGAATGGGATATCCAGGCGTTCCGAGATGGACCTGGGCATCATGGGTGAGGTTGAGTTATAGCCCAAATTGAGAGTATATATCTGGATGACCAGGGAAATTTTCAGAATGATTTCCCCCTAATGGTTGATCTTTTCAGGGTTGTCTTCCCGAACGAATTTTCAAGTCTAACTCCTAAGAAATAAGTGGATTTATCCATTATAATTGTGGTAGGAGCAGTACCGGTGTCCATTCCTCCTTATAGGATGTCTAAACCATAATTACAGGAACTCAAGAGGCAGTTAGATGAGTTTCAACCCAATGGTTTCATCCGACCTAGTACTTCTCCTTGTTGTTCTCTTGTACTTTTCAATAAGAAGGAAGATGGTACCCATGGGTACTATGTGGATTATCGAAAACTGAACTAGTTGACGTTTAAGAACTGATAACCGTTTCGAAGGATTGATGGTCTTTTTTATCAACATCATGGAGCACGAGTGTTCTCAAATATTGACTTGAGATACATATATCATCAGTTGTGAATTAGACCATTTGAAATACCTCTTATATCCTTTTGAAGAAAATATGGTCTATATGAGTACATGTTCATGTCGTTCGGACTCATGAATGCAGTATTAGTTTTCATGGTTCTGATGAATTGTGTGATCCATCCATATCTGGATTCTTTTTTGGTAATCTTTATGGATGATATCTTGGTGTACTCTCACACTCGACACAACCATGCCACCCATCTTGAGATGATACTGAGTACACTAATGGATCATCAGTTTTATGCTCCACTCTCAAAGTACGACTTTTAAATGGACATGATACACTTCCTGGGACATATTATCTTAGATGCAGGAGTTGTAGTAGACCTAGAAAAAGTGAGAGAGGTAGTTTCCTGGGAGCAACCTAAGAACGTTTTTGAAATACACAGTCTCTTGGGTATGGTTGTTTACTATAGGAGCTTCATAAAAGACATCACCCCTTGGTTACACTGTTGACAGGTTTGACTAAGAAGGGTATGAAGTTTTTTTGGTCAGAAGTTTGCGAGAAATACATTTAGGAGATGAAGGGAAGGTTGACATCAGTACCAGTCTTGATACTTCTAGACCAAGGGAAGAGTTGTATAGTTTACTATGAGGAATCATGTATTATGCCTGGAGCATTGTTAATGAGGGGAGACCCAGTAGTTGTGTACGAGTCTCAGAAGTTGTGCCACATGAGAGTAATTACCCGATTCACGATATCGAGTTGGCTGTAGTTGTTCATGTGTTACACTGTTGGAGACATTACCTCTTGGGAGATTGTTTTTTGGTGTTTACGGACTACAAAAGTCTTAAATATAACTTTACCCAGTGTGACATAAATTTGAGACAGTTAAGGTCAGTTGAAAACATTCGGTCTTTCGAGCTTGATCTTGTCTAAAAACCTGCTAAGGGTAATGCAGTAGCCGATGCACTGAGCTGGAGGACTCGGGTACAGGAAATGTAGGTGGCCTGTGGTGAGTGTCAGCTCTTTTCTTTTTTCTCTGAGAAGAATTTGGAGGTGAAGGATAGTCAGGGGCGAGCCTATCATTCATCCTTAGCAGTTACTTCTACTCTCCTAGATAGACTGAGGATGAGACAACTATAAGATTCAGAAGGGCTAGTTATATAGGAGTCGGTGGCAAGTAAGGACCCTCCTCTTGGTTGGACGATAGGTGATGATGAGGTACTGTGTATCCATGGATGAGTGTGGGTTTCAAGGGATATACATGAAGAGTTGAGGCATTTATTTCATGCTTCAGCATGGGATGCACATCCAGGAGTTACAAAAATGTACCGTGACATGAGACATCAATATTGGTGGGTGGGTATGAAAAGAGAGGTAGATGGTTTTGTTATTAGATGTTCCACCTGTCAGCAGGTGAAGACGGAGAATCAATGGCCAGCCGGGTTACTGAGGTCACCTCAAGGAAATGATGTTGTGTGGGTTGTTGTGGACAAAATCATGAAGGTAGCTCATGTTTTTGAAAATCAAGGAGACCTTTAGTATTGAATAGCTCGACAATTGGTATATCCGAGAGGTAGTATGCCTTAATGGTGTCCCTCGTTCTATCGTTTCAGATAGGGATTCCAATTTTACATATCATTTCTGGTAGAGTTTTGAGAGGGAATTGGGTACACTGGTGCTTTTTGGAATGGCGTACCACCCTCAAACTGATTGCCAATCAGAGTGTATGATACAGGTGCTTGAGGACTGGCTGCATGTATGAATCATGGACTATGGAAGCTCTTTGCAGAAGCACATACCCATTGTCAAGTATGCCTACAACAATAGTTTTCAGGAAACTATTAAGATGAAACCTTATGAGGATTCATATGGAAGGGCATGCTGATCACCTTTGTTCTATTTGGAGGTAGGTGAGGCAGCTTTACTGGGACCACGTCTTATGCAGGAGACTTCAGTGCAGGTCTAGTAGATTCAAAAGAAGATGGACATCACACAGTCTCATCAGAAATCTTATGCTGATCACCATAGACGGACCTTGGAGTTCGTGGTCATGGATCAAATTTTCTTACATGTTTCACTGAGGTTGGGGCATTGGAGGATCAAGAAACATGGTAAAATTTTACCGAGGTATGCGGGGCCATATGAGATTCTGGTGGGACTCCGGCCATTTTCCTTTCAGTTGTAGTTACCATAGAGGTATCATGCCATATATGATGTCATCCATGTATCTCAGTTGCACCGTTATCACTCAGACCCATCTCATGTTTGTCATCCATAGGAAGTCGAAATTCCGGTCGATGCATCCTTTGAGGAGCATCTGGTTTGTATTTTTTATATTATCACGATGGTTTTCTGAGGCAGGTCAATTCCTCTCGTACGGGTGCTATCGCAGCATGGCCGAGTATAGGAAAGACCTTGTAGTGGGAGACCGATGTACTTGCTTCGTGGCCAGAGTTGTTCTCCCCTTTGTTTTCACCCCCCTTGGATGGGAAATTTGGGAATGAATTACATTAAGGGGGGATGTTTGTAAGAACCATATTCTTATTCATCAGGTACGAGTTTCTACTTTTCCATTTCCATCATTATTTTTGAGAAAAATAATGAAAATGGTGGAAAATTCAAATATTTATGGGTACAAAACATGAAATTTAACCACACACAATGTACTTTGGCCGTGTAGGCTTATCAGCGATTAAGGGTGTAAAAACTAACTTCACACCATGTGCTTAGTAATACACATCGTGTACTCAGTCGGTAGGGAATAGTAGGAAGTTGGAAGTATCTGCCAGTGGAAGGATAGTATATGGTTTTTACATAGAAAAATGCACCGTGTAACCATGTCGGCTGATGAACAGTGTGGCAGTTTAAAGTGGCCGCCAGAAGAACAATTAAAAAATGGAAATTACATGTTGTGTACTTCATAGTTCATGTTGTGTAGTTATGTATTTTCGTTAAAAATATTCTATAGCCTCCTATATCAACAGAAGAACCTTATAACTCGACGAGATCCATGCGAGAGATGCTCAGCACTTGGTGGAGCTCTCGACCACACACTGGAACTCGGATTCTAACACAATTGATCTAGTTTGAACTGCACAGGTGAGTTCTTCTCAATTCTTAAACCACTCCATATAATTCTATCCATAAGGGAATTTATTTACGTTTGAACGCGTAATTTATTATTCTATATCTACATCATTATCAGTTGATTTGGTAGGATTCGTTCACATATATCAATCAAGGGAGATCACGAAATGTGGTTTGGTGTTTCCATCCAACTATTAAGTAGATTTTTGGTAAAGATGTGCTACGTGCCCATGTTAGGGGTATTTCATAGATAAGGCCTTAGATGTTAAGATATCTATAATTACATAAATAATATAATGAACATGTATAAACTGTTGTTTGGGGTTCATTGATTTGATCCATGGACACCACGTTGGTGTGTTTCCATTGTTTAGCCATTTGACCAGGATACCAATGGGTATGTCGTGATTATAAATAAATTTTGAGTTTTATTGAGAGAAAAATTTATATAATTGTTTGATTATGTGTTGGGCACAACCTGGTTACTTTCTTAACCTGAGTGTAGTGTTTTTCATATCCTGAGTGCAGTGTTGTGTTATCATGAGGGAAACATTTCTCATGCATGTGGGTAGTATCTTCGGTGCCTAAGGGTGATACCCTGTATGCCTGCGGGAAATATTTGTTATTCTAGAGGGAAATCACCTGTGAGGTTCTATATTGATTACCTGAGGGTAATCATAATCACGTCTGAAGACAGTATTTAAATTGAATATTCATTATGGTGATTTCCCATGTTATGCCTGCCAAGCTAAAGAACATGATTGGTATTGTTTTACCTTCTACTTGTTAGAAAAACTGTTGTGGTTTTTTCTGCATCACTGTACAAGAGATTATCGGTCAAGGATAGGTCTCAGGAACTTATAATTTAATTATATTGAATTGTTAAATAATAATTAAATTGTAATAGAACTAGTATGAGTAGTTCATGTTGAGTACTTCCTAAATTACTGCATTAAATTATAGAACACTGAAATTACACATCTTCACTGACAGTTGGGCATGGGTATTAGGTGGTTGCCTAGTGGGATGAATTTCTCACACCGTATTTGGGTCATGTCTTGAGCCCAAACATATTATATTGGTGCAAGTATTGATAAGGGATAGAGTTCCAATGTTTTCACTTGATTGTTGCAGAGGAGTGAGAGAGCATGGGATTGATATTAGGCATGGGATGATGCTAAGTTCATATAGCACTATCTTGTTTTTCTTTCTATACTTGTATCACATGTTGTATTTTTTAGATTTAAGTGTATCCTATTTTGGTTGATTTCATAGAATTAAGGAAATATTGTATCATTATATATGATTTTTGGTCATCTTTTACTTCATTATTGTGGTCCATTTCAGCTTGGTATTGTTTACAATTTCTGCATTTGGAATGTTTATATTTTCTCCGTTGTGCTACACTTTGACAAATGAGGGCATAGTTTCCACACTATCAGTCATAGTCCCTCAATTCTAGTCAGAAACATCTAGCATTTTGGGAAATGCACATGAGGTTATGTGGCCAATGGTGTTCGGGGAAGCCCTGTTATGGAAACTAGATTTAGGATGTTACAAAACTGAAGAAAGAAGTAACTACTTCAAAACCTCTTGAGTTGGTTCATCTAGAATTTTTTGGGCCATCTAGAGTTTCGAGTCTCAATTGGAAGAACTATTTTTATGTTTTAGTAAATTATTTTTCTTGGTACACCTGGACCTTTTTTATAACTCACAAAAGTGAATCATGTACACACTTTACCAAGTATGTTTGGACTATAGAAAATCATAGTGGGCTATGCTAAAATCCTTAAGATGTGATCATGGCCGTGAGTTTGAGAACCACTATTTTTAAATTTTTTTCTCATAGAATTGCTATAATCCTAACTTCTCTTCTCCTAGGACACCTCAACAAAATTGTTTGGTAGAAAGAATAAATATAACCTTACAAAAAATTGCTCGGAAAATGATTTATGAATATGATCTACAGATTTTTTTTTGGGTTGTAGCTATTAATATAGCATGTTACATAATAAATAGTATAGTAATTAGACCAATCCTAAAGAAAAATCCTTATGATTTGTGGAATAATAGGAAACATAAAGTATCTTATTTTAAACTGTTTCGATGTAATGTTTATATTATGAAACCTAAAGATAATTTAGATAAATTTACCTCTAAAATTGATGAGGTAATATTTCATTGATATTCTACATAAAGAAAAGTCTGTAGTGTTTTTAATAAGATAACATAATGTGTGGAGGAATCTGTACACATCAAGTTTGATGAAGTGGATCCACATGAGCCCAGGACCGCACTAGAAAATTTAAATAAAGATATGTCAAATTTTGACATTAATGATAACACCTCAAATCATCATGTTAAGGATGCTGTGAAAACATCCAGATCATGAAATTTTCGAGATCCTAACCATAGTGAACCACATCAACCAGACCAGCCTGATATATTATCTACTACATTCTCAAGACCAACTAGGATTCTTAATAATCATCCCCAGGATGCTGTTGTAGAAAATTTTGATAGAGGAACACAAATGAGAGATTCCAGGAGAAATAAGTTTGAACATCAAGCTTTATATTCATAGATTTAACCTAAAAATATCAATGATGAAATCAATGATGAATTTTGGGTAATGGCCATTCAATAAGATCATAATCTATTTGAGAGAAGTTATATTTGGAAACATGCAGATAGACCTAAAGATACCTTGAACATAAGGACCAAATGGGTATTTATAAATAAAGTAGATGTTGCTAGAAATATAGATAGGAAAAAATCTATAATAGTTGCACAAGGATATAATAATGAAGATGGAATTGATTATAAAGAGACCATTGCATCAGTTTCACGTCTTGAAGCAATTAAGATCATACTTGCCTTTGAAAAAAAGTTGAATTTTAATCATTATTAAATGGAAGTCAACAGTGCATTATTAAATGGTTATATAATTGAGGATGTTTATGTTGAACAACCCCCTAGTTTTACAAATCCGCATTTTCCAAATCATGTGTTCAAATTATCGAAACCTTTAAATGGTTTCAAACAAGCTCCAACAGCTTGGTGTGAATGGCTGTGAAATTTTATCATTTCTAAATGATTTTGAGATGGATTTAAATATCCTAATTTATATATAAAAATAATATCAAAAGATGTTTTAAAATTCCATTTATATTTATATGATATCAATTTTGGATCATCCAAAAACACTTGATGTAATGTTTTTTCAAACATAATGCAATGTGAGTTTCAAATGAATTTAATGGGTGAACATAAATATTTTCTTAGATTTAAAATATATCAAAATAAATAAGGTTTTATTTTAAATCAATTTATATACAAAATAGATCTTTTGAATAGATATGGATTTTATAGCATTAATAGTAGTGAAACCCTTATTAGTTCTACATGTAAGTTTGATCTTGATGAAAATGGAAAATTATTTGACCAAACTGCTTGCAATGGAATGATTAGGAGATTGTTGTACTTAACTTCTAGTAGTCCAGTTACTATGTTTAGTGTTTTTAAGTGTGTCATATTTCAATCAAACCCAAAAGAGTCACATTTAAATGATGTTAAAAGAATTTTCAAATACCTCAAATATACAATTAATTTAGGGTTGTTCTGTCCTAAAAACAACCTTTTGATTTAGTTAGCTATTCAGATACAGATTTTGGTCGATTTAAGATAGATAGAATGAGTACCTCTGAAACATGTCACATTTTGGGAAAGTCAATAATATCATGGCATAGTAAAAAAGAAAAATTCAGTTGCATTATCAACTGCTGTAGTAGAATACATTGTTGTGGGTAGTTTTTGTGCACAAATTTTGTGGATTAATCACACCTTATTAGACTATGGATTTCAATTTATACATATTCGTATAAACTGTGACAAAAAAGTGCTATTAATATTTATAAGAATCCAATTTCACATTCTAGAACAAATCATATATATTTAAGACGTAGCTTTTTGAGAGATCATTATAAAAAATGTGATATAACAATTGTGTTTATTGGGACTGAGCATCGTCTTGCTGATATATTGACTAAAATCATACACTCTGAATGATTTCACTACATCATACATGAACTAGGAATGATAAATATCTAATTTCCTTGAAACAAATCTTGTTAAACGGATCACTGAACCCATTATTTTCAAATAGATCCATGAAACCGTTCCTGTCAAACTGATCCTAGAAACTGATCATGTCAAATAGATCCTTGAAACAGATCTTGTCAAACTGATCCTTGAAACCGCTCTTGTCAAACGAATCCTTGAAATAGATCTTGTCAAACCAATCGTTGAAACTGATCTTGTCAAATCGATCCTTGAAACTTATCTTGTCAAACAGATCCTTGAAACTAAATTTGTCAGACTGATCCTTGAAACTGATTCTTGATACCGATCACTGGAAACCGATTTTTAAAACAGACCTCATGAAATTGTTCTCCTAAAACCGATATCATATAATCGATCTCCTAAAACCAATCTCATGAAACAGATCCCAGAAACAGATCTCATGAAACTGATCCCTAAGACTGATCTCATGAAATTGATCCTTGAAATTGATCGAGTAATAACGATTTAATGACACCGATGTAGTTAAGGAATATTTTATAATTATGTGTATTTTAAAAAGACAACGCTGTTTTTTATTATTATTTTTTCCATGTTTAAATTTTTATGATTTACGTTCTAAAATCCATAAATTATATATTTTTTTTCATCCATCCCGTCCTTTCACCTTCCCACTATTGTAAATCCTTCTACCCATTGTCACTCTACCTCTCAAACCTTGTCCTCAACAATTTCTAAATTCGAATCCTTGACCTGGAATGGACCAAGCGTGCTATGGAAGAGCCGAGAAAATCTCCATCTGCTAAGAGATAGAATGGTGAGTCTAGTGGGACTACAAAACAACGCTTAGAAACACGAGTTGTTACAGCTGAAAAAGAAGTATCTTCAAAGTGGCTTCTGTCATGAAAATATCTTCTTTTTAAAAGTAATGGAATGTCAAGGCTGGCTAAGCTGGTTTGATATCAAAAAAAGACCTTATTATCACCATCTATTGCATGATGTTTATTACATTTTAACGATTTCTATGGTTGATGTTGAAGAAGCAAGGATGAAGAGGAAAGGAAGTAGCTTTTTTATCTAAGGAATGGGTTGAGAGTTTGGGGATGCCTCATGATGGTGTCTACACAGATTATCTAGGTAATATTCCACCTTCCTTGGATTTTTTATCTTATAAAGATGATCTAAAGAATAATTCTAGAAATGGAGAATCCATGAGAACTATTGCAAGCATGTTTGAAGGAGAAGTATGATTGTTATTTATGTTTATTCAACATCAAATATTCCAAAGAAAGGGATATCTATCTACCGTGATGTATTAAGATGTATTCCTTATTTATCTATAGAAACAAGAGATAAAAGGGAATATTTTTTGGAATCTAATTGTGCATGTGTTTGATTTGATCAAACCATCCATGAAAGAAACATGTCTATACTATCTGAGGATGATCTCTGCCATGTTGAAAAGGATAGGTTGTGTGGAATATAAATATGATGCAATAAGTTCTTTTAGTGGTTTTTGTCTGCAAAAGACATTTTTAAAATGTGGTAGATCTTTTCAAATCCTTGGATTAAATATTGGGTGGGTGATGAGGAAAGGCTATATATAGATTTCAATCCAATTGACCATCTTACAAGACCAATGGATTAAGTTGATCCATTTCTCGAACTAGGAGAAGAACCAATTTATTCTAATGAGGAAGAAGATACTGAAGTGCCCAGGGAAAAAAGATCTCCTTTTTTTGATAGGATTGATCCTGATTTTTCTAAAATCCCAAGGGCATGCCTTATGGACCCACTTTTCCACCATTAGAATTACCCTCAAGAGAACCTGTTCTAGGCGATGAAGATGTGGAAGAGACCGAGGTTGCTGGAATTGAATGTTATTTAAGTAAATCAGAGGAGGAGTCTGATGATGATGATGTTTATGATGATGATGAAGGAGGGAGAATTGATGATCATGTATGTGATTCATTAGATGTGGGAAACCCATTGGTTGACCGATCCAGTGAAAAATCTATTCATGGGGATGGTTATGGTATTGAGCCTTCTATGCAATAGGATGATGATCATAGGAATGCTAATCATGAAGACATATCACCCCATCCAAATGCTAAAAATCAAGACATCATTCTGGAATTGGATTATCATATGGAAGGTGTCCATGAGGAAGAGGCTAAGGATGAAGTGACTAAAATTGAGGAAGTTCCTGGAGAAGTAGAAGTTGCTAGAGATAATGGATAACCTAATTTTAATTTTTTTCTTGTACCTAGATATATTGTTATGGCTTGAGGGCTGTATGAAGAAGTTCATGAAGGTGAATTTTCTCATGAGCCTGAGGGAAGAAGGATCAGGATTAATACTATCGCACCGGGAGAATGGACCAATGCTAGAGAGTGGAATAATGATCCTGGATACATTATTTTCAGATTCTGATACAAAAATGATTTCAAAAATTATGATCTAGAAGATTCAACTAAATCTCATTACAACATCAGAAACTATTATATGGCACCAGACTTTTCAGAGAGAATAAGTATGGAATTTGAGAAATGAGTAAAATTAACTAACCTCTGAAATCAAGACTCCTTTAATCATGTAATATAATTTTTTACGAACCAAATAACTCATCTCCTTAGTATAGATCTAAAAAATCTGAAAGAATAGCTTTGAAAAATTCTAATTGGCCCTTCCTGTTCTAGGAGTGGAAAAGGTGTTGTATCTGATTTGGAGTATCTCAAAGCTGTGATGAGTGAGGAACTACAAAATATTCACACTGTTTCAGAAAATGAAACTATTGAAAAGGTAATTCTATATATAGATCTTATGTACAATATGGTCATATAGTGCCCAAATAAATCCTGTTCTGCTCTGAATGAGATTTGGGAAAAAGTGGATAAGTACTTCACTATGATTTTGAACCAACAAGATCTGATCAATAGCTTCAAATTTCTAGGAGAGAATCTCAGAATACCTACTGTTCCAAAAGCATTCAAGAAGAATGTTTCTCAATTGATGTTGTTTACAATTTTGGTGAAAATATTTATTGATAATAAGGATGACATAGAGAAAGCCATACAATATGGTGGTAAAATAATGAATGATTTCATCCTCCTCCTTAAGGTATATTAAAATATTCAAGAGAAAGTAATTTTGGTCTCTCCTAATACTTTTCATGGTAATACCTCTCGGCCTCCTACTCATATGACTGTCTCTCAGGCCTTTTCTCATATTCGACCAGTCATTATAGAGAAAATTCCTAGTCGGGTGTGGTAAAAAAGATGCCCTAGCCATATAGAAAATTTATATATAGGTGTTTCCTTTCCTTCTATTATCTTCAGACAACCTCTAGCCTCTACCACTCCAAAACCTTCCCCTACTCCTTCGAATCCTTCAGATAAAAGGAAAATCCCCTATGAATCCAAACCCTTAGTGATGGATTGTAATTTTTTATTTGGATTTGATCTTTTGTTTGGATTGTACTTTTTTGCAGCTTAATGTAACTCTTTCAAATATATTTTTTATGGTAATTCTCTATTTATTTCTTGTTTTTTTTCTAATCCCAAAATGGGGAGAAAAATTCATAAGTCATATAAAAAGATATATGGAGTAAATTATTTATCTATGGGGGAGAATTTTAGTTATAGGACACATGGCATAATGTCATCACAATGCTTTTATTCAGGCGGAGGCGACTTTAGCAATATTGAATAATCTCACTCAGTGTTGTATGCTATATCCATTTATTTGTATTCTATATGTGTATGTATGCCATTATTTGCGATTATCAAATAGGGGTATATTATTGGACCCTCTATGATATGGTAGTTTTCATAATCCTAAATAATTCCTAACTAAACATTCTACTATTTCAAGCTCTTAAATATATATACGTAAATCAATTATACCATACAAAATAATGTACTTAAATAAGTCAATAACATATATTCATGAATATATATGTTTAAAAGTGTACACATAAATGTATGTTTAGATATCATTTAGTCTTTTAATGTTTTGTGTGAGACAAACACATCATAAGATTTTTGAGTACCGCACACTTAAGGTATGATAGAAACACCGATGTTTGACGCACCGATGTTCGACACACCGATGTTCGACACACTGATATTCAACACCCTGATGTTGGACACTGCGATGTTCAACACCACGATGTTTGACAAACTAATGTTCGACACACCGATGTTCGACACACTGATGTTAGACACACCAATGTTCGACACACCAGTCTTTGACACACTAATGTTAGACAAAAAGAAGATGACACACCGAAGTTGAGAGATAGAAGACGACACACTGAAGTTGACAGACTGAATATGACACACCGATGTTGAAAGATAGAAGATGTTACTCCAATGTTGACTGACCAACGAGGACACACAAAAGATAACAGACAATATAAATGACTCACCGATAGTCAAAAATAACTGTTTCATTTTTATTAAGTCAAATTTATTTCTAATGGTCATATTTATACAAATTAATGTTTTTACATTAATTAATGTTCTTTGTAGGACTATCTATAGACAGTAAGAGGTACATGAACATGATAAGATCTTCATGCTTTTTGGACCTTGATGTATAAAAGGATTACAATTACAACATAAAAAAAGCTCTCTCAACCCGCTAGAAAAACAAAATTGATGGTTGTTCTAATATGAAAGATATTAAAAATAGAAGAACTTGAACGTTAAGTATTCAAGATGTTCAATATTAAAAGTCTCATCCAACTGATTCTAGCTAAACATCCTGAAATTGAAGAGCTGAACCTCTACACACCAAGAATCTAGTTAACAGAGACTATGATACACTGTTTTGGAGCCAACCTCACGATGTGGGATCGAATATCATTCCCTCTATATCCAATGAGTCTACAGAATTACTGCATGATAGACAGAGATTTTTAATCTCTAGTTTTACTTGTATATCTCTATTGTGATCTTGAGTTTAGGTTTCCAGTTGTGTGCGTATCTGTCTGTTTCACACACACTGTCACCTAAGCTTAACTAAGGGATACAAAAATATCCTCCCACTCAATCCCTTTATACTCTTGTATTCCACATAGAACTATGGAAGAGATCATGTGTGATCTATTTATTAGTTTTTTCCACAAATAATTGTGGTAGAGGTCAAGTGAGACCTGGAAAGCACTGTGTGCTATTGTGAACCTCGATCCATATTGTGGATCAAAAGTCTATCAATATAAATAGCATAGTGGAAGGTGATCACCATGAGAGGATGACTAAGTCTCACCTTGATATTGATCCTCTTGTTTTTACCGATATGTTGTTTGTCTTATATTCTTATCTATTGTGTATTTATTGCATTAGGATAAACCGTACTTTGATAGATTGTTTAATAAGTTTTTATATCTATTTTGAATTAGTATATTAGTTTCAAAAGATTGACTATTCTTTAGATTGGAAAAACTGAGGACTAATCAATCTTTAGAGAAACTAATTGAACTTTTGGGAAATTTATAAATTCACTATAGAGTGTCATTGATTTTATTTTTACATGGGTATATTATTTTAAAGATCCAATTTTAACAGATAATTTTATAGATACTCAATTCACCCCTCTTGATTCATGTACTCCGACCAAAAACTATTGAATCTATGAAATTCTCTATAGACTCAATTGATATCAATATTTTTTCATAAACAAAATTCTCAAATACTGGTTATTAATTTTCATTAATTTGATTTAAAATATTTTTCAATCTATCTCAACAATATCAACACAACTGCTTCTTCATTTCTAGTTTTATATATTAAACGAATATTTTTCTCAAATTATTTTTTCATTTCATTTATTTTTAAGGTCTTATAGAGATTAAACCATTAATAAATTTATTCACACAAATTTCCCTCTTTTAAATTTAATGAAGACTCATTCATTAATCCTCCTTATGGTATTCCTAATTCTATTTCCTTTAAATATTGATAAATTTAATTGCATTCAGGAATGCGTAATTAATTAAAATACAAAACATATCCCACTATATGGAGCTCCCTATGATAGACCATTTTTCTTCTTATTATGTGTGTTTTTAAAAATTCTTATTCAATGTAGGATATGATATTCTCTACATATTGTTTCTTTAAAGTATTTATCTTATCATAATTTTCTACCACTACTATATAGTGTTAATTCTATCCACATATTTCGAAAATGTATAACTTATTTTAATAACTGACATGAAATGATCAATAACCAATATTTTGTGAAGATTATTCCCATTTTACATGCACTACAACCTTTACTATTGTGTGAATTCACCGAGGATTAATGGATACAAAGATTTCTTGTTCCCTATTCATTGGGAATAGATTTGTACCAAAATTCCCACTTATGAATGAGTAAACAAGATGGGGATGATGAATTAACAATTCATTAATTTATATAGATGGTAATTGTCATGTAGAGGCCTGATATCCATTACACATAACTCATATTTTCTTAGGGTATTCTCATGAAGAATGAATTATACTCTATAATGATATTTACACAGCATCACAATGTGCATATGTAATTTAAATGGATTATGAGATGATAATAATAATTTTCATAATTCATGTATAAATATCATTAAAATTGGTTCGTAGACATCCTTTGAAATTGTTAATGGAGTTTGGTACATTTCCATAAAACAAAAACAAAACATCAAAATTAAAATTTCATATAATGCATGTCAAGTTATAAATAAAACATCTTCATTCCTTATTAAATATTATCAAAAACATCAAAAGGATTTTTACCTAATAATGTCATCACGAAACATTCTATAAAATCCTTTGAATCATTCTCCACTTTAATTAATTGTTTTCTGATCAAGCATGACCTACAAAACCTACTAATAAATGAAAAAAGGAGCAGAAGATATCGAAAAAATGGTCACCTATAATTATAAAAGACATTAGAATATTGACCATCGACCCACCTAATTTTTTCATACAAAGAACACACAAAATTAACTGATGTTCCATAAATTTATTTTGCCTTAGACTAAAAAAATATATACTTGGAAGACACATTACCAAAACCATTACACGATATTGACAATGAATAACTGTTTCTTTAGTATAAAATTGAAATTCGATAAACAATAACAAATGAACATGATGAACATAACATATTAGAAAACACTACATGTTTACCAACACTCAACATTTTTTCCTATGTTCATTGGAGAAATCTCTACATATTCACTTATATTATATTATGTATATTTTTATAAAAAAAATAAAAAATTATTAAGATATAATAATTGAATGACTAACAGACTATAAAAATTCATAATCACAATGTACGTTACCATGAATAACTAATAAACATACTACACTTTTACATGTGTTAGATGATGAAAATCATCTTTATACACAAATTACTCTTATAGGAATTATTTCATGTCGATCAAATCAGACCACATTCATACATTCAAAGAGGACACTATAAATCGAATTCAATTATTGATCTCCAGTTTCAATTTTAAAATCAACATCTATCCCCAATTTACACTTCTAGAATCTTATTTGAAGAGAATTGTTTCAATAATGTTAAATAATATTCTATACATCCCGTGCAATGACCCATGATTTCTATGATAACATTTCAATAATTAGAATGTGCATGAGTATATTTTCTTGAATGAAAATTGAAATAATGTGGAAAACAACACTACCATAATGAAATATTTCTATTATATTATCTATTATTATATTGTGGGTATCATGAAAAATAACCACTTTAAAATAATAATAGAAACATGTATAGTAAAATATTATTTATTTTATTCATAGAAACTATTTGTTTTGAAAAAATTGATATTATTAAAGCGTAAATTAATAAAAACTCAAGAAATAAAAATTTGAATCAGATGAAATGAAACACATTTTTTTGATTGCCATAATAAAATTAAGTAATTTAGTCAATTTTTTAAGGTGTCAAATTATGTTTCCAAATTATATAATTGTTACGGTGAATGATTAGTTATATTTTTCAATGAAATGTATTTTTTCAAAATATTTTATATTATTTGAATCTATATTATATTATAAACATAATTAGATTTTAAAAAAATAATAAATTTAATTAACCCTCATTTAGATTTTAATAATTATTAATTTAAATTAAGAAATAATAATGATTTGAATGAATTTTATGTTATAGTAATTGTATTACATCACATTATATATTTTTATTTAAAACATCATTCTCACTTATTTATTATTTGAGTTCTAATAAATTAATACCAAAATCATATTCATTATATCCAAATTTCATAATAAGTAACTACATATATTTTTTTGAAAAAATATAATTTACTTGATTTATATTTTATTATGAGTAAAAACTTTTTCTATTAATAATATTTGGTTGGAATATTTTTCATATTTAGCATAAAATTTATAAAATATATAAAACATTTTTAAAATTTAAGGCTCACCAAAAAGACTCAATATCATTCCCTCTCCTATATAAATGGAAAGTTTTTAAATTTTCCATTTATATGCCGTAATAACAATTTTTGGTCAATTAAACAACCCCTTTTTCAAAAATAAAATGATCTCACAATGACTATTTCAACACAAAACATATATTTCAATATTATATTTATCAACATCATATTTTAATATAAATGAATCATTTATAGGTCATAGCTCCCCTAGGGATCATAAATTATCATAATTCACTAAAATATAGGGCTATAATCAAGAGGAAGAGAGAGGTCTTGACTTAGTTTTCACATATCCAAAAGCATTTTTATAATATTAAACCCTTGATAAACCAACCATTATCTTAGTATTGTAATAAAATAATCATAATTAGTGTGTTTAGATTTTATTATAAAAATTTTATTTCCTATTTATGTTCTCTTACTGCATTTATGGAAAACGAGAATCCTCAATACTGTGTTTGTGAGGATTACAACCTCCAAGAGGCGGTGCTTTGTATTTTTCATCACCCTTATATAATTTACATGATTTTAAACCATTTATGTAATCCCTCTTATATATTTATAGATTAATTTAGTGTAAACTCATAAATATTTTTATACTAATTCCAAGTTTTTCATTAATAACCTAAATAGATAGACACTATAATAATAGTGTTAATGATGGGTGAAATATATAATTTTGATATTGTTACAATAAAAAAACAAATTGAGATTTGAGATGGAATAAAAAATTGATTCTAATAACCACTATAATATATAATTTCTTTGGAAAACATCCAAATTAATTTTGAGCATCCATACTCTATAATGGGGGAGAAAAAAAATCTATCCAGTCATTTATAGAGTAATGTCTTCCTTCTAAAATGGGTCTTTTAATCCATTGGTTTTCGAGTAGTTGGAGAATGCAATGGAAATGAAATTTTATGTTCTCTAGTGAAAAAACCATTTGTATAAATTTTTTACATATAATGTTTATATGGTTACATTAACAATTAGTAGAACCACATTCAGATCAATAAATAAAATGGGGGAATATAATCTATTGATTGAGAAGTGTTACACATGTTATTTTCACATGGTATTTTCCATATAATATTTGAATAAGGATGCAGTGATATTAATTTTTATTAAAGAAGAATATGGATATATTTATTCGGTCATATTTTGGAAATTTATCTTGAATTTAAATAAATAACATTGTATTTATAATATTGAGAGAAAAATCAATTGTATTTTTACAGTCTTATGATAGTGTATACAAAATGCACTTTCGAGAAAACTATTCAGAATCAATGAATTGATTATTTGATTCGAAATTAAGGTTGATATGGAATCTTTAACAACATAATACTATAGGGGAATGAATAGGAAAGTTGATTAGAATCTAATCAATAATGATATGAGATATAGTGGTAGGAAATCCTATTTTCTCCAATTAATAAATATTGAAAGAAGATGCTCGGTAATTTTCTAAATTTGTTATGGATGTATATTAAATGTGATAAAGAAAGGAACCATTCACAAAATTGTCAAAATAAGGATAAAAGTTTTATTAACATAATATAAAAGATTCATTTTCATGTATATGGCATCCCATAGAATATTTCAACTAGTTCATATAGTTTATGCAATATGTGAATGAATTCCCCAACATTGTTCCAATAATAAAAATAGGTATCATAATCCTACCAAACCAGTAAATCATAGATGTGAATTCATTATAAATGCATCATAGGTTGATCATGATAATAATTTTCCCTGAGGTATTGTAAATGTGTCTTCTTGATTTTCAATTACTATATTTGATTTTGGATCATCACATTTTATTATATCAAAAAAAAATTCTAATAATGTAAAATCCCAAAAATAAATGATGGTATTAATAATGTAATTGAATAATAAATATTATTTATATTATGTAGTTATAATTGTTACACTATAAATTACAATCCATCATAACCCATGTAGTATATTATGTATCAATAATAAAAATCCTACCCTATACATATGACCACCTCTATGAAGAAACAACTTTTATTTTTATTCACATCAACACATGGATAGATGTAGTTTATAGTGGAATACTATTTATAATATATATATGAATATATATATATATATATATTAGTAACGTATATATTTTTATCATGTTTATTTTTGGATAAAACAAAATGTGAGGTTTATTATATGGAAACACATAAACATTAGTAAATAGCCCAAAACCATTTTTTTAACATTCTCCATCCATGAACCCTAAAAAAATACAATGTAATGGTTTTATGTCTCTATAATTAATTTAAAAACATTATTTAATATTTTTAATGGTTTTTTATGAAAATATCTCTGATAAAAATAAAGATCAATACATCTTTTACGAGCCATGACCGAAATGGTTAGGATTATTATACCTAAATGTTGAAATGGGATTACAATACTATAATAATTGAAGATAACATTCATTACTGAACATAATAGATAGAAATATATTAGGATAATGTTCCATAATAGTTAATTAATATTTTTTTCATTATCACCTAATATGTTAAACAATTCTATTGATGTCAAGGGTCATGGTAAGGGAATTAATATTTAAAAATACCTCCTCCAAGTTGAAAAATTTATAATTGAGGATCATATTATAAGATATTAAATTTATATTGATTTTTATTCTATATTTCATTGAAAATTGGTGTCTTTAACTGAGGTAAAATTTTTATCTCTTAATATTTCCATTTCTCTTAAAATCCCAATGGGCATGTATTTATTATTTTTATAATGTTGAATAAAAAATGATTAAAAATAATCACTTTTAAATAATTATTTTTGTCATTATCTTAATATTATATTTCACTCATGAAGTGATTTTTTCAATTTTTTTAGGTTATGAATGTTCATTGATAGTGATATTTTTAGGTCCAATGATTTCTTATGTTTATGTTATGTGATATATTTAATAAATCCACTCTTTTTTCCCTATGTTAATTATGATTTGATGATTATTATTTTTATATGGAGCCCATATTTATAGATGATAATGACTGGGGTTAGGAATTTTTCTCCAATACATTATTGTTGTCTTCAGTTTCATGAGATAGTCAGGCATGGATTTAATGGTTCTATTCAAATAGGCTTGTGAATGATGTATTTACTCAGAATTTTAGGCATGTATGTAATGAGTTTTTTCATAAATGTGTGTGAACAATGTGATTGATCACACATATTTTGATATTATTATTAATGTAGAAATTTATCTTATTTATAAATTTTTGACATATTCCCATTTTTTTATCTATTTATTTCATGTTTAAAGATGCATTTTATTTTGATAAAATTCCATATTTTTATAATTATGCTTATTGAAATATCTTATTCCATATATCATGTGAACATGTATTTTATTATTAATTTTTTTATTAATTTCATTTTTATGATCTTATAAAACTTCATTATGTTTTTATTATCATAAATGGTAGTAATATATCTAACTTAAATATTTTTGATTTTCTCTTATCATCATCATGTTTATGATATAGTAAATTATGATATGTCCATTACCATACTGATCATTGGAGCTAATCCCTTTCATATTCATATAATCCATAGGCTGTGAATATGAATACATCCCATCATATTTGTAGGAATAAATATATAGTATCACTACATCTTAAAGATGATTTTATGTGATTTGAAAAAGATGATTATGTTACTAATTTCCATGGAACTAAAATTTTTGGTCCATATATTATGGTACTGTTATGTGATGTATTATTTATTTAATGATATTATTATATTATTTATTTTAAATATATCTTGGGTTCATATTGTTTCAAGTGTATGATGATTTAATATTTATCATATTATCTTTGAGAACATTAGTGATAACCCTAAGGAATAGTCTAAGGGTTTTTTCAAGATATATTATAAAATGTCAATGTTTTCATAATGTATGAATTATATGATTCACCTAGAAAGAAATACCATTATTGATACTGCAAGTAGACATGGTTTTTACATGAATGAATATATGGGTATAAACCCTATAAATGGGATGGTTGAGTACAACACAACCATTATTCTGCTAAATGGTGAATTAGTCTTTACTAATCACCTAGTTGGACTCTCTCATGGGATATTATTTTTTTAATAAAGTTATAATTTCATTCCATTATATTTTTTTGAATATATATATAACTATATCAGTCATAATTCCAATAAATTATTACATTGAATGAAATCTAGGGATTTATCGGATAACTTTTACACATAATATATGAAATAAATTTTATATGTTTATAGTTTTATTTCAAGTTCCATAATTAAGTAAATGATAAAAAATTTATTTTTTTAAAAACTCCTTGTAATTGTGGTAACTTGAAAGAGATAAGTTATTTATAGGTACAATTGAAAAAGTGGATTTTTTTCATGATGGGAATCTTAATGAGAAAACCAAATAAATGAAAAATATAAGGATAACTATTACTCATCTATCAAAATTTATGTTGAACAAACCTACACATATTGAGAATAAAAATATACCAATGATGGAGCAAATTTATATTGAATCATTTATCAGAGAATATCAATCCTCTTATAGTTCCCCTTCTAATCTACTGGTTTTTTGAGTAATATGGAAAAAATGAAAATGAAAATCTCTTTTATATTGTTATTAGAACATCAAATTGTTGTTTTATTCATCTATTATATAGAGGATAATAATAAATAGTGGAATAATCTCATTCTGAAATATATAAAAAAAGTGGAAATATAATTTTTTTAATTTTAAGAGTTCATGAATATATGTTTCAAAAAAATATTTTTCACAGAATATTTATATAAGGAATTGGTGGGAAATCATGTAATTGATGGAAAATAAAAATTATTACATTGGATCATCTGTTGAATATTTCAGAATACTTGTGATGTATTCATAAATTTATATCTCTTATATCAATAGTAAAATTGAGCGCTTATTTAGAAGCATAATTCTATATCATCAATTGTATTTAGCCATAACATACTTCAGATGCTATGAAGAGATTTTTTGATGTGATAATAATATTGATATTGAATTTGTAACCTCTAAATATTCTAGGGAACATTAAATAATGTGGATTATCATATATGCATTGATGTAAAACAACATGGTGGGATTAAATTACAATTTCATATAAGCCTTAAATTATGGATGATGAACATGTGTTATTTTATCAAGAAACTAAGAATGTGTTTTATGTGTCTAAAAGATTTTCACCAAGAATAAAACTACTAAATAAAAACTAATCGGATAATTAAAAAAATATAATGGAATGATTTTACTCATAATGATCCACTCACAATACAATTCATCATATTTACTACACTCTAAATTTATGTGAATAAACCCATATCCCAGATACCTATTATTAAAATTCACCCAATAAACCTCCAATGGAAATTTAACAGTGAATAAAATTGAAGATCACTACCACTATGGTAGATAATGATTCTTTAGTGATATTGTTTCAACTTAATAGATATTCTAAATCATTAAATACCTTATCTGATTTATATAATGTAGTTAGGATTCTGAAATGATCACTTTTTATCTACGTTTCACCCATATCAATTGCGGGTAATGGAAATTATAATCATGTGTTCTAAGGACTACCAGCTTCGTGAATAAATGTTATAAATTATCCATCAATTATTACGAATGATATTTTTTTAGTATATAGTGAATGAGTATATATAACATATATAATAAATATATATCCATAACTTCTTTCATTTTTTATGCCACAAAAAATTTAATTTTTACATGGGAAACATTCAATATCTTTAGGTAACCAAAAACATTCTCACAAAATGTTTTTCCCTCCAGTGTGAATAATATTCCATTTATAAGGTTATTGTAACATAATAATTCATCATAAAACATTATTTTCATTACCTTTAATTGTATGAAATTTATTATTTTTAGTGGAAAATGAATATCCTCATTGTTTTATATGTTTATGAACCAACTATAAAACAGTTAAGACTATTTCCACCTGAGTATAGAAAGGGAATAAAATAATTTAAAGAATAAAGGTAATAGTTATAAATATATTGTATAAATATAAATATGTAATTATAATGTTATTATATAAATAAATAATAGGTTCATTTTTATCATATAGTGTGATAAATAATTCAATGGAAATCAATGGTATAGGTAACATATATAGTAAACCAAAATTCTTTCTTTGAGTTACACAATTTATTATTGAATATTATTCTTTAATTTCTAAAAATTATTATTGATTCTCATTCCAAATTATGGAGAATAAATTTTTTTGAAGAAAAATAAAATCCTTTAAGGTATTCAATTTATTTATCGAAAAACAAATGGGTTTTTTTGTAAAGGGACTCATATTTATGAATTTTCAAATGTTAATAAATTAATTTCATCCAAATACTCTTTTCATGATCAAATTTTCAATATGTTTAAATGTTCTATCTCTCATGATGTTAATTTTTTTATTTCATTATCATACCCTTTCATTAATGATATTTTGATATCATATGATTCCATAAGTTCATGTAATTGTAAATGTCAATTAAACTAAGTAATTCTCTAATGCGTATTTTATTTTTTATGTTATCTATTTTTAAATGGAACACATATGTATGAATGATTATACTGGGTTCCAATATCAGTGTCTAATGAATTGGTAAAAATTTATATCTCTTGAAAAATATAGGAGTACAAAATAATGGGATTGTTCACATAGGCATGGGTATGATGGGTTTTCTCATATTTTCATTCATGGATATAGTGATTTTTTCAATAAATTATATTATAATGGTGTTGATAAAACTTTTTTCCTTATAATTATTCTTGTTTCAACCATATATGTTTTTCATGTTATGAAATCCTTCTACCTTTTTTTTCATGTTATTACATTTTTAATGATCCATTTTATTTCCATGATATTTATTTTTTCATGATTATTTTATTTGATGTATTCTACACCATATAAAATATTAACATGTTATACATTTTTATTTTATATTTCCTTAATGTTTTTTTGTTTTATTTCTAGCTCTTTATGGTTTTTATCATCATAAATGGTCTTATTCTATTTAATTTTAATATTTACATATTCCTTATATACTATTCAAGATTATGTTGTCATAATTTATGTTATTCTCTTTAGCTTACAATGATTTTTTTTCTCATCCCTTTATAATTTTTCCAATTACCATGTTATAAATATGATTACATCAAGTGAGACTTCTCGAAAAGTGTGTTTAGAAGAATCATTATGAAGAAATGTTTATAAATGCTATAAAGTTAGTTGTTTATGTAACTAGTTTCCCTAACACTAAACTATTCGTTAATTTTATAAGACAAATTTTTTAATTCATTAGATTAATATATTATATATGTTATTTTTAGATTGGGATCCTTTAGATGGTATAATAGGAATTTTTATACATTATTGATGCTTTATGAAGTGAACATTAATAAAAAGTCTATGTAAATGTTAATGAGATGTTTCTTCTTATAGGATAAAACTTGGATGTTTTGTTAATGTATGAATTATATTTATTCCGTATAAGTAAATTTCTATTTGGATAATATAAGTGGATATGGTTTTTATAATATACATATATAGGGGTTACAACGCCAAAAATAGTTGGTTAAGTATAAATCAACCATAATTTTGTAGCATGGTGAATGGTCCCTTAAAGAACACCTCTTTTTGTGATCCTTGTTTTTATACATTCATTAATGAGATTTTATATAAAAAATTTAATGATTCTTAAATATATAATTAGTTCGGTTAGAAAACCAGTAATCAATAACAGAGTATGAAGAGAAAAGATTCATATGCTAATTTATGAAAATAATATTTTAAATCATTCATGTATATTTTTTGTTAAAATTTATTTACTATTATATATTGGAGTATAATTGTTATAAATTTTTAAATTTTCATGTTAATGGTGAGAGTTGAAAAGAATAACTTTTACAATTGGTGGGAATGAAAATGTGTAGATTATCGTAATCGAAAACCTAATGTGATTGATGATGGAATGAAAAATCTGACAGAAATACTCATCCAACTATCTATGTATGTGTAAATTAGTAAAAATATTGTTCATCTCTTAAACACACAAATGGGGTTCAACATTCTATCGAGTCGTTTATTAGGAAACATCCACCCTCGTTTAGTGGGTAATCTAATCTAATAGGTTGATGAGTACGAAAAAGGGGAAAATAAACACTATGGAATGGGAAGTGTTCCATAAATAATTAATCAATCCATATTGAACATGGAAACACTTAATTATAATATATAAGAAATTCATAGGAATGAAGAAAAAAAGGGAATCATCTATTCCTTCATGAAATGATTGTTTCCAAATGTATTCATGAAATTCCAATAGTTATATCTATGATACTGAGTGTATAATTGATCAGTTATTTACAAGATTTAATTCAATTCCTAAAAGGGTGTTACCCATAAGGGACATAAAAAGTTATAAAGTTTTTTTGTGTGATATTAATGTTGATATAGAAACTAGGGCCTCTAAATATTCTGGCTAAAATAAAAGGAACATGGAGTACCATATATTAACTAATGATAAGTCATATAGTGGGATGAAATCCCAATTTACTATAAAATTTGCACATCGGTTGAAGGACATGTTTAATTTATCTTTGGACAAGAGAAATGTTTTGTATGGGGTAAATCATGATACAAGGCCCAAAACTATTAATCCATGGATAGTTGGATTATTAATGAAATAGAAGAGAAAGTGGTTACTTTTTAATGATCCACCCACAATTCTTTATGTGGAAAGATGCAATACCTTGTGTAAATTAAATACCAAAGACATTCAAGACAACTTCAAAATAGTCACCACTATCATCTAAAACAATAGAAATATGTAAGGGAATTTTTTATCTCAATAAATGAGATAGGCCATGATACTAATGTACGTGAGTTATAAATAATCTATATAATATACATCTAAATACCTTATTTTATACCAATTCATTAAATTGTTATATTTCACACATGTTTTATAATTATATGATGTAACCACCCCTCATGGTTGTAATTTATAATGATACTGAACAAAAATAATAAATTATATAATTTTTTTTGTTTTTGAAATGATCGCATACAACACACCTTCAAACATTTAATTCTTGAGTAATAGGAATGGTGATCTTGTTTTGTGAAGAATGAATCCTCCTATAATAAATGAGTTTAATTTTCCTTCACATCCAAACATGGATGTTTTTAATTTATACATGATGATTATAAATAATATATAAATTATATAAATCAATAATATATTTTTTAATTTACAAAAAAAGTGATGATTGTTATAAGGTAATCAGACTGTATTGGTAAACAACCCTATACTAGTTGACTATCATTTTTTTCATGAAATATAACTAAAAATATCACACAATGGTATTATAAGTTTATAAAAATTTAAAGAGATTCTATTCATGTACTATTAATTATTTTGAAAATATGATTTTTGGGGGAAAAGGAATTTCAACACCACTTTTATCAACATAGTTAAAAATTGTTAGGACTATTAACACCGAATGTTGAAAGATATTACAATAATATATTTAATGAAGATAATATTTTAACAATGATGAGTATAAGAATAAATATATAAGGATATGGTTGTGATATAATTAACTGAAATGTGTATCCCCATTATAAAAAAGGTAAAAACATTCTATGAAAATCATGTTTAATGTTAAGAGGATTGGTAAATCAAAATCCTTATTTGAGTTCTGTAATTTATTATTAAATGTAACATTTACATTATTATCCATTTTTATTATTTTGATTTAAATATTTTTATTCAAATTTTTTTAGGTCAAAATTAATTAATTTTAATGTATTCATTTAATTTATATCAAAACTGAAGGGAGTTTTGGAAAAGGGACTCATATGTATGATATATACTATGATAAATACAAATTTTTTTCATAAATACAATTTTCCTAATTTGGTTCATATTTAACTAAACTGATCCAAATCTCATGAAGTTATTATTTCAATTAGAATATGTTACGAACAAATATGTGTAATGAAATAATGATAACATTTCATTTATTACATTCAAGTAATGTGATACTATTATGAAACCCATTCATTTTCCTTGTGTTATTTATATTATTATGACGATTCATTAAAGTGGAATGAATATTTTTATATGATGATCGGTGGGTCCCTATTTCACACTCTGATGTATTAGTATAATCTTATATCTCATGAGATTGTTATGAATGAACATAATAAATGTTTTAATCTTGGCATGGGAATGATGGGTTTGCTTAAATTATCCAGAATGGAAGTAATAAGTTTGTCCAAATATGTGTGGGAATAATGGGTTTTCTCAAACATGTTTTAATATTCCAATGGATGTGCCAAATTTTTATCACTCTTACTTTTTGACACATTTCATTATTTTTTATCTTATTATTCTATTTTTAAATATGCATTTTTTTCAATGATATGCCATGTTTTAATTATTTTTCCTCAGGTAGAACCTTTCACTATATGTTAGGATCAAATGTTATATGTTATTCTTTTATTTATCATTTAAAATATTTTTACATTATTTTTAGGTCCAGAGTTTTTAATTATTACCATTACTGTTCATATGATATATTATTTTTCAATTTATGTTTTCCTTATAATCCCCTCTTGATTATGATCTAATGATTTTTGATATTTTATTTACCTTATTGAGTGTCTGAGCTCATCCATCATCGGGTTTCCATTTTTTTATTAAATATGATGTATATGTTAATGATGTATATGATGAAAAACATTTGATTCCTTGGATTATGTGATTGTTGAACGATGCATTATTTAAATATTCAGCGTTATATATTATCTTAGTTATGTTTTCATTTTTTAACTCTAAAACTCAATTTCATCCGATGATAAAAACTCTTGAAGACCCAATTGAAACTGAAGAGAGGAAATATTGTTTCCTTCACACTGAATCCAGTCACCTCCCACAGATCAAATTTCTATTTTAGGTAAATATGAGGATTGAAATTTTCATGAACTGGGGTAATGATAGACTCAAAAGCATTAAATCATAAAAACAATACCCTTAATGTGTTATTCTATAGAAAATATTAGAATCCATCCCAAAAAAAGTACATTAATTCATTTTTAGTAATATTTTTAATCCATATTTTTATTCGTCTCTTAAAAAAAGTCCCTATAAGTAATGGAAATTATTCAAAATTTGTGCACATATGTTCCTGGAGAACTAGTCTGCAACATTTATTCAACCAGTAATCCTCTAGAGATAGAACACTTTTACCTTCAATGTATTTTTAATGAAGTTGATCTTCAATATGATGATATTTTTTCCTTTTATGTAAAAAAAATATTTTCACCATGTGAATTACACAACAGGTGTTAGAAAGATGAATCTACCCATATATAAATCTCTTTAATTAATTCTACAAGTACATGAAATTAAGATTTTCATTCTGAACTTCTATTACAATTTTATACAATGATTTAGTTGTAAAAAATGTAACAATAATCTCTCGATAAAATATCAAGAGAATTAATCTTCCTCCATAAGTAAATTTATATAATATTGTGAACTTTGGCTCATCAAAGTATACAATAAAATATCCTTATATATGATTATGTAACATATATCCCACTCTATAATAAATGTATATAAAAATTATAGTGAACTCTCAAAATCATACTGTGTAAAAATTATATCATACTGTGAAAATATAATATGTAATGTATATGGAATATTCTATATGTTCCAGAGATTATCTTTCATTATAGGAGCATGTATGAGGACTGTTTTGAGTGTCTAAAAATGGGAGTAGAAACATATTTTCAATCATCCTTTCCAAAACATCCTATGATTTTATGTATATAGGCATATTGATATATAAGAATAGTTTTAGTCTTTATATATTTTATTTCATCATCCCTAGAATTGTGTAATCCTCCCCTTGATCAATAATCTCATCACATCATAATAAATTTGTTTCCAAATCCAAAATGTTTTAAATATCAGGTTTGACATGTGAATATGTCATTGAAATATAACAGTGAAATGATGAAATTTTCATTATCTCATCACATCTTATGATAAAACATATCCATGTTACTCGTACCACAACCTTGTTTAGGTATAAATTTATTGAAATTCATATTCTATTATTATGGTGAATAAATTAATCAATGAGACATTTTTTTTACATTTTATTTCATATTCTGATACCCAAATAATAGTGATTTAATTAATTACTTAATTTAAATATCCACCTCCAATATCTTTGAAGGAATATATACTTAAAATCCATCTACCCCATATACATTTTCTAAAGCTAAAACATGTATCATTTTTTAAATTTTATGTTGTTTAACTACCTTTAAATAGATGTTTGATAAATATAATCACATATTGTGTTAAAACCCTATCACTTCTAGAAATAATTTTTTATTCTCATTCTATATTCTTCTTTTTTAATATGATAAACACTCATGTTTTCATGTTCTATTTTACCATCTATGATTTCATCAATACACACATTACTTTTAAATTGTAAAGAATCCATCCCCTCATTAATTATTGACTACCAATAATTAGAGTAAGAATATGAATATTCTTCCTCAATATTTTTAGTCTCTTAAAAATATTTTATGATCCATTTTTTTAAATCATTCCCAAACCATTATAGTTTTCTCTTGATTATCATAAATCCCATTAACTGAATAAGCTAAACTAAAAAGATTATATTCTCTATTTCTTGTTGAACCTAATCTTCCAATATTCATGCTCTTAGAGAAAATATTTTTTTTCATAAGATTTATTCTTCAGATACTCTTCATCATTTTTCACTTTCAGAATAAATTTTATGTAGGCCTCGAATTCCTTTTGAAGTTACATCTAATTTCTCTAATTTTTAACAAATTAATAATACTCTATCCAACATTGACATTGGTAGTATAATCTCCCTTAACATCCTTGTCCATCCTGTTTTATTCCTTTAACTAAACCATTTCATCCAATTAAAAATCCCTAATTCTACTGATTTTCCTTCATTCACAATTTCATCATTAATATGTATAATTATCATCTCCATAATAATAGACAAAAAAATTATGATTTTTGATTTAGATCTATCCATATCCTTTAAATTTACATGTATATATGCCAATATTTTTAATAATATGAGACGATGATCTTCTAATAAATTTATAAACTATAAAGTACCTATAATATCATTCATAACTGCTATTACAAGTATTATATTTATAAGACATGTTGTTGGGTTTAATTCATATATGAAAATCTTTTTGGGCATTCATGAGTGGATCCTCATGATTTTATATTACTTTATTAGTGTTTTGTTCATTTTTCAGATAATCCATTCTGTTATGGGGTTCTAAGAATCATATAATCCATCATCATTACTTTATTCATGATGATTTTAATGAGGTATATTTTAGAAAATTATCCACCATTGTCTATTTTGATTAACATAATGTTCCGACCACACACAAATTTTCCTATTTAGTTTTCTATGTAAACACATAAAATGAAAAAAAAAGTTATATCTCATTATGTAAATATGTACATTAATATTAGAATAATGAATGAAATAATGAATATAAATGAAACCACTAAAAGATTGAAAGTTGTAAAGACCATAAACATCTGATTTTACAAGATCAAATATCTGATTTCTTGTTTTCGTACTATCTAATTCGAACTACACTATTCGTTTATTTCCTAGAATTTTTTTACACTTTCTTCTTTAAATATGATTAATATTTAGTGTTTGTTAGAATTTAGTAAACTCTTGTTCATTTAAATAAGTAAATCAATCCTATACTTCTATATTTCTACATCATGAAGAGGTGTACTTCTAGAAACAGCCCTCCGATATCAATTTCTGTTCATGTAAAGGGACTCATCCTTTTCTCACAATGAAAATAACAAAGATTATAGTGTCAAACTACAAAAATAATTGTTAAAACTATCCCCATAGACTACATCCACATGTTTCTCAAATACAATTATTCTTATTCACCACACATATATTATTCAAACCTTGTATAAAATTAAGAGAACTCCAATAATAATATGGATGTCGAACAATAATTTTATAATGAATTTAAGGGTTTTGAAAAACCTCTAGATTGAAATTAAAAAAAACTCATGATACATAATTTAATTTGAATCATTGGTCACCACATAAATGATAGAGTACTTTAGAGTGAATCACCTAGTATTATACTGGATTATTCAATGTAAAAAATCATTTTCTAATTTGGTTCTGTAAAAGGAATCTAAATTAACAGAATTTGATTCCACCCCATTTTTCTCTTGTTGAATCTTGAAATCCTTCATGATATTGTATTTATTTAAAAAAGCTAGAATTTGGGGCCAGAGATAGCTGAATAACTCCATATTATTCCGTGATATATTTCTTATATTGTTTTCTTATGATGAACAGAATTCAAAATCTGTGATTTTTTGCTTCCTTCAATATTAAAGTCAATATCCATTGGTACTTGATATTCCCTTCATTGAAGATCCTTATAAAATATCAGATTCTCTATATCATCAAACACCAAATTAGTATTTCAACATGATTTACTAACATTAGTATAATTAGAATAAGAAATATAAAGATATTGAAGACGAGTAAATAGCCTTACATTATCCAAAAAATTTATCTTTACTAATTGGAGCTATCCACAGAACCTATTGAATTAACTCACATGATTTCCCACAAATATTATTACTGATTAAAATATTGAATACAATAATAACAACAATAAGTCATTATTCAGGGTCTTCAGTTCGTAATATATATCATTAAATGGCTAAAAACGTCTGTCATTGTCTTCTACTATCAAATGTTGAAAAAGATGATTCCTTTTAGTGAGTTCCTTACAAGTACAAAAACATTACTATTAATGAATAAACATTAATATTTTTCCATTATAACTATATTTATCCTTGATATTGTGTCATATTTGTTCTTAAGATTTAAATGATATTCATATAAAATATCCAAAATCTAAATTTCATTCAATATAATTTCCCATTCGCATTACTTCCTTCATGTGATGTCATGATTTTCCTACTACCAGAGTACTCAAAATTACATTGATACCAATTTTTGGGGAATGATAGAGTAAATAGTGGATGCGGAAAAAATACCTCGTATAGTACAAGAAGGCTATAAAAATATGTTAATTATCCAAATGGATGTCCATCTGTAGATCAACACAATAGAACAACCAACTCATTGTGAATTTTTTTTCTATTAGAATAAGTGTATTGGAAATGTGAAAACAAAAAACATTCCCACTAAACTAATATTACCTCTCACACGTTGTAGAAAATATAACAAAATGAAAATCAATAAATTGTAAAACATGCCAAATAAATGATAATGTTGTAAATTAATACATGGGATTTTACTTGCTTCATGATTTTGTCTGAAATAGATGGATGGAAACAATCTGAGATTATTTATATTATTATATATACAAAATAAAAAATTTCTAAAAAACGAACTCTATCAGAAAGAGATCATTAAGAAATTATTAAAAAATTATAGATTTTTGATTCATTATGTATTTTACTATTTACTTTCAATCACAAGTCTCCAATGTTCCTCAAGTTAAATCCAAAAATCAATGTCAATCCCACATTTATTTTTACTATTAATAATTGAATCATCCACGCTATCAACCTAAATTTATGGATGTTCCTCCAAATATAAACTCATTGTTGATCTCGAGTAATAATTTTGATCGCAACTACATCCCTTGGTAAATAGCTATAGATTTATCTTCTATTGGGAAATTTTTTTTTGAATGTTCACCATTATTTTGGACTACAATCAATATGAATGGACAATAAAAATATACAGTTCCCCAACTACCACTGAAGAGTTAAACATCCAAAATCAAACCCGACCAATCTTCATTGATCAAATGTAGATTGAACATAAATCAAATGATTGAAATTCCAGTTATGTGAACTTCTGATTTTCTGGAAAAGGCTTCACATACAAAAAATGAAAAAATCCCTATTAATGTAAAACATATAAAATTAAATATTTTGTTATAAAAACACAATAACATAATTTTTATGATTTTTTATATGATGAAAATGAAATCAATCCTCATATTATCAATTCCTTGACATCAATTACAACACAATACATTAGATACTTTAAAATTACACCAATTTCATTTATTATCAATAATTCATAGTTATCTTTACATTATTGTAAATAAATCCAAGATTAATGGCTTTTGTGGGTCAAAAAATACATTTGATTGTAATGGAATAAAAAATCAATTATCACTTACTCTAAATTTTATAACACTTTCTATAAAACATAGTGTATTAAATAAATCAAAAATGACAACATTGAGAGCAAATCATCCCATTCATACAATTTTTGATGATAATAAAAATTACTATTCTACAATTTTTAAATGAATATCAATACAATATCTCTCAAAAAAACATTAATATATTTTTAACATGTGTTAATGAACTTTCACCATATGACAACATTTAACACCTCATAAATTTTAAAAATAAGTTGTCGAGTTGGAAACACAACTACTCACATAACTCAATGAGAGGGTGTGGGTTACACACACATTTTAAAACCTAGCTTCTTAATATGTTCATATATGAGTTTTTTGATAAGAATATCAGGAAGGTGTTATTTATAAGGAATAGGTATTCACCATAGAATACCGTATTTATTTTTATATTCTAAAAAATGTATATTTGCCTCAATTTATTTTGACATATTGAACATTAATGGATTTTTGGACTGGATAATGTAACATTGATTTTCAAAACCTAAAATTTGATGTTAAATATCTTCAAAAATATTTTATTTCATATATTTATTCATCCATATAAACTTTGTACCATATTGTGATATAACAACATATTAATCATTGTTGATTTGGATATCATTTATTTTTAATGAATTTTATTACCTAATAAATAATATTTTGTAATAATGAACAATTCACCACATATGGATTTTCAATCACCAGATAAAAATTTCAAATCAGAATCATTAAATCCTCTAATATAGAGTTCACATTAAATTTCATATCATATACCATAGTTGAATGTATTTGAGATGGTCACTAATATCATCATTTTAGAAAAGGATGTATTTCATTTGGATATGATTGATACTATGATTTATTTCCGAAAACATATAAATTTTCTACAATTGATGTTGTAAGGTATATAATACATTCAGGAAAACATATAAACTACTAATCGTTAATTATTTATCATTCATTATCCTTATTCACTTCTATTACTTGATAAACTAACATGGACTGACATATGAATTCTTATATGTCAAAAAACCTCAAGAGATTATTTTTATATATTTTTTATGACACCTAAATATAACCTATTACATGAAAAATATTTATCCCTAAGAAAAATATCATTTCAATCTGAATTTAAATTTCAAACCATTCAATCATTTTCCTTTAGAAATCTATGTACAATATTATATAATTACTGGAAAATATTATATCATCAGTATTAATAATCTTAAATGGTGAGGTAGTGTTGCAATATTTAACATTGAATTTCTATCTAACTACATGTTCTAATATTTTATTATTATAATATATTCATCATGAATAAATTTACATGTTCATGTATAATTCGTCCACCCATATAGGTATATTATAAGGCCCAAAATTTTTATGAATTAAGTTTCAGGTTTTAGAATTAATTAATTGAATTATGAATATAGAAATCAAATGAAATTATTTTTTTTATTATATATTGTTCTATTTAAATGGAATTTATGTATGTTTTCCATTGATAATATAACCATTTAAGAGTTATCATTAGAGTAATAAATATATATATATATTGTGTTAATAAATCCTATTAGGAAAAACAATGGTATTGATGGCCTCAACATGTAGGATCATACCCCATGAATCTCATATATTATTGATTCATAGGGATATATAGTTTATAGTATTTTCCCTAGACCAATCATAAATTCATATCCAAAAACTTAAGCATGAGTAAATAATTTATGTGAGAGGTTCAAGATCACAGAGATCACGACCCAAACCATGTTCACTGAACATCCCCATGAATTCCCCACCATCACACACCATACACTCCAATAATATATTGTTTTAAAAAAGGGATATTTATTAAGACACTGGAAATAATTTTATGTATGTTATTTTTTATATAATAGTAAATATATCTTCATATTTTTATTGTTACATTGTAAATGATATTTAGAGAAAAAATTGTATTTTTGATTATTATTCAAATTTAATTAGGAAATATGTTGTGATGAATTAATAAAATTTTAAAATAAATTAAATTTTATTAAAATAAAATTCTTGAATTAATTTATTTTAAATACAAATTATAATTTATTTGTATTATGAAGTCAAGTGTAAATTTTAATAGGTTTTGAAAAACTATTATTTATCAAAAACATTTAATTTTCATTAAATATAAATTTTTTTATAATGTTATTATTCAAATTTAAATAAATTTTCTTTAATAAAATGGATATCATTTTAGGAATCATGATGTGAAATTTATCCTATAATTAATTTTGAATAATTTTTTAAGATTCTCAAATTTTTGGTAAAAAATAAATATAATATCAATATATGGGGGAATTTATGGCCTCATATTGGACTAATAGTGACGTAATAATTTCTATAAAATGTTTCCTCAGAGAAATTTATTTTTTAAATTGATATAATATAATTTATTATTTATTTGATTTTCATTATAAATCCATATTGAATCCTATATGGATTATAATATATATGAAGATTTTAAAAAAAATTCATTGAATGTGTGACTCCACTCCACATAAGTAGGGGAAATAGATTATTATATTCACTATAATTCCCCATAAAATAATCTATATGACACCTATTTTCTAGAAACCTTGGGAAAAACCAGGTGATGGTTTGTTGTTTTGAATGATTTATTATGTATTTTTGAAAACAAAAATAATAATGAAATTTCCCCCCTTTTCTAAATAATAACGAAATAGTTCCCATTTATCCTAAATAAAAGTCACCTTAGGGCATAAAAAAACTAACCTATAATCCTTATAGTCCTCCTAAGACATCCACAAGATCCCAAGATTCTGATCCTAACTCATTAGAGTAAATCATTCAAGTAAGGTATTTCTCCTCCCATTCCTATTCAAGCTATTCATTTATATTATGTTTCATAAATTCCATTTTCATATATTAGGATATTATGTTCCTCGTTACCTGTAAAATAAATTTGTTTTTAAAATTATTATATCTTCCTTTCACTCTTATCAATCCCTCTATAATCCTTTATCTACATATGTTACTATGCTGAAATTATAGAAGGGATTTCTCTCATCTCAAATCCATTCAAGCACTTATTTTATATTATTATACTAAAATTAAATTTTTCATACATTGGGATATGATGCTACATGGTCCCTTTATTATCAATTCGATGTCTTAATGATGATATATTTATTTCACTCCCATTAACCCCCTTATAATATTTTATGTACAGTCATTGCTATGTTGAAATTTCGTAAGGTATTCTTTCTCAAATTTTAATAATGAAAACCATTGACGGTATTCCTTTATAATTTCCATTTTATTATGTTGTTATACAATAATACCTATGCAAATTTATTTCTACATTATTCATAAATTATGAGTGCCCCTTTCACTCTCATTTAGGCCTCCTAAGAACCATTTTGTACACCCATTACCATACAGAAATTCTGTAACTATTATTTTTCTTTCTCTTATATATTCATGATTATTATTCATTGTAGACATTATATTTCCAATTACACATGTTGGTTAATGTCCTTGCATGTCCCTATTACTATCCATTTTATTAGTAAATGATGAGAGACCACAATTTCCCTCATCCAAACAATTTATTAATTTTTATATGTATTTTTTCTACAAAAAATAAACTGTGATTTTACATGACAAAATCATCGTGTAGTGAATAAAATTCCCATATATCTATAAAGGTTAATCACCATTAAAAATATTTAATTTTTTATTTTGGATGTACATTTAATTTTTCCAGATTCTATGGTCTTTGAACAAAATTATTATGTTGAACGAGTTCATGTTATATGATCTTTGTGGCACACTAATCATGGGATTGTCATGTTTATGAATGGTTATCCCTAATAAAGCACCATTGTATTGGGTAATGTTAATATCATGATATGTCATTTTGGGATGGGGTTCTTCCTGAGTAATTTATATGAATTTTTTCCACTAAGAATTCATTGTAGTTTAGCTTTGTTTAATTTTTATGATGCTGTTTTAAAAGCTATTTTGACATTCCACATTTTATGATTATCATGCTTAACCCTTAATTATTATTCATGTTCCCTTATTCCTCATTGACATTCCTTGTATAACATGTATTATTATCCTCATGTTATTCCATTTTCATCCCCATACTATGCTTTATATGTCACCCCTTTCTTATGAATATCATTAGGTTATCTCATGAACTGTTAAGTAAGAAGTAATATTATGGTCAGGTCAAATATTTTTTTTCATATATGAGTTATTGTATTTCTTTGTTTATGTTGTTATGTGATGTTCCAAACCCCAAAAATACACTAAAATCTTCGGTCATATAAGTTTTATTAAGTGAAAATTTTTCTAGTATATCTTTTTTAGATATGAAATAAAAAGCATGGTTGTTCTAGTTATTAGTAGGGGATATGTTTAGTTATTTTTTAGATTATTATTTGAGAACCACTATTAAAAACCATAGGGATAAGACCAATTAGAATAAAACCTCACTAAATTTTTATAATTTTAGAGTAAAAGGTTTATTAAAAAATACATCCTAGCCGGGATACAAAAAATAGACGTGGTTCTGGATTAGATGAACTAAGATGTAAAAACTCTATTAAGGTGTTGCAGGATTAACTAAGTGTTACAAGGTATACGACAATGGGCCTTAATGCACACCTAATTTGAAACACAAGTGGGATATGATTTGGTAAATTTATATGCTAATTACATCAAATTATTTAGGTAAAATAAATTCTTCAATGTATCTGTGTTCTAAAGTATACCACGGATAATATAGACTGAATCCTAGAAACTAATAAGTTAAGGAGATAAATGTAGGTTATCCATTTAATGTCATTTTATTACCCATTTCAGTGTTTAATAGATGAGGAGTATCATCCATATGTCTATATAGTAATAATTAGAACTCGAATAAAAAATATAAAGGTAGGGTTATAATCCATAGTTCTACGCATTCCTTTATATCATGAAAAATTAGTAGATATTTTCAAACACATAAACAAATCACGAATGTAGAGATGATGGGAAAAATAGTAAAATGTGGTAAATATTATATCCTATGTATATAAATCCTCACATGTAATAATTAATGGATTTACTTTCTTGTAGAACCAATTTTTAATTCAATATATGTAATTTGATGAAATTCTATTCTTGGATTTGAATTCATTAAATAGTGCTTATGTAAATTTCCGTAAGAAGGAAATCACACACCATGTGGAGAATATAACCGTGATTCTATACATGTTCTAGGAGAAGAATGAATCTTATTTAGAACCATCATCTAATGAATTGATATTATTGAAATACGAGGACTATTATTAATCTCAAATGATTGAGTCTATACAGAAAACCATTCTCAATGACAAGACTATTATGAGTTAATACAGTTTTTTGTTTTTAGAAGAATTAACTTGCCTCCCTCATTACTGAAAGGATTAATTTTAAATCAAGCCTATACATGAGGAATATACAGTGTCCAAGGCTCTGTTTAGGATGGATATTATATAAATTGAGGAACTGAATTAATAAAAACAGTAGAATATTGATAAAGGGTTTATAAACCCATGTGGTTAACCATGTGGTGCACTATTACTCTTTCTCGATAATTAGGATGAGTTAATTATACTTTGAATGATGATACAAAAATATATCCCTTATCATGAATTTATAAATTGTTCCATTAACTATGTGGAGGACAATACTTATACAATTTTATTTTTAGTCATTATATTACCAAGAAACTGTGAATAATGATGATATAACAATGAATTATTTTTATAAAAGGTATGGGAGATATGATATCATAGTATTGTCAAATGGACTCACAATGTCTTTAGAAATATTCATTGACATGATGAATATAGTCATTATAGATTACCTCGAAATTTTTTGGATGTCTTTATAGATGATTTTCTAATATAATCAATAACTAAGGAGGAGAGTGAGGAGTATATTCGAATAGTGGTAAATAAATATAAAAATTAAAAGTTATCTGAAAATTATATAAATAGTGAGTTCTTATTAAATGATGTATCATTCATGGGTAATATAATCGCATTAAATGGGATATCAGGGAATCCATCAATGATAATACCTATTAAGGGATGGATGATTCCAACATCTATGATAGATATCCATAAATTACTTGGATTAGCTTGATATTATCACTAATTTATGAGAAATTTATAATTATTGTCAAAATATATTACCAGGAAAAATCATAAGGGAGTTAAATTCTATTAGAATTATGAATGTGGATAATGTGTCATGGAGTTGAAATCGATTCTTATCACTTAACCAATGCTCTCACTTCCCAAAAGTGTTAATATTTTTATAATTTTCACTTATGCTTCAAATAATATATTGTAATGGGTGTTGATGAAAATATACAATTTCATTTTTACACCCAAAGGTTGTTTAAAATCCATGATCAAAACTATCCCACGCTTGATCTGGAGTCGGAAGTTGTGATTCTTTCAATTAAAATATGGGGTAATTTTCTCTTTGGGGTGATTAATGGAATATATACTGATCACAGAAGACATAAATATATATATTCACATAGAAAGAGGTAAATCTTCACCAACAAATATTGTTACATATCATCAGGAACCATGACTACTCAGAAGACAACCATCCTGCGAAAGAGAATAGGTGAAGGATACACTATGTATAAAAATCTGAACAATTCTATCATTGATGGGAATTGAGAAGTATCTTATCTCTATATACATGAGGAGTATAGACATGGGAATCATAAATAATAGAATATCATCAAAAAATTCACAAATAGGTCACTGACCAGTTCATTTGTAATTGTTAATGTATTCTAAAAAATATGATGTGGGAATTTATTAGAGAGTGGTAACTATAATGAAATGGAAATCCTGTATGTTCAATTATTATATGGAAGTAAATGTGAGATTTGGTTCAAAACTATGTGTTCCATCAAATATAGTGTTAATGAAATAACTATTGGATGATTCACATTCTTCATCAGTATTTCATTAATCCCGGAAACAAAATGTGGTATTGAGATCTCTCAGAGCACTATTGGTGGGATTAATTGAATAGGGGTATCACAAATTATACATTAAATTAACTCTTATGTCAGCAAGTAAAGGATGAAAGGGAAATGTCTAAGGTGATGAAGAATCCATTACCCAAACCAACATGTAAATTTCCAATCATCACCATGGAAATTATCACTAATCTTCTAGAAACATCCAAGGGAAACAATGATATATGCATTGTTAGGAATAGTTATATAAATAAATCACACTTAATCAAGATTCAAGAGTATTAATTACTAGATCAACTCGCACAGGTATACATTAGAGAGGTGGTAAGTCTTCATGGAGTACCACTATCAATTGTTTCCATTCAAGATACAATATTCACATATTAGTTTTGTAAAAGACACTAAAATTCACCAAACACTGATTTGACCTTCAGTATCACTTATTAACCTCAAACTGAGGGCCAATCTAAATAGACTATCCAAACACATGAGTATATGTTGACATATATCTCAATGGACTTCAAAGTAGGATGGGAAAAATATATTCCTTAGGAGTAATTCTCATAAAAATATCAGTTCCACTCAACCATCCAATTGGTTCCATATAAATCCCTATATAAAAAGAAGTTAATAACACCATCATGTTGGTATGAAGTTGGGGATGATAACTTATAGGTCCTAAATTGGTCATGAAAATGGTAGAGATTGTTATGTTCATTCAACATGACATCAGTGCTGCTCAAAGCTAATAAAATTCCTATTATGAAAATCATCAATGAGTCTTAGATATTGATATTGGAGACATGGTATTCTTCTACATATCTACATGAAATATCTTTATGAGATTTGGTAAGAAGGAAAGTCTTAGCCCAAGGTACATTGGCCCTTTTGAGATCATTGACTGCGTCCGAATAGTGGATTATTGACTAGCACTCTGACCAAACCTCTCTTAAGTACATGGTGTAATCCATGTATCCCACATAAGAAATTATATACAAGACCCATTTCATGTACTCAGTCTCGAGGTTGTACCACTAGAGAATGACAGTACTCATAGGAAGTATATAGTAAAGTTATTAGACCATATGGAAAAAGATCTACAAAATAATACAATAACTCTTGTAAAAGTGTTGTGGTGAAACCACATATTTGAAGAATAAACATGGGTAACGGAAGTGGGGATGAAGAAAAATTTTTGTCATATATTTTATTTTGGGAAAAGGAAATTTCAAGGGTGAAATTTTTTAAGGGGTGAAGATTGTAATGACCCGAATATTTTGGAAAAAAATTCACCATTTTGATTTAATTAAATTTATTATGGATATAGAAAACACATTCACTTATTTAGTTTTATTATATAAAATTACATTATATTATCATTATTTATAATTTCCATTAATAATATAGTCATATAACAGTAATCCCATGACTATTATAAATATGTAGTTTTAATAAACCCATTTTGAATAGACAATGAATGTTATGGCCTCAACCAATAAGATCATAACCATTGATGCCCTCCAATCTGTGTTTCTAAGGGATATAGAATTAAGGGGTTCTCCCTAGTATATTCCCACGATGAGATCCAACAAAATCATGTGGAGAAAAACTATTTACGGGAGAAGTTCATGATCCTCATGGTCACAACCCAAAACATGTTCACCGAACGACCTCATGAAATCCCTAACATCACATTCCTTAATATTAGGGAATATTATGGTTTAATAAAGGGATATGTATTAGTAACCTAATAAAAATATTATGTACATTAATTTTTATAGAATAATGAATATATTTTCTTCCAATTATCGTTACTTTTTAAATGATTTCTAAAGCAAAAATTGTATTTTTGTTTAATATTAAAATTCAATTAAGAAAAATATTTTAATGAATTAATGCATTTTTTAAATAATTAACATATTAATAAAATATTATTATTTCATTATATTTATTAACATAAATGATCAAAGGATTTTTTATGAAATGTTATGTGATTTTTATTAAAGTTTCAAAAACTATTATATGTCAAAAACCTGCCATTTTCAATAAATATAAAATTTTATTTTCAAATAAATAATTCACATAATTATAAATTTATATGGATATAATTGAGATCATTTTTTTAATCCAGACTTTTAAATTATTTGACAATGAATTTTTCACTATTTTTTTATGAAAATAAAATGTTTGGGTAAAACATTAATACCATATAAATTTACTATATGTATTATGACATCATAATGGCCAAATAGAAATGTAAGAAATACTATAAAAGGATTCCTCGGCCAAATATATGTTTTCCTTTATTATAATGTAATTCTATGTTTATTTTATTTATTTTATAAAGCCTCAGTTAATCCTCCAAGTCATATAATATATTTTAATATTATAAAACCATTTCCGTGAATGTGTGACTCACATCCACATAAGAATGGAATATATTTTGTTATATTCTACCCTTAGCCTCATAAAAATATATATACCAGTTCCATTTTCACGAAACAATTTGAAAAACCATTGGATGGTTTTTGGTTTTTAATTTTTTATTACGTAGTGTCCAAAACAAAAATAATAAAGAAATCTCCCTCCATTCTAATATAAAAAAACACAAGATCCCTTTTCTCCCCTCTAAAAACCTTTACACTCATCAAAACTATTCCATATTCTCCCTATAGTCCTCCAATGTCCCCCCAAGCTCCCAATAAGTCTCTCCCAAGCATTTGGAGTCACGCATCCATGAAAGGGATTTCTATTTTATCATTTCCATTCAAGAACTTCTTTTATAATATGCCTCATAATTTCCATTTTCCTATCATAAGATATGATGTTATACGGTCCCCTTAAAATCCATCTGATGCATAAATTTTTAGATCTTACATTCACTCTCATTATTCTCCCTATAATAACTTATGTACACCTATTACTATGACAAAATTTCATAAGAAAGTTCACGCTTCTCATTTCCCAATCAAGTACATATTTTATATTATAATTCATAGATTACATCATAGTATATTGGGATACGATGATAAATTGTCCCCTTACAATCCATATGATTTCTGAATGATTTTTTCCCTTTCACTCTCAGTATGGCCCCCATATAATTCATTATGTAAACCTATTACTATGCCAAATTTTTATAAGGGATTCACTCTCTCCTATTTTATGCAAGCACTTCATTTATGATATAAATTTTTAATGTTCATTTTATAATGAGGGGATACATTATTACCAACAAAAAATTCATTCCACATGGTTTATAAGTTATCAAATTCCCTTTCACTCTAATTAAACCCACCTATGGACCTTTGCATATTCTCGTTACCATGCTAAAAGGATTTAAGGGTTCTTTTGGTTTCTCCTCTATCTTCATGATTATTTGTTATGTTATTTCTTCTATTTATAATTAATAATGTTGGGGAATTTCTATCCATGTCCCTATTACTATCAATTTTATATTTAAATCATGAGATCCCTCTTTTCCCACACCAAACCATTTTATGAATTTTAGTATGATTTCGTAATGATGTCAAAATTGCACCACAATTTTCCATTTCAAAATAATTGTATAGGGTGTACCATACCCATTTACATAGATATGGAATTAAAATTTATAGACATATAATTATTTTTGGGGACATAAATATATGTATTACACATTCCTTGATTTTTTAATTAAATTATGATGTTGAATGAATCCATGTTATATGATCTACGGTGCACATAAGCACAGGATTGACATTTTTATTAAGGGCCAGCCCTAATAGTACTCCAATTGATTGATTAATGTCTAGTATCATGATATTCCATGTTGGGATAGGGTTTTACCATAATAAATTATGTTACTTTTGTCCACCATTAAGTATTGGTGGATTAGCATTGACATATGTTTATGATGTGATTTTAAAAGTTGTTTCCACATTTCCAATGAAATAATTATCAAGAAAAATCATGCCTTATTATTCTTGTTCCTTTATTACTCATTTATTTTAATTGAATGACATGTATTATTATCCTCATGTAATCCATTATTATTCCCTTATTTTTATTTATAGCTTACACTGTTCTTATGAATATCTTTAGGTTATCACATGCAGTCTTATGTACAAAAGAATGTTGTGGTCATGTCAAATAATTTCCCAAAATAGAAGTTTTAGTATTTTATGTTTTATGTTGTAACTTAATTTTCATAAACCCCAAATACACTAGACCCCTTAATCTTCTAAGTTGTATTAAGTTCAATTTTAGGAAATAAATCACTATTAAAAATTAAATAATTATAGTGGATGTTATATATTTTTCTTTTTTACATACATTCCATCCATCTGGATCAATCATAAAACCATTAGTCCCTTCAATTTAAACAAATTTATTTATCTCAATAATAAAAAAATTGACTCAAAATATAGTTGTAATATCATAAATATTTTTTGAACATATATTGGGATAATGAACCTAATAGATTCATTTCTAGGTAATGGGGAAGAACATTTATCAAACCACCCATTCAATTTTAATATACACACAATATATTTACCTATAATTATTTCTTAAAACATTCCCATTTCAATAAATATTATTTTTATTGACCCATTTTTCCCTAATTAAATTATTTTCATTAGGTATAGGAATAGTTTTACATGTCTAACAATTCTCAACCAATTAATGCTCTTCATTAATATCTTGGAACCAAAATTTATGTTAAAATTCATCAATAACTATTCTGTGTTATAATTCTAACCATGGACAGCTATGACCAGTGGACATGATATTCCTTCATTTCAGTAGAATTATATTATCCTAATTGACAATGAATATACATCTAAAAAAATGTGTTTAAAATTTGTATTTTATTTGAACCATAAATCATCAGGTATCATGTTTAAGTTTTCTAATATGAGATTTCTAGTGTGAATTATTCATCAATTAAGAATACCTTAAAAAATTTACTCCATTAGGAGTCATTCACTTCTGTTATACTAAAATCCATCCCATATACACTTATATTTTCAATCAATCCACTCCATTTTATTGGGGAGTGTATAGATAAATAAATTCATGTCTAATTCATTACTTTTTAAGATATTCATTGAGTTTTTTGCTGGAATATTCACAATCATTTTGGGTGTCAACCCCTTCAACTATAAGACTATTTGATTCCCATCATGACTTATGAAACACTTGAAGCATTGTGAGGCCCTTGTTCTGTATGACATGTTCATGAATCATTCTATACATGCTTAATAATACATTAATGTAATAATATATCATTCTTCATTTAAAGACTTCTTTGTTTTAGTTCAATATAAATTAATGTTAATCAGTTCATGAGGCTATAATTTTTTTAACTAATATATTAGTTTTTTTCACAATGTATAAATTTGTAAATGTTTTATTAATATTGGTGGTATCATTTATAATAATGGCTATAATCCTCACATATTCTTCATTGATTAGTTTTCATTGTTTTTTTGGACAATGTTACTAATTATTATTTTCCAGATATTATTTCTTTCTTGTCGACTTAGGTAAAATCATAAAATCGGTTCACCATATTGAAAGTTTTTCCATTGGACGTCAATCCCTTTGAAATAAGGTCCCCATTTCATAATATTTTTAAAATTAATATATTATTAATTAATATAATTTCATTTAAAACATCACATATTTATGAGGAACAAAAAATTTTGTGTTTTCACAGATCAAGAAATAATACACTATTATGAGAAATTTTATTTAACATGATGTTCCCTATTATAGTATATTTGATATTATTTGAGATTTCAACACAAATTTTTAAAACACATACATCATTTACTCAACATTTAGTGGTCTTTATATCTACTATTATTTGAAATGAAAATCCAATAACCATAATTAATTGATTCTATAATTATGAATCATTATATGATTTTAATTTAATTATTTCAAAGTAATAATATTATTTTCATTTTTTATGAACCACAAAAATATATTCAACTAAGATGGAATAATTTCTTAAAATATATTTGAGGATCTACAATCTTAATCACAAAATACAGAAGAGTCTTGTAGGAATCCAAATATATTCATTACATAAAATTTTAATTGATAGTGATGATCCATTATTTTAGATATCATATATGGTTATTGTATCCTAATTGATTCTCTTTATCTTCTTAGAACTTGTAAAGACATATTATACCAATAATATTACTAATTATTCCCAAAAAAACATCCCATGTTGTATCCTAGAAATATTATACTCTAATAAAAATTATAATGCCAAATGTGATTATATTATTATCAATTTTCCATTCATAAATTCATAATATTGAAGATTAATTTTTTTTAAAAATTATTCCATGATATTTTTTACTAATGGTGAATCAGCTCGTAAATTTTTAATTGTCATGGATTTTTTGATAGGATAATTCCGTTAGGAAATTCATCTATTAAATATTGTAATATTCAATAATTTATTAGTAGATGTAGTAAATACTTGAAATAAATATAGAGTATACTTTCCATTTTCATTTCATACATGTTTTTTATAATAAATACATGTTTTTTGTTGATTAAAAGAATATCCTCTTTATTATAAAATCATATACCTAGGGAATTTAATTTTCAATTTAGGATTGTCAATTTCAACTTTCTAATTTGGGATTTTACCAATATATTTATACCATTATATAATTATTGGAGTAATATATTAAATGATTTCTATTTTTTTGCAATACAAATCATTTAAATATAAATTTTTTAACTATCCTATTTTTTTAATATGTATTTTATTTTTATTATCAAAAATTAATTTTAGCAATTTTTTTATTATCCCAGCCATCTAATTTCACTCATGAGAATTTTTATATCATTTCTCAATGTATACACCATAGTTGTAAATCAATATACTTTAGATTACTCACTTTTGTAATATGACTCATCACATGAATATTTCACTTCTTCTACCTATTCCATGATACCAATTTCAGGGAAACCTATAAGAAATACTTTTAGATAATTACATTAATAATATTAAGACATCCATCCCAAATGGTACATATATTTACATATGATGTAATGATCATTAATATAATTCTTCCCTTTAGACGACGCTTATGAGAGATATATCTTATTTTTTGTTTCCATGGAAAACTCTACATTATAATTTAACCTAAAATTTTCAAATTGTTTGTTTATATTAAATGGATTACCTTAAAATAATTAAAACACATGAAAAGATGTTTTCTACTATACCTTACTCTTCCCATTGTGATATTTCTTGATACAAGAGAAATAATTTTAAAAAAACAATCCATATTATTCTTCATTTGAGCATTAATTTTTATAAGACATATTCAAAATATTGTTGCCATTAATACCCATTTATTTTTTATAATTATTTTTTTAATTATAGTTCCTCTTCCTATTTCATTATAATATTTCATTAATTTTTATTAGTCATCAATTCATTATCATCATTATTTACTAATGTGGGTATATCAATATAATATTGTTTTCAAAGGATTATAATTATTTTTTCACTATAATATCATGATAATATTTTTTGGAAAACCATATAATATATTTTATATTTAGATTTACATTTGTATGGCATGACATTAATTTGTCTACATTACAACATCATAAAACTGTTTTTAACTTCTTTAGTATATTTTATTCTTTGATATTTTTATTTCCTTAACAAATGAAATATATCATATATGAAATATAATTAGTAATTTTCTATCCTAGGTACATAGTAAACTCATTTATTAATAGATATGATGAAATATTCTTCTTATAATTCCCCTAAATTTCAATATTTCATTTTTAGTCAAGGACTATGATGAGGTTTCATCATAAAAAATTAATCCAAAATGAATAAAATAAAGAATATTGGACCCTATTAAATGAATATAGTATACCATCCTCTCATTTTATCAATGAATCATGGTTCCATTAAACACATTGACATTTATTTTAAATTTTTATGTAGTTATGTTGAATCATGATACTCTATTCATGAAAACTAGAGAATATTCATATAACATCCTAAAACCAGAACTTCTGGATCTTGTGGTAAATTAATACAAAAATACATTTTTATCATTGATATTGAATATGTGGAATCAAATTTGGACAACAAAAAATTAAAACATAAAAAAATTGGTTCACTTAAATACCCATGGAAGATTCAGGTTTATAGTTTTATGGAATTATGACCAAATTATGTAAACTTGAATTCATAAACATCCGGTTAATATAGATAAAAATTATCTCCTATTATAACAACTTTTTAATATTTCACATTCATTGATAAATATCATCTATATGAAATCCTTTATAGATATAATTCATTCAACTGAATTCTTTACACAATTTAAAAATGGAAATACATGATAGGTGAGATCATATTATTAGTATGGTTAAATATAATATTAATAAATTATGTATCTTTTAAAATAAGAATAATCTCATAATGGTAGGGAGACATAATCAAATACAATGAGTGAATAAAATTTTACTCCTACGGATAAATAAATGGATCATATAAAAATTAAAAAATGTATAATTAAAGTAAAATATTAATATGTAATCATATGAAAAGTGATAGAAAATTTACTATAGGAATTATTATGATCCCAAATAAATAAATTGAAATCCTTTTTCAGTAACATGTACAATCATATTCACAAAACCCTTTCGAAGCCCCATTGATTTGAATAAATATACAACCTAATTCTAGTATTTTTATGACAAAATTTATAGTAATTCTATTACAATGCAACAATCATTAAATTTATAATATGGTCATCTAGAGCTATCTAGGCCATCCCATCATATAATTTATAATTGTAACATCCCAGGTAAATAATGAATATGAAATTTTCATATTTATTAATATTTTTGTATAAAATATTAATATTACTTTAAAGGGAATTCTATGTTCGATGGCGTACCCAATACACAACAAAGAGTTTCTTTTAAATCTTACGTGGCACACTAATAATATAATAATATTATTTTAAATGGTAGTTAATGCCCAGCTGTTGTAATGACGTGAATGAACAGAACTAACTACAAAATTATTATATATGTTTGTTAAATATTTTTACATTTATCCAATAAATGTTATAGGCTTAAAATGAAAAAGAATAAAATTTTAAAAATAAATATTCTAATATATTTTAAAAGGTGGATTAAACGCCTATTTATGGAGAAAAATTTTTAAATATACTTTCTATCAATTTTATATGTTATATATGAAAAAATAAAATCCTTCATTAGAATTGGGACTTCATAATTTACTATGTCTAATTTTTTGTTATTTTTCTGATAAAGTTCATTTATAATGTATAGTGAAAAATACTGAATTTTAATTGAAAACCTCCATTTAATATAATCTATTTATATGGTTATATTATCTTTAAAATTATGTTTAAAGTATAATTAAAATATATTTTTTAAATTTAATCCAATGGTGGTCTTTGAAATTAATTTAACTTTGATATTGGACATAAACAACTATCAATCTTTCGAGAGATATTGTTTCGTAAAAACACATTATTTGTTTTGAAAGTGGGAATTAATTATAAAATTAATTAATGAAAATTATATGTTTTTAATTTGGTATAATGGACATAATTTATGAATTTGGAATATCAAATACAGCTTAGGGTGAATATTTGGTATTTTTCTGACAAAAGTTAATTTTTAATGAATAGTGAAGAATACTGCATTTTAACCTCAAATAATTATATAGCTATATTTTAAATTTAATTGGTTATAATGTGTAATTTAATTATTATTGTATCACTTAATTCAATTTTTTTCATTGGATGTAATTTCACTTTTCAATTGGATGTAAAAAAATTCAATCTTCTGATAAATTTTACTTCTTAAAAAAATTCATCATTGGTTTAGAAAACGGGAATTATTATTAAATTAACTACTGAAATTTCTTTTCTTTGAATTTGTTAAAATTAATTCCATATTTGGAATTAAAAGGTCCAAATTATGTAATTTACACTTTTCTGTTTTTGGACATTATGAATAGAAAAGACGACAATTATCTTTTATTATCAAGTTTAATTAGTAATCTAGTAGTTAAGGGAAATAAAATAATATCATAACAATATAAAATGACCCCATCATGTGTCAGAATCCACATTTTTGTGTCACATCCGACCGTGGGATGACTTGTGCAAACGTATGGACCTCATGGATCCAATTTGTTTTGATAGTGATCTTTTATCATATTATTTAAAAAAAAAATATAACCAAACTATATAACACCTATGTATAACAATTTTAATATTGTTTACATAAATTATCTCTTAGACTATAAATAGTAATTGGAAATATAAAATTATTTCCTAAATCATGGTATTTGTTTTTTAATTTATATGCATTAAATAAATAAATTTATTTATGTCACCATGATGATACAATGATTACCTCATTAATGAAAGATTTTACTAAAATGAAAAGATATGGTAAATTATAAGACATAAACTTGTTGAAAACCTAATGTATTGGTTTATTTCGAACCCTTATCACCTTATCCTCAAAATATATCATTTTGGGAACTTAAAATCCGAAAATCATTTCATAATAAATTATCAATTGAAGACATTCCAAAAGTGACCCTCCTCCCTCTGGTAAATGGCCCCCACCTCTACCACCTTACTCACACCTCTCAAGCCCTTGGATCATCCATAATATGTTAACATTATCTCTATAAATCCCTTTTTTACTCCTATAAGCATCACTTTGGGATGACGCCTTTCCAAGGAATCCTTTTTCTCAAATCAAAATGAGTTACCTGATTTAATGGTAATGTCTTCTTTTATGTTATTTTTTTTATTTCGATTCCCCAACCCCCTAAAAACTTTTTATTATTTTCATTTGTAATGACACCAGTATCTTAAATATACTAGGATTCTGTTATGAGAAGGATTCGAGCTACACTTATACACACCTCTATCTAATTGGTGAAGAACATACTGTTTCTGTGGACGGCGAACTACTACCTCACGAAACGATGACTGTTCAATTATATCCTACCACCTCTCATGGTGGACATTATAATTTCACTGTATTTATATATGATATATATTATGTTTATGTTTTCCTTATGCCTCTATATTTTTTTGTTTATGGCATACCTTTATGGTTTCCATAATAGGTAAATGCAATAATTTCAATTTTTGAAGTGCGGACTACCACCCCCTCAAAGTGATATGACTCGTTCATGCCATACGAGGGACGTATAAAGGATATAATTTATGAATTTATGTAAAATACATAACATATATATTATACGTTTATTATAATATACCTATTTATCATTATGTTTTCAATCCATTAAATCATGAAATAGAAATGAAAGTAGAGTTCATGCGTACGTACGGCTGACCATCTCCATGAACAGTGTCGTTCATATCTTATATCTAAATTTTATATACTATTATAAGTACATATATATAATGGATATATATGATATATATTAAATATAAATGATGAATATAATTCTTTATTTAATGTACTCTTGACCACATGGATAATTTATAATTATAACAAGTTCATTTTTTACTCACGTTTCGAACATTGACAAAATGTCCAATATGAACTCAAATAATTAAATAATTGTTATAGAAAGGTCATAAGTGATATTAAATGAATAATAAAATTGAAAAAAATTCTTAATCAAGTATAAATTAAATTAGGTTTATCATTCAGGAAGAACATGGAACATACGAGCGAGTCAAGTTGGACATGTGGTAAGGGATTTCTTATCTCACATTTGATTCTATGAGATTTCCATTATTCACCACTTATTTGTTGCATGTGGTGTATTTTGTACTGAAATTTCATATATATTATCAAGATTATATTTATATTAATCATATTATGTTATTCATTTGGTTTTTATTATCTTTTGGTCATACAAATCGATTAAATAAAAGGAGGTTAGGGGTTTTTACCTCAATTTTTATTCCTGTGAGATTCATTAATAATTTTCTACTATTTCCCTTTGTGTGGTGTTTTCACTACCCATGATTTTATTCTTTCTGTAATAATTTAATTTATAGGTATTTAAATCTTCATGGTATGACCCTTATTTCATGGGATGTAGAATTTGAATGTTACCCAAATCGGTAGGTGAACCTTTCACACTCCTCTTTTAAAAAAACATATTTTTGTTAGGTCTTATAAATTATATCTTCAAATGTTGGGATATGTTATTATATATCATTATTGCTATAAATTTTATGTACAAGTGATGATATACATATTTTATCTCTCATCAACTCATTTTATGAATTTTAATGTGACGCAGTTAGGGTGTCTAATTTCTATAACGGAACTTCTTAACCCAATTTCAATTCTTTAGGTTAGACCTCTACTACTTGATTATGTCATGCTATGAATATGTGTGGATGACCTTTGATTGTTTTACACGTAATATCGAATTATATTGAGTGTATTTATAATTTTCACAAATAATTATATAATTGATTTATCCTTAATCTAAGGATATCATCTTTTTACAGGACTTTGACTCAATATCCTTTCATTGAGGCATCTTTTGATTTCTACACGAAATTATTTTATACAGTGTATAAAACCCTATTGAATTTTAATTTCACTTAAAAGGAATCTTTTTACATGAGTTGTTTTACTAAAAGACAAAAGGAATGTTATTGTCTTACGTATACGGTGACAATGACTTCTCTGCCGCCGTGACTATTATTTGAGTTTCAACTTTCTCTAAAATCCATTATTTTTTTAAATGAAAAATAAATACCATGTTTTAAATTTCTTTTATTTTGGTATTTGAAATGGTTCTGATAAGGTTTCTATTATATCAATGTGTTGTATTGATATCTTGTGATTGAAATTTTGAAAAGTTATGTTTCCTTTATGCACGTTTTATGTGATACTATTATTTTAAGGTTCTTGGGAATTGTTTATGAAGTCGGGTGGTTCCGTGATAAACTAAGTGAGGGTAAGCCCAAGATAGCTCTCTCATGAATTGTGTAATGCGAAGGAGTTAAATGATAAGGTTTCTCCTAATAGATTTAGGCAATATATTGTGATGGGTATTCCAAACATAACCATGAGGGTTACTCCCAACGTAATAATTTTATGAATTTCTCAAGTTACCTTTATGTCTTATGATTTCTACGATTTATTAATAAATATTATGATTTCATGAGGTATGTTAAAGTTCTTAGGTTTTAAGAGTTAAGTATCATTTCAATGATTCTTATGTATACATGGACTAATGATTTATTTCCGTATTTTTATATCCCTTACTGAGATTTTTATGCTCATCCCATGTTTTTGAAATCATTTCCACATGACATAAAGATAAATAGGGCCAAGGATGGGATCAAGGAAATACATGTTTTCCAAAACATGGAAGTAGTCATGTTTCTTTTTTAATAGTTTTTATATTACAAAAAAAATTGAAACAGAGAAGAAGTGTCTTCTTTATAATCATTGGAGATGTAATAGTTATATCCTAATTCTCTAAAACTATAAATCTGAAAATATCCTCAATGTTAATTTTTTATTTAATTCAATATCTTGTAAAGAATTATTGTTGGGTCATTATAGTTGGTATCAATTTTCAGTTTAGATAAATGTTGAGGGTAGGGTATTCATTAAGCATAAGTGACATTACCATAATGGTTAGGATTTCAGAAAGCGTCAATGTTTTTCTAGATAATGTGAATGAGTTTAAAATAACATGAATAATTATATCATAGTATTATATGATGTTTTTATAGATATACTCATACTGACCTTTTTGGTTTTAGTAAATGGCTAGATATTGGAGGCACCAATGTAACAGTGGATGTGAAGAAACCTGTGATGGTTTTCTGGATGAGAAACAGAATGATATGGGAGCTAAAATGAGAACTCTTGTGGATATTCTCAACCAACTATCTGGAGTCATGATTGACCACCAAAACCTGAGTGATTTTTATAGTTCATCGTATATGTGAGAAACAAATCCCTACGAAAGTTTGAGTAATAATAATAATTTTAATTATGTTCAAAAACGTATGTGTCAAAATGTCGAATGACACACGTATGAAAATGATTCAATGGGACAGAAAGATTCTTTATATGTGTAAATTAAGGTCATAAAGCAAGAACCTACCATGGAATAAGGAAGCATCTTGTTGACTCTTGGAAAGGGGAAAACGTTCTTTCTGAAGGATCAATTGAATAATTTAAATGTGGTGTGCATGGTTATTATGAATACACATGTTCTACGAAGAAGTTTCAGGAATGGGATCACCAGGATCGTTCAAATTTTCATTTAACAATACCTAATTCCATTTCGATTGACGATGAATAAACTAACAATGACCAATGAAAGGTATGTATTATTTCTTAACATATGTTTTCCTATTATTAAAATCTTCGTATGTGATTCATGATATTATTTATAAGAAAGAATTATTTCAGAATAAGTTTAAATTTAATGGTTAATGGATCAAGAAGAATGTTGAATGAGTAAAAAGTAAACACATAAGTGATTCAAGAGTTATGGTATATTTTAGGATGCTGAAATTCATAAAATTATTAAGGCTCTTATAATGATGGGATTACATTAGAAGACTTTTTATAGTATGTGTAACCATGATGTCTGATATATGAAAATTCTATTCAAGGAGTAATTATATTTTCTTTTGTGGATATAGTTTTAAAGAACCATTTGGGTTTCTATGATCCATGAATATGATGCAATTACAGGTTAATACATTTTGGGATGCAAAATGAATGTAATTAGATAACATTTGTGGTTAAAATATGTTATGGTTGTTTTTGATGAATGTATCTCTTTTTGGGGAATGTTATAAAATTATGTAGTTTTTAAAAAGGGACAACACACAGACCGTGTGACAACCCGTCCTGTCGGATGAAGCTACGAGAATCGAACCCACAACCAAAGTGAGAATGGTATTAATCTCCTACCACTGCGCTACGTGAAGTCCCTGGTTAGTATAACTTATTATTTTTAGTTACATGATTTTATGAATCAAGAATAAGGTGATTTTGGGATATCTATAGAAATTATTAACCTATCATGGAGGATATGTGATTAGGTTAATTACATTTCAATATGAGACTTTAAGAGTAAGTGATGTTATTTGGAGGTAAATGTTAAGATTTATCTTGGAAGACTATGTGGTTAAATCCTTTGGGGATTTGGGTTTAAATATAAGTTTGGATTACATTGAATAATTCTATGGATATCTATTTATTGAACAGTATTTGATGAACACTGGGTTTTCTTGGACAGATTTCAGAGATTAAGAGTTGTTTTTCATTTTTTGGATGTTTATCCTTTTTTGGGATTATTTAATCATTACTAACAATTTGGTTTTTGGTTATGGTCTAATGTCATGGGAAATATATAGTTCCACTTTTATGGATTATTTGATTCTCTTGAAGTTGATTTTAGCGCTCCTAATGCGAACAAGTCATCTTGAATACCCATCGTTTGTTGAAAATATGAGTTTGTGTTAGAAATATACAAAAAGATGAAAGTCTACATGAAAAGTATGCTTACTTATGTTTTATTTAAACTCATTAATAAATTCCTAAATGAAAATTAACTTAAAACAAAAATGTTGTCTGTTAACTTTTCCCACTGGGGAATCAAATACTGTTTAAGCCGTCACATGTTTGTGGATTTCAGATTGTTTACATTCTCCAGATAATGTTTTCAATCAATCTACATCAAAAATCGACATTTACATTCTCCCCCATATCTATGTATTTATGGAATCCTATTGTGGGTTATCCCAGGTGACCTTTGTACTTTTCTTGATTTCTTTTAATGTGACAGTTTAATTTATGTCTTTTCTATCGTGGGGACTTCAATAATGTTTCTGGGACCAATTTTAATATTGCGAGGATGCAATTCTAAAAATGGGGGAAGGATGTAACATCCTAGGTAAATAATTTATAGAAAATTTTAATATTTATTCATATTTGAGAATAAAATATTAATATTACTTTAATGGGAATGCAATGTTTGATGGCGTACCCATTACACAATAACGAGTTTCTTTGAAATCTTATATTGCACAGTAACAATATAATAATATTTTTTTAAATGGTAATTAATTCCTAGCCGTTTTAGGGCAGGAATGATCATAACTAACTAAAAAATTTTTATATATGTTTGTTAAATATTTTTACATTTATCCAATAAATTATAGAGACTAAAAATGAAAATGAATTCAATTTTAAGAATAATTATTCTAATGTTTTTTAAAAGGTCGATTAACTACCTATTGTTGGAAAACCCTTTTAAAATATACTTTTTGTCAATTTTATATGTTATATTTGAAAAAATAAAATCAGTTTTTAGAATCAGGACATCAAATTTACTTTGTGTAAATTTGTGTTATTTTTCTGATAAAGTTCAATTTTTAAGGAATAGTGAAAAATGTTGTATTTTAATTCAAAAAATCCTTTTAAAATAATTTATTTATTTGGATATATTATCTTTTAAATTTGTTTTAATGTGTAATTAAAATATATTTGTACCATTTAATACAATGGTGGTCATTGTAATTAATTTCACTTCAAAATTCAACAAAAACAAGTGTCAATCTTTTCAAAGATATTGTTTCTTAAAAACACGTTATTTCTATTGACAGTGGAAATTAATTATAAAATTAATTAATGAAACTTATATGTTTTGAATTTGGTAAAATGGACATAATTTTTGAATTTGGAATATCAAGCATAGCTTAGGGTGAATATTTTATTTTTGTCTAGCTAATGTTCATTTTTAAAGAATTGTGAAAAATACTGAATTTTACTTCAAAACTGGGTTTTCATCTAATTTAATTATATAGTAAGATTTTCCTTTTAATTGGATTTAAATTTTAATTTAATTATGTTTTTATCACTTAATCCAATGTTGTTAATTCTTAGTAATTTCACTTTTCAATTGGATGTAAAAATAGGTCATTCTTTTGGAAAATGTTTCTTCCTAAAAAACTCGTCTTGGGTTTTGACAACAAGAATTATTTTTAAATTAATTACTTTAATTTATATGTTTGTAATTTGTTAAAAAAGATTATATATTTGTAATCATAGGGTCCAAATTATGTAATTAATACACTTTTGTTTTTGGAAATTATTAATTGTATCAACGACAATTATCTTTAATTATCATGATTAATTAGTAATCCGGTAGTTAAAGGTAATAAAATAATATCATAATATTATAAAATGACCCCAAAATGTGTCCAAATCCTCTTGGTTGTGTCATGGAAGACCATGGTATTCCTTTTGATGACTTAGGGACACCATGGAATCACTTTTCTGTGATACTGACCTTTTATCATATTATTTTTAAAGAAATGAAAATATAACAAAACTATGTAACACCTAAGAAAAAAAAATTTAATTTTGTTCACATAAATAATCTGTTATACTATAAATATTAATTGGAAAGATAAAAATATTTCCTACATCATGTTAGTTTCTTTTATAATTTTTAGACATTAAATAAATAAATTTTATTATGACACCATGATGATGTAGTGATTACCTCATTAATGAGAGATTTAAATAAAATGAAAAGATAAGGTAATATCTAAAACATAAACTTTTAGAAAAATTATTGGATGGGTGGATTGATAACCCTTATCACCTTATCCTCAAAATATATCATTGTGGGATCTTCAAAATCCGAAAATAATTTTAGAATAAAGTAACAATTCATAACTTTCCAAAAGTTACCCTCCTCCCTCTTATAAAAGGCCCCCACCTATACCCCCTTACCCACACCTCTAAATACCTTGGATCATCCATCCTATACTCATATTATCTATAAAAAACCCCCTATTACTCCTAGAAGCCTCATATTTGGATGAAGTATTTCCAAATAAGCCTTTGGCACAAATAAAAAAGAGTTACCCGATTTAAAGTTAATGTCTTCTCTTATGTTTTTTATTTTATTTTGCTCCTACAACACCCTAAACTCTTTTCATTCCATTAATTTGTAATAGAACCAGTATATTCAATATACTAGGATTTTTTTATAAGAATTATTAGAGATACACTTATATAGACCTCCATTTAATGGGTGAATAACATACTATTTCTCTGGACGATGAACTACTGCCTCAGGAAACGATGATTGTTCAATTATCTCCTACAACCTATCATGGTGGCCATTAAGATGTCACTGTATTTATATATGATATATATTATGTTTATATTTTCTTTATTCGTCTTTGTTTTTATTTTATGTCTTACCACTATGGTTTCCGTAATAGGTAAATGCGATAATTTCATTTTAGGATGTGCGGACTACCACCCCCTCAAAGTGATATGACTCGTTCATGCTATACGAGGAACATATAAAAGAAATAATTTATGAATTTATGTAACTTATATAACATATATATTATAAATTAATTATAATATAAATATTTGTAATTATTTTTTCATTCCATTAAAGAATGAAATACAAATGAAAGTAGTGTTCATGCGTACGTACGACATACTGTCTCCATGAACTGTGCATTTCATTTCTTATCTCCAAATTTTATGTACTATTATAAGTAAAAATATATAATGGATATATATGATATATATTACATGTAAATGATTAATAAAATTCTGGATTTAATATACTTTTGACCACATGGACAATTTATAATTATAACAAGTTCATTTTTGACTCAACTTCCAAACATCGACAAAATGTCCAATATGAACACAAACAATTAAATAATTGTTATTGAAAGGTAATTAGTGATATAAAAGGAATAATAAACTTCAAAAACAACATAAGATAGTAGAAATTGAATTAAGTTTATCATTCATGAATAACAATGAACATACGATCGAGTGAAGTCGGACATGTTTCAAGGGATTTCCTATCTCACATTTCATTTCGTGAGATTTCCATTATTCACCACTTATTTTTTTCATGTGGTTTATTGTTCACATAAATTTCATATATATTATCATTATTCTATTTATATTCATGGTATTATGTGATTCATTTGTTGTTTATTATCTTTTGGTCATACGACTCGATTGATTACGACAAGGTAAGGGGTTTTAATCTCACTTTTTATTCATGTGATATAAATGATAAATTTTCCACTATTTTCATTTGTGTGGTGTATCTACTGACCATGATTGTATTAATTATTTAATAATTTATTTTATGGGTATTTACATCTTCATGGGATGACCCTTATTTCATGGCGTGTACATTTTTAATGATACCCAAATCTGTAAGGGAACCTTTCACCCTCCTCTTTTTAAAAAACATATTTTTGTTAGGAGTTTTAATTTACATCTTCTTATGTTGGGATATGTTCAAAAATATCCTTATTTCTATAAATTTTATTTCCACGTGATGATATAACCTTTTTTATCTCTCATCATCGCATTTTATTAATTTTAACATGACACAGATAGGCTGTCAAATTTCTGTATGGGAACTTCTTAACCCAATTTCAATTCTTTGTGTTAAACCTCTTCTTCTAGATTATGTCGTGCTATGAATATATGTGCATGAACTCTATTTGTTTTACAATTAATAAAAACTTATATTTATTTTATTTATATTTGTCACACATAATTTTTTATTTTAATTATCCTTAATCTAAGGATACCATCTTCGTACAGGACTTCGTCTCAATCTCCTTCCATTTAGGCATCTTTCGATTTCTACAAAAAATTATTTTATACATTATATAAATCCCTTTTGACTGTTAATTTCATTGAAAATCAAACTTATTATGTGAATAATTTTAGTAAATGTAAAAATTAATGTTTTTATATTACGTACGCGGAAAAAATGACTTCTCCACCGCCGTGACCATTATTTGAGTTTCAGCTTCTTCTACGAGCCATAACTTTTTTAAATGAAAAATAAATACCATGTTTTACTTTTCATTTATTTTGTTATTGAAAATGGTTCTGATAATGTTTTGATTATATCAATGTGTTTTATTGATATCTTGTTATTGAAATGAGTAAATGTTATGTTTCCATAATGCATGTTTTATATGATACGATTAGGTTATGGTTCATGGGAATTGTTTTTGAAGTCGGGTGGTTCTGTGATAAACTAAGTGTGGGTGAGACCGAGATAGCTCTCCAATGCATTGTGTAACACGAAGGATTTAAGTTCTAATGTTTCTCTGAAGATATTTAGGGAATATACTGCGATGGGTATTCCAAACGTAACCTTGAGGGTTACTCCCAACATAAGAATGTTTTGAATGCCTCATTTTACCTATATGTCTTATGATATATATGAGTTATACATAAATCCTATGTTTTCATGAGGTATGGTAAAGTGCTTATATTTTATGAGTAATTTATGATTTCGATGATTGTTATGTATACATGGACTATTTTTTTCATTCGGTATTTTTATATCCCTTTTTGAGCTTTTTATGCTCTCCTATGTTTTTGAAATGTTTTCCACATGACATAAAGATGAATAGGGACAAGGATGGGATTATGGAAACACATTCTATCTAAATCATGGAACTAGTCATTTTTTTTCTAAGAGTTTTTATTTTATGAAAAAATGGAAACTGAGAAGAAGTGTCTACTTTATAATCTTTGGAGATGTAATAGTTATGTCCTAATTTTCAAAAACTCTAAACCTTAAAATATCCTCAATGTGAATTATTCATTTAATTCAATATTATGTAATGTTTTAAAGACGGGTCCTTATAGTTGGTATCAAAGGTCGGTTTAGATAACTTTTGAGGTTATGGTATTCTTTATGCATTACCGACATTACCATTATGGTTAGGATTTCAGAAAGAGTCATAGTTTTTTTAGATAAAGTGAATGAGTTTAAGATAACATGAACAATTATATCTTATTATTATATGATGATTTTACTGATATAATCACAATGACATTTTTGGTTTCTGTAAATGGCTCGATCTTGAAGGCACCAAAGTAACATTGGATGTGGAGAAAACTGTGATGGTTTTCTTAACGGGAAATTGAATGATATAGGAGTTACAATGAGAACCCTTGTGGTTATTCTCAATCAACTATCTGGAGTCATGATTGACCACCTAAACCTTAGTGATTTTTATAAGTCATCATATATGCGAGAAAAAAATCCCTACGGAAGTTAAAGTAATAATAATAAAGGTAAATATGTTAAAAAACCGATGTGTCAAAGATGTGGAAAGAAAAATGTAGGAAAATGTTTCAAAGGGAATGAATGATTCTATAGATGTGGAAATGAAGGTCATAAAGCTAGAACCTTCCATCTAAAAAGGAAGCATCTTGTTGACTCTAGGAAAGGGAAAGAAGTTCTTTATAAAGGATCAATTGAATAATTTAAATGTGTTGTGAGAGGTCATTATGAAAACACATGCCCTATAAGGATGTTTCAGGAATGGGATCACCATGTTCTTACAAATATTCATTTACCAATACCTAATGCCATACCGATTGATGATGAGGAAACTGACAGTGACCAATGAAAGGTATGGATTATTTCTTAACACATGTTTTACTATTATTGAAATCTTAGTATATGATTCATGATTTTGTTTATAGTAAAGATGTATTTCTGAATAAGTTGGAATGTAATGGTTAATCGATCAAGAATAATGTTGAATGAGTATGAAGTCAACACATACGGGATTCAAGATTAATGGTATATTTTAGGATGGTGATATTATTAAAAGTATAAAGTCTCTTATGATGATGGGATTACATTAGAAGACTTTTTATAGTTTGTGTATCCTTGATGTTTGAAATATGAAAATTCTATTCATGGAGTAATTATATATTCTATTATGGATATATTTATAAAAAACCATTTGGGTTAATATGAACCTTTAATTTGAGGCAATTATAGGTTAATAAATTTTGGGATGAAAAATGAAAGTTATTAGATTACTGTTGTGGTTAAAATATTTTATTGTTTTTTTTGATGAATTTATCACTTTTTGGGGAATTTTATAAAATTATATAGTTTTTTAAAAGGGACAACACGCAGATCGTGTGACAACCTATCCCATCGGACGAAACTGCAGGAATCAAACACACATCAAATGTGCGACTGGTATTTATCGCCTACCACTGGTCTACATGAAGTCACTGGTTATTATGAATTATTATTTTTAGTTAGATGATTTTATGAATCAAGAATAATTTGATTTTGGGTTATTTATGGAAATTATTAACCTATCATGGAGGATATATGATTAGGTTATTTACTTTTCAATATGAGACTTTAAGAATGAGTGATGTTATTTGTAGATAAATGTGAAGATTTATCTTGGAAGACTATGTCTTTAAATCCTTCGGAGATTTTGGTTAAAATATATGTTTTGATTAATTTGAATAATTCTATGGAAATTCATTTATTGAATGGTATTTGATGAACATTGGGTTTTGTTGGACAGATTTTGGAGATTAAGAGTAGTTTTTTTTAATAATTATCCTTTTTGGGGATTATCTGAACTTGTACTGACCATATTGTCTTTTGTTAAGGTCTAAAGACATGGGAAATATATAGTTAATCTATTAGGGATTATGTGATTCTATCGATGTTGATTTTATCACACTTAATGCGAACAAGTCATCTTGAATACTCACTGTTTGGAGAAAATATGAGTTTGTGTTAGAAATATAGTAAATGATGAATTTCTACATGACAATTAAGTTTTCTTATGTTTTAGTTAAGCTCATAAAAAATTTCCTCAATGAAAAGAACATAAATCATAAACATTTTATGTTAACTTTTCCAACTGGTTAATCAAATACCGTTTAACCCATCACATTTTTGTGGATTTCAGATTGTTTACTCTCTTTTGATCATGTTTTCTATCACTGTCCATCAGAACACGACATTTAGTTTCTCCTCCATATCCATGTTATCATGGAATCCATGTGTGGGTTATCTCAAGTGTCCTTTTTTACTTTTCATTCTTTCTTTTAATGTGATTGTTTAATTTACTTCTTTTCCAATGTGGGGATTTCGATAATGATTCCGAGCCAAATTTTAAAATTGCGAGGATGCAATTCACAAAAGGGGGGAAGGGGGTAACATCCAAGGTAAATAATGATTATGAAATTTTCATGTTTATTAATATTTGAGAAGAAAATATTAATGTTACTTTATAGGGAATTCTATGTTTGATGAAGTACCCAATACGCAATAATGGGTTTCTTTGAAATCTTATGTTGCACACTAAAAATATAATAATATTATTTTAAATGGTAATTAATTCCTAGAAACATTAATGGAGGTAATGAACATAACTAACTAAAAAATTATAATATATGTCTGTTATATATTTTTACATTTATTCAATAAATGTGAGAGACTTAATATGAAAATGAATCCAATTATAAAAACAAATATTCTAATATTCTTTAAATGGTCGATTAACTGCATTTTGATGGAGAATCCTTTTAAAATATATTTTTGTTCATTTTTATGTTATATTTGACGAAATAAAATCCTTCTTTAGTATCACGACATGAAAATTTACTTTGTTTAATATTTTTAATTTTTCCGATAAAGTTTAATTTTTAATGAATTATGAATAATGTTGTTTTTTAATTCAAAACCTTGTTTTAATATAATTCATTTATATGGATAGATCATATTTTTAATTGGGTTTAAAGTTTGATTAAAATATATAATTTTACCATTTAATCCAATGGTGGTTATTGGAATTAATTTCACATTGAAATTGGACATAAACAAGTGTCAATCTTTTGATAGATATTGTTTCTTAAAAACACATTATTTGTATTGACAGTGAGAATTAATTATAAAATTAATTAATTCAACTACGATGTTTTTAATTTGGTAAAATGGACATCATTTTTGAATTTTTAATATCAAATATATCTTAGAGTGAATTTTGGCTATTTTTCTAACTAATGTTCATTTTTAATAAAAAGTGAAAAATACTGCATTTTTATTCAAAACTAGTTTTTCATATACTTTTATTATATAGTTAGATTATCGCTTTAATTGGTTTTTATGTTTAATTGAATTAGTTTTTATCACTTAATTAAATTTTTTTCATTCTATGTAATCTCACTTTTCGATTGGATGTAAAAACAAGTCAATATTTTGATAAATTTTACTTTTAAAAAAACTAGTCTTTGGTTTTGACAACGGTAATTATATATAAGTTAATTACTGCAATTTCTGTGTTGGGAATTTGTTAAAATGTATTCCATATTTAGAATCATAAGGTCCAAATTATGTAATTAAGACTCTTTTTTTGGAAATTATGAATAGTAACAACGATAATTATCTTTAATTATCATTATTAATTAGTAATCGGGTAGTTAAGGATAATAAATAATATCATAATCATATAAAATGACCCCAAAATGTGTCCAAATCTTCTTTTTTGTGTCATGGAAGACCATGGGATTATTTTTTTCAACTTAGGGACCCGATGGAATCACTTTTGAGTGATAGTGACTTTTTATCATTTTTTTAAAGAAATGAAAATATCAGCAAACTATGTAACACCTTAGTAAAACAATTTTTATTTTGATTAAATAAATGATCTCTTATTCTATATATATTTATTCTAAAGCTAAAATATTTCCTTCATCATGGTATTTTTTTATAACTTTTACACCTTAAATAAATAAATTTATTTATGACACCATGATCATCCAGTGATTACCTCATTAATGTAAAATTTAAATACAATGAAAAGATAAGGTAAAATATAAAACAAAAACTTGTCAAAAACCTATTGGATGGGTATATTTCGAATACTTATCACCTTATCCTATATATATATATATCATTGTGGGACCTTAAAAATCCTAAAATCATTTTATAATAATGTAACAATTCAACTATTTCCAAAAGTGACCCTCCTCCCTCTTATAAAAGGCCCCCACATCTACCCACGTAACCACACCTCTAAAGCCTTTGGATCATCCAAAATCTGCATATATTATCTATATATATCCCTATATTACTCATAAAAGCCTCACATTGAGAAGCAGTCTTTCCAAGGAAGCCTTTGGCACAAATCGAAAAGAGTTACCCGATTTAAAGGTAATGTCTTCTCTTATGTTATTTTGTTTTTTTTTGCTTCTCCAACCCCCTAAACAATTTTTATTTCATTAATTTGTAACATATAAACTATCTTAAATATAGTAGGACTTTTTATGAGAATAAATCGTGCTACACTTAAACACTCCTCTATCTAATGGTTGAAGAACATACTATTTCTATGGATGATGGACTACTGCCTCAAGAAATGATGATTGTTCAATTATCTCCTACCACCTCTCATGGTGGCCATTAAGATGTCACTGTATTTATATATGATATATATAATGTTTAAGTTTTCTTTATGCCTCAGTATTTTTCTTTTATTTCATCACTTTGTGGTTTCTAAAACAGGTAAACATGATATTTTCATTTTAGGAAGTGCGGACTATCGCCCCTCAAAGTGATATGACTCTTTAATGCCATACGAGGAACGTATAAAGGATATAATTTATGAATGTATGTAATATATATAAAATATATATTATAATTTAATTATAATATACCGATTTATCATTATTTTTTCATTCCATTAAAGTATGAAATAGAAATGAAAGAAGCGTTCATGCGTACGTAAGGCTTACCGTCTCCATGAACGGTGCATTTCATTTCTTAACACAAAATGTTATTTACTATTATAAGTGCATATATATAATGGATATATATATATGATATATATTAAATCTAAATTATGAATCTAATTCAATATTTAATGTACTCTTAACAACATGGTCAATTTATAATTATAACAAATTCATCTTTGACTCAAGTTTCAAACATCAAAAAATGTATAATATGAACTCAAAAAATTAAATAATTGTTATAGAAATGTAATAAGTGATATAAAAGGAATAATAAAATTGAAAAACATTCTTCATTATGTAGAAATTATCTTATGTTTATCATTCAGGAAGAACAAGTAACATACGAGCGAGTCAAGTCGGACACGTGGTAAGGGATTTCTTATCTCACTTTTGATTCCATGAGTTTTCCTTTGTTAACCAATTATTTGTTTCATGTGGTGTATTGTGTACTGACATTTAATATATATTATAATTAATATATTTATATTCATAGTATTATTGGATTCATTTTATTTTTATTGTCATTTGGTCATACGACTCGATTGATTACAACGAGGTGAGGGGTGTTTATCTCAGTTTTTATTCCTGTGAGATTCATGCTACATTTACCACTATTTCCTTTTGTGTAGTGTGTGTACATAAAATGATTTTATTCTATGTGTAATATAATTTAATTTATGGGTATTTACATCTTCATTGTATGAAACTTCTTTCATGGGTTGTACGTTTCGAATGTTACCCAAATCAGTAAGGGAACCTTTCACCGTCCTCAATTTAAAAAACATATTTTTGTTAGGTTTTTTAATTTACATATTCTAATATTGGGATATGTTATTATATATCATTATTTATGTAAATTTTCTCTCCAGGAGATGATATACACTATTTTATCTCTCATCAACTCATTTTCTAAATTTTAATGTGACGCCATTAGGCTGTCAAATTTCTGTACGGGAACTTCTTAACCTAATTTCAATTCTTCAGGTTAAAACTCTTCTTCTTGATTTTGTCATGCTATGAATATGTGTGGATGACCTAAAATTTTGTTACACATAATATACAATTATATTGAGTGTATTTTGTTTTCACACATAATTGTGTAATTGAATTATAATTAATCTAAGTATAATGTCTTTCTTCCGGACATCATCTCAATCTCCTTTCATTGAGGCATCTTTTGATTTCAACACAACTTTATTTTATACAGTTTATAAAACCCTTTTAACTTTCAATTTCAATCAAAATGTATATTTTTTACACGAATCCTTTTACTAAACAACAAAAGGAATTTTTTTTGTCTTATATATGTGGCAACAATGACTTATCTACCGCTGTGATCATTATTTGAGTTTAAACATCCTCAACGAGACATAAATTTTTTAAATGAAAAATAAATACTGTGTTTTAATTTTATTTTATTTTTGTGTTGAAAATATTTCTGATAATTTATTGATTATATCAATGTGTTGTATTGATAAGTAGTGATAGAAATGTGGAAATATTATGTTTCCTTTATGCATGTTTTATGTGATATGATTATGTTTTTCTTGTTGGGAATTTTTTATGAGGTCCGGAGGTTTCGTGAAAAACTAAGGGCAGGTGAGCCTGAGATAGATCTCAAATTCCTTGTGTAATGTGAAGGAGTCAAACTCTATGGTTTCTCCAAAGAGATTTATGGAATATACTGTGATGGGTATTCCAAACGTAACCATGAGGGTTACTCAATATGTTAGAATGTTATAAATTCCTCAAGTTAGCTTTATGTCTTATGATTTCTATGATTTATTCATAAATCTATTGATTTTATGAGGTATGTTAAAAGTATTATGTTTTATGAGTAAAGTACAATTTTCTCGATTCTTATGTATACATGGACTAATGTTTTCTTTCCGTATTTTTATATCCCTTACTAATATTTTTATGCTCATCCCAAGTTTTTGAAATGTTTTCCAAAGGTCTTAAATATGAATAGTTTCAAGGATGGGATCATGGAAAGACATGTTTTAAAAAACATGGAACTAGTAATGTATCTTTTTTTAGAGTTTTTTATTTTATGAAAAAATGGAAACTGAGAAGAAGTGTCTACTTTATAATATTTTGAGATTTAATAGTTATGTCCTAATTTTCTAAAAATCTAAACCAGAAAATATCCTCAATGTGAATTATTCATTTAATTCAATATTATGTAATGTATAAGGTTGGGTCCTTATAATAATGGGCTCACTCGATACAATTTGGGACACCCTATCATATAAAATCTAACTGGCTCACCGATCACTATCTGTGCCCCCAATCACAAATGATATCCATAAACCAAAATATGAAAAAATTCCATATAGATTATATCATTAAACCAATAGAAATTATCACTAAACATTTATAATCTCTCTAACCCATGGAAAATAAAGAGGTTTAAGGTTATTCACTTTTAAATATGATTAACCCTTCGAGAAAAAATGTATTCTGTGATAATCGCTTTGAAGCATGATTAACCCATGGAAAGAAAAAAATGTTCAATAAAAATCTCATTAAAAATTTTTCATTCAATTCATTAAAGAATAAGAATGGTATCAATACAAAATATCACTATTGGAGGATACAATATAATAAGGATGGATGAATGTGATGAATAGAAATTCCCATAAATCTATTCTTGAGGGAAATATCCTTTTTATTTTGAAAATCACTTTTTAAATTATATGCTATTAAAACATTGTATTTCAATATAATTTAAAAGAAATTTTTTATTTCCAAAGAAAAAAGTAAAATAAATATCTTTTGGAACATTTAATGTAATCTTAAAATAAATCATGGTTAATACATAGCTAATTATATACATTCTATAATGAACATTATTTTATAATGGAAAAGTGGATAGAAAAATTCAATGACCAAAAAGAGATATTAATATTACATTGAAGAAAATTTTTATAGTCAAATTGGGTAACGATTAATTTACTGAATATTTTTTAAATATTTTAAATTATTTTCGAAAACTTTTTTTAAAATCATAATTCAGATTAAAATGTATTTCAATCCAAATAATGAAATAATGTCATATTTTATTAAAAAAAATCTCAATAATTATTGCTTCAAAAAAGTGGGATAATTTTACTATTATATAAAAGTATTATGAATAACATTAGTATAATATAATTCAATATAATTATATTTTTTCAAAATTGGAAAACTATTAATTGAAAATAATACTAAAATTTTGAGATTGTAACAAAATACTCTTACCACTTTTGTAACATTGAATCACAATCTTTATCAAATAATAACGTTAAATGAAATATTAAATTTCATGAATATTAATATATTAAAAATATTAAATGTATATGTGTATGTATAAAACCCTAAATAAATATAGGTTCACAATAAAACATAACTCTCAATGAAGGAAAATTATAAAAAATATGTTTTAACACTTTGGTATCTCAAAGAAGGAAAATTATAGCTACCAACCCTGAGTCTGATTCCTCAGTCATGTTATTTATAGTCATGAATATCAAAAAAATAATAATTATTTACATTATTGAGTAAAATTTACAATATGATAATTAATATTAATTCAGGTATACAATTGTCATATGTAATCCCTTAATAAATTCTAATTAAGTCTGATGTTTTTTCCATATTTGTCCTATCTATCATAAATAAATTTGGTAGGTTGACTATGGTTGCAAGGGTAATTCATTAAAAATATAAATAGAATAATAATTACATAATTATATTTTTTATACATCAATTATTCTTTTAAAACATAATCTGTAATGATGGTTCAAAAAAATGTACCATTATTAAAATCAAGGAAATGATAGGACACAAGTACTCTTGGGTAATGTTTCCATTTTACAGTGTTTCTCATAAAAAGATTATAAGTAATATTTCATATTTATTAACTTATAATTATATCATAAATACCATTTTATTTAATTATGTTATCTTATATATATCATTATTTTGATGTAAAAGGAATCATACCGCTTACCTCTGTTGGTAGTCCACATGTCCACGAACGACATTATCACTATTTTAGTATCTGTATTGGTAATAAAAAAATGATATATTTTTTCCAGAAAATATATTTTCCCATTCGTATCATTGGTAGTTCATTTTTATCATATATATTCAATATATTTACCCTTATTAACATCCATGTAACACACTAGTGAAAAAATATTTTAATCGCTTCTCGAGGCGGTTGTCCACCATACACATGGGCAACAATATCGTATCCCCTATAGAATGGAATGCAAAATTAGAATATATAATATAATGACTTTGAAGGTATAATTATTTCATAAATATCATATGTAAACCATATGTACATCATTATTCTCAACCTCAATTGGTGTAATAGAAAAATAATCAACAATTATTCACTAGGTGGTAGCTCCCTGTTCACATCATTGATGATGTGATTACAAAATTTATAGATTATTCTGTAGTTTTAAGATGTAAAATTAAAAAAAAATAACATATATTAATGTTTTGGATAATGTTATCATTTTATAATAATGTTATGAGAATAATTTTTTTGTGAGGATAATAAAATAAAACAAAAATGTTCATTGATGAATGTCACCTCTTCATCAGTTAACTCATTTTGTTCTGAGGAAACAACCTTCCGTTGTTTTATTTTATACAAAATTGAGGACCTATAATGAGAGGAAGGTATTAGGGATTTTAATTTTTCATATATCAGATGATATAAATGTCTTGAGGGATATTAATAGTTGAGGGGAGTGACTTCCCTTTTATAGTTGAGGAGGAGTGGAATTCTTGTAAATACTCAATATATTCAATATCGAAAGTTAAAAATTATGTATTATGGAAAAATATTGAAACATAAATGTGAGGAATTATTATATGGTTGATAAAATCCTCAAACTCAGAATTAAACAAATATTCCATACATTTTGTTTAGTAAAACCTAAATTAAATTATTTTTAAATTTGGGTTTTTCATTATAGTAACTAGTTTTTTAATCTCTATAATTAATCCAATAAGCTAAAAATAAATGTAATAATTAATAAAATATGAAATACCAATTCTTAATAAGTTGAATATTGGAAAAAACCATATCACTTTATTGAGTGATTTCATATTGAAGGAAGCCAAACATTACTATAAATATAAAATAATGGATACCTTTAGTCAATGTTATTGAATAAATTAAACATAAGTTGAAAATAACTATATTTTTAAATACAGGTTGTACGTATTGATTGATATTTAATATCTATTTTCATTCTTTTTTTGAGAAGATGTAATTACTCTATGCATGTTGAAGAATTTTTTTATTTCACTGAAACATTTTATTATGTAAGATTAATCGATTCAATTTTTTTAGGATAATAATAATCTTAATTATTTAATGATTTTATGAATCCAATTTACATAATATGAGATAATAATATCCATCCTTATTCCAATTTTGTTACTCAGATATTCAGACAATGTATGAGTCTGTTAAATTTACATAATGTGGTTTTGTGTTGTTTTTGATTAATACTTTTAAACTATCTTTTTAAAATATTATTCAACCCTTATCTTGTAATTATATCCATAATTATATACCTCATATGATAAAAAAATCCAATCATTAATGTATTGAATCATATATTTCATGTTTTACAATTTTTTCTTCCTAGATTTTACATGAAATGGATAATATCTCACATAGTAAATTAAATTACAGATCAACTATAAACCATTTAATACAAAAATATACCAGATGCTAATGCACAATAGACCTTTTCTAGTTCATGAAATTCTATGTTTGTTGATATTTCCATTTCTTTATAATTAATGATGTGTACAGTGAGGGGGTAATTTCTGTTTTATATCTTGTCATTTAGAAACATTAAATGACCATATTAATGTAATCATTATTGGATAAAACCACATATCTTACATTCCAATAACATTAAATTATCATCCACATGTCTTCATAACATTTCGAAGACTATTTATTTAAAACATTCTTGAATGATTCCTCTTCAGTCATGTTGACCTTATATATTTAATGATCACAAAATCATGATTCAAATTGTATTAATGAATTTATTTTTTTATTTAGGAAATATGTATTCTGGTCCTGGTGAAAAATTTATCTAATTATGATATATTGTTGATATTTGATGCGCTAACTCAATGAACCATTGGCCATGACTAGCCTCTAGCATTGAAATCCTGCTAAGTATGAGACAATGCTAGGATATCGAACCACCATAATTATGTAGCATTTGACTGAAAAATTGAAAAATTTGGAGACACCATCTTTTGAAATAATGTCAGAATATGGAGCCTCTATAGGACATATTTGGATAATATGAGCTACTTCTAGACGATGCAATATCAGTATCATACAACCAATAGGCAATTTTGGCTATGTCTAGCATAACATGAAATCACACTCCCCAATACCAGACAACACTCATTGAAATGCCTCCAATAAAGTGTAATTATTGTTAAGTATATGGAACAACCATTCAAAAACACTACCACTATAATTCCGATATTATATATCTCAATTAAATTTATTCTAATGTATATATATTTTATAGTTATTTCTATTTACTATTTTAATGATTTTCTCTTAATTGATCAACATAATGAATAGAAGAGAAGGTTAGAATGTACAATATGAGGAATTAGGTGATCCAAATATACTCTTATATGATAATAAATTTTAGCGCACTCCCACTTGTAGGAGACATGAAATAGTGGATGTAGTGGATTGATATCAGGATAATAGTTCACGACTACTGAACAAACATAGGGCTGATACTAATTTAAAATATGATAAGCTTACTTGCTTCAACCATTTGATTGGAAGTTGGACTACACATTCACATTTTCAGAATTCCTCTAGTCAAATAACTAGTGTCTATGACACTCTATTGACTTGATGTTTACAGGAAAACCAAAATTTGGATTCACTGAAAAATCAAACAATGATTGACAAGTTTCATTTCAATAGACCGAGCATTTATGAAGTTTAATCTATTAGATTTATCGATTCATTTTTTCATTAAAACATTTTGAGCAGTGAGTGTGAATTCATTTCATTATAACAAACATAATATCTTCTATGCTAAACTAAATGTTTATGGATATCATAACAAACTATTTTCATATTGGGTTCACCCATAGATAAGTGTGGTAAAGGACATTGTGTGGACTCCTTTTTTTACCCTCACATATAAATATGGAAGAGGTCGGGTGTGACCCGTACAGTTAATAAATGTTATAAATCCTTTTCGATGTTGTGGATGATTTTTTATTTTATATAAACTACTTGGTGGTTGGTGATCACAAAGTGGATATAATTTTCTCTTTACTTGTGACTGAACAAATTCAATTCCTCCATTCCATTGTCTACATTTTTTTTAATTTATTTCAATTTTAAAACTCATAATTATTTTACCTATAAACAAAATGTATAATTTGATAGATTATCTTATTTTTTGTTCATTTCATATTCTGATCAAGTAAATGTATTTCAATGGATATAATAATATTGTATATTATTCATCTGAGATTATATCAATATTTAGAAAAAGAATTATAAAATTTGAGATCTATATCATAGTAAATATTTTTATAAACATGGTTGTATTAAAACATTTTGGGTTATTCAAATTAATCCATTTTTTATATAAATTTTTAAGGGGAAATCATTTCACTGCCCCCTCTTTATATTTTAATCCCACAAAAATATGGTATCAATAGATTTCTTAATTTGGTAATTATTTTTTTAAATTATTTTTAACATTTATTGTAGTTGTGAATGACAAATTTTATTTTCTATTATATCTATATATGGTCCGTTAAATGTATAATCATCATGATAGATCTGCATGTAAAATATCTCCTTTATTCAAAGTTACAAATTATTCGTAATGGAAAATTAAAATGAGAATGCAGATAGTGAGAATGGGTTTTGACATTTATACTTATTTTAAGGATTAATATATTATACATACTACTAATAGTATCACATGGGATGAAGCTAAAAATTCAGCGTGAAATAATAATTAAAAATATATGAATTCCCTTTACTCTATATTAGTAGATGAGACATTTAAGAGAATTTCTTCATGTAAGCTACATTTGATATTTGGGACACCTTTCCTTTTTCGCATGAGGGAACCTAAAATTATAAATAGATGAGGACTAATAATTATACAATTAGGTATGAAAAATTTATGATAAAGCATTATGAACCCACTTCTTACATGTATATCATGTTAAATGGGATTTCAACATAACGATATCACTTGGAAAACAAGTATCTGATAAGGATCAAATTATAAAATTGCTAAGATGCATACCAGAAAGGGGGAGAGGCACATTTGTCTCCATCAGAGAATCAAGTGATATCAGCATGATGCAAGTCAAGGAAGCTTATAGGAAAATCTATGATGTATGAGTCATAATTTAAAATAACTATGATAATGAATAGGATCCAAAATTAAATGAAATATCATTTAAGAGTATTGATCTCTGATAATAAAAGGGAAAAAATAGAAAGATAATGTACAAGATATCTGTTATAGAGATAGTGAATCACCTCTTAATACCGATAAGAAGATGGAACACCTTTCCTGAAGATTTAAAAAGGTTTATGAATTTTTTTTCATAATGTCAAATTATAATGAAAATTATTAACAGATATGAAACTAGTGGATGATTGGTTGATGGATAAGGATCCATGGGAATTTTTTCTATGAATTTATGATAAATGGTAACATGAAATATAAATGTACAAATCAAACTCACAAAAATAAATATTAGGAAAATTAAAGAAGATACCAAATGTCCATGAGGTAAACATAGAGTTCATCATAGGATAGGTCTGGTGACTCTGATAAATAACATGAAGAAAATCCAAACAAGGAAAATATATGTTTCATGACTATCTTAGGTGAAATGGTTGATTTACATACTACTGCTATTATTCTTCATATGTATAATTTTGATGATTCTGTCAATGAACAACTAGATGATGATAATATGTAAAATGATAAATACTTTGAATACATCAACATTGTGGAAAAAACAATTAATTATATTAAGTATAATTATAATTTTTAAAAATGATAGCTTTCTTTATCTATAAATAACAAATACGATGTGTCTATAGAAAATGAGAAAATGTTCAACATCTCAAAGAGGAAACTGAACATAAAATATAAAATGATAAATTAAAGAAATATATAATTTGTTTCTAAATTTTAGTGGGCCACTCAAATAATTTTTGGGCATGAATGTTGTAACAAAATATGTTACTAAATAGTATATGAGAATCGATAGAGAGTAATATTTAATATATGTTTAATGCCAAATATTGACCGTAATGTTCTACTAAAAATAATCTATCAAAAAGACACAAAAAATTTTTTTTTCAAAATTTCTGAAATATTTTTATTGGAAACCCATTAAGAAAATAATTTTTCCCAAAGGCTTGATTATTGGGATTTATGGACCCAAACAGATTTGGGTACCAAAATCCATGTTTGATTAAAAAATATTATATGCGAAAAATGATTGGTAATTGATTGTAGAAATATATGGTTAATGGAATGTGAATTATAAATACATATGATATTATCTTATTCATTCATCAAAATCCATATAATGGTTTATGGTGGTTGTGTCATCATTGGTGACATTGCTAATGGAAAAATCATTTGCCTAAGAGCGATTGGTAAAAAATTATGTCTTCTTTTCTAAAGTTTTATATGATTATGTATTAATGTTAAATATTAATATAATTTCTCAGTAATGTGATGCCAGTTTTTATATAATTTTATGAATGTTTATTGTAATGTTTTTTTCTATAAATTTATTTGTTTTTAAAAAATGTAATAAATTACAACATTTATTTTGTTGATTTAAATTCAATGATCTCACAAAATGTTTCATGATTAATTACAATTAAGAAGGTATCATGGAATTTGAATAAGAGACTATGACATTGCAACATTCTCTCACTAAATAAGATAACTAGGAAAGGGTTTGTTATGGATCTACAAAATCTGGAGTTTGAAACGGATAAATTGTGTAACCCTTTTCAAAAAAACAACATAATGTTTCATTTTAATTAATGAAAAACATGTTAGATTTTCTTTCCATTGATTTAGTTCACATGGATTTTTTGGAACTTCTAGAGTATCATGTTTTAATGGGAAGAACTATTCTTATGTTCTAGTAGATGCCTATTCTAGTTATACATCAGTATACATTATTATTCACTAATGTGAAGCCTTATCTTACTTTCTCATGTATGATAATTCTATATAAACTGTTAGTATAAATAGCTTTATGACCTTAAGAACTAACTATGGTCGTGAGATTCAAAATCCTGATTTTTTATCATTTTTCTCACAAAATGGGTACAATAATAACTTCTCAGCTCCCATGACACCCTAGCATAATGGCGTTGTTGAGATGATAAATAGAACCATACAAGAGGTAGGACAAACTATGAAAAATTAGTTTGACCTTTCTATTTATATTTGTGTAGTAGCCCTCAATATAGCCCACCACAACCCGAATACTGTTTTTTATACCGATCTTTAAGAATACCCCATTCAAGCTATGGAAAAATGGGAAACCTAAGGAAAATTACAATATAGTTTTTGGTTGAAACGTCCTTATTCTTAACAATAAGGATAATATTGATAAAAAATCCTTCAAATGTTATGAATTAATTTTCCATATGTATTAAATCTCTAGAAAATCCTATATTGTTTTCAATAAGAAGTCAAAAAATGGAAAAATATACCCATTTAAAATTCAACGAAAATATTAAACATGAGGCTAATTCATTGTTTAAAAAACTAAAGGATGGTTTAACATTTCTAAATTTATATTCTAAAACTTTATACATAGCTATAAATAAAGGTAAAGGTTAATCTTGTCTGGAAGAATTTACAGAATTTATAGAACATGAACCAGAAAACCTAGATGTGACCAGTACCTTTTTCTCAATATCTGTTAGAACTATTGCGTACTAATATTTATATGCCATTATAGGTGGCCTAAATTTTGGAACAGAAGCTATATCTTCTATTAGATATTAGGTTTAACATTAATCAACTGTGTCTCAGCTTGAACCTATGAACAATAATGAATCCTTTTGTGATGAATTCTAGGTAATATCTATGGAAGATGAATTAAATCTATTTGAAATAAATAAAATTTGATACCTTAATATATATCAAAGGAAACCTTAATATTGGAACAAAATTGGAGTTTAATAATAATGTTGATTAGTTAGGTATTATAGTTAGAAATAAGTCTAAACATGATGCACATGGTAATAGTCAAGAAGAAGGAATAGAAAATGAGGAAATCATTTCACATATCTCCAGACATGAAAACATAATAATCCTACCATCTTATGTATCAAATCTTTACTTCAACCATTTTCAAATACAGTTCAATAGTGCATTTAGAAATGGTTTTATAGTTGATGATGGTTTTGCTGAACAGACACTAGTTTTCAAAACCCACATTTTTCAAATCATTTTTTTAAATTTAACTACAAATTTCCATGTGTTTTTGCTAACTACTAGATATTGTTATGATATACTAATCAATTTTATGATTTCAAAATTATTCTCTAATGGAATACTTGATCCTACTCTTTCAATAAAGTGATTTTCAAATGATGTATTAGTAGTAGAAAAATGTACTGTTGATATTATTTTTAGATATTCACGAAATTATAATGTACTAATTTTTCAAAAATGATGCATACTGAATATGAAATGATTTTAATGGGTGAAAAAAATTCATCAGTGTATTTCAAATTTCTCAAAGCCATGATGTAATTTGTTTTTGAATTAAATTATATATACAAAATATCATCTAAATTTTTTTAATTTGTATATCACTAAGAGTGGTGATACTTCTATGCGTGGAAGCCTTAATTTTTATCATGATGAAACATTGAAACTGTTTAAACGAAGAATTAATAGAGGTTTGATTTGTATTTTTATTAACATGACCTATAACAGACCAGATATTATGTTTAGTGTGTGCATGTGTGTTCAATTTCATGAAATCCTAAAAAAAGTCACATCATGTTGTTGTTGATATAATTTCCATATACCTAAAGTAGAAAACTAATTAATTATTTTTAGAACCTAGAGGGAAGGAATTTGATTTAGTAAGTTATTATGATGTAGATACTAGTGGATGAAAGTTGGATAGAAAAATCAACTATAGAACATGTCACTTTTTAGGCATGTCACTAATTTCTTGGTGTTGTAAGAACAAAACTTGTGTTGCATTGTCTACTTCTAAAGCATAATATATAGATTCAAGTATTATTGTGCACATATTTCAATGATTAAAGACACTCTAGAAGACTATGGATATAATTTAAGAACCCAAACATTCGTTCAGGTATGTTTTTCCGTTTTTTCTAGAGTTTTTAAGAAAAATGGTTTTTCTGGAAATTTTCAAAGTACACGTCGTGTACTTTCTGAGTACACGCTGTGTACTTTCTCAGTACACGCCGTGTACTCTGTTTCAGCTCGAAGACGTGTGTTGGCCGTGTCCAGGCCACACACAATTTGTGTAAGGCTGAGGTGGAGGCCGGTGATTTCGGAGTACGGAAAATTTGATGTACACGCTGTGTACTCTAAAAATACACGCCGTGTACTTTCTTTTTTTCATTAAACAGAACGGGGTCACGCCTAACCCACATATATGTCTTCTTCCCCAGTTTTCGACCATCTGGAAGCGTCTGTACGACCGGCTCTTCGACGGAGTCCTTCCTCGCCGTCCGTTCTCCGATTCGAGCACGGTTGATTGCGTTGGAACCACAGTGGTGAGTTCTTCTTTTTGCTTGATCCTTGTTTCTTGATTCCTCATTGTTTTCACGTTATCATGGGAAGAACGTTTTTTTACGTTTTCTCAGATCTACATTGTTCTAAGGGGAATCTATCGTCGAGGTTCACGTATATCAATCTCCCAGGATCGAGGTAGTTGGTTTGTTCCATTCCATATAAAGTTGATGGATATTTTGTGCAATTTCTACCAATACCCTTGAACGGGGAATTGCGTGTTTCCTGTTTTTCCCTTGTTGCCTTCCTTCTTTGCTTTATTTCATTAGAAGAGGTTATTTCTTTTGATTAGAGTAATTTGTTTGTGCTCAAGTTTCTTTTCCATTTTTTCTCTGCCTATTTGGTGTTTTTCTAGTTGCCATGCCTAGTCTTAGGATAGTGGAACTGTTGTTTTATTTTTCTGTTGAGCCTTAGTCGATAGCCAAGTTGTTCATCAGGTTTACTTGGACGATACACACGCGTTGAGCATGTTTAGTTACTCCGGATTGTGATATCCTAGAGTAGTAGACCAAAGGGCGAATTGAAAGAAGGGCATCTCCAGAGTGTCTTTTAAATCACAATGCGAGACCAAGTGGAGAATTGACGGAAGGGATTCTATAGAGAGTCTTTTAACTACGAAGCGGGCCACAGGGGGAATTGGCATTGAGTGCTTTCCCAGAGAGCCTTTAGAACGATACGAGACTATAGAGGGAATTGACGTAGTTGTGTTTTCTGTTTTCCTTACATACTTGTACCTGCTGCATTATTATCATCATTTTTATATATCTGCATTTCTTCCATTGTTTGGTTTCTGTTGTTATGCATGTTGGTTGCTTCTTCCATTGTTATTTTGGTTTTCTTACCTCGTATACCTTACCAAATGAGGGCATTGTTTCTCCACTGACTCACCAAGGCCCTCGATGCTATTCGGAAGCCTCTGGATTTCGGGGAAACATGCTTGAGGTCATGTGGCGAACTGGGTATGGGGCACCAGTGGAGGGGCTCCGGACATGGGACATTACAAAGTGGTATGTTTTCACCTAGAGTGATTCGTATGACTTGTGTGGTTATTGTTTTGATATTTTGGTTCTATTTCTATCTAACCTGATGAGGTGAGGGTATGCCATCTCATGCATCATATAGGCACTTGTATAAATCACATGTCAGGCATTCTTAACATGCCATCTAGGGTGCATTAGAAATTGCATGCTGTTGTGATAGACTTTGTGTAGATTATGAATGCTGTTGTGGTAATTGTTTGATAGATTTTCTGCTGTTGTGTTAGAAAATTGTTTCTTTGTTCCTTCCTTAAAATAAACTCCGAATTTTGGTTCTTGAGGTGTTACGGGCCCTCACGGATCATAATTTGGCACATTTTCCCTTATTTTAGTGTTTCTGGAATTCTGCGCAGTTTCTGAGCTACTGCCCAAAAAAACCTAGAATACACGGCATGTACTTTTTAGATACACGATGTGTATTTTTCAGGCCATTTCACTGACTGTGTGAGAAGAAAACGGGGTCGTAGGAGTAACTTTGTGAACACGTCGTGTACCAGTGGTACACGCCGTGTGAGTTCAGATCCGTGTACCCGGCCGTGTCACTAACAACACAGGCCGGGGAAGCTCGGGTAGAACACGCCATGTCCGTAGGGAACACGCCGTGTAGTCCTGTCCAGGTGCCCGGCGGTGTCATGAACAACACGGGCCAGCATGACCTTCCTTTCCACACATCGTGTTTGTTCGGAACACGTCATGTAGTCTTTCCAGGTACCCGGCCGTGTCACGAACAACACGAGACGATGTCTCCTTCGCCTATGCACACCGTGCTTGTTCGGAGCACGCTGTGTAAGGTCCAGCCGTGTATATGGCCATGTACCCAACAACAGAGACCGCCAAAGCCTTGTCTAGTGCACGCTGTGTTTGATTCAGACACACCATGTAGTCTTGGGTTGAGTCGGACTGTGTGGGTTAGCCGTGTAAGAAGACTTGGCTAGGGGAATAGTTTCACATACACCCTGTGTGCTGGAGTCAACACGCCGTGTAGTTGAAGTGTACACGACATGTAGGGCAGGGGTACACGCCCATATCAATTTCTTAAGTAGACACGTCGTGTAGTTTTTATACAAGCCGTGTAGTCGTGTTTTGCAATCTTGTGTGTTTTTTCCCTGTTTCCATTTTGTACTCTTGTGTCCTCTGTCCTTGTTTTCCTGATCTAAGGTGTGGTTTTGATCTTTCAGAGTTATGCCTCTGAGACGTCCTCCGGTCGTACGTCTATTGTCAGGCAGTGATCAGACGCCAGATAGGGCTGATCAGGGACTTCCGGTGGATCCCCCACCCGAGCCAGCCTTGGCACCAGTTGTTGTACCAGTTGCGGGCGCCGATGTGCAGTTTAGGGAGGGTTTCATGAGGATGATGCAGGCCTTCTAGGAGCACCAGCTCCTGCCTCGTCTATGGCATACTTGACGCAGGTCTTTCAACAGCAGCATCCTCCCACGTTATCGAGGGAGGGATAACCTCAGGCTGCAGAGTCATGGTTGGAAGCCATGCTGACTATATTCGAGCATCTGCAGACGCCTCCAGAGAGGCGGGTCATGCTCGTCTCCTACATGCTCCGAGACTCCACCAAGAGGTGGTGGGACGTGATCTCACAGGCGGGTCAATAGAAGGATATAACTTGGGAGGAGTTCCAGCATGTGTTTTATGACTACTTGTACCCAGAGACCCTGAGGGCCGATCTGGCCCTGGTGTTCATGAGCTTAGAGAAGGGTACTCTATCGGTCCTGGAGTATTCCTCTCGTTTCACTGAGCTGCAGTGTTTTACACCCCTTCGGGATAGGAGTGGGGTGTTTTTTGGCGAGGAAGTCTGAGGATGGACTCAGGAGGGAGATTCTCTCATAGGTGAACATCTTCTAGCTGACTTCCATTGCTTCCATCGTCAAGCAAGCATTGATTGCGGAGTGCAATCTGAGAGACTCTGGAGCTTTGAGTCAGGGCAGTTCTGCTTCCAGAGCTAGGTTTCTTTCAGATGATAGCAAGAAGCGCCGTAGGGAGCCTACGTGTGGTGATTAGAGGAAGCGAGATGCATCATCATGAAGCCAGGTGACGTGCTACTGATGTGGCCGGACAGGGAACATGAGGCCGCAGTGCCAGAGAGACCCCGTGGAGTTCCAATCTTGTGGCAAGTTGGGTCACCTTTAGCATTTCATCCTTGTTTTCTCACCAGAAGCAGGTGACTGGGGTTCTTCCATGACTCCTCGTTCAGGAGCAGCCCCACTAGTCTCTCACCAGTCTGGGAACTGGAGTTCTTCCAGCCATTCGGGCCGAGGTGGAGGTCGAGGCAGTGGCGGTCAGCCACCAGTTTCTCATAACTAGTAGGGAGGTTCAGTTCAGAGCGGTCAGTTAGGGGCACAGGGCCGCGGTGCAGGCCAATCGTTCACCGTGGAGCATACTTATCATGAGCAAGATCCCGGCCCTTCTATGGTTTGAAGTACGACTTTAATAGCCTCGGTTTTATCTTTATCCCTTTTCGATAATGGTGTTACGCATAGCTTTATCTCGGTTGCTATTATGGAGAGCTTTGGACTCTGCATCTTTTCTTCTGCCGACTCGTTGACAATAGATACACCTTTGGGAATGAGGACATTAAGTGTACGCCAGTGTAGAGAGTGCCCTCTCGAGGTTTCAAGGAATCGCTTCTTATGGGACCTCTATGTCCAAGAGATGATAGGATATGATGTAATACTTGGCATGGACTGGTTGATTCCCTTCCGGGCAGTCGTCGACTTCTATCGCCGCAGAGTCGGTTTCATTTCACCAGAGGGTGAATCTTTCCTTCATAGCGGCGAATGGTACGTTCGGGTGAGTCGGGCAGGACTCGAGCATCTTGGGCTAGGAGGAGTGACAGCCCAGATTTCTAGTCTTTATCTGGATGATCAGGGGACTCCACAGTTGGACTTTCCTCCAGTGTTGGAACACTTCTGGGATGTCTTTCCAGAGGAATTTTTAGGTTTTCCTCCGGAGAATGTGGTAGACTTTTCTATGGATCTCATGCCAGGAGCCTCACTGGTGTCCATTCCTCCCTATAGGATGGCCACACCTGAGTTTCAGGAGCTCAAGAAGCAGTTGGAGGAGCTACAAGCTATGGGATTCATCCGACCCAGTACTTCTCCTTGGGGTTCGCCTGTCCTGTTTCCAAGGAAGGTATATGGTACCCTTCAGCTTTGTGTGGATTATCGGAAGATGAACCAGTTGACGGTCAAAAACCGATATCCATTACCGCAGATTGATGAACTTTCGATCAGCTTCGAGGAGCCCGGGTGTTCTTGAAGATCGACTTGAGGTCCGGTTAACATCATTTGCACATTAGACAATCAGATATACCTCTGACACCCCTCAGGAGTAGGTACAATCTTTATGAGAATACAGTCATGTCGTTCAATCTCACGAACGCACCTGCAGTTTTCATGGCACTGATGAACCGAGTGTTCCATCCTTACTTGGACTCCTTCGTCGTGGTCTTCTTGGAAGATATCTTGGTGTACTCTCACACACGACATGACCATGCCACCCATCTTGAGATCGTTCTATGTACACTGACAGAGTATCAGCTTCATGATAAACTCTCAAAGTGCCACTTCTAAATGGATCAGATTCACTTCATGGGTCACGTCATCACAGAGACAGGACTATCTATGGACCCAGAGAATGTAAGAGTTGTAGTTTCCTGGGAGCAGACGAAGAACGTTTTTGAGGTACGGAGCTTCCTAGGGCTAGCTGGATACTACAGACATTTCATTCAGGACTTTTCCCATTTAGCAGCACCCTTGACAGGTCTGACCAAGAAGGGGGCGAAGTTCATATGGTCATATTCTTGTGAGTCAGCCTTTCAGGAGGTGAAAGGGAGGTTGATGTCAGCACCGATACTAGTCATTCCAGAGCCAAGAAAGAGCTACACTGTTTACTGTGATGCTTTGGGTATTGGGCATGGATCTGTGCTTATGCAGGAAGATGGAGTCATTGCGTATGGGTCTCGGCAGTTGAGGCCACATGAGAGGAACTACCGTACAGACGATCTGGAGTTGGCAGCTTTTGTTCATGCTTTGCACTATTGGAGACCGTATCTTCTGGGAGACCACATTGTGGTCTTCACAGACCACAAGAGTCTCATGTATATCTTCACTCAGCGTGATCTGAATCTGAGGCATCACATGTGGGTTGAGTATCTACAGTCTTTTGACTTATAGCTTGCCTATACACCGGGAAAGGGAAATTTCGTGGCAGATGCATTGAGCATGAGAAATCAGATTCAGGCCGTTCAGGTGGCCAGTAGTGAGTGGTAGATGATGGATCTGTTCTCTAAGATGCATCTAGAGGTGCATGACTGACGGGGATAAACTTTTCTATCTTCTATAGATGTTACCTCCACGCTACTTGATTGGGTACGGATGAGGTAGCTATTAGACTCGGAAGGCTTAGTCCTGTTGGAGAGTGTGTCAGGAGAGGACCCTCTTCCAAGATTGATAGTGGGTGAGGATGAGATCTTGTGTTTCCAAGGACATGTATGGGTGCCAGCAGACATATGCGAGGAGCTGATGTGGGATTTCCATTCCTCAGTTTGGGAAGATCATCCTGGCATCACCAGGATGTATCAGCATCTTCATCGCCAGTACTAGAGGCTAGGTATGAAGAATGATGTTGCTGGTATTGTCATGAGATGTTCTACTTGTCTATAGGTGAAAGCAGGGCATCAGCGACCAGCGGGGCTCTTACAGTAGTTACCCATTCCGGAGAGGATGTGGAATGATGTTGCGATGGACATTGTGACCGGGTTGCTGAGATCACCTCGAGGGAATGATGCTATTTGGGTTGTCGTCGACAGGATTACGAAGGTTTATCACTTCTTGCTGATCAAGGAGACCTTTAGTGTAGATGATCTGGGACAACATTACATCCGGGAGATTGTGCGTTTGCATGGAGTTCCGCGCTCTATTGTTTCGGACAGAGATGCGCGCTTCACCTATCGGTTCTGGCAGGGTCTTCAGAAGGTCTTGGGTACACATGTACTTTTGAGTACAGCATACCATCCCCAGACTGATGGACAGTCCGAGTGCACGATCCAGGTGCTTGAGGATATGCTCTGATCTTTCATCCATTACTATGGAGGTTCTTGTGAGAAACATATTCCTTTGGAGGAGTTATCCTACAACAATAGTTTCTAGGAAACCATCCAGATGGCACCATATGGGGCATTGTACGGTAGGACATGCCGATCACCCTTATATTGGCTGGAGGTAGGAGAGGCAGCTTTGCTAGGACCTCGTCTTGTTTAGGAGACTTCAGAGCAAATAGAGCTGATTCTGAAGTGGATGGCTACAGCGCAGTCTCTGCAGGAATCTTATGTTGATCAGCGGAGACGAACTCTGGAGTTCGAGGTCGGTGATTGGGGTTTCCTACGTGTTGTACCTAGGTTGGGAAACAAGAGGATTCAGAGACAGGGTAAGCATTCGCCAGGGTACGTCAGGCCGTTTGAGGATTTGGAGAGAGTGGGGCCAGTCGCCTATCGGTTGCAGCTACCTCAGAGGTATCGGGCCATACATGACATCTTCTACGTCTCTCAACTCCGACATTACATTTCAGACCTGTCTCAAGTCTTTTAGCCTGAGGAAGTCGAGCTTGATGCAGATACATCATTCGAGGAGCATCCTATCCAGATTGTCGATCGTAGTACGAAGGTTCTCCGCGGGTGGTCTGTTCTTCTGGTACGACTACTATGGCAGCACGGGCGAGTACAGGACGTGACCTGGGAGTGCGAGGCCGATGTACAATCACAGTGGCTGGAGCTGTTCAGGGATCCTTCTTCTCGACCTCATTAGGGAAATTTGGGGACTAATTTCTTTAAGGGGGAAGTTTTAATGAACCCAGACCATCGTTCATGTATGTTTTTCCATTTTTCTGGAGTTTTTAAGAAAAATGGTTTTTTTGGAAGTTTTCAAAGTACACGCCCGGAACTTTCTGAGTATACGCCATGTACTCTATTCTGGCATGAAGCCATGTGCTGGCCGTGTCCGGGGAATACCCATGGTGTGTAAGGCTGAGGTGGAGGCCGGTTATTTCGGAGTATGGAAAATTCAATGTACATGTCGTGTACTCTAAAATTCCACGTCGTTTACTTTATTTTTTTCTTTAAATGGACCGGGGTCGCTCCTAACCCCCAAATACTTCTTCTTCTCTAGTTTTCGACCGTCCAGGAGTGTTCATATGACCGGATCTTCGACGGAGTCCTGCCCCACTGTTCATTCTCCGATTCGAGCACGGTTGATTGTGTTGGAATCACAGCGGTGAGTTCTTTTTTCTGCTTGAGCCTTGTTTCTTGATTCCCCCTTCTTTTCAAGTTATCGTGGGATGAACGTTTTTTGAGTTTTCTCAGATCTACGTCATTCTAAGGGGAATATGTCATCGAGGTTCACGTATATCAATCTCTTAGGATTTAGGTAGTTGTTTTGTGCCTTTCCGTAGAATGTTAATGGATATTTTGTGCAATTTCCACCAATACCCTTGAACAGGGTATTGTGTGTTTCCTGTTTTTCCATTTTTTCTTTCCTGCTTTGCTTGATTGATTTAGTAGAGGTTATTTATTGTGATTAGAGTAATTCTTTTGTGCTCAGATTTCTTTTCCATGCTTTCTCTACCTGTTTGGCATTTTTCCAGTTGCCATGCCTAGTCGTAGGATAGTGGAACTGCTGTTTTATTTGTCTGTTGATCCTTATTCGATAGCCAAGTAGTTCTTGGGGTCTACTTGGACGATACACACGCATTGAGCATGTTTAGTTACTCAGGACTGTGAGAACGTAGAGTAGTAGTCCGAAGGGAGAATTGACAGAAGGGCTTCTCCGGAGTATCTTTTAAATCACGATGCGAGACCAATAGGAGAATTGACGGAAGGGATTCTCTAGAGAGTCTTTTAACTACGACGCGGGACATAGGGGGAATTTACGTTGAGTGCTACCCTAGAGATCCATTAACACGATATGAGACTATATGGGGAATTGACGGTGAGTGCTTCCCCAGAGAGTCTGCTTAATTTACATAGCTGAACTAGAGGGGTGAGACTGTGTGTGCCTCCCAGAGGGTTGGTAGTACTTAGAGGTTGAGCCATAGGGGTTAGACTGTGAGAGCTACCCAGAGGGTTACCTATTTTCATCTTGTTTTGGGCTTCTTACTTGTGGGTTATACTTGTTAGAACTGTGGATTGTAGCTGTTTGCGCTTTTCCATTTACTACTTCTTGTTTTATTAATGCAATGTATTCATTGACTGTTAGGCACAAATCTTTGGCTGATTGCCTACTGGGATTGTATCTCAAACCCTATTTGGTCCATGATTTTGGTCCCAAGAAGAATATGTTGCTGCAGGTATAGACAAGGGAAAGCGCCCTTCTACTTCAGGATCTTGATTGCTCCAGGAGCTGGGGGCATGGGACCGAGCTGTGGCTCGTGATGCTGAGGATCTTTCATTGTTTTCTGTTTCACTTGGTTTTGAGTTGTATTTCAGCACGTTGTTGTATTTGCTGTTTTCCTTAGATACTTGTACCTGTTGCATTATTATCATCATCATTATATATATGCATTTCTTCCGCTATTTGGTTTCTGTTTTTATGCATGTTAGTATCTGCATCCGCTGTTATTGTGGTTTTCTTACCTCATATACCTTTCTGAATGAGGGCATAGGTTCCCCACTAACTCACCAAGGCCCTCGCTGCTAGTCAGCAGCCTTAGGCGTTCGGGGAAATGTGCTTGATGTCATGTGGATAACCGGGTACGGGGCACCAGTGGAGGGGCTCCGGACTCGGGACGTTACATAAAAATTCCCACATTTCCCTATAAGATGTGACAATAAAATCTCTATTATCATTTTCAGAAAATATTATTCCATATTTTAGGTCAAAACATATTGATGTGAGAAATTAAATTTTGAGAGGCCTATTTCCAAAAAGAGATATCACTTCTGAGTTCATTATCATAGAAAATCAGTTATCTGTTATATCTAGTAAGCCTTGAAATCCTAAAAAATGAATTATATAAAAATTGAGTTAGGAATGGAAATTTTATATTATGTATAATTTTCTATTGACATAACATTGTGTATGACCCAACGATGGGGACACCATGTTTTCCTTTAATGTCATCATATTTTAATTTCATTTTCTTGTTATATTGTCTCATTGTCCCATCATTGTGTTTAATAATATGAAAAATTTTCGGTTTCCCAATATTTTTAACCACCAGTTTAGTTTCTAGTTTATGTTTTTTCTTGTATCTCAATGCACATTTTTACTCAATTTTCAATTCAATGTTATGTATTATTGTGAGTTTAAAATACCTATAATACGAAATGGTATCAAAATGGAATAATTTATATTTCTAACATACCTTTAGTGATTCATCATACTCTTCTATCATTCTCTCTCAAGCCAAGTGCAACCCTTTTCCATTCAGATTTCAAACATTCACCCTCCATTGACCAATCTTTACAAACTAATGTGAATATAATGAATGAAGAAACATTCCATGTCTTCACCTTTAAAGTCTACTTCATCTAGGAAATATAATAAAGAGTCATGTTAACCTTCTCTAATTTCTCCAGTTGCACTAATTAATTCAGAGATTTCTTAAATAATTATTTTACTGGAAAATGATGTTGCATCTAAATTTTTGTTGTCTATATTGTCTATGATAATCATTGTAATCTAGAATCTAGGATGGTTGAGGTGGTTTTATTCAAAAAAAAACATATTTATACACTAAGAAGATCTATTATTTTTATCACAATGTGGAACATCCATTGGATGAAGATGGTACAGAATGGGTACGAAGTCATGTGAAAGAACATGTTTATTGTTTTTTTCATATAAATGTGCTAAATATTTAGGTATAAATCATTATGGAATTTAGGATGACTATAAAGGAATAATTATGGATGATAGTGACAAGAATATATGTGAGGATGCTATTTTATGTTAATAGATGATGGCATAATCCAAGGGCATGTTGCCTTAAAGATAGATGGGGAATTTAAGCATCTCTTTAATCATGCACAACACATTCTATTCCCCAGAAAGTGTGAGTTTTCAACTATATGATATCATGAATTTTTTCTTCTATCTCTTCTGCTGGAGGATCACAATATCAATCACTATAGATATATCATGGTGCAATGTGTGATATGAACAGGCCATAACCAAAATAAATTTATTCTATCTACCAAAAGACGAATATTCACATATTAATAGATAATGGACTAGTAGTTGATGATAAATAGGCTAGTATAGACTGTTGTGGTTTCAGTATTAAGTAATGGATGATATTGATATAGGCTTGGAGCTTGATGATATAGTTGAATACGTTGATGACGATAAAGAAGAATCTTTTGGTATTGAAGTCGAAAATGAACGACCAGCTGGTGTAGGGAGTGATCCCGACTAGTCTCTCAAATATTATCCCATTACATATAGATCTCCTAGTGTACCTATGAGGTTTCAAAGAAGAGAAAATATACTCCAATACATTGATGAAGGGACTCAGGTCTCTAGAGAGAAGAAGTATAAATTTTCCAAATAAAATGAATTTGATGATGATAATAATTTTTATTATTATAATGAAGTTGATATAAATGAAAAATAATATGAGAATGAGAATGGTAAAAATTATAATGAAGAAAAAATGGATACATGTCATGATGGTGTTAGTAGTTATAATTTTGAAAATAATGGTTAATGTGGAAGAATTTTGAGGAATGTAGTGGAGATGCCTCTAGAGCATCACGATGCACTTGTAGAGTGCGAGAAATCCCCATCTATGAAAGTATTTCATGATCCACCAAATGATGATGAACATGAGGCTAGATCTATTTCCACTGGTAAAGAAGTTTATGATTCTACAGTGGCTAATAAAATGATAGTTATAACTATTGTAGAATTTCATGTAGCAGAGAAAGTGAAAATGGGGATTATTGAGTAATTATATAGTAATGAATAGTTACATGACTTAACTGTTCATTATCCTTGAGTGTATGTGAATTTGGATAGTTAATCCACTAATGTTTTTCAAAAAAATGATTTTCCAATGATTGATGAAACAAATTTGATAAACATTTAGAATCTTCGACTACTAATTTTATTGCATGGAGAATAGATGAACAAACACTAAAATAAATCCCAATAACAATTATATATTTTATATCTTGACAGAGTTTAGTTATTCTTATAAGAGTTGGGAAAGTTATCATTAAACCTACTATTGTGGTTCCTCTAACTAATTATATAATAATTTACAAGGCTTTTGAGACAAAGGATGATCCCATGTTTTATGAATGGGACTAATTGAGGAGGGGTCCACCAAAAAATAGTGGAAAAGAGATTTGAGTAGAAGGTTATCCATATGGATATTAGATAGCTCAAGTATAATTTGATGGTTTTTTAGAAAAATAACATTAGTAATACCTCTTCCACTTTAATCGGTTACTCCAACAACTCATGTCTTTTTAGTGGATGTAGTCACTTAGGATGACATAAATTTTGTTTTTGAAAATATTCCTTCAGAATTTCATAAGGGTTTACAGAATCAATCTCCTATCATGAATAAAATATATGAAAATGAATCATGTTATCTATTTGAGTGGGTTGTTACCCACATGAATCCAAATATGGCGTGTCACATTTATGAGATATAGATTGAGAATAAGTGGATAAGTGGTAAAATGTAATCCATCAAGTCTTTGATTGAGTAAATAAGATCTTATTTTAATGATTTTGGGAATGGTATCCCTAAATGTATTGGGGATACATCTTTAGATACTTATGTGATTAGTGATCCTCCTCCACTAGTGTTTAATTTTGATTATTTGAGAATATGTTTTTCATATGAACTGATATCTTCTTCATCTACATCTTCTAGAAGTATCACAAATAATCCCCATGATACTTGGAGTAGAATTTAATATAATTCTAATCATGTTTTCACATTTAGTAGCTATTATTCCCCTGACATGAAATTTGATAGGGAATGCTTAAACAAGTCTATATTATTCTTATCAGTTTAGCATTTTATAAAATCATGTAATGGATGAAAATGTAAAATTTCTATCTAAAACAATGATGATTCCTCTTTTGACTCTAGAATTCAAAGAACAACATAGAGAACACAAGGAGATGATTTTACTATAGAACAAATTTATAGAGGATAAGAATATGTATTTAGTTCAATTGAATGCAGTGGAAAAATAATAATGGTTTTTATAAATATCATAATGATGTTTCTAAATCTACCTATCCAAGAAATTGTCACTCAGTTAGAAATTTCTAGTACCCCTAAATAGTCTCTCTGACTTGGAGTATCTCGAGATCCTCTGACACCTTTTCCATCCCAATTCCATTCTTTTTCAAATTATATTTCCCTTGGTTTCTGAATCCTCTAGAAAGTTTTTATTGTTGATGATAATCCTCTAAATATATTTGGACTCTCCTCTGGTGTCCCTTCACCCTTACCTTAAGCTGATCATGATACCTTTGATAAGGATAATGGGAAATCTAAGGCTGTAGGAAAATACCCAATGGACCGCTCTACCATATAGTAAACATTTTCATTTTTTTTCATTGATAGTATGTCTTTTATGGGACTTAAATTATAAATAATTTTTTGTAATTTTTTTAAATTTCATTCTAAAATATTATTCTATCTATTTACATTAAATAATATTTCAATATTTACTCAGTTAATCATTACATTTTTGATAATCCCAAAAAGTGAATAATTGTTATGAAATGTTTGTTTTGAATAACATTATTATATTATGGTTCTTTATTTTCTTTGATACATTTTTTTAACATTTAAATTAATGATACATACATTTTATAATTGAAATTTTTTTAATTTCCATTGATATAATCTATACATGCTGTGAATAATATATTCTGATTTATACTACCTTGGTTATCATGTTTAATATTTTTTAAAATTTTTGATGCCATGTTTTTTATCACTAAAAGGGGGTGATGTTGACCACCAAGATTTAGTGTTCCATAAATTATTGATTTTAATGGTATTAATTAATTTCATGTTTCTATTTATTTAATTTGAATTCTAATACTGGTGACAAAATTTATCTATGTACTAGAAACTATTTTTATTGGCACCACCAAATCGAGGAATCATTTTCCCTGAATCGATGTTAGAATAGAAATATTTCTATGCGTGTGACAATACCGGTATATTACTTCATATGAATGTCATACCATTGGACTCAAAATTTTATTATGTGTAACACACAATCAGTTGACATATATTCATGATATAATGCTTCCAGAATGAAATGCTTGCTATGAATGAGACATCTCAATATGAGGTACCATCAATTTCATACCTCCAAAAAATAATTTTTGTGATGTTTTACACACAACCAGATCACATACCTCAAGACTAGACACTTATTGTCATGATGCCACCAACATAGTAAAAATGTGGCTTTGTTTAGGACACCACATCTATTTTTATTAACTTTTATACTTTAGTTAAATTATTATAATAGATATATTTATTGAATTTACTTTATTTTAATATTTTAATTTTTGTCTCGAAATTTCTCAATAGAAGCATTGACGGGAGTGTTAGTGTTTGTAGTATGATGATATGTTGATCTAAAAATGCTCATTGATAGTGATAAATGTTATGAATGCTCTATCTTGCAGAAGAGTTGATAGAGTGGATGAAGTGGACCGATATCAATATTTGTGTTCAAGAATACTGAAAATACATAGTTCTGAACTAAATTGAAAACAAGAAGAGATCCCCAACTAAAAATATTCAACTGGAGGCCAAAATACACATTCACATTTGGTGATTTCTAATAATCAAAGAACTAGAGTATGTGACATTCTATTTACCTGTTATTTTCATTAGAAACTAACTGAGTACATATATCATGATGTATAATCCTCTCTTTATTTCCTATAATATATTTTAATATGTACCATCTTCCCATAATCACTACAATTTGGACGTGGAGCACTCATTTTTCAATTATATATTTTATGGGAATTATTTTGTAAAAAAATATTCTTCTTAAGTTCCATCCATTATGTTAAAAATAACCATATGGTATAATTGAAATCACATTTAAATATTGTTTTAATTTGTCTTCTCCTCAATTTATAATTCAAGGTAATGATATGGATCTTATAAATCATGTGATTAGTTGTCCAACTAATTTTTATCCCGACTATCACCATGAAATCATGTCTATCTAGAAGTGAATGATGAAGTGAATCACAAACATAGAAATTTATATTTACCATCACTAATTCAAAATAATGTCAGATAATATTGAATTAATTCATGTGATTTAATACATGTCTTCCATCCCATAACCTCATATTAAACACTAATTTCATCATGATAAATTTTATTAACTTTTACTGGATTTAAATAATATTCTACCAAACATATCATTATATTTCTAGTGGTTTTTATTATCTCAAATTTTTAACAAAATATTTCAATAATGTGACGTAAAAAACTACGATCAATATTTCTTATCCAAATATTCCCATTCATTTTTTTCTTCTATGGTAGGACATTTACTCAGTAATAGTAAAATCATAAATCATGGTATCAAAATATCATCCAGTCACATTATCCAAAGTGTACTGTACTTTTAATTTTATATAACTTATCAAATATTTCAATAATATGCCTTAGTATTCCAATTATAATAGAAATAAATAAAATAATTAAAATGAAATAAAATGAAATAAAATGCGAGGAAAATAATCAATGACATTAGTGATTTAGAACCCATCCAATTGATAAAAATTATATGGAGATATTAGGAGAAACATTATTAATTTTTTAAAACAAACATAAAAATAAAAACATACAATATTTGATTTTTCAACAAATCACTGCATCTTGCATAGCATAAATCTATAAATATGCTGCCATATTATGGTTTGTTAGATGACTTCTTCCTTAAATATATTTGACTTAGTGAATGATAATATCGCAACTAATAACCTCAAAAAATATAAGTAGACAATAGTCAAAAATATTAAAGAAAATGAACAAACATGATTTATTTGGTTATTAAAAAGTCTCTTACGACCATGGGAGAAAAAAAACATCGTCATTATTAAAGATACATTTCATTAGAAACAACATTGTCTCTTTCCCTAATTATATTTCCTTACATAGTAAGGTTAAAAAATATATCAGTATAGAATAGTGGATAATTAAGAATAACCCAAACATCATAGTGGGGCCACCTCCTATTTGTTGACATCTCTAACTACTGGGCATTTTACACTGACCTCCATGATTCATGGTAAAATTCCAGTTTACCTAAGAAACCACTGATAAACTATTCCACAATATAATGAAACTGTTAAAAGTTAGTCATGAAGCACATTAACCATTAAAATATTCTCCACTATATTGGACAACGTAAAAAAGAAATCGATCCAACAGTTCCATCTAGTCATTTCTATCTGATGAAATTTAAGAAACATAAAATAATTCATTTTCCCAATTATATATGATTGATGTCAATGTATGGTGGATGTTTTTCTATCTGAAATGTATACAATACTCATCATTCCATCACTTTTATCTCATTATCACCCATTTGTAAATCTCTATCTGGTGAAATCATGAATAAAATTTCACAAAAACCTAACCCCATTTCGTTATCCCTTTTTGAATATAACCACACTGATATATTATCCCTACAATTGAAGGCTCCATGTCAAATCCTTCTAAATTACAAACACCATCCAATTGAAATTACATTTTATACTTGTGTGTAATCTATTTAGAATGAATTTTCTTCCATTTTGGGAATGAACCTAAATCTTTTGGAATGAATTTTTTGATGAAATTTATGTTTCATAAGATTATCTCCACCATTGACTTATTTGTTAAACCAATGATTTTTTTCTTCATCATTTTTATCATTTTTTATTTCCTAAACTTATTAAAAAAATGGATTTAGTTACAATATATTTTATCATAAATAGGGTTAAATTTTTCTAACGAATGATATGGATATGTCTCTATATGGTATGATACATTATTTTATATCTTTTTTATACTAATTGGATGAATAAACAAGGTCTAATGTTAATATAGTTGAAATATTTTTTAATTTATGGGATATTATAGTTTTCACTCATTCCATATTATTCATTTTGGATCTCACATATATGAAGTTCATATTGAGTGTGACCTTTTTATCTTCTAATGATATCAACCAAACATCCCAATAATTTTTAACATAAAAATATGATCTTCTTGTATTTTTATTTTATCACGTAGAAATTTATTTATATTCTTTACTATTAATAATTAATCCTCTAGTTGAACATAACTATATTTCTTAGAGGCTTGGTGTATCATCTCTAAGGCATCATTGAAAAAATGATTAATGATTAATTATTAATTTCACTTAAAAGACACTTTTCAATTCATCCATAGTCAAGGATACTCTTTTATGAAAATTTGGGGTAGATTACATTTCATATATTATAATATTTGTTATAATTTTTCTGGAAGTAATTTTCATTTATAGATATTCGTCCATTACATTAGCTTCTTCATGAATCTATTTATTTTCTTGAGTCAGTATACTAATATATAAGAAGATGTATTCAAAAAATTATTTTTGAATATTTTTTATATAATTCATAATTTTGGATAAATATCAATTGAACGATAAATAAAAAAATCTACTTCAATACATGAAAATGTTCCAATAGAGGAACATTCTATAATTATTTTTCAAAATTATTTACAATATTATTACATTTATCAAGTGGATTTCTAATTTCCACTTCAAATAAATTCTTAGCATTCATGGATCTTTCTTCTAGGTACATTAAAAGGGATCTTATGAGAGCTCCAAATATAGTTGGGTATGAATGGAAAGAGATTATTCCGTATGAGGAACATATTCACATGCCTGAAATCTAAATATCATCTACATCATAGAAAAAAGGAATTGATTTTTTTTAGACTAATTAATCATATCTAACATTCTAAAATAATTTATTTATATCCAAATGTTCCATTTAGAGGTAAGCTATTCCATATTTACAATTAAATTATCATTGTGGATCATGAAAACACTCTTGGGGTGGGGTTGAATCATGAGTTGTAAAAAAAATTTAAAAAATAGACTGGCCTTTTTCATCTTAACCTTTTTGGTGCCTAAACTGCTGATGTTGGTTAAATAATTTATATCCAATTTTCTTGTATAAATTGGTAGTATACAACCACTTGAATTCAATGTATATAAATAATAACAATAAGTAATATTTGAATAAGGTTCAGCCCCGATGTGTGTAACCAACTCATTGTAGTTTTTGGGATGTCCAAGTCACAATTTCTCTACAATAATTGAAATTAAAATTAAAATTTGAATACATGGATCATCCTAAAACATAATAAACAATATTACTCTGTTGGGTTAACCATATTACACCGGTTAAACACTTACTCTTTAGTGTAAATGTAACTCTAATTTTATATTTTCGTCCATAGACTATAGCTCCAACTAGTATAATTATTCCTTCTCCATTTATTGTAGTACATAATCTACTTGGGGATTTTATATTACATATAAAAATGATCTACATACTTAACTCTCAGTGCCTTCAATCTACCTTAAATTCTTCAAACATTTAAAATGAAACCAAACCTTTGAAACAATTTATAACTTCTAGTTCTTCAAAGATTCATTCACTAGAAACTCACTTAAAAGTAAATTTTTATCCAACATTCTTGGGGTCTTCTACATTGAGACCCAATAATTTAAATAGACTTGATAGCCTCATTCTTCCTCATTATTTTATAACATACCTTCTTCTCTTACATTGTGTGCTTTTGTTCATACAACTCCTCATAAACCTGCATGCACACATTAACAACAACAACATGTTCATTTATTATATAGATAAATAGAATATTTATTTTTCCATCCTATAGATCGATAATTTTTAGAAGTAAATTTGTCTTAAAAAATGGATTTTCACTTTTCCAAATACCATAAAATATTTATTAATAAGTAGAAATTGGTTATTATACTAAAATAATATAATAATATAAATATATCTAGTTTCTGTGTATTCCTCTAATATATGATTTTACCTAATGGATTATTATAAGAATAAGTTCATTAAATAATTCTAATTTAATGATTAATGGTCAAACAAAATATTCTTTCATTATTTTTCAAGACAGACTATTTCCCTCAAAAATATCCATCATAAAAATATCTCAATTACAAATCTCTATAGGTGAATAATAAGTACCCCCAAAACAAACCATTCAATGTGAAACTCTATTGGGACAATTTATTGACATCAATATCCTATTAAACAGAATGATAGAAAATTATCTCATCATAATAATTTAAATAATATTTCTCTATTTCTAATTTTATTGTTTTTCAATATTTTTTCATAAATGAATATTCTGTAAAATGATTTCAAATTAATAATAACACTTTGATGGTACATTCTCAACGTTATAACTGAAAAATATTTAAATTTTTTAATCATTATTTAATATATTAATTGGAACTCCCCCTTTATTCCTTTCCAAGAAAATCATAGATAATTTATTTTCTATATATCTTTATCTATTGTACTCGATTAAAATACAACAACATAATCAGATTTAAAATATTCTAACTCTAAAAATTATAAAGGATCCAAAAACAATTATATAGTTATTGATGAAATAAAAATAGATATTTTGAACATTATAAATAAATTATATAGGGTTTATTTTACCATTACATAGAAAACATGATTTCATTGATATCATTACATTGGTTACAGTTTATGAATATATAGTTGATCATTTTCTCCAAAATTATCTTCCATCATTGATATTATTCCTCAAAAACATAAATATAAACTATTTTGTTTTTATTTTATTAGTCACACACATTTCCACATTTTTTTAATGAATAAATATTGATAGATCAACTTCAGCCTCATTCTATGCAGTATCATCATTACAAGATTTCAAATTTGTAAACTCAATATTCCATCTACCTGAACATCAAAATTCTCTAATATGTTGATGAATAATAATGGTTTCTTTATTATAATTCATTTTAAAAGTCATATGTTCAGAGAGATACATATAGTGGAAGAATATCCACAATCATTTCTAAACCACACAGACTCTTTCCTATATTTTTTTATATTTTTTCAAAGTCATAAATTATAGCATAGTTAAATCATGAGCTAAAATACATACAATAAATTATTATTATAAACCAATACTATATAACTAATTTCATATCATTATGGTTCTTAAAATTCCTATTACACACCTATGACACTTAATCATGCCCTATTATAGGAAAAGACTAAATTTCATGGTCATATAATGAACCTCAATGTATTAATGTTTTAACCCCCCAACAATTTATTTTATAATTTTTAATATATTATATTTGGAAAAAAAATAATTTATAATTAACAGTTTTGATTAATAATAATACTTATAAATAATTATAATTTATAGCTTACAAATTAATTAATTAATGTTGTAAAAAAATACTATATTAAAAAATTATTTTGTGTTAAAAATATTTTTATAAAAATATATGTATGTTATTCATTTTTATCAATTGTTTATTTAATTCATTTTTTAAGAATAACATATATATTATCAATTATAATTATTATGATAAATAATAAATAATTTTATGAAGATATTCCTTATTGATATGACACCCCATGATTTTATGGCATATTTCTTCATCAATAATTTTCATTCACTAGCACACAACACTGAATCTCCACGAAACAATAGTTTTATTATAGTTATAAAATAGTCATTGAACTGAATTTTTTTTTATTTTGTATTTTGAAACACAAAAATACACAATTTCAATTTGTATGTATTTTGGAGTCAGATAAGATCCAACTGTTTTTTTGTGAATAGTAACTTGACCAATGTGAATAGTAATATACCCATATGAATAGTACTATTGAAAAATATGAATAGTAATATGAACCTAATGAATATTAAACTCACCAATGAAAGTATAAATAAATTTTATTCACCATATAAATGAGATTGAATGTTTTAATAACTAATAAATAAGTGCTATGATTTTTGTGCGTAATAAATATTTATTTCTAATTTTTAACAAATTATTTAATTTAGAAGTTATTTCATTTTCATAAAATTAAAACATATGGGAATATTTTTTTTCTATTATTTCGTGATAATATAATGTGATCTTATTTAATTTTTAATGGTTTTATAAAATCAGTTATAGTTTTAAACTATACATTTTTCAAGTAAATGGTGATTTTTTAAAATAATTAATTTTCACATAATTACGAAATTATTTAAAAAACATGAGTTCATTTTGGGATTATACAAATATTAAAATGGATTGGGTGAATTTTTGGGAATTTTTTTGGTTAGTGAAATTTGATAATTTACAAAATATGCAAAATAAATGAATTTATGCATTATTATTGAGTCATGGAAGATGTAAAGGGCCGTTAGTTAGAACTAAAATGATGTTATTACTATTTTATATCACTAGAATAAATAAAATTCATAATAATGAACTAAAATTATAAAACAATGATTAAAATAAATGAAAACCCCTAATCTCCTCTAGTATAAAAACCAACCATCACTCCCTCTTCTCTTAACTCCTCTAATCATGAAGAATCTAAATGTTCTAACAAAATATGATTCCCCATTCCCTCCACACATCTAGAATCTCTTGGTATTTCCAATTTACCAAAAACCCTTTCTGATAAGGAGGTTCTCAAGGAGAATATTTCAGGAGGTAAAACCTCTCCCATATTCTTTTAATTTCATTTTAATATTGATTTATATTTTTTCTTCTGCTAATATCCTATATGAAAATCATTATGATAACTCTTGTATCAACTATCTACTAGTATGGGATCATGTTAATGGATGAATCATCATCAATCTTCTTACACTAATTATTTTATTTTAGAAACGATATAATCGATTCGGAGGTACCGATTTACAACCTTCGTGGACGACGAACCTCTATTCTCCAATTTATAATTAAATATTGGTCAAGAAACCATTTTTATGGTTGATAAATTTATATTATATGTAACATAACATATTTAATAATCTAAAAATAGAATATATACATAATTTAAATTCATATGGAAAAACTAGTTCATAATAATCAAAATATCAAAAAAATGATCAAAATGAATGTCATTAATATTTTTTTTAATTACTAATCCTCATTCAATAAATGAAAATGAATTATATGAAAATTTAATATTATTCATTTTCATTAGATTCATATAAATTCAATTCTTGAGAATTATATATCTTCATCATGATCTCCATTACTAATAAAAAAGCGAACCAATCATACAACGAAAAAAGAAATTCTATAGAATGATGACATTAAAATCTATAACACTTCCAAAAGGCTAGAAACGAACATAATAGATTTATAAATATAAAATACATGTATATAAGGTTCAAAATTAAACAATTAAAGGTTTTAATTTTATTTTCTAGGATATTATTGTTATGTTCTGCACACATTCAGACATAAGGTATGGGATATCTCATCTCACTTCCATTTTTGTGAAAAATTCATTATTCAAAACTATTTCTTGTCTATGTTCTGTGAATACTTCCCATTTATGTATATTATCATTATTATATTTATTTTAGTTGTATTAAATTAATAGCTTTGTGATTATTTATTTTTGGGAGTGTGATTCAATATATTACAAAGTGGTAAGGGATTTTACATGAACCCCCGTTTTTAATTTCAAGTTACACTTTATATACCTTTACTCAAATGTAATGTCTCTTTATTATTGTATAGGTAATCTATATTTTGTTTTTATGTCACAAAATAATGTATCTATATTAGATAATAATTAAATTATTGGGTTATATATAATTTAAAATGGTTATTTTCTCTATTCTTCCGGATAAATAAGCCAGATTCAAGGGAACTTCTAGAATTCATACACTTGTTCAAGTGAAATATATATTATATTTTAAGAAAAAAACATTTTTTTAAAGAAGAACTTTTTTATTAAGAATAATAATTGGACATTCATAGAATTTTTAAAACAAATATTTCATTTATCAAGATCACTTTGATATTTTACATAAATAGCGCTAAAAAAAGTTATTTCTAAATAATTATAAAAAACATTTTTTACATGATTTATCGTTAGTGGGAAAACATTTATATCTCAAATATAATTCAATTGACCTTAAAATTTCTTCTCTCATATTTTCATGTTTATAATATGGTTTCATTACAAATAGAATTTTTTTTTCAAACATCCCAAGCTTCAACAATATGCTTCTCATCGAATAATACAGTATTGTGTGTTGTACGCAACTTCAAGTTCTAACACAAACCACAACCAATCAAACTAGGATTTATGATTATTAATACCCACTATTTAAAATTTTATAAATTTTATCATTCAAAATTGACTTCATTTTTGGATTTAGAATATCAAAATTATCTTAGGGTGAATTTTTGTTATTTTTCGAAAAACATTCAATTTTTAATGAATAGTGAAAACATTAAGTTATAGTTTAAATCCGAATTCTTATTGAAATAATTATTTCTTTTATTTAAATTTGTTTTAGGTCAAAATAGATTCTTAATAAGTATATATGTTCAATGTAATTCACTGGAGTCAGTTTATAATAATTTTAGATATATAAGAAATTTATTGAACTTTTCACCGTCTTTTACCCATCTGCAAGGAAAATTTGAAAATTCACATAAAATATAATTTTAACGCTTTTGTAAGTGGAATATATAAAATCAGAGAGAAATAGTTAATATCAAGGAGTAAAATGTGGTTCAATAAGTGAAAAATAATTTTTGGTGAATAGTAACTTTTTACATTTATTTACCACGGTTAAAAGTAAATAGGGTAATTAAGGGTAAAAATGATATTATTATTACCCTAAAACATGTCCTAATTATATTTGATAAGTATAATTAGACCAAATAGAACCATAGAAATTAAATACTAACATCTTTTTCCATTTTTATTATATTAGGATATTTATTATCATTTAATTTAAAAAGAGTTAAAAGAGTTAAAATCAATGTTTAATGACTATTACATTTTTAATATATGGTTATACACAAGATAAATTCGATTAAAAATATTAATTAGAAAGATAAAAATATTTCCTACATAATGGTTATTTATTTATAATTTTTAGACATTAAATAATTTAATTTATTTGTGACACCATTGTGATGCAGTAATTACCTAATTAATGATATATTAAAATATTTTATATTATAAATATCCAAATAAATGAAATATCAGACATTATATGAATTATTATATTTTTCTAGGTTAATATGACATATTAGGGTTGGTTTGAAGGATTTTTTTCGAAGTAATAATGTTGTTATAAATTTAGCAAAAACAAAATACCAAATTGAGTAAAAAATGACATAAAAGAGTTTTTAAAACAAATATTTTATTATTAACTGATATTCTATTCCTAAAAATACATTCATAATACAAATGACTTATATAATAATATTTGTATCATTAATGAACCACATGGGGTTCTCTAGGATGTATATAGTCTGTTTATTAACCTTATAGTATAAATATACTAAGAGACAAGGTAAATGTCGAACAATTTAACTATGAGTTAAATCTAAATGATAATGTTAATATAGTGAACCAAACCTATATAAAACCTATTGGTTGAGTGGGTTTCGACCCATCCCCACCTTATCCTTTAACTAATAAATTTTTGATATATTAGAAAATGAAAATTATTTTATTATAAAATAATATTTCTAGCTTTTCCAAAGGTGCCCCTCACCCCTCTTATAAAAGGGAACTCCACCTTCTCTCTAATTAACATGTCCAAACCATTTTTTCTCCACCAACCTCTGCCCAAATAGCATCTCAACTATCCTCAATTCATCCTAGAGGCATTCCTTTTGTGATAATTCCATCCTAAGGAGCCCTTTTGATCAAATGAAAAGGAAGAACATGAAGAAGAGTTAATAAATTCACAATACTCTTTCAAGTTCATTTCGTCTTCAACTTATTCATTCTTTGTTATTTTCCATTCTAAAATAATAACTCCAGTATCTTCTAAATACTTTGATGTTATTATAAATATGGTATAACCATAGTCATTATTCTATCCTTCCTTTGAATGACATGTCACCAAACCCATGTTAGTACGGACTACCATCAACAGGTCGTGGTGTAATTGTTATTCAACACATTATTTTGTATATTGGTATAGTAATTATCTTTAATTCATGTAAATAATAAATATAACATGATAATGATTCTGAATATTTTATATACCATCCAATTATATTTTTGTAATATCAAAATAATGATATTGTCGCTCATGTGTATGTACGGATTACCGTCTCCACAAACATGATGAGATTCATTCCCCATCATATCAATTCATGACAAATTTTAATTAGATGATTAAAAATAATTGTTAGAGACTTGATATCATTATGGATATGAATATGATACATCCCATCTATAACAAGTATGACTCACATAACAAAAAATATAAAATAAAATGAATCTGTTAACACCCGAAATGATGATAATACTAAGATATTCTTAACAAAACAATATTAAATGATCAAATATTGTATCATATTAATGTTTATGATTATTTTATAATTTAATAAAAATTATATCACCATTATAAAGGTGTTTAACCTACCCTTGACCAAGGAAAACTACAATTTAAGGGTTTATTTCACAATCTCTTCTTTATTCGAGGTGGTTTATACATAATTATCTTCTAGGACCTCTTTATCATCCACATCCATGATTATTAAAAATGTATTTCAAATCATTATAATTATTTTATAGAAAATGGTTAAAAGTCATTTATACTCTTTTTTGTCTTTTTTATAAGATGTTTATAAAGGAATTTTTCGGTTGTTTTTCAAACAATGTTCTTTTTAACCTTTTCGAAAAAATTATGGTAAGAATGTCTTTTTTAACTTATACAGCGGGTGTGGCTATTTTCTGCCATTATAAAATAATCTATGCTTCCCTTATATGAATATAAGAGTATTTTCAATGTAAATGTTTTCTTTTATAGTTACATGAATTTTAATTGATTTCAAAAAGGAGATATTTCTCTAAAATAGATTTGATTTTATCTTTGTCACAATCCTTTGATGGATTTTAAGCTTATTTGAAGTTGATCAATTATGATACAAAACATCCATATTATATTGAAGGTTTTGTGATATGTTTGACGGTGGATGTGTTATTTTTATCAATTCATGTTTTATAGATAAAGTATTAACATTTCATATGCTAGTTTTAATACGAATGTTTATGTTATGTTTAAACCATTTCATATGAAAAATGAATTGGACATAGTATGTGATGGGTGGAGTTCGCTATAGCTCATCGACGCATCGGTAGGTCTCTTGAGACAAATTAGTTTCTTGGAACAAGGCTATGAAAAAATCATATTTGTATTCTTGGAACAAGGCCTTGACTATGTAGTTATGATAGTCTGGCATTATGCATTCCGTCATTATGAAAGTGGTTAGTGATATTGTATGTGATTATTGAACTAGTAGAATATCCATGTGAATATGTAAATGGAATTATTTTATTTTATTTTTTCTATATTATGCTGATTTTATAGTTTAAAAGGCTTTTGTTTTAGATAAACAATGACTTAAATGTTTATTCTTATTTAGGAAAGTTTCTGGTATATTTTTATCCTTACTTAGCATCTGAGCTCACAGCTGTCAATGTTTTATTTTTTCTAGGATGTGAAGAAGTATTTTATGACTGACCTATAGGGATAGTTTGAGGGGATATGAGTGTGAACTATGGAGACTATGTTTTTGTAGTATTTCATATTATGATGTAATGTAAGACTTATGAATGTGTCTAGTATTTCCAAGGCTACTAAACTAATCGATCTTTCGAGACTTGATCTTTTGTGATCAGGCCAATGTTATGTAATAATGCACTGACGCTGGGTAATTGGGTTCAGGGGATTAAAATTAGTATTATAGGAAGTTTAGTACAAACCATTGATGTTAGATTTAGATAAACCCTGATTAGAGCACATAGACCTAAGATAGACATTGAGGATTAGTATAGAAGAACTTCGTAGAATTTTCGTATTGTAGTGATTTTGTGAGTTTTCTAAGAAATACGTCCCTGTATGGATATGAGCATGTAGAGGCGGATCTGGCACAAATTTACCTAGGGATAATACCCAAAAACACTACCTTGAGCTAGACTCGAACGAGAACTTGTGCACGACAACAGGATTTGCAGCACTCTTGGTTATGACACCACTGGGGGATATGCTTTGGAAAATTCTTATTTTCTTTAGAAACCATTTTGAAGGGTTTATGAGTATATACGTCCTCAAAGAAAACATTTTTATGATTATGGATTATATCCATAAACTGTTCAATTTTTGTAAAGTGTTTTACAAGTTTGTATTTATGTATTTTGATTCATAAACTAATCTAGTGTATGCCATTGTTTAGAAATGGTTCATAGTGGAAGGAATTGAAACCGTATCAATGTACTTACTACATTTTGGGAGTTCCCTCCCGCTCAATATAATTATAGTGGAGCTGGTGATGTAACTACTTCTAATCATCTAATCACCATACCGGGACAACTCACTCAGGTTATGAATAATAACCTTACCGGTATGAAGCACCTTGATCAACATCATGGAGGATCAATGTTAGATAGATTCATGAAGCAAAAACAAGAAAAATTAAATGGGGGTACAAATCCACTAGTAGATGAGCAATTGATATATTCCTTAGAAAAAATATTTCACGCATTGGGGAGTAGCGAAAGGGATAATGTTTTCATGGCAGTTTACCACCTCACTGGAGATGCTGGGAAATGATGGTCATTGATTCAAAACACGAAATAATATGGTGAAGTATCAAATATGGAATTGAAGGATTTTAAAGATATTTTCTTAGAAATGTACTTTCCTCATGTACATTGATTGGATAAGGAATGAAATGTTTTGGGTTTAAGGTAAAAGGATGACAAGAATGTTGCAAAGTATGTGGCTACCTTTACAAGGTTATCAAGGCATGGTACAAATTATATACATAACACAACAAGTAATATTGACCATTTCATTGATGGGTTAAAACCATTTCTCTGTCCAGTATTATTCTCGCAATCCTTCTCGTCGTATGAAGATTTTATCTCATGTGCAATTATGACCGAAAATGAATTCTCTTAGTCTTACGACTTTAGAGCAAAGCAAGAGGAGAAGAGATCTGCTAATCACTCTGGAAATGGAAATAAGGGGATGAAGGGAATAGTTGAATATCCTTCCTACAGAAGATGTGGGAAGAAACACCGTAGAAATTGGTTGAAGGGAATGGGAATCTGTTATAAGTGTGGTGGAAAGTCGCACGAAGCTCGTGATTGCAAGGGGAAGAAGAAATCTACCGATGTTCAATGCTAAAATATCAGGGAGATGAGACATTATGAAAATGAATGTACTATGCACCAGGTAAACTCACCTCAGAAAATGCCAAGGGATCAAGGCCAAGCTTATTCTATCACTACTGCTGAGGTAGAAGTTCGGAAAGATGTGGTGGCAGGTATTTTAATGGTTTCCTCAAGTTTAGAAAATGCTTTATTTGACTATGAATCATTGCATTGTTTCATATCTTACCAGTTTTCTATGAAAATTAGATATTTCCAATTTTTTTTAACAAGGGAATTGTCAGTTAAAACTCATAAGGGAAGTATCATCGCAATAAAGTTATGTGAATCTGGTCTCATTAGAGCATATAAATGTTCTTTATCTGATGATATCATCATCATTCCTATGATTGAATTTGATACAATCCTCGGTATGGATTGGATTTTTAGACCATGAGGCGATGATTTATTCTATGAAGAAGGAGGATATGATTTTAGATGATGATGATAGTGAACTCAATATAATTATAGTAGAATCTTCACCACTTAATTATTATCTAGATATTCCCCCAGTAGAACAACTAAATTAAATTATTGGGGAGGAAGATAATGAAATATCTGTGGCTGAGGAAAAGAATGTTCAAATATAGCATGTACCTATTGTCTGAGAATATGTTGATGTGTTTCTAGAAGATTTACCTAGACATCCTCTATAACGAGAAATTGATTTTTCTATTGATTTAATTCCTGGTTCAAGGCCTAATTCGAAGACCCCTTATAGAATGGCCACTGTGGAATTATTGAAACTAATGAAAAAACTAGATGAATTGAGTAATAAGGGATTTATTCACCCTAGTGTTTCACCATGGGGATCTCCTGTTCATTTTGTTAAGATGAAATATAGATCTATGAGGCTGTGCATTGACTACAGTGAGATCAATGCTATAACAATAATGAACAAGTATCCCCTACCTCACATTGATAATTTATTTGACCAACTTCATGGAGCTCAATATTTTTCAACGATTGAACTTTTATCTGGATATAATCTATTGTGTTTGAAGAAGGATGACATTCCAAAAATAGCATTTCAAACCAGGTACAAGCATTTCGAGTTAACAGTGATGCCTTTTTGGCTGACTAATGCACCCTCTTTATTCATGAATCTAATTAACCGAGTTTTCAAGGAATATCTTAATGAATTTGTAGTGGTATTTATTGATGATATCTTGGTATACTCCAAAATCTCTGAAGATAATGAAAATCACTTGCGCATTATCCTGAATACTTTTAGAAGACATGAATTATATGGGATGCTTTGCAAGTGTGAACTCTTTCTTGAAGAGATTTCTTTTTTTGGACATATTTTCTCTTAGGGTGGAATCACTGTTGATCCTTATAAGTCAATATCAATCCATGAATGGACGAGTATAATCGAGGTATGCAGTATTATTTCATTAGGAGGTTATTATCAACGTTTCATCCATAATTTTTCCCGATTGGTTAACCCATTAACGAAGCTCACACGTAAAGGGGTTTAATTTGTTTGGAAAAATGAGTGTGTAGAATGTTTCAACGAAATGAAGAGAAGATTAGACAATGCTACTATATTAACTATACCAGCAGGGAATGATGGGTATGTTATTTATAGTAATGCTTCAATGAAAGTACTTGGTTGGGTCCTTATGCAGAATTATAGGATTATTGACTAAGCATCACGACAGCTAAAAATTCATGAGCTAAACTATACTACAAAAGATCTTGAGTTAGCCGCTGTAATCATTTCTTTGATGATTTGGAGATACTATCTATATGGTAAAGAATGCGAGATAAATATTGATCACAAGATTTTGAAGTATATTCTCTCACAAAAAGAACTGAACATGAGGAAAAGGTGACAGCTTGAACTACTCAAGGATTATGATTGCATGATACACTACCACCTAGGGAAGGAAAATAAGGTGGATGATGGTTTGATCAGAAAGGGTCATGGAGTATTGTACAATATGAGAGTTGAAAAGGATCTTATATATATGGATCTAGAAAATATGGATATGGGAATCACCATGGAAAGTGAAACATCAAAACTGTTTCAAATGGTTGCCACACTATCTTTACTAGAAAGGATAAATAGTTCTCAGACCAGTGATGAAGAGTTTCTAAAGAAGATTAAAGATGTAAATGGTGTGATATTGAGTGACTTTGTGTATGATGATGGAATTTTGAAATTTTGGGCGAAAATTTGTGTTCTTGATATAACTGATCTAAAAAGGGAAATGTTGGACGATTCTCATAGTTCCAATTTCTCTATACACCCTGGGAGCACCAAGATGTATAGATATTTGAAGGAACATTTTTGGTGGGACAACAGGAAAAGAGAGATTTCTGATTTTGTGTCAAGATGTATGGTTTGTCAACAAGTGAAAGCTGGAAGGCAATAGCCTGGAGGAGTCATGCACCCTCTTCCCATACCTGATTGGAAATGGGATAATATTATGATGGACTTTGTCATGGGATAACGAAAGACTCATAGAAGGAACGATACAATATGGGTTATTGTTGATCATATTACCATGTCATCATATATTCTTGTTATAAGGGAGGATTTACCACTTGAACATCTAGCAAGACTATACATTAATAAAGTTGTGAGACATCATGGAGTACCCCTATCGATTGTTTCTGATCGTAATCCACTTTTTACATCATGATTCTGGAAAAATCAACAGAAATCCATGGATACTAAACTTTGTTTGAGCACTTCCTACAACCCCCAAACTGATGGACAATCAGAACGAACTATTCAAACCTTAAAAGACATGTTGAGATACTTCTCACTTGACTTTCATGGTATGTGGGATCAATATTTACCTATGTTTGAATTTTCCTTTAACATTAGTTTCCATTAATGTTTTCAGATGGAACCATATGAAAAATTATAGGGAAAGAGATGTTTCACACCAACCTATTGGGGTGATGTTGGTGAAAAAAACTTTTAGGCCCAGAACTGGTGGAGGATATGATGGAAACGATGCAGGTAATTGAAAACCACCTCAAATCAGCTCAAAGTAGGCAGAAGAGCTATGCCTATAACTAAAGGAAGGATTTAGTATTTCAGGTAGGAGATCATGTTTTCATGAAGATATCTCCATGGAAGGGTGTTATAATTTTTGGTAAGAAGGGAAAATTGAATCCCAGGTATATCATAACTTTCGAAATTCCTGAACAAATTAGGGCTGTAGCTTATCATTTGGAAATGCCGCCAAATCTCTTCAAAGTTCACAATGAGTTCCATGTATCACTGTTGAGAAAATACATGCCTGACCCATCGCATGTACTCATCTATAAGTAATTAGAACTATAACCCGATCTATCTTATTGCAAATATCCCGTCAGGATTCTTGATATGAGAGAACAAGTATTGCGAAACCAAACAACTTTCTGGTAAAAGTTCTATGGAGAAACCATAAGATGGAAGAGGCAACGTGGGAACCTGAGGAACATATGATGAAGAACCACCCGAGTCTTTTTATTCTGTAATATTCTAGAAAATTCGATGAAAAAATAATTTGGATGAGTGGAGAGTGTAACACCCCAAGCATCAACTGTACGCTTCTCTTCGAATAATACAGTAGCGTGTGTTGTACGCAACTTCGAGTTCTAACACACACCATAACCAATCAAACTAGCCTTTATGAATAGTAATACCCACTATTTGAAATTTTATAAATTTTATCTTTCAAAATTGAAATCATTTTTGGATTTCGAATATCCAATTTATCTTAGGGTGAATTTTTTCAATTTTTCTGAAAACATTCTATTTGTGATGAATAGTGAAAAACACTGAGTTATAGTTTAAAAATGAATTTTTATTTAATTAATTACTTATTTTATTTAAATTTATTTTTGGTCAAAACATATATGTAATTCCTATATAATTTCAAGGTAATACATTGGATTCAGTAATTTTTGATATATAAATATTTTATTGAACTTTTCACCGTCTTTTACCCATCTCCAAGGAGAATTTGAAAATTCACATAAAACATAAATTTTACCGCTTATATATGTAGAATTTAGAATATCTGAGAGACACAATAACTATCTAGGAGTAAAATATTTTTCAATAAGATAAAAATAATTTTTGATGAATAATAACTTTTTACTTTTATTTACCTTGGTTAAAAGTAAATTGGGTAATTAAGGGTAAAAATGATATTATTATTACACTAACAAATGTACTAATTATATTGGCTATGTATAATTCTACCAAAAACAACATTTGGAATAAAATATGAACCTTTTTGGTCTACATGGATTAGATTATGAAATTTATTATTATTTAATTCAAAGAAGAGTTAAAAGAGTTAAAATCAAAGTTTAATAACAAAATCATTTTCAATATAGGGTTACACAGAAGATAAATTCGATTATAAATATTGATTATAAAGCTATAATTATTTCCTACATAATGGAATTTTATTTATTACTTTTAGACATTAAATAATTTAGTTTATTCATGACACAATGGTGATGTAGTAATTACCTAATTAAAGAAATAGTAAAATAAATGATATTATAAATATGAAAATAAATGTAATTTGACACATTATATGAATTACACAAATTTTATACGTTAATATGACATATTAGGGTTGGTTAGATGAATTTTTTTTCGAGTTAATAATTCTGTTATGAATTTAGCAAAAAACAAATTCCAAATAGTGTCAAAGTTTACAAAAAAGTGTTTTTAAAACAAATATTATATTACTAATTGATATTATCTTCCTAAAAATATATGGTTTTTAAAAATGACTTATATTATGATAGTTTTATCATTAAATAACCACTTGAGGTTAGTTTGGATCTATATAGTTTGTTTATTGACCATATAATATAAAAAAACAAAGAGACATGGTAAATGTAAAACTATATAACTAAGAGTTAAATGTAGACGATAATGTTAATATGCTGACCCAAAACTATATAAAACCTATTGGTTGAGTTATATTCGACCCATCCCCACATTAGCCTTTAAATAATCTATTTTGGAGCCATTAGAGACCAAAAATTATTATATTATAAAATAATATTTCTAGTTTTTTCTAAGGTGCCCCTCACCCCTCTTATAAAAGGGCACTCCCCATTCTCTTTAATTCACACATTCAAATACATTTGGATCTCATAAAATCTTCCCAAATACCCTCTAAACTATCCTTACTTCATTCTAGAGGCCTTACTTTAGTAATAATGACAACTTAAGGATCCCTTTTGATCAAATCAAAAGGAAGAACCCAAAGAAGAGGTAATAATTTCACCATCCTCTTTCAAGTTCTTTTCTTCTTCCACTTGTTATTTTTTTAATTCCATTCTAAAATAATAACTATAGTGTATTATATATACTGGTATTTTATTATAAATATGTTAAATCCATATTCATTACTCTATGCATCCTTTGAATGACATGTCACCATACCTGCGTACGTACGAACTACCGTCTACACGTCATCGTGTAATTGTTATTCAATACATTATTACATGGATGGGTAGAATAATGGTTTGTAATTCATGTAAATAATAAATATAACATTATAATGATTCTTAAAATTCTCTATACCATCCAATTATATATTATTTTAATATCAAAAGAATGATATTGTCGGTCATGCGTACGTACAGATTACCCTCTCCACGAACACGGTGAGATTCATTCCTCATCATATCCACAATATAGTGATTTTCATAAGATGATTGAAAATAATTTTTAACGACCTTATATAATTATGGATATGAATACAATACATCCCATCCATAAAAAATATGACTCCCATAACAAAGAATATAAAGGAAAACGAATCCGTTAACACCCAAAACGACATTAGTACTAAGATATTATTAGCAAAACAATGTTAATAGATCATATATGATATCATGTTAAGTTATATTATTATTTTATAATTCAATTACAATTATTTCACCATTATTAAGCAGTTTAACCTATCCTCAACCTAGGAAATGTACAAGGTAATTGTTTTTTTCACAATCTCTTCATTATCCGAGGTTGTTTAAACGTAATTATCTACTATGACCTCTTTATCATCCACATACAAGTTTCTTAAAAATTTATTTCAAAACATTCTTACTATTTTATAGAATATGGGTTAAAGTCATTTTTAACTTTTTTTTAATATTTATATGATTTTTATAAAGGAATATTTCCATCGTTTTCCAAAGAAGGTCCTTTTTAACCTTTTTGACAAAATTAATGTAAGAATGTCTTTTTTATCATATACGGTGGGTGCGGATATTTTTTTCCATTATAAAGTCATCAATGATTTCCTTTCAATCTTATATGAATATTTTCAAATTAAATGTTTTCTTTTATAATTAGGTGACTTTTAAATTATTTCAATAAAGGAGATATTTCTATGAAATAGTTATGATTTCATCTATCTCAACATCCTTTGATGGATTTTAAGCTTATTTAAAATTGATCTATTATGATTCAAAACATCCATATTTTATTGAGGGTTTGGTGATATTTATGACTATAGATTCTTTATTTTTATACTATTCGTGTTTTATGGAGAAAGTATTCACATTTAGAATTCTAATTTTAATATGAATGTTTATGTTATGTTGAAAACTTTTCATATGAGGAATGTATTGGACTTAGTAAGTGACGAGTGTAGCTCGCTATAGGTCCTCGATGCATCAGTTGGTATCATGATACAAACTAGTGTCTTGGCACACGGCCTTGACATTATCTTATTTTTAGTGTTGGAACAAGGCCTTGAATATGTGGTTATGAAGTCTGGAATTATGAATTCTATCATTATGAAAGTGGTTATTGATATTGCATGTGATTATTCGACTTGTAAATATTTATATGAATATGTAAATTTCATTATTTCATTTAATTTTTTCCAAATTATGATGAAGTTCAACTTTAAAAGGCGGTTGTTTTAGTTATACACTTCCTTAAATGTTTATGCTTATTTATGAACGTTTCCTCTATATTTTTATCCTTACATAGCATCTAAACTCACCCCTTTCTATGATTTATTTTTCACAGGATGTGAAGAAGTATTTTATGACAGACCTTTAGGGATAGTATGAGGGGATATGAGTGTGGAATATGGAGACTATGTTGTTATAGTTTTTCATATTAAGATGTAATGTATGAATTATGAGTGTATATATTGTTTCCAAGTCTACTAATCTTATCGGTCGTTCGAGACATGATCTTTGGTGATCATGCCAATGTGATATAATAATGCACCAACTCTGGGTAACTGGGGTCGGGGTGTTACATTTTTTCAAAATAACGCATCATCCCAAAGTTAAAAAGGTTTTTTTCATCTCACTTTATCTTTTATGAGATACATGCCTTGTTCAAAAATTATTCCTTGAATGTTTTGTATGTAATGAAATTTGTAATATCATATCAATATTTTTCTTATTGTGATTATATTAATATGGAATACGATTTGAATGTTTCAAGGTTATTTGGGACACATTGGAATATTTATGTATTATTTCCTCAAGAATTATTCAATCATCTCTTTTAGAAGTTTTTTCGTATTTTAAAAAATACTTTATTGAATAATGTAAATCATATAGGTTTAGATCTTATGATTTCATTTACGATGTGTTTTTGAAGGTTTTTTGATTAGTTTGACTCTGGATGTGCTATCTTGTTATCCTTCAAAATATTACATCAAATGGACAATGTATATGTTTAATCATTGTGGAATGTTATTAACATTTCATATATAAGTTTCAACATGATTTGTTTATTATTATTTTCACCCCATTCAAATGTGGAATAAATTTTACTTAGTGAATTATTGTTCATCCTGTTATAGCCCATTAATGAATCGGTTGGTCTCATGAAGCAAACTAGTTTGGGTTTTCACCCATTTATGTTTGGCTTGGAATGTGGCATTGGAAGAATGGTTATGATTTCCCACATTAAACATTCCCTCATTATGAAACTAGTAATTGATTTTCCATGTAGTTATTCAACTATTAGAATAATCCAGGTTATATTTATTTAATGAAATATTTATTCATCTCTTATTCCTTCCATTTTGTACTGTAGATTAATTTTTAAAGGCATGTGTTCTTAGTTATTCACCATGAATAATGAATATGTTTATGATATCATCTTTTGTATTTATTACCATTAATAAGAATATAAGATCACCCCTTTATTATGTTTATTTTTCCCCAGGATGCGAGTAAGATTATTACGAATGAATTGGTGGGATAATCTAGTAGTTATCATTGTTTTCAGTTGAAATAATCTATTCTATTTCATTTTAGGTTGTAATTTTGAACTTTTTTAAATATCTTATTTTCCAAAACACGTAAACTATTCGGTCTTTTATGATTTTATTTCATTAATCGTGCCAATGTAATAAACTAATGCACTGACCATGGACATATGGGTTCATGGGGTTATAGTTGGTATAAAATTATGTTTAGTAGAAACCTTGGAAGATTGTTTTAGAAAATATAGATTAGAAAAAAACCTATGAAAGATTTTGATGATGATCATTGATTAATGTAATATAATTTTGTTATAGAATAGATTAGGTGGATCATACTATAAATTAAATCCATGTCTATACACTATAAGTGGAAGTGATTTTGGTATAGATGTACCTTGGAGTATAAACATTGACATGGTGTTATGGGCTTCACTTTGGGTTACCTGGTACATGGAAAGTGTACTAACTTTGCATCTAGTTTTAATCTCTTAGAGGACCTTCATAGGGAAAATAATTTTTAATTTTCACACCATTATGAAGTATTTATGCCCACAATGTTACTAATGTATATGGTTGTAGGATTTACATTGAATAAATTTATTTTATGTGTTTTACCATGTTAACAGTTATATAAATCTCATAATTTTTGAGATAATATTGTATATAGATTTTATTAGAAATAGAGACAAAAATAAGGAATGGGAACTCACCAGTGAATATGATGCAAAGAGTTAAAAGGATCTAATATTTTATTGTCTTAATCTATTATTTTAGAGGAAGATAATATCCGTTGAATCCTAAACATACGAGGAAATAGTATCATGTATTTAAAATATGTATAATAAATTCTCTATGTCATATGGATTTGAATAGAAGGAAGAGAAGAAGATTCTGGAATTGAAAAATTTTGATAACGGAAATAAGGGAAAGAAGGGTTTTCCCACATTTGAAAACTGTGGAATACATTATTCAAGGAAATACATGAAGGGAATTCGAGATTGTTATAAGTGTGGGGAAAAGGGAAACCATGTTTGTGATTAAAAGGGTATGAAAATGGTTTCCATTGAACAATGATTCAAATTCAAGTATATAGGACACTATTCGAATAAATGTCACAAGAGTCAGAGGAATATACCCGAAAAGATGTTGTTGGATAATGATCGGGTTATGATGCTACCGTAGATGAAGTGGAATGAGTAATATTCCCATTTTAGAATCATATAATTTTAATATTCTGCCATCAATGTACTGATTATATGATTTATCTAGATTATGAGGACTGTACTACAACACTTTTTCATAAGAGACCAAAATTTCTCACTATATAGGGAAGTCAAACATTATGGAAAACATGAGATTGAGAGATATAAAACACTTAACATATTTCAATGATTTGTTAATGATGATGAAAAGATTGAATTGGATAATTTTTGAGTACTGTGGAATTGGTTATTAACTTATTGATAAGTGGACTATTCTATCATCGATGGATTTTATAACACTTTTAGATATTATGAGTATATCTAATAAAATGTATCTTTCTTAATAAATAATGAATAATTCACAATTCCAAAAAGGATTTATGGTAATTTTAGTTATTGTAATATTACAATAGGAAACATTATGATGTTTTTCAAAAGATTGAAATGAGAATCATTAATGATTCTTCATGTGGATTTTTGGATAAAGATATGATCATCTCGGAAATTCTAAGTCATTTTTTCTAAATGGTTGAATAATTATATATTGTAAAGCATAACCATTTATTAATGGTTTTTCTTGGACATTTTATTTAGATTTGAATGTTATTTTATTACATACCACATGCCACAACATATGATAAGAGATTATATATATATAGTTAAAGGTTCAATAAAATGATAATATTGTGATTGTGAAATGGGAATAAATATTTACACTCATATAGAAAGGAATAGTTCCTCATCTCAAGGAAAATATTCTTAAAAAAATATTGTCCTTTTATCATAATCTTGGAAAATATCGATGAAGTTTTCTCTCTCATAGTTGTAGTTTATAGTTATTTAGTAATCAACATTCACTTGAACATGTTCTATATCACTTTCCATCAAAACATCATAGTTTGATTTATCATATATGTTCTGGTTTTTTACTTCCAAATGATATCCACACATTTGAAAAAATAATTTATTTTCAGTGACATCATCATTTTCATTAACCGATTATTGTGAAGATATTTTATTAACCCTATTTTTTGTGGTTTTCCTAAATGGGAGTTTGATGGTACAAAGATTCAACATTCCGAGTGCAATTTGAAATATCAAGGACACAATTCTGTTTAAGGGGTAAAATGTAACACATCAAATATTTTTCTTCTAAAATTTAAATAAATCATTTTATGAAAAATCATAATTTTAAAAATATGTGTTTTAATTAACAATAATACTTTTAAATAATTATAATTTATATCTTTCAAATTAAATAAAAACTATTATAAAAAACAAATACTATTTTACAATATTATTTTCGGTAAAAGATTATTTTAATATTAATATATGTATTTGATTCATTTGTATCAATAAATAATTCAATTTAATATTTGTAGAGTAGCATTGATATTGACTGTAATAATTATTTGGGTAAATACTAAAGTATGTTATGTATATTTTCACTATTATTATCAAACCCCATGATTTTATAGTATATTTCTCATTGAAACACCACTTTGTTACAAATATAAAATTTACGTTAAAATTAAATTTTTCTCTTTTTTTATTTGAATAATGAAAACTGAAATACACTGTTGCGTTCAATATGTTTTTTAGAGTCTGATAGGTTCAACGTAATTTTTTATGAATATTAAGATGACCCTTAAGAATAGTAATGTACCCTGATGAATAATAATGTTATCCTTATGAATAGTAATATCACCTTTATGAATAGTAACATCACCCAAGATATAATAATTAAAATTTAGGAACCTTATAACTGAGAGTGAATGATTAATGAAATAATAAATACGTGTTGATATTTTTTGGAGAAAGACATATTTAATAACAATTTTATAAATAATAAATTAATTTTAAGGATAATTTATTTTCTTAAAATGTATTGATTATTATATATCATTTTGTCCTATTATTTTAACATAATTTAATGATACCATAGTTAATTTATCACGGTATTATAAAATCATTAGTAATTTTAAATGTTCAATTTTTCGCTTAAATTGTTATTTTAATGAAGAATTAAATTTATCATGTTTAAAAAATTATTTTCATAAAATGGAGTTCATTTTTGGATATTAAAAATCATAAAATGGTTAGGGTGAATTTTTTGGAATTTTTTCGAACTACATGATTTTTGGTGAATAGTGATGTTTGATAATTTAGTAAATATGATAAATAATTTAATATATGCATCATTATTGACTAATAGAAGATGAAAATGGTAATTTGATCAAACTCACAAACACTTATTACTATTTTAGGTCACGCGAATCAAGATAATTTATTATTGAGACAAAATAATAAAATAATGATTAAAATAATGGAAAACTGCTCCTATCCTCCACTATTTAAACCATCCCTCACTCCATATTCTCCTCATTATAATAATGCTTAAAAATTATGAAGTATTTGAAAAAATACTCTTCCCTTGTCTCTCCCCACGTCAAGGTGCTCTTGATGACAAACATTCATTCTTCAATTTATCCTTCAACACTGGTCATGAAAAAAATTTATATGGTATATAGAAACTATAATATATTAATTATAATCTATTTAATATTTTTGAACCATTATATATACATAATAATAATTCATATGAAAAAAATAATTCTTAATAATTGAAATAACACGAAACTAAACTAAATGATTATCATTAATGTTTCATCTAATAACTAATCCTCATGATATAAATCCAAATAAATTGTACTAAAATTTAATATTATAGATGTTCAATAGTTTCATATTAATTCAATTAAATATAATTATATCTATTCCACATGAACTGCATTAATTATAATCAAGGGAACTAATCATGAAAGCAGAAAAAATTAATGTTATATAATGATGAAACTAAACTCCATAACTCATCCTAAAGGACAGTAATGAAGATAATAAATTTATATTAAATAAAATAATTTTATATATGTTATTTAATTAATTAATTAATTAATTTTATTTTATTATCTTGGATGGTATGGTCATGTGATGAACACTTTCTGAAAAAGGTAAGAGTTTTCTCATCTAAGATCCAATTTTCTATGACATTCCTTATTCACCACTATTTCATTTGAATGGGGTATTAATTCTTCCCATTGATGTATCATATCATGAATATAATTATTTTTAATTAATTAAATTTATCACTAGATGAATTTAACTTTTTGTGCATATGATTCGATTTAATAGAAAGTGGAATTGGATTCTACCAAAAACCCCATTTTTCCTTCTGGGTACTATTTATCTACCATTACTCAAATTTAATACTTCGATATTTTTATATATTTATTCTAAATTATGTTTGTATATTCTAACATCATATATCCAGATCAACTCATCATTCATTGATGTGGTTGTACATGTTTTAAATTGGTTCTATCATAAATTATTTCTTATAAACAAGTTTTATTGAAGGGAACTTCTCGAATTATTACACATTTTCAGGTTCAATATATAATATATATTAAGATATAATTATTTTTTAAAAATAATAAAACTTATAAATAAAAATAATCATGATTATTTCTTAGTTTTATAAATGAAAACTTTCCCTTCTCCTTCGAAATTTCTTATATACTTTCCTTGACCCACAATAAAATGGTTTATTCCTAAAGTGTATTTAAAAAAACTTTTTACATGATTTCAATTAAGTGGGAAAAAATTAGTGTCAAAAATATAATTTAAATGTTTTGACCATTTCTTTTCTGGTTTATACTTGTTTATAATCTGATTTCATATCAAATACAAATGATTTTTGAAAAAACAATCATTTCTAAAGTAAAAATACTTTTCTCATATCAATTAATATTTTATGTGATATATGCCTCCTTCAAAACATAGTACTTGAATGTTTTGAATGTAATACACATTGGAATATCATATCAATAGTCTCCTTATTTTCATTATATTCTAAGGGATTCTGATTTGAATGTCTCAAGGGGTTATGGAACATTTTGTAATCTTTCTATATTTTTTCCAAAAATAAATTTCAATAATCTCATTTAAATGTATCTTCATCTATGTCAAAAACCATTAGTGAACATTGAACATCATTATCGTTTATCTCTTATGATTTCATGAAAAATATGTTGTTCAAGGGGTTCTGATTAATTTTACTGTTGATGTGAAATCTTGATACCATCCACCATATTACTCTGAATGGTAAGTGATTATTTTTAGTGATTGGGGAATATTATTTAACATTCATATGTCAATTGAAATATGAATATATATATTTGGATTATTTTCAACCCATTCATATTAGGAATGCATTGGACATAGTATATGATGGGTGAGGGCCGTTATAGCCCCATGATGCATCAGTAGGTCAAATGAGACCCACTTTCTTGGGTTTTAGTAATTTATGTACAACCTTGGAATGAGATTTAGAACCCCCAGTATGTAACCCTCACTTAATGATTATAATGGTTATAAAGATTATGATGATGAATGAGAGAGTCAGGATAACTTGGAATAACGTTTTGAGGAAAAGGGGAAGTTGCATGAGCAGCGCACGATTTGTCTAACCATGCAGCCAAACCATGTGTAGTTGAAACTTTTGAGGCAGTATCTTCCACATGGTTGGAGCACCATTTGGGAGACCATGAAAAGAGGCCATGCAAGGGTATTCTGAGGAAGTTTCTAATGCACAGTTAGTGTACAATTTTTCAATTTGTGCGAACTAACCGTGATCACACTTATATATGATCCTAAAAAAGTGGATTTCACACGTTTTTTACCTCTAAATGTCTTGTTTTTTGTCCTAAGTATCATAACTCAGGATCACTCTCCCTTGAAGGTAGTATAACATCTCCCTAGTGTTTTGTAGGTGATTCGATGGCATTCCATTGAAAATAAAAGCAGGATTCTTGAGGTAAGTGATCGTTTATCACCATTATTGATCGGTTTCTTTGATCTACTTATGCTTTTCTATTGGATTCATAATGCTACACCTGTTATGGGTAGATCTAATGTGTGGATTTAATATATGAGGATATTTATTCTTGTTCATGATATGAAAACTGATCTAAGGTCGGTTCTTAAAGAATCAACCTGGTTTTCCTGTGCGTTCTTTATTCATTGTGGTTTTCGACAAAACCATTAATGTAGGTGTATTCTCTCTCAAATCCCCTCTAAATAATTGATTGTATTAGATTCAAATTAGATTATTTATTGTTAAATTCATGTAAAAATATTCATTTGTGGGGATTTGTGGATTTTGTAAAATTGCGTGATTTAGTGAATAGTTGTGTAAATGGGGTTTAATATAAAATTAATATTATAAAATATTGATTTTCAAGATTTTCTAAATGGTTGATGAAAATGGAAAATTAAATAGAGATAGTTTTCAATAAAACACGGGTTTCATTAAAATGTTTTGGAGTTTAAACTGTTTGACATTGAAATGGTTTGGAATTAAAATAGTATTGATTGAAATAGTTTTCAATAAATTGGTGTTTTTATGGAATGTTTTTTTTGGCATGATCGTTGGGCATATGTGTTGTGTGTTCACATTGCATATAAGGGTATTTGTTGAAATATAACATTGTTCTCGGTTCCAAAAGATTAATGGCACATAGGAAACAATTACCTTATGACAACTTTGTAGATCGAAAAGAAAGCACTCCTGATTATGGAACTGTCATAACGTAGCACGCATGGTTGGATGCATGGGTTTGAGTAATGGATGGGTATGCCGTTATAGGGATGTTGTGAAATGGATGTAAAGATAGTTTGGTTATTTTTCTAGAAAAATTATCTTGCTAGAAAAATTGGTTTCAATTGCACTTCTATGGTTTTGGAAATTAATGGTTTTGGAAACTTGTTTAAATTTATTTATAAACTGCTTTTGAGAAATTGTTTTATATAATCCATTTTATATAATTGTTTCTAACTATTCTATCCTAGTAGTGTGAGAAGGTAATTAATTGGGTAAATCATACTGGGTATTATTCTCACCCATAGTTTGGCACTTTTGAGCTTTTGTAGAAGCTATATTCCCGGGAAAGGGCCAAGGTAATGTTTCACACGTGTTTTGCACTACCTCATGATGATGGGATATTCAGTGATTCTGGAGCTTGCACCATGTGGATCCTGGAGTCATGAGGTCTTTGGAGTGTCTTATTTAGTTTATCTATTGTGTACTCTGATACATGGTTATCCTTCCATTGTTTCTTACGTTGATGTGGATTTGAGTGCATAAAGATCTTGAGTTGTCTTTCATTTGCTCATTCATCATATAGTGAATGTTTTGTAATGTTTGGTAGTTTTATTGGATTATTTTCCTATGGGGTAAATCATACCCAATTTTTTTTAAAACCCTACGACATTTATAGAGAGCCTTTGGCGCCTTGGGGATATTGCATAAGGCCTAGAAAAGACTAATTGTAATCTCAAGACAATGAGAATTGGTGGGACATTACATGATTCCTTGGCAGAATGGATATGTTGTCTAACATTATGCATTCCATATTTATGAAACTAGTAATTTATAGTCTATGTTTTTATTCTTCAAGTATAATAATCATGGATTTGTTTTATTATGGAATTATATATTCTTCTCGAATTCATGTCATGTTATACTAAAGATTATTTTTTATAGGAATGTGTTTTTATATATATACCACGCCTTATGCTTATGTTTATGGTATCTTCCTCTTTATTTCATACCATTATTGAGTTTATAATCTCACCCCTACTTATGTTCTATATTTCCTCAGGATGCAAGAAATCATATTGTGAGTTTTTTGTAGATATAATCTAGGAGTTAGAGTTGTTTTCATTGGAAATTATATGATGTTCTTCATTTCAAGATTTAATGTTGAATTTATTTCTGTATCATATTTTCCAAAATTACTTAATTATTATGTATTTTTGGATTTTATTCCTTTTAATAATTCTAATGTAATAATATAATGCACCAACAATGGGCTTATGGGGTAGGGAATTAAGACTATGAACTTAATGACTTGAATTATGAAATTGGTGTCTCATAAACATAATGAAATCATATAGACTAGCAGTAAAAGTCTTACATATAGTTCTCAGTGATGTTTTAGTGAAAAAATATATTTTTCCTAAATATTAATGGTGTTCATATTACTCATAGGATTTTACAAATTTTTTAAATAAAAAATAAACATTGAAAATTTGATTATTATATATAGTAAAATAGTTTTGAGACACCTAAAAAACATCCATGTATTCTAAATATATTAATTAATCAAAATATATAATTTCAAATAAACACATTTTATAACACATGTGATGTTATCTTCAATCATCACTAATCCATATCGCTTCACATAAACCATCAAATAGGATCATTAAGAACAAAATAATTTCAAAAATAATTTTTTTTAATCCATCAATGGATTATCCTCATTTAATATTTATATTGTAGTTATGAATTTTTCAATTCCTAGGTCCACCAGCGAACCCATATTTCAGATTATATGGGGGGATTATTTCTCCATAACTTAAAACATGAAATTTTCCATGTTATATTGAAAACATAATAGAAAAAACTAAAATAAATTCAAATTTTTGTATAGTAATTTATAATGATGATAAAAATAATTTAATTAAAATGGATTAACTAATTTAATATTCAGGTTGACGAAATAAAAAAAATCCGTTGTTGAAAAAATGTCTCGTGAAAAGGATAATGAACTATGAATTAATAAAAATAAGTTCTATGAATTTAAAAATAATATAGAAAATTTTATATAATTATATTATAACTAAATTAATGTATTCAATGAAAAAAAAATTTAATGAAAAGGCTACTAAAACATAATAAAATCCTCATAATTTCATGAATCCATAGTGATCTAATTTTTGAGAGAATATATATATTTATTTATTGTCAATGGTTCTTCTAAAAATATCCAGAATATGTGAGAAATTTTATAGAAAAAATATTATTTATTCTATTATAATATTCAATTTTTTTTATAAAAGTGGAATAATAATTAAATATTCATTTAAATATATTTTGGAAAAGGATTTGTTCTTATAATCAAACTATTTAGATATATACCATGATTAAGAGAAAATTAATCAAAAATAATAATAAAAAACTAGTTGGATATAGAATATTTTATTTTGGATAAATCATCATTTATAAATATTTTTTTGGAATTAGAGGTTTTGCGTGTCTTAACCCAATATTTTTTGACTCAGTGGAAGACTTTTATGGTTGCAAAAAAGAAATGAAATATATATTTGTTGGGAAGATAATAATCGAAGTTGATGTATGTTCAGAAGAAATATTCTTATATGAAAATATATTATATTAAAATAAAATTAATTTGAAAGATTATAGACAATATGAGTATATTGGTTTCATGTATATCAAATACATAACTATATAATTTCTAGAGAGTGAACAATAAAACAATCCTAGTACATGTCAGAAATGGTATGATGAAATGAAAAAAATCCTACATCATTCAGTTTTTCATTAAACAATTAGTGAAGGATAATCCCTGGGTATGTGAGAGGTGATATTGATCTTATATAGTATGGGATATTAATATTAAGAAGGATAGGAATAAATATTATAGAGGTGAATTTAAATATAGGAGGACAATTTTCCATGAAATAATTAGTTGTCACGACCCGTCCTCGGGGCCCGTGCCGTGACTACCCCAAGCCCGCCTTCCATAGGCCAGGGGCTGGCGACTAGCACCAAGGCGTGAAATCCCAGTAAACAGGGAAGGCATTGCCTTTATAAGTAACAACCACACAGAGTCAGCAAGCGGAAAGTAAAGTGCAGAAAGTAAAGGGGGCCGGAAATACAAGCCCAACTGTAAAGTACAACTGAAAAGTAAAGTACAGCAACTGAAGAAAAGACGGCGGCCTCGTGTCGTCCACTGGCAATCCCACCTGAAGGGTGGGTACAGATAGCCTCCAGGCTCCTCGGGTCCCACGTCCGCTCCGAGCACGTCCCGCCCAGTGGTCCACCTCCAGGTACCGTCCTGCTCCACGCCCCGACCGTGATCAGCGCTGTCCGTCGTCTGCAACCAACATAACAAGGTGCGGGCATAGCCCGTGCAGGGGTGAGTACAAGCTACTCAGTAAGGACCCCGAGACCCCCGAAGGTCTCCCGAAATCCACAAAGGATATAGCACAAAAGAAAGATGCAATCACGAAGTAACATCTGACTCGACTTAGGTATATGCCCATACATATACCTAAGTCCCCAATTCTAGCTCTGCTCACGAGCTCAAGAACAACTCAATCCACAAAGGAAAGCAAGACTCAAATCCACAAGGAGAGTAAACAGTAAATCCACTTAGGATAGTTCAACACAATCCACAAAGGAGAGTAACATACGATTCAGCTCAACCAGGTATACTTTTTCAGATGACGTCAAAGATGATCACTGATCCATCTAAGTCGTCGGACCCACGAAGGATCGATAGGTACTAACCCCCGCAGAAGACCCACACAGGATCGGGCTCTCACAGAACCTGTAGGCAGTGGCTCACACAGAACCGGTAGGCAGTGGCTCACACAGAACAGGTAGGCAGTGGCTCACACAGAACCGGTAGTAGGACCCACACAGGATCGGGCACTGATCCGCGTAGGATCGCTGAGTGCAGTAGTCGACGCAGTCCACTGAGGATCACTGCACAGTCGTCGCCGCAGTCCACGAAGGATCTCTGCTCTGCCGTCGTCGCAGTCCACGGAGGATCTCTGCTCTGCCGTCGTCGCAGTCCACGGAGGATCTCTGCTCTGGCGTCGTCGCAGTCCACGGAGGATCTCTGCTCTGCCGTCGTCGCAGTCCACGGAGGATCTCTGCTCTGCCGTCGTCGCAGTCCACGGAGGATCTCTGCTCTGCCGTCGAAGTCACAGCCAGCACTAGGGTTCCCGCACAAAGCGAGCTCGTTTAGGAGGGTCCGCTCCACGAGCCGAGAGGCTGATACATCAACTGACACGTAGTCCGAAGTTGATGTATCCAAAAGTTCCGTATCGACAACAGGATCTCAACGCAACAGACGGCGCGTCAATCGGACGCCCGGTCTGAGAGTTATTGGCATTTTCGTCCCAGGGGCCCGGTTGGTTTTTAGGGCAAAACCAACCCGACCGTACTCCGCCTGTATCCGATCCTCGGGCGGAGTATGCCAAAAGTTCCGTCTCACTTAGAGGAAACTACCACAGCTGACGGTACGTCGATCGGACGTCCGTAGCTCAAGTTATGAGCGTTTCCGCTCCGAGGGCCCGGTTGGTTTCGTGTACGAACCAACCCGGCCGAACCGAAAGTCTTCCGAAACCTTGAGTATAATATACCGAAACGACCATCTCGATCCAAGGATCGCGTAGCCGCTGACGGTTCGTCAATCGGAGGTCCCAGGCCCAAGATATGGGCGAAAGACCGAAGAGGGCCCGAAACGGGGGTACTGGGCCCGGGGCGACCCGGCCCGAACCCCCCCTGGGGTCGGCCGAACCGGGTCGGCCCGAACCGGGCCGACCCGAACCGGCTCGGCCGGGTCCGGTCCGGCCTGGGCGCGGCCCGGCCGACCGGACCGGCCGGCTCGGCTTCGGCCGAGCGGCCGAAGGAAGGGCGCCGCGGGCTTGACCCGCGGCACAAGCGAACGCGGCCCCGCGGGGGGCCGCCTGCCACGCGGACGCGGCCGGGCCGCCGCGTCCGTTCCCAGTTCCGCGCGGCCGCGGAACCGGCCGTCGTTGCCGCCACGGCTTCAGCCGCGGCGGGCTTCCTCCACGGCGGCGCGCCGGGCGCCGCCGCCTCCGGTCGCCGCCGCCGCCGCCGCCTTCCGCGGGCCGCCGGAGATGCTCCGGTGGCCCGATTTGCCTCCCGTCTGCGCCGTTGCCCCTCCCGGATGCCGACCTTCACTGCGGGATCAACGGATCGCCCCTGCCGCGCGGTTCGTCGTCGTCCGCCATATCCGCACAACAAAATAGATCGGCGGAGGGTTGCCAGATCTTGTTCGTTAGACCCGCACCCTCCGCGTTAGCCATAAACGTCACCGGGAGGGAAAAGGATTAACCAAATCAACAATTTTAAATAGATTAAAATTGTTCCGATCGGGTTCTTTATTTTAAAAGAATAAACACGGGGAAACAAATAAAATATTCCAATCAACCCTTACCTTGTCGTCGTCGTCGGACGAGGGGTCGTCGCGGAATCGCTCGTCGCGGAGGAAGGAGATCGTCGCGTCGTCGCGGTATCCGGCGTCGCGTCGCCAATCTCCGGATCAAGAACAAACGGATTTAATTAATTAAATCCGTTGTTATTGAAATTCTAAAAAAGGAGAAATAAAAGATTCGATTCTCACCTTTGTTGCCAATCGCACGTTCGCCGCGGAAGAAGAGGCACCGAAGAAGAAGAAGAAGAAGAAGGTCGCTGAAAAGTTGTCGACGTCGCGGATCGTGCGTCGTCGAATTCCGGTTCCGGCGTTCTTCGCATTCTTCGCGTTCTTCGCGTTCTTCGCGTTCTTCGCGTTCTTCGCGTTCTTCGCGTTCTTCGCGGAGAGGGTGGAGGAACGAAGATTCTCTCAAATCCTTTCCAAGGATTTTTAGGTTGGTCTTATTTTATAAACATGCCAACACGAAACCGGTTAAGAAACGATCCATCAATTCGAAAGAAACGACCCATTTAATTCACGAAGAAACAGTCCATTTAATTTACGAAATAAACCGCCCAATTAAATGGTCTGTTAAGAATTAAAGAAAACGCGTCGGTTGACTTTTCAGTTACTTTGACGGGTTTTCGCGGGTGCGTTACTTAGCGAAGGAAACGGCGGGGCTCGTGCGGGTCCCACCGCACAAATATCCTACCAAGGGGTAGGATATTTCTGGATAGCATCCTATCCAGTTCAACTCAGTTCAAGCCGCCTTTAAGTGGCTTCAAGTGGCTTCCAAACAGCTTAAGTGAAATAAAATAAAGTTGTCGCACAAATTTATTTTATTTCTGACTTAAAGCCGCAAAATTTAAAAACCACGTCTGAGCAAACGCAACTCCGGAAGAGGCATTTCTAAGCAAATATCGGCGCTGCGATTTCATCGGTGCCCTCAGAATTTGATTCCGGGCACCGGTTCAAAAGATAGAAAAACCCGCTCGTCCGTTCACTGAACGTACCCGAGCCAAACTTCGGAAATTGATTCCGGGCACACCGGGCCTCGGAATCAGGTGCCGTCTGAAGCTGCGCTCTTTTAAAATTCCAAAGAAAATTAAGAAAAAAATTTCCTTGAAATTTGCGGGTCTCTACATTACTCCCACCTCAGGGCTTTACGTCCCCGTAAAGATACATCAAAAACTAGGGGAACAAATGGGGGTACTGAGCACGCATCTGAGCCTCCCGCTCCCAAGTGCTCTCCTGGAGGTTCCCGTGCTGCCATCTGACGCGCACAAGAGGAATCAACCGCCCACGTAGGACCCACTCCTGTCGATCCTCGATCTCCACTGGGACCTCCGCAAAAGTCGCCCCATCGTCCACGTCCAGCTCCCCAAAGTCGATGATGTGCGTCGGGTCGTGCACGTATCTCCTCAGCTGAGACACGTGGAAGACGTCGTGCACCCGGTGCAACTGAGGTGGTAGAGCCAGGCGATAAGCCACCTCTCCTATCCTGCTGAGGACCTGGAAAGGCCCGATGAAGCGTGGAGACAACTTTCCGCCTCGGCCAAATCTCCGAAAACCACGTCGAGGTGAGACACGCAAAAAGACGTGGTCGCCATCCTCGAACTCCAGTGGCCTCCGCCTCCTGTCAGCATATGACTTCTGCCGGCTCTGAGCTGTCCTCATCCTCTCCTGGATGATCTGGACCTTCTCTGTCATGGCTCGGACCATCTCTGGTCCCACGAGTGCTGACTCCCCAGGGTCTGTCCAGCACAACGGTGATCTGCAGGGTCTCCCGTACAACGCCTCGTATGGTGCCATCCCGATGGTGGAGTGGTAGCTGTTGTTGTACGCGAACTCCACCAAGGGTAGGTGGTCCTCCCAGCTGCGACCAAAGTCGAGAACACATGCACGGAGCATGTCCTCGAGTGTCTGTATGGTCCTCTCCGTCTGACCATCCGTCTGAGGGTGGAAGGCTGTGCTCAGATGGAGCCGCGTCCCGAACGCCTCCTGCAACCCCTTCCAAAGCCGGGAAGTGAAACGAGCATCTCGATCGGAGACGATAGACGATGGCACACCGTGAAGCCGTACGATCTCCTGGACGTAAAGACGTCCCAAGCTCTCCACTGAGCCCTGCTCTCTGATGGGTAAGAAGTGTGCCGACTTGGTGAGTCGGTCGACAATCACCCAAATGGAGTCGTGACCTCTGGAAGTGCGTGGAAGTCCAGTCACGAAGTCCATAGATATGCCATCCCACTTCCACTCCGGGACCTCCAAGGGCTGTACCAAGCCTGCTGGTACCTGATGCTCTGCCTTCACCTGCTGGCAGGTGAGGCATCGTGAAACGAACTCTGCCACAGCTTTCTTCATGCCCGGCCACCAGTGCTGTCGCCTGAGATCCTGGTACATCTTCGCCACTCCAGGATGTACCGCCAAGGGAGAAGTGTGAAACTCTCTCAGCACCTCCTCTCGCAAAGCGACTGGTACGAAGGTACGTCCTCTGAAAAGGATGACGTGCTCTGCTCCAAGGGTGAAGCCATCAGGCGCCTGACCTGAGGATATCAGTGCACGCCGGGTCTCACAGTCAGCGTCCCCACGCTGAGCCTCTCTGACCCGCTGTAGAAGTGGAGGAGAGACTGTGAGAGACTGAAGAAAGGCTGCTCCGTCTCTATCCACGAAGGATATCTGTAAGGAGGCCAGCTGCTCCGTCGCCTCCTCGAGTAGCTGAATGCCCGTCCTCCTGCTGAGGGCATCGGCTACCACGTTCCCCTTCCCAGGAGTATAGACTATCTCAAAGTCATAGTCCTGGAGGAACTCAAGCCATCTCCGCTGTCTCAGGTTCAGGTCCTTCTGAGAGAAGATATACCTGAGACTCTGGTGGTCAGAAAAGACAGTGAAGCGCTCGCCCATCAGATAGTGCCGCCAAGTCTTCAGAGCGAAGACCACTGCTGCTAACTCCAGGTCATGAGTGGCGTAGTTCTGCTCATGCGGCCTCAACTGACGTGATCCGTAGGCGATCACGGCCCGCTCCTGCATCAGGACGCACCCGAGTCCAGTCCCTGATGCATCGCAGTAAACTACGTACCCAACTCCCTCCTCAGGCAACCTCAAGATAGGTGCCCTGGTCAATCTCTGTCTCAGCTCCTGGAAGCTCTGCTGACATCTGTCTGACCACACAAAGGGTTTCCCCTTCTTCGTCAAGGCTGAGAGTGGTGCTGCAACTCTGGAGAAGTCTGGCACGAATCTCCGATAATATCCCGCTAGGCCCAAGAAGCTCCGCACCTCTGTCATGCTCCTGGGTGGCTCCCAAGCTAGCACTGCCTCGATCTTCGCGGGATCCACTGCAACTCCCGCCTCAGAAATGACGTGCCCCAAGAAATGGACCTCACGTAACCAGAACTGGCATTTTGAGAGCTTGCCATAAAGCTGGTGCTCTCGGAGTGTGTCTAGCACAACTCGCAGGTGGTAGGCATGCTCCTCCTCAGTCGTCGAGTATACCAAAATGTCGTCAATGAAGACAACGACAAATCGGTCGAGGTATGGCTGGAAGATCCTGTTCATGAGGCTCATGAACACTGCTGGAGCATTGGTTACGCCGAACGGCATAACCAAGAACTCATAATGGCCATACCGACACCTGAAGGCCGTCTTCTGTACGTCCTCGTCTCGAACTCTGAGCTGATGATAGCCTGACCGGAGGTCTATCTTCGAGAACCACCGCGCTCCCTTGAGCTGATCGAAGAGGTCATCAATCCGTGGCAGCGGATACTTGTTCCTCACTGTCACCTGGTTCAGGCGACGATAGTCGACACATAGTCGCAAGCTCCCGTCCGCCTTCTTGGCGAACAAAATCGGGGAAGCCCAGGGTGAAACACTGGGTCGGATAAACCCCTTGCTCTGCAAGTCCTCCAACTGTACCCGCAGCTCCCGAAGCTCGGCGGGGGCCATCCGATATGCTGGAGTAGATATCGGGGCTGTCCCGGGGTACAAGTCGATGTAAAAGTCTACCTCTCTACGAGGAGGTAGCCCTGGAACGTCGTCGGGAAAGACGTCCACGTACTGGTCCACCACTGCAGGAAAAGCCGGACTCCGCACGTCCACTGCTCCTAGGATGAGGCTAGCCAACTGATGAGAGATAGGCTGCACTCTCCTCCGCGGAAGTCCATCCTGTGCTGCAATGGTTCCCTTCTCGCCGGTGAAGGTAAACCTGCTCCCGTCGGTGCGAACACATCGCACCTTGCGCCTAAAACAGTCGATCTGGGCATGAACCGTGGATAGCCAATCCATGCCCAAGATAACGTCGTAAGGCCTCGACGCCGCTACAAGGAGATCCCAGCCGAAGCTCTCGCCTCCTAGAGTAAGCTCACACTGCCGGCACCAGTGCGTAATCGTCGAGTCTGCTCCCGTAGGAGTCTCTAGCCGTAAGGATCGTGCCAACGGCTCAGTCGGAATCTCCGAGCTCCGAACAAGGGCAGAGGCTATGAAAGAGTGACTCGCTCCTGTGTCTATAAGTACTGCAGCAAGGGTGGAATAGACACAGATCGTACCTCGAATCATCTCTGGCATGTCGGGGTCGTAGGCCTCCACTGCCTGGAGCTGGGCCTGTCCCCGCCCTCCAGCTCCCTGTGGTCGAGGTGGCCCTCCTGGCGGTGGTGGGGGTAGAGCCTGGAAGCGTCGCCCACCACCCGCTGCTCGGCCAGCTCCTCTGCCTCGTCCGCCTCCTCCCTGCGGACCGCCACGGTCGACTCTCTGCCTCTGCCTGGGTGGCCCCTCCACCGTCTGCTGCTCCTCTGATCGGCGAGTCGGGCAGTCACGAGCCATGTGACCCTGCCCGCCGCAAGAGTAGCACAGCCTGCCTCTCAAAAGGCTGGCACTCCGCTGTGTGCTCCGCACCGCTGAGCCGGTGTCCTGAGGCCGTCTGCGAGGGGGTCTGGTCTGCCTGGACCCGTGAGTCATCCGTCGGCTACCTGCTGCCGAAGACTCAGCTACCTGCCGCCCTGCGCTAGGTCTCGCCGCTGAAGAAGGCTCTGCCAGGAAGCTCTCAATCAGGAGGGCTCGCTCCAGCACTCCCGCCTAGGTCGGAATGCTGAGGGAGATCAGCGACGCCCGAATCTCCTGTCGCAAGCCCTGCTCGAAGGTCCGGGCCCGGAAGAAGGGGTCCCGTACCATGTCGGTCGAGTAGCGAGATAAGTCTGTGAACCTCGCCGCGTACTGAGCGACCGTCATGCTGCCCTGGCGCAGCTGGAGAAGCTCCTGGATGCGCACCGCTCGGAGGGTGGTCGGGACGAACTCAGAGCGGAAGAGGCTCTCGAAGTCCGCCCAGAGCAGGGATGCCTCATCGTGAACCTGGAGCATCAGGCTCCACCATCGTCCTGCCGCCGCCTGCAGGAGGCTCGCTGTGAGAATCACCATGAGATTCGCTGGTGTCCTCACTAGCCTAAAGATCCGTACCACCGCCTCTAGCCAGTCCTCGGCGGCCTGGGGGTCCGCCTCACCGCGAAACCTGGGCGGTCGCTGGCTCTGAAACTCATGCAGTGCCCTGAGGCGACGTGCATCGTCAACGTCTGGTACTGGAAGCATCGGTGGCTCGGCGGGTAAGGCTACCGCCGGTGCCACTGCTGGCAAAGGGCCCTGCACCGAAGCCTCGTCGCTCGGTGGGCTGCCGTCACGCCCTACACTCGGAACCCTAGCTGGCAGTCGTCGCGGGGCCATCCTGAAAAGGAGAACAAGAGCACCACAGTCAGAATAGTATACCTGGTGAGCTGGCACAAGTAATCACAAGGAAAACTTGAGACTTTCATAAAGCAGATCAGTATACCCGGTGAGCTGACACAAGTAATCACAAAGAAAAACTTGAAACACACACGCAATCAATGTTTTCATGCATTAAGTCGGAAATCAGGAGTCAGGGTCCTTGTGTACGGATACGTCGGCCGCCGCACCAACACTGGGCTCCCTGAACTGATAACCACACTCAATACACTAAAAACTATTGCTTCACATAGAAAGAAAGGACGATCAGAGTCCGCGGTAGAACCGACCACCTCTGATACCAATTTGTCACGACCCGTCCTCGGGGCCCGTGCCGTGACTACCCCAAGCCCGCCTTCCATAGGCCAGGGGCTGGCGACTAGCACCATGGCGTGAAATCCCAGTAAACAGGGAAGGCATTGCCTTTATAAGTAACAACCACACAGAGTCAGCAAGCGGAAAGTAAAGTGCAGAAAGTAAAGGGGGCCGGAAATACAAGCCCAACTGTAAAGTACAACTGAAAAGTAAAGTACAGCAACTGAAGAAAAGACGGCGGCCTCGTGTCGTCCACTGGCAATCCCACCTGAAGGGTGGGTACAGATAGCCTCCAGGCTCCTCGGGTCCCACGTCCGCTCCGAGCACGTCCCGCCCAGTGGTCCACCTCCAGGTACCGTCCTGCTCCATGCCTCGACCGTGATCAGCGCTGTCCGTCGTCTGCAACCAACACAACAAGGTGCGGGCATAGCCCGTACAGGGGTGAGTACAAGCTACTCAGTAAGGACCCCGAGACCCCCGAAGGTCTCCCGAAATCCACAAAGGATATAGCACAAAAGAAAGATGCAATCACGAAGTAACATCTGACTCGACTTAGGTATATGCCCATACATATACCTAAGTCCCCAATTCTAGCTCTGCTCACGAGCTCAAGAACAACTCAATCCACAAAGGAAAGCAAGACTCAAATCCACAAGGAGAGTAAACAGTAAATCCACTTAGGATAGTTCAACACAATCCACAAAGGAGAGTAACATACGATTCAGCTCAACCAGGTATACTTTTTCAGATGACGTCAAAGATGATCACTGATCCATCTAAGTCGTCGGACCCACGAAGGATCGATAGGTACTAACCCCCGCAGAAGACCCACACAGGATCGGGCTCACACAGAACCTGTAGGTAGTGGCTCACACAGAACCGGTAGGCAGTGGCTCACACAGAACCGGTAGGCAGTGGCTCACACAGAACCGGTAGTAGGACCCACACAGGATCGGGCACTGATCCGCGTAGGATCGCTGAGTGCAGTAGTCGACGCAGTCCACTGAGGATCACTGCACAGTCGTCGCCGCAGTCCACGAAGGATCTCTGCTCTGCCGTCGTCGCAGTCCACGGAGGATCTCTGCTCTGCCGTCGTCGCAGTCCATGGAGGATCTCTGCTCTGTCGTCGTCGCAGTCCACGGAGGATCTCTGCTCTGCCGTCGTCGCAGTCCACGGAGGATCTCTGCTCTGCCGTCGAAGTCACAGCCAGCACTAGGGTTCCCGCACAAAGCGAGCTCGTTTAGGAGGGTCCGCTCCACGAGCCGAGAGGCTGATACATCAACTGACACGTAGTCCGAAGTTGATGTATCCAAAAGTTCCGTATCGACAACAGGATCTCAACGCAACAGACGGCGCGTCAATCGGACGCCCGGTCTGAGAGTTATTGGCATTTTCGTCCCAGGGGCCCGGTTGGTTTTTATGGCAAAACCAACCCGACCGTACTCCGCCTGTATCCGATCCTCGGGCGGAGTATGCCAAAAGTTCCGTCTCACTTAGAGGAAACTACCACAGCTGACGGTACGTCGATCGGACGTCCGTAGCTCAAGTTATGAGCGTTTCCGCTCCGAGGGCCCGGTTGGTTTCGTGTACGAACCAACCCGGCCGAACCCAAAGTCTTCCGAAACCTTGAGTATAATATACCGAAACGACCATCTCGATCCAAGGATCGCGTAGCCGCTGACGGTTCGTCAATCGGAGGTCCCAGACCCAAGATATGGGCGAAAGACCGAAGAGGGCCCGAAACGGGGGTACTGGGCCCGGGGCGACCCGGCCCGAACCCCCCCTGGGGTCGGCCGAACCGGGTCGGCCCGAACCGGGCCGACCCGAACCGGCTCGGCCGGGTCCGGTCCGGCCTGGGCGCGGCCCGGCCGACCGGACCGGCCGGCTCGGCTTCGGCCGAGCGGCCGAAGGAAGGGCGCCGCGGGCTTGACCCGCGGCTCAAGCGAACGCGGCCCCGCGGGGGGCCGCCTGCCACGCGGACGCGGCCGGGCCGCCGCGTCCGTTCCCGGTTCCGCGCGGCCGTGGAACCGGCCGCCGTTGCCGCCGCGGCTTCAGCCGCGGCGGGCTTCCTCCACGGCGGCGCGCCGGGCGCCGCCGCCTCCGGTCGCCGGCGCCGCCGCGCCGGCGACCCGCGCCGCCGCCGCCTTCCGCGGGCCGCCGGAGATGCTCCGGTGGCCCGATTTGCCTCCCGTCTGCGCCGTTGCCCCTCCCGGATGCCGACCTTCACTGCGGGATCAACGGATCGCCCCTGCCGCGCGGTTCGTCGTCGTCCGCCATATCCGCACAACAAAATAGATCGGCGGAGGGTTGCCGGATCTTGTTCGTTAGACCCGCACCCTCCGCGTTAGCCATAAACGTCACCGGGAGGGAAAAGGATTAACCAAATCAACAATTTTAAATAGATTAAAATTGTTCCGATCGGGTTCTTTATTTGAAAAGAATAAACACGGGAAAAGAAATAAAATATTCCAATCAACCCTTACCTTGTCGTCGTCGTCGGACGAGGGGTCGTCGCGGAATCGCTCGTCGCGGAGGAATGAGATCGTCGCGTCGTCGCGGTATCCGGCGTCGCGTCGCCAATCTCCGGATCAAGAACAAACGGATTTAATTAATTAAATCCGTTGTTATTGAAATTTAAAAAAAGGAGAAATAAAAGATTCGATTCTCACCTTTGTTGCCAATCGCACGTTCGCCGCGGAAGAAGAGGCACCGAAGAAGAAGAAGAAGAAGAAGGTCGCGGAAAAGTTGTCGACGTCGCGGATCGTGCGTCGTCGAATTCCGGTTCCGGCGTTCTTCGCGTTCTTCGCGTTCTTCGCGTTCTTCGCGTTCTTCGCGTTCTTCGCGTTCTTCGCGTTCTTCGCGTTCTTCGCGTTCTTCGCGGAGAGGGTGGAGGAACGAAGATTCTCTCAAATCCTTTCCAAGGATTTTTAGGTTGGTCTTATTTTATAAACATGCCAACACGAAACCGGTTAAGAAACGATCCATCAATTCGAAAGAAACGACCCATTTAATTCACGAAGAAACAGTCCATTTAATTTACGAAATAAACCGCCCAATTAAATGGTCTGTTAAGAATTAAAGAAAACGCGTCGGTTGACTTTTCAGTTACTTTGACGGGTTTTCGCGGGTGCGTTACTTAGCGAAGGAAACGGCGGGGCTCGTGCGGGTCCCACCGCACAAATATCCTACCAAGGGGTAGGATATTTCTGGATAGCATCCTATCCAGTTCAACTCAGTTCAAGCCGCCTTTAAGTGGCTTCAAGTGGCTTCCAAACAGCTTAAGTGAAATAAAATAAAGTTGTCGCACAAATTTATTTTATTTCTGACTTAAAGCCGCAAAATTTAAAAACCACGTCTGAGCAAACGCAACTCCGGAAGAGGCATTTCTAAGCAAATACCGGCGCTGCGATTTCATCGGTGCCCTCAGAATTTGATTCCGGGCACCGGTTCAAAAGATAGAAAAACCCGCTCGTCCGTTCACTGAACGTACCCGAGCCAAACTTCGGAAATTGATTCCGGGCACACCGGGCCTCGGAATCAGGTGCCGTCTGAAGCTGCGCTCTTTTAAAATTCCAAAGAAAATTAAGAAAAAAATTTCCTTGAAATTTGCGGGTCTCTACATTAGTAAAGGATAATCTGTGGGTATGTGGTAGGTGATATTCTTGTTATATCATATGTGATATTAATATTCTTAATTACTGGTAGAAATATCATATATGACAATTTAAATTTGAAAATATCATCTTTCATACTAATATATGATCTAGAACTGAAAAAATTAAGAGAATTAATTTTATAAAGTTGACAACATGATTTTCAAAGGATTGAATCTTAATAAATTAAATACTTAATAGTTATAAGATTTTGGATATAATGTTTTTTAAAAATATGACTAATTTTAAAATTGATTAGAAAAATGTGGGATGCCCCAAACCTACACTCCTAAAATTGGTTCCTGAATCTCCTACCTTACATATTATCATTGAAACTAGTTGTAAGAACCATTATATTATCATTCATTCGTAAATAATTTAAAATGTTTATAGAATATAAATCATTTGAGGGATCATTTCATTTCTTAATATGTAGATAATTAGGATGTAACATTAATTAATATAGCCCATATATTTCTCCAAAAGTTTACTATTATTTTAATTTTATATAAAAAAATAATTAAATCTTGATATGTCTCAATATCAATCATATATTTTCTTAAAATAATTCCAAATTTTCTACTATTTTCACCATGAAGGCAATGAAATAAAAAAAATGTGTATTCTCAATTGCCCAATATGGTAAAATTATTACTAAATCAATACGGGAATAATCTTAATATAAATATTATTATGGAAAGAGGTAATCAACATTAATCCTCAATAAAATTAAACCTAAATGAATTTTATATCCATCCAAATAAAAGAAAATATAGTTAGAAATAATATTGATCTCATCTGTATGCAATTAATTGAAAAACACATAAAACCCTTCTATCAAATCATTGTTCACATGAACATTAATTATCGTTGAGACCATAATCATCCTAAATTGATGAATTAAGAAGGTATAATATAAATAACCAAAACTATTTTGACTCATAAGACTTATCGATGCATTGATGGTATATATAATTCCTCGACATACCTTTCACATGATTATATACAATTAAATATTTAGAGTATTAGTCAATTCCATTGACACTATTCCCTATGGATTGTGAAACTAAATCAAATATGGTTATTTGAGAAATGATAAAAAATATCATTATATAATCAATTTGTATTGGCATTCAATATTCATCAATGATTTAAATGTTTTTTCACCATGAAAAAAAGGAAAAAATTATCATAATCTTTATTATGAAATTTTTTTATACAAAATAAATAACTACTTTACATTTATGTAATTATTTTTATGGAAATAAAATTATTCACTATTCTAATTTGTTTCCCCATGTTTGTAAAATAATATACATTTTGGGAGAAAATCATCCAATATAAATTATTTAAAATGTGAGAATTACACCATATAGATAAATGATTATACAAATAATACAATACATGAAAAACAAGATCAAAATATATCCATAAGAATGGGGATGATTTTTTTCAAATTACGTATATCCAATGTAACAAATGAAACCTATATGGTTTTTCAAAAGGATGAATAACATCCTTGAAATAGAATGGTTAAATGACAGTATGCATGATGGGATATTCAATCATATTTTTTTGTACCATGTGTGTATTTCCATTATGTTATACCATATACACATAAATTCTAAACAATAAATCATGAAACACAAACCATTTTATGGGAAAAACATCAAATATTTAAAGTGTAATTGAAGTGAAAACATAAAATTGATTAAAAAAATTAATAATGATGTAAAAGAAGAAGTTATAGGTTACTTCCAAAAAAAAATCCAAGAGGTAGGTCAAAATAATTAAAATAATTAAAATACTTAATTTTTAATGGAATTATTGTAATATAAACTTGAAAAAGAAATAAGGTTTTCTATATGATAAATTGATCAAAAAATTATATATGAAAGGATAATTTTTAATATATTAAATAATCTATGTAGAAATTTCATTTTGTGAAAATATTAAAATAAAATTAACTATATTAAAATATAATTTCTCAATAAACTGTTATAAAATACCATAATCTAATATTGTTCAAGAACCAAATCATGGAAGAAAAATGTCCCAGATAATGAAATATAACCCAATGAATGGTATTCTTGTTATAAAAATTCCTCCCTACTAAGAAAATAGATATGTGAATATTATATTTATTAAATTAAAATGTTTTGGATTGTAAATTCCATGAAATATATAGTGTGTGGTAGAATAAAATCCCAGAATATTGGGAAAACAATACAGGGAAACATAGTTTGTAACATGTAACATACATAAATGAATCAGAATTGAGACCATGAAAAATATGATGGCATGAGTAAAACTTTTATTAAAACGAATTTAAATAGAGGTATATTAATTTAAATTATAATAAAATTATTAAAAGATAATACATGAAAGTATATATCAAATAGGAAGTATATAATTCATATAAATTAAATTACTCGATTTATAATAACCAAGTGTCAATGGGATAAATATGAGATGAAAAACATTAATACATTCCCTAACATCCATGAACTACCACTAAACACATTTTCCACAACCATAGATTTCATTATCACATAATTTATTACCTCAATAATAATCATTTTCTTTTATAAACCTAGTAAATTGTCTTTCTATACATTATTTTCCACATATTTCCACATCGGGTGTTTATAGTTTCTTTCATTTATATTAGTTTCAAAATATCTGTGTCAGTGTTTATTGTTCTATAAGTGTTCATAATTAATAGATCAAAAAACATGCTATTTGATATGATTTTTGTTTATTTTCTTTGTTTGAAACTCATATAATGAGTCTCTTATCCTTTATCCTTGAAGATGAAATATATTACAATCATGTTTTAGTGATTATTGAAAATTTAATTGTAGTTTATTAAATAATGATTTAAATATGAATATAATGTCTATATAAGGAAAAAAATAATAATTTAAAATTTTAGATCATGTTAATCCAATAATATGGTTCCTATATTCCTTTTTGATATAAATTCATAATAACTTTCAAATATGAGGCTAAATGGACCCAAATAAAAACATATCCTGATTTAATAAGTGATAATGTTGCGATTTTTTTTTGAAATATCCACATTCCAAAATCATAATGGTTGTATTAATTATTAATTAGTGTTATATATCTTTATTTAAAGGATGTAAGATAAGAAATAATTAACTTGAAAAAAAAACAAAATTTTAATATTATATTTTCAACTTAATAGGATTATTTTTAATTAATAATTGTTCAAAAATTATTTGTTGACCATATAATTAGAAATTTAAAAAATTAGTATTAAATAAACCGTAATGATATACAATGGATAATATTTATTTTTTGATATCATCCTTGTATCCTTTCTTGTATAATGGGTATAGAAAACGAAATGTATTTTGTCGCGGAGGTAGTAGTCTGCACAACACATGAACAATAATTTTGTTTTTCATAACATATTGGATATACGAATAAAAAAATTGTAATAAAAATAATATCGAATAACTATTGTATTTATATAATTCTAATATTATTTAGTAGTGTGTATATAATAAATTTTACAAAATACAATTATGGTGAGCGATTGTGTAAATAAAAAACTCACTATAGGTAATTGAATTTTAAATGGAATTTTCTTTGGAAATGAAGACGTTATTCTATATAATGGTTAAAATAATATTTTAACAAGGGAGAGGGTTTTAGTTGGGGAAAATTTGAAGTGGTTCAGTCAAATTAATTAATTATATTGATTTTAATATGTTATACTTTTATAGGTGAATGGATCGGTAGGTTTTGGAGATACACATACTTTTTTAATAACTTTTTGTATCCATTCAAGTATTATACACCAATAAATGGAAACAATGAGAGCATAAAATGAGTGTGGGTCAAAACTGACCCCACCCACACCTTTTGGAAACTCATGTATTATTTTTGTGATTATTTTTGTTTTTTACTTTCTATATATTAAACCAATTTTCATTTAACTTGGTACTTAAATTCTAATCTTAGTAATTTATTTTAATGAAAAAGAGTACTATTTACCTTTATACATAATTTTATAATTTATAAATATAATATTTAATTTTTTAAAAATCTAAATTTTTATTGGTGTGAAAATTTAATTTACTGAAATACCAATTAAACTCTTAAAATATATTATATGTGAAATATTTTTTATATGCATTAAATTTATATATGAGGAAAATTTATTTAATATAATGATTTTATGGAAATAAAAATAAAAATAATAAAAAATTATAAAGCATCCAGTGAAATATAAATTTAAAAATCAGATGAATAATAATTGATTCAAAGAAAATACTAAGAACCATTTTTTAATTAATGTGACATTTGAATTATTTATAAAATTGGATTTATAGGTTTTCTATGCTCCAAGAATATTTTAAAATCAATAATTTTATTCATTAAATTCAAATTTTAATTCATAATATCTTTTATAAATCCTTGGGTATTCTTTTTTGATGTTAATGCCTTAAGATTTTTAGGTTTTGTAAAAAAAATTATTTTTCGGCTAAAATTTGACATTTTAAGAAAAACCACAAAATTTAATTCTATAAAAATAAAGAAATGATTAATTCAGAAATTATGTTTATTTTAATTATTTTCCTATTTCATAATATATGAAATATATATTATAATAATTTTATAAAATATATTTGAAAACCCAATTTACCTTGACAATTACATTTTGAAATATTAAATTTTAATATTTTTATTACATTATCATTTAACAACTAATTTTTTGAAAATAAATTATTAATATTAAACATCAATAATAATTTATCATTTGATTTATGAAAATTAAAACATTGTCACATTAAATAAAATATATATAAATTTTTTTTCTAAACTATAAATGATCTAATTAGTCATTTTGGGAAAAAAATTATTTTCATTAATATTAAAATTATATTCTTAATTCATATTCATATAATTTATAGTGTTTTTACACCTATTAATTCCATTTAATTTAATTTTAGGGATTTAATTTCCATATATATATATATATATATTGACTGAATAAAATATACATTCATTTATGATCGATGATCCTTTAAGAGAAACCCAATTAAAACAGTGATGTATTTAAAGATAATCATATATGAAAAATCAAATAACAAAAAGAATTATTTTAGAAACATTTTATTGAATAAAATTAATTATATTTAAAATTTTAGAATCTCCATATTCACTATACATTTGTATAAAAGTATAAAATTCAATATAACATGGAAGGTTCAGATATTTGAATCAGTGAAATAGGAGAATATTTACCTATTATAGTCCTAATTATGTAGCTCCAAATCTAAAAATATAATGTTACATGACCTTTTATGTCTGTTCAAATATGAATTATTTTTAAATAACTCATATGAATTATTTTATATTTAACTAACTAATTCCTAATTGTTTAATTAATCATATATGTATAGAACCATAATTAAAATTTATAGGCATAGTGATTATTATTTCTTATAATTCATTTGCATCTTTATTGGATTGAGAGTTAATATATACATGAATGAAAAGTTATAATATATTATAAAATTCAATCAATTATAATATAATAATGATATAAAGAAATAAAAAATAAATTTAATTATGAAAACCACTCCTTTTTATTGGGATGAATGTACTGGTCTAAAGTATTAATAAAACATATTAATGAAATGAATCATATATGAATTCATTTCACTTCACACAACATAGTAGTATGGTTTTACAATGATAAATGACAAGAGTATGTTTAAAATAAATAAAAACATTCTTGTGTGATTTTGTATATATAATTATATTTGGGGAAAATTATTTTTAATATTATTTATAATCAAATGGGGTGTTTAATGAGGCTCAATTATGTTATTTATCTATCTGATATTTTGTTTAATAAGAATCTATATTTTCAAGCATTATGTGTTTTTATGTTCTTATATAATTCATATTAATATATTAAATCTATGGAAATTTTATGAAAATATGTTGAATAATTTTTTTTGGTTATATTCCCAATTAATGAGAATTTAGCTTCTAAAATATTAATATCATATGAATGGTAGATAGGTATCCATTAATTAATATCGTGAATCATTTGAAATATTACATTTATGAATATTTTCATAACAATAGTAATGATGATGACTAGTTTTTAATTGGGAAGAATAAATATAGTTTTGAAAATATTGAGGGAAAATATCAAATACATTCATAGACTTATGATTTAGAAATATCAATTAAAAATGAAATTGAAAATATCCGAAAATGGGATTTAATAAGTTGTTAAAATAATTGGATGTGAAATAATATATTATGAAATTTAATGATTGAATTACAATAATAACATTAAAATAAATTATATATATATATCATTAATTTCTAAGGTTTTACAGAAATATACAAAGGAGGATTTTATGAACGATAAATAGATTATTGTAATCATTGTTGAGAAATAATTAATTAATTGTAATTGTACATGAAATTTTATTTGTGAAACAATATATTTAAAATTTAACTTGTAAATATATTTTTTTGGAATAAAATGAACTGATAAGGTTTCTTAAGATGAGAAAATTCAATAATAGTGAGTAAAGGATATAATAATAATTGTGAATGTGATTTTGAGGAAATTGTTAACCAATGAAAAGACATGAAAAATTGAAATATTCTATTCAATTAATGCTCAATAAAATTATAATACTTATTAGATAGCTGAAAAATAAACATTTAAAAAATTTAATATTAATAAGAGATGCTAATTTTTAAAATCATTGTGGATATTACATTAATATAATTTTTAAAATTTCTGATAACTAAATATGGATTGATATATATTGAAACATGATCTATTGCTGTGGTAGTGTAAACATAATAATAGTTTTAAAGAAATGCAATAAATGAAATTATGTTATAACCATAATCTACATATGAGTGAATAATATATATATATATATATATTATTTATTTTTTATCATATAATAAGATGAAATTATTTTTGCAGTTGATAGAGAAATTAGCATCAATGATATTTTTACCCAAATGACCAACATTTTTAAATGTCAATCTAAAAATTGATTTTTTAATTTCTAGTTCTATTATATAAAAATGTATATAGGAATATTTTACAATCGAGAAAATGTATGTAAGAGAGATATCCAAGGTTTTTTTGAAAATGTTGTACCTCTATTTATAAGATTTGGCATAGATATTTCTTAGGGGGGAAGATGAGGTTATTCTCAAGAATACTAATGGCGTAATTGAATGTGTATTTTTATTAAGGAAAAAGAAATTTGTGGTTTTATGATTTTAATTATTATGATTAAGAAAATAATTATGGTTATATCATATGATTTTAAAAGGAAAAAATACTTGATTATATATAAGATGTGCCCCATAGAACATAAACCAACAACAATATATTATATTAAAATTATAACATACTATGTAATTAGAGAGAATTCATATTATTAATTTAACTATGAAATATATATAATGGAACTAAATCAATTCAAATGAATTTATTAAATCTTAGTAAATAATCACTCTTTTTTTTATAGTTTTTCATTACTAGTTGGGTTTTTAATATCTTTAATTATTTATTTTTGTGAGAAGATATTATATTTATTTTCCAAAAAAATTATTAATTTTATTTGATAAAGAGTATATTAATTTTGTTATCATCATAATAAAATTATATCACGGTGACTATTTGAGAGTTTTTCTATAATATTTAACATCAAAATTAATAGTGAACCAAATAGATTTGTATTTAAATTTTATTTTTTTAATGTATTTATAATTTAATATTATATTTCTATTTTGTTAAAAAAAATTATTTACATTACTTTGATTAATAATAATAAATTTATATTTTTTCAATAAAATTTATAATTGAGTCTAGTTTAATAACATTTTTATAAACAAAAGGAAATTTTTGAGAATAATGATTTTTAATCCCCTTTGATTGTTTAATCTTAAATTAAATTTGACCATTTAAATGTTTTGATTCGTGAAAATTTTATTTTACATATTTTGGGGTTCTAATTTGGTAAATATGATTCCATTTTTTATGTCATTGTGATGAGTTGTCATAGTGAATTTTATTATCAATATAATGATAAAATTGGTTAATTAAGGGTAAAATTAACATGTAATTGATATAATGTAAACCTAAATATTGAATGAATTATATTTAATGACTATATTTTATACAAAATATTCAAAAATTGTAATATAAGACCATTTTTTCAGTATTTACAAAAATTTAACAATTATTATGTTCTATGTCAAGAAAAGTCAAAAATGTAATTCCTTTTATTTTATTATAATAATATTTTTACATCCATATTAATTAATATATTACCATTTATACATATAAATTTAAAATAAAATTTTTATTTATTTATAATGTTAGTTTTTTTCCTAAATATATGTACTGAAATAATTATCTAAAATAAATAATAAATGATGATAAAGAATTTATTCAATTAAGTAAAAATTAAATAAATGATACTAAAAATGGTAAATGTAATATAATTGGAATGATTTTTTTAAAATTATTTTCTTTGTAACCAGGAAATATTAGAGTGTTTTTAATGCTTTATTCTCTAAATTAAAGATTTTATTTTAGATATAAAAGTCAACATTAACTACCATTATTGAAATTGTCATAAATGATATATTATAATGAATTATATTTTATTAAATAATAAGAAACCTAAAAAATAATATTATTATACAATGTATTATAATATTTTTTAAGATGAAAATCGTGTTTCATATTAGGTGAAATTTCCATTTTATTAAACCATTTTTGACACCTGGAGACATAAATGTCTTAAATCAGGGTTATTATCCAAAACGGAATTAACATATTAATACTAAATTATATAGATAACAATCTAATATAATCATTTGAAAATCCGATTTTTGGAGAGGAATATGAATCATGGTAATATTATCTTTGATTATTATAAATTTTTAGGCATTTTAATGTGAAAAAATTTATATATTTTCACAATTTTAATAATTTTATTGGGTTCCCCTCGCCACTTTTATTAAAATTTTCTCAATCTATTATTTTATTCGCTCATAAAAATAAATTTATCTCAGAAAATATTTTCTCATATTCCCTAATTACAAACCACACCACTTACTAGGGGACTTGGTTTGATCATAGAAAAAATCATGTAATTTTTTTGGTGTTACAATAAGAGGGTGTCTGAAGAAGTGGAATTGTTCATAATAATGAATTTTCATTTTGTTTCTTTTTTATAAATTCTTCAAATAGTATTAACACATTATTAAGAAATAAAAATTTTATCCTCTATATATAAAATCTTTTTAATATAATCCATTACATCATTCTCATATTCCATCAAATGGGAAACAAAAATGTTGTGTATGTGTACATAAGTCTTCTTCCTCACTAACTAATGTAATTAATATTCAACCATTTCATTCATCGATTATTATATTTATGAGTTCAATATATAAATATTAAATTCATGAAATATTTATCATTTTGAAATGATAATTTTTCATTTACTTTATATACATCTTTATTTAATGAAATAATGTCGTATTAATTTCATAATGATAATTATGAAAATATAAAATAATGGTTACATGCATAGAAATAAAGATTTTGGAAAAATGAAAATTTCACTCATGAATATGTATGACCTTCCCTCTCTATGATAGTATTTTAATTCATTTATCACAAAAATCATTTATAGGTTTTTTAATTATATATTTTTTATGAAAATGAAAATTATTTCATGGTTAATTTTCCTTATTTTTTTCAATAGTGTAATCTTTGACCATAATAAACCTACCAAAAAAACATTGTATATATGTTCCAAATATCGTGGACACATCCTAAACAATTTAAAAGGATTATGTAATTGGAAAAGCTATGTCAAAAACTATGTTATAACGGTTAATAAATATGAAAATTGTTCTTAATAAATTATCTAAATAACATATCTTTTGGAATATAATTAATGTAGAAAATGATTTAAAGTCTTGGTAAAATATAATATTTTAATAAATTACTCTTTTAATGGTTTCCTTCAAAATATTTATCTTCCAAATATATATTATTTTATAAATTATTTTGTCCTTTTTTTAATATGGGAATAAATTAATTATAAAAAAAAATTACGTATATTTTTACATTATTTCAGGTTTTTTCAAAATGAATCATTTTATGTATTTTTTATTTAATTTTTTGACTTTGTGTATGCAAGAAATATGGAATGTTGATTTTTAATATACAAAACAAGAATGATATTTTCTACTAGGGTAATAGTTATTTTTTATTGGAATTCTATTAAAATAATACATATTTTATTTATTGAAAAAACATCTGCCCCTATATTACTCTATATTAATTTTTTTAAATTAAATGGATATTTTAGTATGTAAAATATTATTCATGTGGGTGAAATGAATATTTTTATTAGTATAGTGTATATATTTTCAAACATTCATGTTATGGTTAGGTAATGGTTCTTCAGAATTTTTATTGTGACTTGAGGATTCATTATAAAACATAATCGAGTTATTTTGATTTAAATACTGTATAGGTGGTTCCATTATAAACAATGGACATGTGGTTCCATTAATTACAAAGTATTGGTTGGTCTATTATTTCTATTAAATAAATTAATTATGAATGTTGACAGTATTAGTAGTTACCTTTGTAAAAGTAATATAAGAAGTGATTTAGAAAGCATTCTATGTGTATTATCAATTATTTCAATGGGCTTTAATGAAATGCTATTGTTTCTCAAAAAAATATAATTATATTATTTTGAATGGAATGTATATAAAACATTTTTGGTGATATATATAACATGGTAAAAATCATCATGATATTTTCAAGACCTAAAATAAAAAATTATTATTTTTATATTTTCATTAATATTTATAAAAAATTGTATTATAAAAGTATTTTTGAATATGTGATGATTTATTAGGTTACAAATTATTTATATTAAACCCATATTTGTATTTCGAATATAGATATTATTATATTTATTAATTAAATAATGGGTATCATTACTTCTTTATTTTTACATCCCTTACTATCCAAATTTTTTCATCACATTTTTTTTTAATTTTTACTTATTGATTACGTATATGTTAGGGAAAATAAGAAGTCATGATAATGTTTTTTATTTTTAATTTTTGAAAAAGGCAGGATTTTTTAATATTTTTATGTTACTAAAAAAATTAATACTGAGAAAATGTGTTTTATTTTTAATTTACGGGTTATATATATATGAATTATGAACAATTCATATAAAAGAGTAAAATGAAAATACACACTTAAATTCAATGAAATAAATTCCTAACTAATACCGAAGATTATGAAATGTTTATCATCAACTACATAAATTAGGTATTAGAGGAGGGATTAGAAAAATTTAGAGATTATGATTTTTTTCAAGTGAGGATATATTAAGATTTATTGATATCATCATGGATTTATACATTTATGTTATATCCTATAAAAAATCTTTTCAAGGCCAATTTTTAAATTTTATGTGATGTAATTTCACTCAGATTAATGAATTTTCAGAAGACTTATTAATCAAATGATATATATGTTACAATTATTTTTAAAATAATGGATTACTTCTGAAGAAAGGTGAATGGTTTTTGGGGGATACATGGAGAAATATTTTAGATAAACATTATGGATAAATAATTAATAAATTTTTATTTTATTTGGGTTATTTTTTGGACATTATGGTTAAGGTATTATATAATTTTTATGGGTATTGACTATATACGGACCTTTTTTATTTTAACATGTAAATATTCTTTTTCATTATTATATATGTAGCTTTCATAGATTAAAAATAGATAACATATATGTAAAAAAGGATAAATCTCATCATTGTTTTCCATTCAATATGATTTAACAGTCAATATCATTGAAAAATATAGATTAAATGTTTTTTAAAATGTTGTTTAATCTCCATCCCACCTAAAAGAAAATAATTTATCTATCCAAAAACTTTTCATTGCACCAAAAAATATATTAATATAAAAGATATTTTATTTGATTTAAAAATATCAACTCATCCATTAAATTTTTTATGGGAAATACAACTATAGACATTATTTTTCTTTTACTAACATATGGACTTCCTGTAGAATGATAATGGAGATTTTAATAATCTACAGAAATATCATAATGTCAAGATTTAAGGTATGAATTATTTTATTATATTGTAAATTTAAATCATTATTGAGTTTATATTGGTCTATAGTAAAGACAAATTTCATTGAATTTAATGAGATTAAATATAATGGTTAATGGTTTAAGAAATATTATGAATGAATTATTCTTTAATCAATGATATTTTGATATATTCAAAATATTATGATAATTATAAAACATTCTACTATATATTATTTTTTCGAAATTTCAATTCCTAGAAAATCAAACACCATGAAAATTGGTGTAGTGAAAATGTTCTATATTTTGGGGGAACTATTTTAATTAAATAAGATAATTTGATAAATATACATTTAAGTTAATATGAGACAGATGAATGATAGAAAATGATTGTTTGAATTTGTGAAGAAATGACATGTATAAAAAAACCATAAAAGCTAAAAATATTCTTTATTATTAAATGTATTTATAATAGTGTTCATAATATTTCTGTTAATGCTATGATATTGTAATAATATAGTTTTTTTAAAAATGAAACATTAATGTTAGGTGAAAACCCCTTGAAACTGGAATTTGATCTTGGATATAAACCTATAATGATGTTTAACATATGTGAATCAACTAGAACAAGACTATTTGATGTACTATTTTGAATTAAATTTATATTTTCTAAATAATTTTTTATAAAGGTTGATTAATTATATTTTTTGATCATATTTTTTATCGCGTAGATAACCATTACATTCAGAATTGACATTTTTATTAAGTAAATAATGTTATCTTTGAATATGATCATTATTTTGGGATCCATATATTACTATAATAAATATAATAATTTTTAATTTTATCTGAGGAATTGATGTTTAATTATATTTTGGAAGAATATATTATTTTTAATTCTCATTTTTTCATTCGAATAAATTTCTGTAAATGATTAGAATATATTATAGATTAAATTACTATTCCATATAAATGATTTGTAAGAGACTTTACGAGTTACTGATGATTCTTGTATATAAATATTAAATAAATGTTGGAAAAATATGAGATCAAATCCATATGATATTTAAGTTTCAAAAAATTTTATAAAATATTTTTGATTAAATATAATGATAACTAATAATTGAATTTTCTAAGTCAAACATTCAGTAAAGATTTTGGATTTTTTGGACATATAAATTATGTCATTATATGATTATTTCAATACTTTGATATTTTTCTAATAATATTCTATTAAATTTCATTTTGTTTATTTACTAATGATTGGAGGAATATGATATTATCATTTTTTATTATCAGATAATACTGTAGAAGTTTATTATTGTTCATCATGTATTAAAATTATTCAACATGAAAACACATTGCTCAGTAAAAAATATGTTATTTTCGGAAAATCGATTAATGGGTGAAATTAATCTTTTCAATTAAGTATATTTATTAATTTACATATTAAATATGGTAATAAAAGTTATTAAATATATGAATAGTATCTTGAATCAATTTTTTTTCAAATAACTTTTATTTTTTATGAATCAATAGACTTTTTGAAACGACTTTATTTTCTGGTTTTTTGGTCAATGACATTATCTTCTTCATAAGAATTAATGAAATAAATAATTTCTCTCAATATACATCAATATTATGAGGTTATTGTATTCTTAAATGTGTATATTTTTATTTCCCACAAATTATCTCATATTTTTAATAATAGTTTTTTGTTATTCCAGATGACATTTGTTTGTCGTTTTTTTATATTTGAAGGAAAAATATTTATAAACCATATTTATGTTGTGGAAATTCAATAATAATGTTTTTCTATAAATGAAATAATTATATATATATATGATGTTAATTTTTATTGGATTGAATTAATTACGGGTGTGGGGGAATGTGATATTAAGAAATGTTATAATAATGTTTATATTTGGTATTGTACACTATACACAATTCCAAATATAAATAAACCAGAATATATTATATGAAATCTATAACAAACTGTTGAAGTGGTTGGAAAGAATAAGATTAAATAAATGATAAATATTTATAAATGGCCCAAATCAAATCTACTAAATTTATTAATTATACATAAAACAATTTATTGATGTTATTTTATTCCTAAAAAATATGTTATTTTTTAGAAATATCATTTAATTATTTTATGAGAAAGTATTATAATTTATATCCTAAAAATATTCTATTTGTTCTGATAAAAATGATATTTTTTGATATTACCATATCAAAAAAGGCATATAGTGATTTTTTTTTGAATTTTAATAAATGTTTGAATTTTCAATAAAAGTGAAAAATACCAATTTCTTAATACTTTAATTTTTATTTTTAAATAATTAAAAATTGATGTACTATTTTGGATTAGTTTTAAAATTTATTTAGTTTAATTTCATAATCATAATCCAAATATAATCTTTGTAATGAATTTTATAAATTAATTTCCTGTAAAAAAGATGATTATAATAGAAAGAAATTTTTTGGCAAAGACGATTTACACCATGTTTTTCAGTTAAATTTGAAATTATAATTTTGCACACATATTTTTGGAATTAGAAAAACTGTATTCCTTAATATGAATTATGTGTTCATATTTATTTAAATTATAATATGTATAGTAATCATAGTAATTTTTTTATAATGGTAAGGAAAAATTGTTTACTTATTGGTAAAAATAATGTGATGAAGACAGTAATAATATTATAACAATTAACATAATATTATTATTTTAATATATTTATTTCATAGGGATAAAAAATTATAGTATATGCCCTTTTGTTTCCATATGTCCTTGATTTTAATATTTATATAGTTTATATAATGAAAAATAATATTCATAATTCTTTTCATATTATATTTATATTTTTGACATTGTGATTATGAATAGGAATGTTTTGATATAAATGTTTATTTTAAAGTCATATTATTTTTTCTTTGTAAATTTTTTTTATTTCTCATTTTTAGATATGAATTAATTATCTTAAATTACAACGGAACACCGATAAAATAATTATTCAACTATTAGAAATATAAAATAAATGATTTTAAATATTGTAAAAATAAAATGATTTAATAAATTATTATTTACAAGGGTTTTTTAGATATGAATTCCGTATTATATATATTTCATATAATTTTATTTGAATTCCATTATTTTCCTTATGTTATAAAAGTCAAAAAAAAAGAATAATTCCAAAATTGAATTTAATGTTGTCAAAAAGATTAATAGTAAGAAAAAAGTTAATAGTATAAATAAAATCTAAAAATGTTAAAATTTTATTTTAATGGCAATATTTTTACGCATAAATAACTTATATTCCAGTATTCTCAATATGGAGATGTCTTACTCAAGATGTTAATTTATTTTAATTTCAAACATTATGAAATTCTTTCAATATTTCTCCCCTCTCTTATAAAGATGAACCTCATATCCTTTTTTTCTAACTCATGAGATTATAATTTTCATTCATAATATACTTAGTAAAATACCTTGAATATATCCCTCACTATTTCCAAGAGGAGTTTGTTTTATTAAAAAACATCCCGAGGTAATCTTCTTTTGTAAAACATAAGAGTTTGATAAAAGAAAATCTATATTTCATAACAAAGAATTTTTGTTTTCTTAATTTTATGAACATCCTAAGTACAAATTACGACATTCATAAATAAAAACACAAGTATATCATAAATAATGATTTGTTATTATGTTATGTTAATCACTAACATATATCTCCTCTCAATATAATTAGAAATTAAAATGTTTTTTGTATGTACGGTGGACAACAGTAATGTAAACCAATTTTTTTAATTTTCCATTAGCACATTTAACTATGGATTATAAATTTTTTTTAATGTATGTATATGATATTTATTCTGTGTTTTTCATTTTGAAAAATATAATATATGATTAAACATTAATAACTCTCCATTCATTGAAAAATGAAAACGTCAGTCATGTATATGTGTGATATATCACGCCCATGAAGTAATGTGATTCATTTTTCATCCCCAAAATACATGGATGGTATATATTATTTTTATTAATGAAAAATTATTTATTAATTTAATTATTGTCATTAAGTAAATATAATATAATATCTACCTTTATATTATGATCAATGAGAATATGAAACATTACTAATATGTATGTATGATGTACCATGTCCAAGAGTGTAGCATTGATCATTTTTTATAAACATATAAATTGTTAGATTTAAAATTATAATTAATTTTTAAAAATAAAAATTATATTACAGTTATTATTATATGTATGATGTAATAATTTGTAGTGAATCTATTTTTTCCTCGTACGACTTGGAAATATATTATGAAATATTATTGGAGACAGGAGCTGAGACGATGCACAATTCCGAGGTACGGTGAACCCAGAATTAATTTTATAAATGATTAAATATATTTTATCTCAAATTCACTTATTTTATCATAAATAATGAAATAAATCATAAAATTAGTCCTTGACTGTACATCATATATTTTGGTTGAATCCATATCATGAGATTTACCCTTGGTGTGACCAAAATTTGGTTACTATCAGATAATAAGATAAGAGAGCCATTGTTTGGTATATTAAGTGAATTAATTAATTAAATTAATTAATTAATTCATTTAATAAAAAAGAAAAAATTACCTTATAAATAGATTTTTATAGAGAATCTAAAACATTAGCCGCATAACCCTGGGATCATCGGGAGGAGGTTCCACCATTCTTTGTTGGTGGATTAAGTCTGGACGATGAGTGGATACTAGATCAAGGTGTATTGATAGATAGTGAATGAAACAGATCTTCCGAATCATTATAGAACACATTCCTTACCATTGAATTATATAATATTGAGGCAGGTCTCAACAAATGATGTATCCTACCTTGATTAAATGTATGGGCTTTAATATCTGTAATATTTATTATCTTTTATTATTTTTATCCTTACCTTGAACGTTTTATTAAATTAAATAATTCATTCAATTAATTATTTATCCATTCCCTGATCACACCCTGGATTACCGACCTTTAAATATTTTGATGGTGCTGCTTGGGTAATTATTTGTGTTACTTTTTTTCTTCACCATCCAGCATCATTCATTGCATTCTTTGACTTTTTCCTATACTTTCATGGTTTGAATTTTATTTGGTTGTTTTGTGCGTGATTGAAACCCTGAAATCATTGAATGTTTATGAATGAATATTAGGGATTAAATTGTAATATGGATCAGTGGAAGGCCCATGAGGTGGTTATAGCGGGAGGTATATGAGGTAGTGACTCGTTTGACCGAAGTAATTTGTAACGATTCCTAGCCACCTGAGTGAAATAATCGATAACTAGATATTTTTTAATGTTTTTTGCATTCTCTAATAATAATTTGTTATTTAAAAGGGAAAAATATATAAAAACAAATCGAGAAATAGAAGTTATATTAAAATCATGAATACATGTCATGAATTTTGGACGAAGATACAAATTGTTCATCCAATTCCATGGTGTTATAGTTTTTAGTGAACATAGGAATCATATGTCATGGGGACCCCACACACTGTGTCTCCCATAGTTGGATTCCTATTGTATACTATGAGGGTAGACATACACGGTTATGTCCAAGTACACAATGATTCACCCCAAAATATCCATGTATATGTGGACCACTTGACAGACATTTGTAAGCCTAGAGTGACCCAAACACGCCGTGTAGTACCCCTACATGATGCATAGTACTTTATGAATAGAAAGAAAATTGGTAGTTAGTATTTTTTTAGGGATAGTAGGGGGCCCACATAACATGTTGAATGCTTACATACTATGTAACTATTTTAATTTTCCTACCAATCATGCATCGTTAATTTTGACTCGTACTATAGAAAATGAGTAGCCTATCTGTAGTGTTTTTTATTATAGAACATGGTTTAAGAATTTTTAGTGTCTTATAAAATATGATGCAAGATTTTCATAGAGTTATACTTATATTGGTGGCCCTTGATGACCACAATATTAAGAAATTTCATCATAGATATGTTTTTGTTATAAATACCCCACACTCCTCATACAAGTAAAAGTGACACCCTACTGTTGTATTAATTATTATTTCTTATGCTATTGAGTACCACCCTCTTATCTTATTGGGGCTTGGGTCATCAACCTAATGAGTGGAACTATCCCTTCTTATTAGTGAATATACCCTCTACAAATTTAGTGGATCCCTCCGGTCATATCAGTTCATGTTCGTCTTCCAATTATGTGGAGTCCTCTAGTCATATCATGGAATGGGTCCCCATCTATTCATTCAAACACACTTATTTTATTTGAGATTTTGTACAAAACATATTACATGGAACCCTCATGAGATATTATTTTATAGGTCTTATAACTATTTAGTAAAACCCCCATTCTATATTAGGGAAACATTCCTCTACCTATTGAGTGGATTCCCAACGTTTTACTAAGGAATGGGCCTATGAATTAGAGATTTTCCCCTTTTGGGATGTGATGTAGTGGCTAGGTATATACCTTCCTCATAAATTCTTTAGATGGACATGTGAGATGTTGTGATTCATTGGTTTACATTAAATAACTATTGGAATACTAATCTTCCTAGGTTGGGTTGTGAGATTAATATCCCCTTTTCTATCATTTGTTCTTTTTATATTGGGACATTCCTTTTTGGGTTTTATTTCCCTCTTTCTTGGATAGACATGACTACTACAACCAAGTCTCTTATTTCTAACCACCAATTTTCAAGGTTTCTTATGGGGATTGTATATACGGACCCCTTCCTGGAATTTTCAACCACTTTTAATCTATTATATAGATGATGGATGCATTTGAGATTATTTCTGAGTATATTTTGGATTTTATAGTGCATTTGAATCTATATATTTTTTAGCTATTGGATATTTTCTTTCAGGCTCTTAGAACATTTTTTTTCTAGTTTCATTTATGTTTTAACAATTTTTTATTTGGTTGTGTATCTATTCATTTACTATTCATATTATACAATTCAATGATTTTTTATTTCTTTTTGTTAATATGAGCATAGTTTTTACACTATAAGTAAAATAAATTTATAATTATTACTCATTACATCTTCATGGAGATGGATGGCATTGTGTGTTGAATTAAAGTAGGCTATGGAATCCCATTTTAGTTACTCCTTTCAATAAATTTCTCCATCCCCTAGCCTATTGAGGTGGGTTGGGGTAGTTATGACTTAGCCTTCTTCTCTCTATGAATGCACCAGTGGGTCCGATCATGATTGATTATTATCTATGGTTTTATGACCATTGGAAAATGTTTGGGATGTTTTCCCAATATGATATTTTAATAGGAACTTATTACAATAGGGTCAAAGTGTCATCAGTTCTATATTCAGGGGAGGGAAAAAAGTGTGCGAGGGGTATCCATCGTATCCATTCTCCTGGAATTTAACAACATACGTTTCAACTCAGTATACCAAGACATTGGATGTAGTAATATTCAGTACATTAATCATATGGGATTGGATCAATTTATGTTAATTCTTAAGTATTCTACCCATATATATATATATATATATATATATTCTTCACCAATATTTTCTTCTTGATTAATTTTCCAGTATTCCTCTAGGAAGGTAGGAAACCAGGATCTCGATTTAGTGTATTTTACCTTTTGAGAATGTTGGGTATGTGAATGAGCTTGGTGTAATCTGTGAGTTCCACTACTTTAGGCCCCTATTATTATTGGGTGAGAAAAATCAGTAAGAATCATAGGAATTTCTAGCTGGTTGTTCTGGATTATAATGTTTCTATAGTCCTTCAATGATCATAAGGTTGATCTACGTTTGAGGATATTTATTAGAATTGTAAGGTACTCGTGGAGCCTAGTCATAAAGGCTCATGATTAGTCATAACACCCATGTCCTAACTATGAACAAATGTTTTGTGAGAAGTAATAAACATAATGGTTTTTCTTAATTTGAATTTAGTAGATTTTAGAGATGTAGATAGGATAGATGACAGTTTCTGTGTATACTGATAGGTTTAATGAACTTATCTGGTACTCTGTCAATAGAGTTTTGGATGTTTAATTCCACTCATAGATGATGGAGAAGTGTATTCGTAGCGAAATATTTTCTATTGTTGTATTCCAATGGATTCCCATATATGATGTAATTTCATAATGGGAACTTGTAATGGGGAGAATCGAATATGATGGATTCTATATTGAATAAATTAGATATGGGAATCATATACCTAATCCATATACAACAGCTAGAGGGAGCCATTTAGTAGGGTCTAAGTGTAAGAGTTCTTATCGTAACTAGACTCAAAAAAGTCATCATTCCAAATTGAATCTACATGTTGGACAATGGAATCACAGAGTTTGGAGATTATTTATATGGGATGGGTGAGGTCACATGGCATGTTTTTTACCAACCTGACATGCTGGGGAAGGAGGGTAGGCATCAAAAGGACTAACAAAAAAGAGACAACACTGTGATCATAGTACTCCTAGGTTCAGCTAAGGATATCCCTACGGAGGTAGAGATAGAAGATGAGTATGAGGGTCTCTTGAAGGAGGAGATACTTGTGGTGGATTAATTAATAATGTCCATTCACAACCACCACAACCATCAGGATTCCTACTCGACCTTGAAGGAGTTATAAGCCACATACATAGGAATCATAAATATATGTGGGCTTTTTAAATGTAACCTTATGTGATAATTATAGGAATGATATATTTTTATTGTACTCTTTCATTAGTTATATTATGAAAATGTTTTGGTAGTTACTACATCCCATAACTCCTCATGTGAGAGATTAAGTTCCGATTAGAAAAATTACCAAAATATATATACCTTGAGGATCTTATAAGGAATTATTCAATGCTATCACTTATATTTGTAAAATTAATTGTATAAATTTTTTTGAGAGATATTATTTTATGCCCACATGGTCTTTATGAAGAGATCAAGTGATATAATCATAGTTATGGACTAGTATACCAAATCTAATCTGAAATTGGCTCTTAATTTAGATGATTCAGATTCCTTCCAATTGATGGGGTGAGATTTTCCATTGTGGTACTTTGATATCTCATTGTGGAGAGTGTTTTTATTACTAGTATGATGCTTCAATCCGTTACCAATTGTTTAGAATATTTTCCACTTACCCTTATGATCTCTTCAAGACTATGGATTGCTTCAGTTGTCGAGGATTTTATAGATTTAATCCCAAATTTGTTTTTGAGACTACCTTCATGGTGGGATATTGGGTTTGTCATCGACTTATATCCAAGAACAACTCTAATATAATCTGTAGAATATTGGATGGCCACTACTGAGCTCTGATAGAAGAGGGTACAATTAGAGGGATTTGGAGTGAATGGTTTTATCAAACCCAATGTTTCTATTATGGAGTTACTTATGTTATTTGTGAAAATTAATAATGAGATATTATATATTCTTTTAATATCATCTATTGAATTATAAGAATATAATGATATGATATCCCTTTCCAAGGATAGAATAAATTTTCGATTATTTTCGATGTGAGAGGGCACTCAAACACCAATCATAGGTCCAACTTTCACTAGTTATAGTTTCATGTAGCTGATATTATGAGGCTATAATTTTGATGTTTCTAAATTTTCTATGTGTTATGGTTTATGTATTTTGGTGTGATAAATTCCCCCACTATGTTTTTAGCTATGATGATCTTCATTTTCAATCAATACATGTACTAATTTTTTGTTTTCTTGTTTGAATTCATACTCATCTACTCGACATAATAAAAAAATAAGGCATAGTAATTGAGTATGGTGGTTGGTTTTTTTATAGAGGAGCATCTTTAGGGTATTATCTAAATGTTCCAGTTATAGATCAAGGATCATCCAATTATACGGAAGTTCAAATAATTAAATTGATTAGTTGAGTACCTAGTGAATATTAATTCAATTTTTTATTTAGAACTACCTATGATAATGTCATATGTAGAGGGTTTTCATTTCATAGTTGGGAAATACATAAAGAATTTGGAATAATTTCCATGGGTTACATCCCCATTTGACCTCTATGTTGTGGAAATGGAATCTTGTTACCTAGACAAAAATGGTTTTGAGAATATTATAATTTCATGTTGAAGTATATGACTAATATGGAATTAAGACTTTTGAGGGAGGGTGTAGATTATATAATGTATTTTTATTATGTTGGAGAGAGGTTTGGATGATTGTTTATTTAATTGAATGAATGGATCACATATGGGTCATGAATGTTGAGACACTACCAGAACAAGTATGTCGATCAATACCATGAATTTATAGCGGTGATCTTTAGCATTAGGTTGTGGAGGAAAAATCTTGAGGGTATGTTTTTAATTTTTTTCATAGACAATCATAGGATCCTTTATATAATATAATTGATGTCCTGAACCAATGATTGTTGTATTGGATGGTCCCCTAGAATGACTAATAATTTGAGATAGTCTATACTCTTTTGATGGAAAAACTGGTGGTTGATTCCCGGAGTATGAATTCTGATTCTCAACTTTTGGAAGAGGCTTTTGGGATGTTGGATTCTTTAATACTGACGCTGGTGGTGGGGGGGATGGGTGAAAATTATATTCAATCAATGGTTTTGACTCCTCCAATTATTTTATAGGTGAGGGATGCTCAAATAAGGTTAATTAAATATGAGTTTCTCTATGAGAATATATCATTTGGATATTCACCGGGTGGATAATCCAATATAGGTAATCAAGTAATCATTTTCCAATAGAAAACATCTATTTCGGTCTTAATGTGAGAGGAAGTGATGTGGGAGATTCACACATATACTTTATTTTTATATCTAGGTGTATGGATGATGTATATCGAACATAAGTGTTTAATTTTATATTTTTTCATGAGGGGGTATGTATTCCAGTTTTTCTCTGGCAGTATATTTTGGTAGCAAGTGACGCCTAAGCACCAGGTTCAGGTAGGTTTTCTTCAGGCACATGATATCTCTAAGTGGAAATGAGATGATATATCTACGGACATTATGTTAGGTACATATTAGATACTGGTAGGCCATGATTCCATCTTGGTAATGGACCACTAAAATAGTTATTCATTGTTATTTTTTATATTGCAGAAGATTTTGGTGGCAATTGTGGTGTAGTTTCATGTGTGGGAGAACGTATTCTATCAAGCGGTGCCCTCAAAAATTGTCTCTAACTGTGATGCACATTTCATGTCACAATTATATAGAGGGATGAAAGTTGAATTATTGACCTCATTGAATATGTTTCCACAAATATATGGATGGGATTATGGGACCCACTATGTAGGTTTTGGTTGAGATTTTGAGGGCTTATATGTTAGACATTAGCATGAGCAGTGAGGATTAGAAATATTTCATATAGTATTTATAAAATAATATAAATCAATATAACATCAGCATAGAACCTTGAGTTCCGATAAAAGTTACCATAAAGGTCACCCTTATATTAGAATTATATAGGTTAAATATCTTTTTCTATAGATGATGCGGGAAATGAAAAAGAAGGTCCATTTGATTTGTATGTAGAGTAGGACAACTGAGAGTCGTTAGAGTCTTTATTGTAATCAACATCATAGGTCCTTATAGTTCAAGAATGGATACCATATTTTCATATGAGTCTCTCCAAACTAAAGATTTCAATGATTCAATAGGGTTGGAATTTATCATTTCTTTCATCTACTCATTGAATATCTTCAAGTGGGATGGTGTGGCTTGTTACCACATCGCACAACCCCCATTTTTGGAGAGGGTGCATGAATTATTTTATGTTTCACTAATGAAGAGATAGATGAATGGTTATACAGGAATTATACATTTATTTGAGTTATAAATAGAGGGTGGATCCACATACCTGGAATTCCCATTAGAGATTGATGATAGATAGTATATGATCTGTCAAGGATGGCCCATTACCTTAGTTCATTTTTTTAATAGTCTAAGGCAATGAATGAGGGACCATTGGTCTACGATAGCCAGATGTGGGTACAGTGTCCTCACATTTTTCATATTTTTTCCTTTTCCGGGATAATTGTAATGAATATTTAATTTTATACAGAATACTTTTTAACTCAATTAGATTTTAAATATATTTTGATATTCTTTAAATCAATTTTTGTAGAAGGTGTGGGAATTTGTAGACTGAAGATCCAAGAATTACCTATATAAAATAATAAATATATTTTTTTCAATTTAAAACATGTCTTAAAAAATAATTATATATATCCCAAATGAATCTCATTTCCTAAAATGGTGAGAATATTTGAATTTGGAGCATCATATTTATCATAGGTGAGACCAAATGTTAGTCAGTGTAGGACGTTTGGATAATGAATCATTTGGTGGGTATGTTAAGTGAATTCATGGATTAAATTAGTTAACTAAATAATGTAATAACCAAGACATAAATTCAACTGTAAATTGGAACTTATGAAGAATCTATAGGGTTACATGAATAACCCTTGTATCATTGTGAGGAGGATCTACTATTCGTTGAAGGTGGATCAAGATCAAATGAAGATCAATTTCCAGATCAAGGTGTATTGAATTAAAGAGAACACAATATATCATTCCAATCACTGGTGAAGGGGTGACTTAAAAGTAAAAAACCAAATCATGAGGTAGGGCTTCTCAATTCATGTTTTGCACCTAAATATAAAAAATAATGCAAAATTAAACTTTTATTCTTTTGTATGAGTTTATTTTAACACATCTCATGTGGTTGTGTACAAAATAAAATTATTCATTACATTAAATATTTTTATTTTATCTGATCTCTTCATATTTTCCCTTTTGATAAATTTTTGTATGCGAAATTATGGAATATGATATTTATAAATTTTGATCCTTTGTTTTCCCCATCATTATTCATGTTATTCACTTTTGGATTCTGGGGTTATAGTTTTACTATTTATGGAGGGTTCAAGCATGATCGTGCCCTCAAAATTGTGGAGGATGCATGAATGATGATATGTATAGATATTTTCTAATGGATCAGGTTTCATTGTGTGATATGTGTGATTATTCTCATGGATCGTGGATCCACGGCCAATTTGAAATTACAATGGGGGCCCTGTGGAAAAAATATTCAAGCATAGGAATGGGATAATATTTACATCTATATGAGGAAAATAATTTATCTATGGTGGGATTTTACACATTTTTCAGTTACACTAAAAGTGAATTTCATTGTCAAAAATTCAGATCAATAAAAAAACTATTGAAATCCAGAGATTCTGTTAAAATAAAAACTCTATATTGTAGATCATAAGGTCATATTAATTCTCTTTAGAATACATGGATCTTGTGTTTTCAGGTTAACAGTAGTATCATGCTCTATTTTCGTCCCCATAATCCATATGATTATGATCTATCATCTTGTGAGTGCTCTAGGACTACAAGGACATTTTAATTGCTAGTTACCTGAATAGTCCCAAAGACATGAAAAAGGAAATAGACACAACCTGAAGGGAATGTGCAGTCTCCTGGTGGCCTAGACACGTCGTCTGGTACCCATACATACCATACAATATGGGTATAAATCCATGTGCAAGTGGTTACATGAGTAGGTAGAGTAGTGGGTCCACATGCCATGTCGAACCCTTACACGTCATATAATGATTGGGAATATTCTACCTCTCATTATATCCCTATTTTTACATAGATTTAGGCCACTTAGTATCATATCCTTATAATTTTTTATAATTGGACATGATAGAGGGATTCATTGTGGATTTTGAGATATGATTTGAGATTTTACAATCACAAAGGTTCCTTTGGTAGTGCCAGATGATGATAGTGATTTGATAGGATCCACAGAGATAGGTTGGGGTTGTAATTCCCCTATAATACTCTTATTAATTTGAGTGGAACCACCTTACCCTACCAGGGCATGATTCCTCAAACTAATGATCTAAACCATACTATCATATATGGCATGAGTCCTCTACCTTTTATGTGACACCCTCCTTTCTTATCAATGAATAACTCATCTTCCTATTGAGTGGAACCCTCCATCCATATATGGGATTGGGTCCTCTACTAATTGAGTGGAACCCTCCAATCATATCATGGCATGTGTCCTTTACATATTTAGATGAACTCTCCTATTGTGTCATGGAATGTCCACACTACATATTTATTGGAAACATCCATTAATATCATGAAATTTTTCCTTTTCCTATTAAGTGGAATCCACTTGTTGTGTCAAGGAATGGGTCCTCTACAAAATAATTTCACCCTACTATTGTATTGCGGTACGTGAAATCCACTTGGATATTTTTCTGTCACATTTTTTTTTGAACCGGATGAAAAATCACATGAAATAAAAAATTCCTATCAACAGGGTAGCATTATTTTAAAATCTAGCATCATAACTTTTTATTTCTGATTGATGAAACTGTGATGTGTCTTTTAAATAATTTTTTTAAATTAATTAATTATTATTAAAATGGAAATAAATTTAATGAAATCTAAAAGTCTTCTTTATATCATTTAAATATTCCATGAAATATTTTTTGAGTTAGGGAATGAGTCAGTGTGAGGTTTAGAGACCCATAGACCCTCAATGTTGATAAAATAAAAATATAGAATTTACATTACTTATACATGTGTGTTTTTTCATTAAAAAAATTGAAATAACTCTCAAACGATGCATCAAATAGGAAATATGAGACCATCATTAGATCCAGAATGATGGGTTTACCCTAGGCAGTGTATAACCTTGATTCACATCGGGTTTTTGGCACCCTCAAACATAATAATTCTATATTTATTTTAAATTAATTAATTATTCCGTTTTTAAAATAATAAATAATTATTTTCTCACAAATGGTGTGTCGAATGAGAAATCCAAGACCTCTGATGGTTCTAGGATGCGAGGTTTACCCTAGACATGGTATAACATTTGAGAGTATCAGACGTTTGGTCATATCGCACCCGAAGATAATTTATCTGGGTTTAAAATATTATTGTTGGTCATTAGAAATAATAATAATAATTTTTTTATCAATATTATTTTTTTATGACATCAAAAGGAAATTCACAAACAAAATAAAAAAAATTGTGTTGTGGTGTAAATAATTATGACAAAGCTATGTAATAAAAGTTATATTATTTACTGTTCCTTGTAAAAACTAATCCCCAATCAATATTAATAAATAAAAATATCCTTTTTATTAATGGTTGTTGTGATTAAAATATTTATGGTATCCTTGATTGATTATATTAAATAATAATAATTTTAATTATATTTATTATTATTCGTTTGAGACAAAAAGATCGATATATATTTAAATATGAGGTTTATATAAATATATATATATATATATATATGTGAGATAAAAAATATATATATAGTTATATATATATGTGCGGGTGTATATATAGGAATATTAATATGTGGGTATATATATATATCACATATATACATAGGTCAATGTTTTTTGTCAGGTTAGATAAAATATTTTTAATTACCTATATAAATGCATTTAACATATCGACTTAAATAAAGTAGTGGATTTTTAGCTTTTTAATCCAAATCATTAAAGGGACCAAGGGAGATCACATGCACGCCATGTTTCGGGTCTGGGATAACTTTTAAAATTAATTAAATAATTTCTCAGACTTTATGTAACATTTTAATTCGTGCCCTAGCACAATGTTCAGTTTATAAATAATAAAAAAATGATTAAATTTTTTTTAACAGAATTAAATGAGATGGAAAATGTGTGAAAATTAATAATAAAATTAAAATAAGGAATGAGAAGATTAGAAAAATGTTTTATAATGGGTGTAACAATTTTTTATTATTTTTTTTATTTTCTATTTTCTACCCTTATATTTTTATTTTTTTTAGTTTTATTCTTCCTTTTACCCTTTTTTTCATTCCTCTCCATTTTCATTCTCTCCTCTCTTCATATCCTCCTTTCCCTAATGTCACACCTTTCCCTCCACCCTAGGTGAAGCACCTCCTTTATCCCCCTTCAGATGCCCATTACACCTTCGTTTGTCGTCAATTTTTCACTGTCAGGTGTGCTATGAACATCTCAGTAAGGCTTATCCCATAGACCGGGAATCATGAATTCTCATTCCAAATCTATCGTGTGATCTACTGCGGATAAGTTTTACAATTTTTTCAGGTTTTTTTAAAATCAAAAATTTTCTTCCGTTTTGGGTCAAATCAAAGTCTACCAGGAATCATTGGATCATCTATGACCATAAGGTTTGTTGGCTACTCGCTTGGCCTCCATTTCATTGTGATTTCTAAAAACACATTATTGTGTCATTCATCGATTCCTACCGGCTTTGGCCAAATTCAACCAACTTTTTTAATTTAATTTTTTTACATGATTGTTGTAGCCCTATTTATCATGAATTAAATTATTTAATTTTCGGAAACATGGTCGGACACTCTTTTAGGCATTCTAACATTGTCCTTATATTTTCATTATCCCTAAATTTTAATTTATTTAATTTCATGTATTGAAAAACCTTTTTTTGTGGTGTTTAAATTATTTCATTAATTTATATTAATTATGAAATTTTAATTATTGAATCATTGGTAGTTGTTTGTTCTGAATTATTTATTTATTTCAAGGTGTTATTATCTGCTTATGTTGATGAACTATCTTTCCTTATTAAAATTGTTATGTTGAAATATTATATTTATATATTTTGATGAACGAGTGTATCTGTTTAGATTTCAAGCTGAAATTTCATATACTTATCATGTCATGTTTGTTGCTGTGAAAACATTATATAAATTTTGGGTGGGGGAAAGGAGGGGTTCCCAAATTTAGGGCCCTTCTTAGACCCTCCGTTCCTAAATGGTTACCTTTATGTTCTATGGAGCCGTGTCCTTGGCTTTGTCGGGATGAGGCTTTAACATGATTTCTAATACTTATGAGTGATACCAGTTCCAAAAGGGCCCATCGGGAAAGATCCCTTAGCAATGTAGCTAAGCCAGCATTGGATAATGCTCGACCCCTTTTTGGACATCTGGACAGACATAGGGTAAAGAAATTCCTCAAGCGATACATGGTCTTTTGAATGATTATATTGGATGATCTCGGTCGTATTGGATAATTTGATGGATGTTCGGTGGCGATACCTTCGAGACGGGCTCAGACTCCAACTCTCAACATGATGCTTAGTAATGATTCACTAATGTTTTATGTTCATTCCATTTTTAGCCTCTTGACTTTTGTGGTATTTTTCTATTATTATTACTTACACTTGGTTAACACATGGATTAAACCGCTTGTTAAGGAACATCCTTTGGGTATTCACTTTCGTTGTACTACCGTGCACTTCAATACTTATATACATACTTATGTGAATCCTACTTACAGATAGTCCTTTTAGATTTCTGAATTAGGCCAAAGTAGGTGATTAGGAACAGGTGACTTTGGGTACCCAGGCCGAGTTATTTTACTTTATTGCACATAATTAATTAACTTCATTTATTAAATAATGACACACTATGTTTTATTACTACAAAAAATGGAAGGGTTTAGACACCATGGGTGCCAGCCTACTGGGATTTCATCTCACACAGTGCTCGTGCGTCATTGACACCAAAGTAGATTATATGCTTGCAGGTATTTACAAAAGGAAGCTTGCTGCTTCTGATGCTTGATTGTTTCTTATAGATTAGGATGGAGATTTGGGAAGAGGACCGAACCTTGCTCATGATGTTGTTGTTTCACTGTGTGTTTTCCTTTTTTGTAGATACTATGATTGGGTTTTTGTTTTCTGTGTTTTAGTTTATAAATACATCATGGCAAGACATCATATTGTGAACTTCTGCACTTGATTACTATTCAGTTGGATTATTTACATTGCCTCTACTATATTTTATTCATTTATATCCTTCTGTTATTTATTATTAATTCTTTTTTACAACACTATGATGATACCTATTATATATGATGAAATATTCTCCCACCTTAGACACAAAAACGCATTCTCTACTAGTTTTTAGCCTCTGGTGGTCAGGGACAGGTTCCTGAGTTCATTTAATTCACCGGTCCAGCAACTTTCATAGAGGTATGTCGAGTCAGGATGTATGAAATTTGTATCAATGGTGGTATTTATTCCTTTTCTTATTGTCTTGGGTTGTTAGAAAGGATACTAAAAATCTGTTGGCACATGTTTAATTTTCGTGCTTGGGATTGATCACCCCATGTACGGGAAATTACCAAGTGGCTATGGTTGGGATTGTTGTTCCTGTTTTTTGTTCTTAAAATTAATATAATTTCACCTTGAGTGATTGGTCTAATTTCCACAAGTTATATATTTATGATATTTATGATATTTTACCCTTAGCCTATTAAGGTAAGGATGAAGCACTGAATGCATCATATTAGGCATATTTGAATTCACAAGCCATGCATAGTGTTATGCCATGTAGTTGCATTTTAGGCTGCCTACTGATTCAAATTGTGTTCATTGATTGTATTCCATGTCTGGTAATAATTTAGTATGAATTCTAGATACCATTTTTCAGTGATATATTTATCATTCTATTATGTGGTCATGTTGCATGTTTAATACCGTGTTTTCTTGTATCATGCTTTTATGCGTATTAGTATGCCACTGTGATTAAAATGACATACTTTTATGATAACATCATGTCTGTCTTTATTTTCTTCTTGTAGTGACCTTCTAGATTGTTTGTTATGTAATTGGTTACTTTTATAAAATTTATTGGTTTCCTGTTAATGAGCCCCAAATTCCAAAAAACAACTATATACTATTTAGTTTCTTATTAGTCTAATAGCCACCCATTAATCTAGGATGATATGTGTTTGAACACGTTATATTTTTAAATGAATTGGATAACTACATAAAGTCACAACTAAGACCTAGTAGGGTAGTTGTTGATTGTTACTTATGATAAAACCATGTATGGGTGCTGTGACTCTTAATAAATAAACAACATTTTTTGGTTTTCATTCTAATGAACCCCGGTTGGCTTAGTGAGACCCTTGTAGGTTAGCTTTTCTGATAAAAAGGATTTTATGAGACAGATTGCCTAATTATGGATGACCTGTCAATTAATGTATTATTTTATAAAATGGAGTTTTATAAAACATGCATGTTTTTCTATGAGGTGTTGGTTAAGATCAAGTACCTTGTGTTTTGTTTTGGAAAATGAAACATTATGTTTTGATAAAATCTTTTGATGACTAAAGATTTATTGGGATAAATATAAAGTTCCTAGATTTGAAAACTCTAGGGATGTACTCTATTTCTGACCCTTGTATATGTATAGTTTGAGTTTCTACTTGAGTTACTTTGGAACAGATCCTTTCACATGCCCTTATCCCTAGTCAGACCCCCTTTCTTAAAATGACACCCTTGTTCAGAGGGGTGGTCATGTTTTCCATGACTTCTTTTCGGGCATGATCATCGAGTAATGCTCGTTTCCATTAGGATAGGAATTCGATAGGAATGGTCAGTTGCTTCATCGGTTGTTCGATCCTCTTTTCTTCACATTGTTGGATTACCTGCTATGACTTATACCAATTTTGGAGTCATTATGCTTCTGTATCACCTTGGGGTTGTGTGAGTTCACACTCTCTGTGTCATCGAGTGCTTAATGTTGTGAGAAACTAGCTGTGTTTAATGTAATCATCAAGTATTGTATTGTTAGATATGTTTTTCATATTCTCTGTAGTACATTGACATCTGTGTTAAACGAATCATGTTCATACCATTGCTCGGGATGACATCCAAAGACTCTGGTGTTTTGACACAACGGCTAGTTTGGTTGGGATTTCATGCCAGTTGTTTAAATTTTTCACTTTTAGTAATCTACAAAACCTCTTAGTGTACATTTCCTTAAGTAATGAGCATATCCCCATTACGGCCTTCATCCTTGATATAGTAAGATACAATTGGTCTTACTCTATGCTAATGATTTATATGTTGTTGGTCTTTCCTAGGGTGGTGTTCTCCATGATTCACATTGACTCATCATTCTTATCAGAGCTTTGGCTAGTCTTGTGTGACCCTCGTATTTTTTTGTAGGAATTCCTTGGATGAACTCTTGTACACTAGACTTTTCTTTTGACGTGACCTTGAGTTGAATGTTGCATTAGGCTCCATAAATGAACTGTTTTGGATTACTAATCCTTGTACCAATGTCTCACCCATAAACATGATGTATGGAATACATTATGTCAGTTCCTTAAACTAATTTTGTGCTGATTCGATTCTACCCTGGACTTGTTATCAGGCTCAGTGATCGTTAATCAAGGAATTCCACCACTAGTCTAGTATAAATTTTTTTGGATGTACTCATGGTGAATGAGAGTTACCTTATAAGAAGGTATCACTGTTCAGTTCATAACGCTTTGGCCGTCTATCCCAAGAATTTTCTAAAATTGTTGACCAATGTGGGTTAACTAGTTCTCTCTATTGTTCAATAGAACGGTCAGTGAGTGACAGTTTTCTGAAATGTAGTCAGGTGAGATGAGTGTGGTTTGGATTGGTCAAGTCTGTTCATGAAATTATTTCTTAACATGGGCTTTTATGGTAATGTGAATTTTCCATTTTATCTATTGTTGAAATCACGTGAGAAGCTTCACTATAATTCTTAAGGTCGTGCCTTGAGGGAAATTCTGATGTTTCAATGTGTCGTGACTCAGAACATTCCTCTTTCTATCATTAATACCTAAGGTGGGATGTAACATTGGCTAGATGTTAATGAGATGATGACATGATCCCGTCTCTAGTAGGATGTGTTTGGATTGGTATCATCTCGAGGTATCCGCTAGAAAATGATCATTAGATCAGATCTTGTTGGCTTTTGTTAGGTTTTCCTAAACAATGTATGAATATGTGTTGGGTGTTTAGAGACCCAACACATCCTTATGTGAAAGACTACATGACTTTGTAAATCATGTGGCAGTTACGTTGTTCTCGAATACTTCTCAGGGATGAGAAGTTCTAATGTGGGAATGTTGTTACATTCCGGGTTTTGAACTGGTTGAAAAAGTTCATGAAATAAAATATTTTCATTAACTAGGCAGAACGATTTTAAAATTGAGTGTCAGAACATTTTATTTTTGATTTTTGACAAAATGATTTGTATTTTAAATAAATTTTATTAAATTATTTCGATTAAAAAAAATGTAAATAAATATAATGAAGTGTAAATTTTTTCTGTATAACATTGAAATATTCTATGAAATATTAATTGAGTTAGAAAATGAGTCTGTGCAGGGTTTAGATACACATAGAGCCTCGCTACTGATAGACTAAAAATACTGAATTTATTTTATTAATAAAAGTGTGTGTTTGGATTAAAAAAACGAAATAACTCTCAAACAATGTGTCGTAAGAGAAATGTGATACTACAGTTAGGTCCAGAATGTCGGGTTTACCCCAGGCAGGGTATAACCTTAATTCGCATCGAGTGTTTGGCATCCTCACACTCAATAATTCCATATTTATTTCTAATTAATTTTTTTATGTAGTCTTTTATTTAAAAAGTAATTATTTTCTCACAATAAGTGTTTTGAATGAGAAATCCAAAACCACCAATAATTCTGGGATGTGGGGTTTACCCTAGGTAAGGTAAAACCATTGAGAATGTCTGACGTTTGGTCATATCGCACCCGAAGATAATTTATTTGGGCTATAAATAGTTTTTTTGTCGATAGAAATAATAATTATTTTTTTAATATTATTATTTGTGTCAATGACCAAAAAAATAAATTCATTTCCACAATCAATAAATTGTGTCTTGGTGTAAAGAATAACTAGAAAATGTAATAAATGTTATATTATTAATTGTTCCAACTAAACACAAATAAGTAATCAATATTAATTTAATAACTGTTATATGTTTTATTAATGGTTGTCGTCATTAAAATATTTATGGCGTCATTAATGGTTTGAATTAAATAATAATTACATAATTATATTAATTATTATTATATTGAGACAAAAACATTGATGTATTCTTATATATGGGATATATATATATATATATATGAGATTATATATATTTTTATATATACATGTGTGGGTTTATATATATGAATATACAAATGTGTGTGTATATATATAACAGATATATACATGGGTCAATATTTATTTTTCGAATAGATTAAAATTTATTAATTAACTACATATATTCATTTAAGAAATCAACTAAAATAATGTTGTGGAAATCTATGTTTTTAATTCAATTATTTATTGTGACATATGGAACACACATGCGCACCCTGTTGTGGGTCCCAGATAGCGATTAAAATTTATTAAAAGATGAATTTATCTGATATGTTGAAGTGGTATCTTGACTTATTATGATTGTTAGGCTGGAAAATTTAATTGATATCTTTGGATGCATGGGTGTATCTGTTTAGATTTCAAGATTCAATTTCATTTGAATATTATGTCATATCTACTGCTGTGAAAATATTAAATAAATTCCGGATGGGTAAAGGAGGTTTGTCATGTAATAAGGGCCAAACATTTACCCTTTGTTCATTATTGGTTACCTCTTGATGTCGAGGGTAGTGTCATTGTCTTTGTCGAGCCGAGAGTTCCCCGAGATTTCTAATTATTATGGGTAATAGCATTTCCAAAAGGGAACATCAGGACGGATCCGTTGGAAATGTGGCTAAGCCATCCTCCGATGGTGCTTGACATCTTTTTGTGAGATTGGGACAGACTCAGGTTAAAGCCTTTCCTTGAGCGATACTTGGCCTTTTGAAATATTTCTTTGGATGGGTTTGGTGGTATTGGATAATGTGAAGGATGTTTCATGAAAATACCTTCAAGAGGGTCCCAGACTCCATATCTCAACATGAACCATTATAATGTTGCACTGAAGGTTTATATTCATGCTTCTTTGACCCTCTTGGGTTTTGTGAATTTTTTTTGTATGTTGAAGCACACTTGGTTAACACGTGGCTTAGAGCCCAAGATAAAGCACAATATAGGGGTATGCCTTTTCGTTGTTTAACCATGATTTACCAAACATATATATGTACAGTTGTTCATCCTAATTATAGGTACTACCTTCAAATTTCTAGCTTAGGCCGTTGCGGGTGATTAGGAACGGGTGCCTTCAGGAACCCGGGCTGAGTTGTATTATCTTATTGCACATAACTAAATATATTAAATAATTATATAATGACGCTCTGTATTTTATTACTGCATAAAATGGAAATGATAAGACACTGTGGGTGTGTCTATTGGAGTTTTATCTTACACCTAGCATAGGTATTGTTGACACCTGTGTAGATTATATGTTTACTGGTATTTAAAAATTGAATCATTTTCTATCCAATCTTTGATTTTTTCTTGCTCTTTAGGATGGAGACTGGGGAAGAGGACCGATCCTTACTCATGATGCATTTGTTACACAATATGTGATCTCCTTTTTGTTGATAGTGTTCTTAGATTTCAGTTTTATGTGTTTCCTTTTAGAATGAAATAATGGAATGACATCATTTTGTGAGCTTCCACACTAGATTATTATTCTATTGAATTATTTGTATTGTTTCTACTATAGTTTATTTTTTCATATACTTCTTCTAGTAATTATAAATTTTTATTACTTCTATTGTGATAACAAATATTACCCAAGAGTTCATAGTCACCCCCTTGGACACAAAAATGCCCTCGCTGCTAGTCAGTAGCCTCTGGCATTCAAGGAAATGTTCTTGAGGTCATGTAACCCACTGGTCCTACCACTACCTTATAGGAGAGACGGGTCAAGACATTACAATGTGGTATCAAAGGTGGTATTTTTTCCTTTGTATTACTATATTGTGTTGGGTTACAGGAGAGTAGAAATGTGTCGACACTTGTGTAAATTCCATGCTTGGGATTGATCACCCCATGTATGGGAAATGATGAAGTAGCTAGGGTTGGGAATGTTGTTCTTGTATTTTGTTGTTTCAATTGATGTGATTTCACCTCGAGTGATTGGTGTAATTTACACTGCTTTAAAATATAAGAAATTTATGATATTTTACCCTTGTCCTGTTATGGTAAGGATGAATCATTTCATGCCTCTAATTAGGCGAATTGGAATTCACAGGCCATGCATAGTTCCATGCAATGTAGTTTCATTTTAGGCTTACTTTTGATTCAAATTTTTTTCCATGAATGTATTCCATGTCATGTAATTATATAGAATGCCTTTTTAGATACCATGATTCTGTGATATATTTAGAATTCTAGTATTTTGACATGTTTCCTGTTTAATACCATGTCTGCATTGTATCATGGTTCTACACCTATTAGTATGTCTCTATGATTAAAATGTTATACTTCTATGATTATCACATGTCTATCTATTTTAGATTCTTGTAGTGACCAACAAGGTTGTTTGTGATGTAATTGGTTACATTTCTAATATTTATTGGTTTCCTTTGAATGAGATCCCACTGCCAAAAAACTATAATATGTATAGTTTCTTATTATGGTGATAGCCACCCATATATCATGGCTAATATGTGTTTGAGCCAATTATTGTTTCAAATGATGTGGTTAAATCCCAAAAGTCACAACAAGGACCATGTATTCTAGTTGGTGTGTGTTCTTTATGGGATAACCTTGTATGGGTGTTGGGACTCTTAATAATTAAACAATATTATTTTGGGTTGCATTCTAATAAAACCTGGTCAGCATAGTGAGTCCCTTGTAGGTTGGATTATCTTCTAAAAGGGATTTTATGTGATATATTTTCTAATTAAGGACAAGATATCAATTAATGTATAAGGTTTTAAAATAGTGTTTTTAAAACATGCATGTTTTTTCTTTGAGGCATTGTTTAAGATCATGTACCTTGTGTTTTTTTTGAAAAATGGAACTATATATTTTGATAAAATATTGTAATGACTAAATATTAAATGGGATTAAATATAAAGGGAGTGGATATTAATCATGTAGCAATGTAATCTGTTTAAGACCCTCATATAATGGAAGTTATAGATTCTCCCTCTGTTGGATTGGAATAGAAACTTTCACATGTTGTTGTCCCTAGTCAGACCACATTTCTTAAAATTACATCCTTATTTAGAGGGGTTGGCATGTTTTTCTTGTCTTTTGTTTCGGCCATGGGCATTGAGTAATGCTAGTTTCCATTAGGGTTAGCATGACTTAGGAATGGTCAATAGCTTCATAAGTCATTCGACCCTCTCTTCTCCACAGCAATGGATGACTTGCTATTCCATCATCTGATTTAAGAGTTATCTTTATTCTGTATCACCTCAGGGTAGTATCCATTCATGAACGTGCTGTTGTAGAGTGTATAACGTTGTGACAAATCGACTGAGTTCAGTGTAATCGTCATGTATTTCATTATTAAATATATTTTGGGTCATCTCTATATTATAATGTCTTCTTTATTGAATGAATTAAGTTTATCCCAATGCTCTGGATGACATCCAGAGACTCAGGTGTTTTGAAACACTTGTCATTTTCTTATGGCTTTCATGCCAGTTGTTTAAAAGTATTCCTTATGGTCATCTAAAAATCAGCTTACTGTACTCTTTATTATGCGATGATCAGGTACCCTATATTGTCGTCATCCTTGATACACTATGAGATAATAATTATTACTCAATTCTAGTGCTTTAAAAGTTGTTGTGCTTTTATAGGGTGGTTTTCTATGTGATTCACACTGATGCGTCATTCTTATCGGAGCATTGGTTAGTCTTGAGTGACCCTCGTATTTCTGTGTAGGAATTCCTTGGACGAAATCTTGTACACCAGCCTTTTCTTTTGACGTGACCACTAGGTCGATGACACTCTAGGATCAGTCGATGAACTATATTGGACGTCTTATACTTGTACCAACATCTCAATCATAAACATGGTTTATGTACTACCTTATCTTAGTTCCTTATAGTCATGTCATTCTGATTCGAGGATACCCCCGACTTGTTATTGGGCTCGGTGATGCCTAAATCAAGGAATTCCACTAGTAGTCAAGTATGAGATTTTGTGGATGTACCCTTGGTGAATGTGAGATACCATGGAAGAAATAATCACAGTTTAGTTCATAAAATGTTGGCCATCTAAGACAATAATATTATTAATTGGTCAACCAAATTGGGTCAACTTGTTCTCTCCATTGTTCAATAGAATAGTAAGTGAATGACCTTTTCCTAGCACAACATCTGGTTAGACGAGTGTGGTTTGGGTTGGTCAAGGATATTCATAAAAATATGGCATACCATGGGCTTTTTGGTAAATTTTAATAGTCCATTATATCTATTTTTGAAATAATTTGAGAATCATCGCATGAATTCAAAAGGGCATGCCTTATAGGAGATCCTAATTCTGGAAGGTGTCGTGACTCAGTATATTCCACATTCTAACATCAAAACCTAAAGTTGAAAAAACCTTTAGCTAGAAGTTAATGTGATGATAACAAGGTCGTGTCCCTAGCTGGAATTGTCGAGATAGGTATCGTCTTAGGTTTTTAGTTAGAAAATGATCATTGGAATAGATCTTGATATCTTTTGTACCGTTTTCCTAACCAATGTTGGAATGTGCTTTGGGCGTTTAGAGACACAACACAACCTTTTGTGCGAGATTTCATCACACTGTAGATCGAGTGATATTTACGTTGTTCTCGAAGGCTTCCTTGGGATGAGAAGTTATAGGGTGGGATGGTTGTAATGGTCTGTGTTTTGAATTAGATGAAAAAGAATAGGATATAAAATTTTTCCGTTAACAGGGGAGGTTAGATTTAAAATCAACCATCAGAACTTTTTATTTCTTTTAGTTGACACTATGATGTGTCTTTTAAATAAATTTTATTAAAATAATTATATTGAAATTAAAAAAAAATTAATGAAGGGTTAAATTCTTCCTTATAACATTGAAATATTTTATGAAATATTTTTCAAGATAGAAAATGATTCATCGCAGGGTTTAGAGACCCAAAGAACCTCGGTGTTGATAGAATAAAAATATTGAATTTATTTTTTTCAAATGCGCGTGTCTTTAAAAAAATGAAATAACTATCAAAAGGTGGGTCCTATAAGAAATATGAGACCAATGTTAGGTTCATAACATTGTGATTACACTAAGAAGGGTATAACCTTGATTCACTTTGGGTGTTTGGAACCCACACACATAATAAATATTTGTTTATTTTCAATTAATTCATTATTCCATTTTCTATATAATAAATAATTATTTTTCCACAAAAGGTGTGTCGAATGAGAAATCAAAGACCACCAACAGTTTAGGGACGTGGTGTTTACCCTAGGTACTATATATCCTTTGTGAGTGTCAGACGTTTGTTCATATTGCACTCGAAGCTAATTTATTTGGGTTTTAAATATTTTTGTTTTGTCATTCGAAATAATAATAATAGTTTTTTTAATTGACATTATTATTTGTGTTGATAACTATAAATATAAATTCACTACCACCATTAATAAATTTTGTCACGCTATAAATAATAACTAGGCAATGAATTAAATGTTATATTATTAATAGTTCCAAATAAAATAATCTGAACTCAATATTAATTTAATAACTGTCATCCTTTTTATTAATTGTTGTTTTCTTTAATATATTTATGCTATCATTTATGGTTTATATTAAATAAAAATAATTTTAATTATAGTTATTAATATTAGACTGGGATAAAAATATTGATGAAAATTTATATATGAGGTATATATATATATTTGAGAATATATATAGTTATATATACCATTGTGGGTGTATATATATGAATATAAATATGTGTGTATATATATAACACATATATAAAGTGTTGAATATTTATTGTTCGGTAAGATAAAATATTATTAATTATATAAATAAATTCATTTATCATATCGACTTAAATCAAGGTGTGGACTTTTATGTTTTTAATCAATATCATTAAAGCTACACTAGGTGTGTGTCTGTACACCCTTTTGTGGGTCGCAGACAGATATTAAAATTAATTAAATAATTTCTCAAACTTTATGAAAATTTTTACATCACACCCTAGTTCATCGTTTGGGTTGAAATCATTAAAAAGGGGATAAATAAATGTTAAAGGAGTTAAAATAGATGAAAAATAATGAAAATAAATAATAAAATTAAAAGTGGGAATGAGAAAAATAGAAAAATAATTAGAAATGGGTCTAATTATTATTTTAATTTTCCGCCCCTTTTATTTTTATTTTTATTTTATTTTATTTTCTTTTTCCTTTTTTTGTTTATTTCCAATCCTTTTTCATTCTCTCCACTCTTACTCTCTTCCTCTTCCTCATGTCGGGCCTCTCCCTCCTCCATAGGTGGTGTACCACCTTTCTCCCCATTTGGAAGACTACATCGCCTCTTTTATTCATCCATTTTATTCATCGTCAGGTGCGTTATGAACCACTTGGAAGGCTTATCCCACACACCAAGAATCGTGTGATCTCAATCCAAATTCTTTGTGTGATCTACCAAAGAAGGATTTTACCCTATTTAGAGTTTTTTTCTAAAATCATCTTTATTCTTCCATTTTTGGTCAAATCAAAGTCTACCACAGATCATAGGATCACCTACAACCATAAGTTAGCATGCCTACTCATTTTCCCTATGTTTTGTTGAGATTAAAAAAAATGCACTATTGTTCAGTTTGTCGGTACCTACCAACTTTGTTCAAATTCACCCAATTTCATTAATTAATTTATTTTTCTTTATTTTTGCAACCCAATTATCATTAATGAAAATTTAAAGTTTTTTTAACATAATATGAATTACATTTGGGTGTGCCGACGTGGTTGGTATAATTTACGTTATCTCGAACTTTTAATTTATTTAGTTGTATGTGTTGAACTTCCTATTTTGTGGTGTTTAATTTAAATAAATTTTTTAGATTAATTACGAAATTTGAATTATTGTATCTTTGGTAGTTGTTTGTGATGAATTATTTATTTATTAAAAGGATAATTTATCTGGTTATATTAATGTGATATATTTCCTTGTAATGATTGTTATCCTGAAATATTTAATTTACACACTATTATGCACAAGTGTTTCTGTTTATATTTCAAGATATGATTTCATATTCTTATTATGTAATATCACTTTTTGGTGAAATAATTAATTAAATATCGTTTGGGGAAAAGAGGTGTGTCCCCTATTAACCACCAAGATTAGGCCCTCCATACCTGACTGGTTACCTCTATGTGATGGGGGCAGTGATCTTGGATTTGTCGGGCCGAGACATCCCCATGTTTTATAATATTTATGAGTTATACCGGTTCCAAAAGGGATCATCAGGATGGATCCACTGGAAATTTGGAAAATCAATCCTCAGATGGTACTCGACCCCCTTTTGCAAGATCACGAAAGACTTTGGGTAAAGCCATCCCTCGAGTGATACTTGGTATTTCGAAAGATTAAATTTTATGGGCTCAGTGGTATTGGATAATTTGAAGGATGTTCCCTGGTGATACATTCAGGACACGATCGGACTCCAAATCTCAACTTGAACCATAATAATGATGCACTGAAGGTTTATATTAATGTCGATTTAAGCCTCTTGAGTTTTGTGATATTTTTCTGGTATGCTGAAGTACCCCTAGTTAACCCAAGGAATAGACCCCAAGTTAATGCACAGGATTGGGTTATGCCATTAAAATGTATTACATTTATTATCTTGAATTATATATATACTGATGAGCATCCTGCTTATAGGTACTCATTTTAGATATCCAGCTTAGGCTGAAGATTGTGATTAGGAATGGGTTTTTTTGGGAACCCATGTTGAGTTATTTTACTTTATTACACATAATTAATTATCTTTATTTTTTATATAGTTACACACCATGTTTTATTACTGCACGAAATGGAAATTATTTAACATAATGGGTGCCAGCTTACTGGTATTTTATCTCTCACCCTGGTTGGGCATCGTTGACAACAGAGTAGATTATAATCTTGCAGGTTTTGACAAAGGGAAGCATACTGATTGTGATGTATGATTTTTTCTTATGGATTTCGATAGAGACTGGGGATAATCTCCCACTCCTTTATAAAAAGGGCCTTAAAACTAGTGGGAAACCTCTAGCGTTCGGGGAGATGAGATTAAGGCCTTGTAACCCACCGGTATGACCACTGTCAAAGAGGTGATCTAGGATGAAACATTACATTTTCACTACTAGGTAGTGGAGCAGTAATTTGGTACTAACAATTTTCATTATTTATTTATATAGGCATGTGAAATAGTGGGTATCATAGTTGGATATTTTAGAACTTTTGGATGACTCATCATCATTGGATGGCCTATGACATGGTGATCACATTTCTCTCATGTTTGGGTTCCTTATATTATCATATATCATTGTTATTGGGTTAATTCTCCCTCTTTCTTTTGATGGTATGAATAATTCAATCAAATCTCATATTTCTCCCACTCCAGTTTTTAGGGAATCCTATTGTGTATGTATGTACTCACCCATGTAAAGGATTTGACTCCATGTGTCATGTATAACACATATGAATCATACGTTTATGGTAATTTCATCAAATTATAAGGATACTCTGGTGAGTTTGACCATGAATACTAGTTGAGTATTATATATATGGAGACATGCTATATGATCATTTCTTTTCTAGTTTTTCATTGGTTTGTAAATCTTTTTTTTGTTGGGGTTGTATTTTTCCCTTTACCATTCAGATTCCATTGTGACACTCTTTTTTAATAATTAAAAGTTATTTCGTGGATAATGTTTACTATAGATGTTAAATTATTTTTTTACCAATCCTCTACAGTTATACATGCAGATGGTTAGGTGAATGTGTAATAGGACATTAGGAAAATACCTCATATTTTAGTTATACAGTTCTATTATTGTCGTTATCCACAAGCATATAATGGTATCCTATGGGTAGTTGCAGTACAGAGTTCCACCATCCTTGTGGTCCCTAGTGGTTCAGGTCATGATATAATGTGCACATTGGTCATAGTAAACCTATTGATACTATTTTCTCCATATGAACTGAATATCATCAAAAACATCTTATGTAAACCAAAATTATTACATAATTGATTTATTTATAAACATAAGGGAGTGTTCTATTATGTGATTTTTCATGGGAATTTTTATAAAAATATTTGTTTCTATAATAAATCAGGTACTGGTGGTTGTTTTCTAAACCATGTATGAGTGGTTCAATTATAATCCAAGGATCGATGGCCTTATTAAATCACATTTACGGTGGGACTGTGATTTACCTCCAATGCATTAGGTATGGAATTCAACCATATTGGTTATTCGATATATAAGTGTTACATATAATATGATTTCATAATACAACTACATGTTATATCTAAAATTTATAAGGGATTTAATTTAAAACTTATGATTTATCAAAGTATGATAATGATTTTTTTATTAATGGAATGTATATGATACTTTTCAATGTTGAAATGTATATAATCATGAAAATGATTTAATTAGTCTTTTTTGACTTCAATAAAATATTAATTAGTTTTATTTATCCTTAATGATTTATTAGGATAATTTTTATACCATTTGTTTTAATAGCGATGTAGATTAATTTGGTAGGAAAATGTTTTCTGGACACCCATGTTTATTTTGAAAAGGATATTTTTTATAAGTACTCTTTTGATAATTTATTTTCATTCATACTTTATATATCCAATACTGATATTTTAAATCTCATACAATGTTTTAAAACTTATTAATATGCTTTATGGATGAATAATGGAATATAAAAAGTCACGGGGAAATTTTTGATGATTTTTAATGAAATGAAACAATGTTTTATTTTTAAAATTTTAAATTACTAAAATATGGATATAATTGATACCGAGAACCTATAACCATTTTGTAACACACAAATAGACACAAATATATATATATATAAGATTTATGACAGAATTTTCAAAATAAATAAACTAAAAATATACAATCATATGCATCAAAATGTATTTTTGACTAAAAAATTAGGATTATGTGAATTTTAAGGTTGGATCATTATAATATAGATAATATAAATTTCATATATGGTGGAGATTTTTTAGTAGGAAAACATATGTCATGGAATTTTACAATGTATAATACCGCTATATACAGTATAATTGAGCCTTAATAATTATGTTATATAAATAAAAAAGGTAAAATGATGTTTATTAATGAATAGTTGTATGTTTATAGTCATTTTTACATATTTTTTTATTTCACGAAATGTTATGGAAGGAATATTTCTTTTGTTTTCCATAAAAGGTACATTTTACATTTCTAGAAAAAGTACAAGGAGAATGTCTTTTTAACATATAAAGAATGAATACATATTTTACTTTTTTATGACACCTTATTTATAAGAAGCTTCCTCAAAACTCTATGAAGCTTATTCTCAGCTATTTTAATATCTTTATAAATTTTTGCGGCATTTTGAGAAAAGAAAATGTTTTTGAAGAAGAATAGATATTTTATACAAGAACTAAGTTCAAGGGCATTATCAAAATTATTTTCTACTTAAGGTGACTATTTTTAAATAGGGTTGTGTTTATATCCCTATTATTATTATGATTTTATTGTGTTAATAATGGAATATAATTTTATATTTATTATCTTATGATTGAATGAAGTTTAAGAAAACCCATTTTATTTCTTGAGTTAATCTGTGATGAATGATTTATGTTTTTGTGGCACATTTAAAATTAATTTATTTACAAGATTGGTGGGACATATATCTCCCAAAAATTAATTGGGTAAATATTTATATCTCATGAGAAATAAATTATTAGAACAATAATTAAATATGGATTAGTAATACCAAGATGGAATGGAAAGTTAATTTGGTTTAGTAATACATGCCTTGAACAACAGGTAACCCCGGTTCAAAAATTGACTTTTTCCACTATAATGGTCTGGGAAGAATAGCATTGGATACTATAGAAATAATATTATTTTTTATTTTTTTCTACAATTACATGTTTTATGAAAATTCTATTCTATCATGGTTAATGACTCATTATGTTATAGGCCTTACATTCTACAAAGATTTATTTCATGAATCAAGATTATGATGTTTAAACTTGTGTTCATGTTTTTATTTTAAAATGTTTATGGTTTGTTTTATGTTCTCCCTTTTTACCCTTAATTTTAATTTGATATCACCCTTGTTATGTTTTCTTGTCCTTGTGATATAAAGAATGGTTTTACACAGGAAAACAATGGTGAAGATCTTTGTGGGAGATGTTGAAGATATTTCACTATGATTAGATGATTATTTTCCAAGATTAAAATGGCACTAAACTAATAAGGTCTTGAGGCATCTCTTTGATTCATGTATTATGTATTCTATAAAAAAATTTAATGACTTTGTATTTCATGAATTGGTTCCTACAATTGGTATTAGATTGATGGCTTAGTCAACCTTTTCAAACATGGATAAGAAACAATTAGTGAGACCCCTAAAGATATTTCAATGGTATGTCTGGGGATGTCACTAGGGTTATGTATAACTATAAGTTACAGTCCTATAAATATGATAATGATAATGAATAACCTCGTATTGGACCTTAGATGTTAGAGTTTAAAATTAAAGTTTCTTGATTATAATGTTTTCCTAATGCAATTTTTTCCTCTCACAATATTCATTTTCAGTTTTAGACAATGTCTAGAACCTAAAGGAACCAAGATAAGGATAGATGCGATGGGAAATGAAATTACTATCTTCCTAAACAACACAATTTTATTGGAGCTTGAATAAGGGATCTTGTTTCTAGGACCAAAAATAATGCATGGCTCCCAAATGTCCAATAGTGGGAACAATGTTCCCTTGAATCATTCTTAAGGAAACATCCACCTTTTTTCAGTGGAATGACTGATACACTAGTTGTAGAGAAATTGATTTGCACCATTGAAAAGGTATATTTATTTCACTATTTCCCAGAACATAAATGGATAAGTTGATAAATTATTGATTGGAAGGTAAAGTGAATCTGTGGATAAACCTTATCAGGAATACAAGGAAACAGGAAAAAAATGACTCCATGGATTGGGATAAGTTCAATAACATTTTGTAAAGTATGTACCTTCCACATATTCTTATTACAAAATAGAGATTTTTGTTTCTTATCTATCTCATGGGTATGATACAAAATGAATTATTTAATTTAATGGAATCCTTAAAAATTACAGTGAAAATAATATTAGAGTTTTTTATGCTCAATGTGTTGAAGGGCACATGGGGAAAATTGTTTTAAAGTGACTGTAAAATGTTTCAAATGTGGGAATGATGGTCATAGAGCTTTTTTATTCCATACTAAGGGGAATAAACAGAAGCTCCAAAGAGTGAACCTCCCATAAATCAGGGTAACAAGTGCATGGAAATGGGGAATTTTGTAATCAAATTCCCCAATCTATGTTTTATGGATGATTATCGACACCAACAACCTTTTATGGCCATGGAAATAGGAAAATCACATGCGATCACTATTGGTGATGGTTACTATGCCAACAAAGTGGTGGAATGTCTAACTATTTATGTAACAGGATTTATAATTGTTTTATAGTGTTATGAAATATTTTAATATCTATGTATTAGTTCATTTTAGTCTTCCATATGTATAAGGTACCGGTAATGATGAAAAGTGATTGAAATATATTTTTAAAGCACATAATATGCATATAATGAAGGGATATGGATATAATGAGATGTATGGTAGTATTAATGACCTCACGACTGATACGAGGATAAAGTGATATCATTGTTTGAGTATATAGAATTATTTGGATTTTTGTATGTGGAACGAGATAACTTTTGACATCATTCATATTTTCACTAAGGGTATATGGTAATTCATGTTTCCTGAGAATAAAAGACTAAGGTATTCACATGATTGGAATGTGACAAACAAGATATACCATTTTAGATATGGGAGAAAAATTTTATGTAGATTTAGTTCACTTCATTCCAATGTTTTATATTTATAGTTATTGGAAGGATTTTAATGTTATCCATTTATGGATATTATATGTTATATTCTGGTTGATGTTTGTGTTATCTCACTATAGATTTACTTATGGATATTAGATTACATTTGATAAAAATTTTGTTGGGATAGATGGAATGACCTATCATTATATCACCTGATCATATAACACTACAATAATGACCAATTCAAATTCATTTCATTAAAAATAGATGAAGTGGAAATTGTTCATAGCACAAACAATGGTGATATTTTAATAAAATCCAATATGTATTAATTGTCATGAAAAAATTTTCAACTTTAGGAAAAAAATCTTGGAAACCAAAAATGTTATCCTTGAACATTATTATCTAATGAATCATATGGTCCCTTAAACCATTTCCTATTTATGGCTATCTAGTAGCTAACTTTCTCCTATTATTTTTCTCTATCATTATCCATCATAACATGATAGTAAGATTTCTCTCCCATATTAATGTTTTCACTTACCACCTACGTTCTCATTTGTGGAATCCTAGTGATGAGTTACTTTGGAAAACCATTATGTTTCCTACATTACTTTTTAAAATGATGTTTTTTTATCCCTTTATATGATGTGAGTTTCTATTAAAAAAAATTTCATGTAGAAACCCATTTATATACTAGATGAATTTCGATGATGCAATTCATATTAAGCGGGGTAAAATGCAACAACCTAGGATTATAGGAGATTGATTAATTTTTTTTGATGTATTCTATTTTACGCTACAAAAATTATCTTTTTCTATACGCAACATCATAATAGCTTGAAGTATACGAAAGAATATTATTGGCTTCTATTGCACACAATTTCATGTTCTTTTGATTGAATTCATTTCAGGAAACACTGCTTATAGATTTTGTTCAATGTATTAATAAATTATTTTTTAATTATTTTATATGCAACAACAAAGGAATATTTCAATATATGACACACTAAATTTTCTTTCATTACACACAAGAGCTACCTTCCTCGATAACTTGCGTTGTACATGATACTGAGATCAAATAAACAATGATATATTATTAAAATATTATTATTTAATGGGGTATAATCTTGATATTAGGAATATTATTAACCAAATTTAAAATTTTATATATCATTATCATTCATATTAAACATATTATCTTACATGATATTAGATCAAAATCAATTTTTCACATAAAAAATTATTTTTTAAAAAATTCATCTTTCTCGCCTTTTGAGGGAACACCCATTTTAAATTTAGTTTTAGAAAATTTTAGAATTTTAATAATATAAAATAAACTTATTATTTGAAATAAAGATATAATTATTTAATTTAGATTAATTTTTTTTATTTGTTTTGATAAAATTCAAAATTTAAGTAATAGTGAAAAATACTACATTTTAATTAAAACCTGAATTTTCATCTATTTTATTTATGCAGTTAGATTATCTTTATAATTGGGTTTAAAGTTTAATTGGATTATATTTTTATAATTTAATCCAATTTATTCATTTTAATTAATTTTACATTGAAATTGGACATAAACACATGTCAATCTTTTGAAATTTCTTACATTGTAAAAAACATACGTTTTGCTTCTGACAATAGTAGTTAATTTTAAATAAATTACTACAACATCTGTGTTTTGAATTTGAAAAAATGGATTTCATATATGGAATTATAAGGTTAAAATTTTATAAATATGTACCTTTTTTGACATTATTAATCGTAACATTAGTTTATATTTTATTTACCATGATAATAGGGTAAATAGAGTAAATAAGGGTAAAAATAATATTATAATAAAATTAAACTGCCCAAACACAAGTCATATTTCTTTTATATTATATATATCTGACCATTGTAATGATTGAGTATATTTTAGTACCCCATGGGTTTACATAGATGTGAAAATGACATTTTATAAGAAATAATTTATTGTAATGATAATTATTACATGAACATATATATTTTACTAAATAAATTGTAATATAGGGTTATATAACTTATTTATATTTATATAAATAGTCATTAAAATGTAAAAAATATTCCATAAATCATGGTATTTTATTTATAATTTTTAGAAGTTATATTAATATATTTTTTAAGACACAATTATGATGTAGAGATTAACTCATTAATGAATGATTTAAATAAATGAATTTATAAATATTAAATGTAATATAATTTTAACATTTTGATGAAATAAACTATTTTTTTGGATGAAATTGACATATTATATACAATTTAATGGAATTTTTTCTAAGGAATCATTTTGTAGGGGATCTTTTAAAAAGGCCAATTATGAATACTGTCCGAAATTGACATAATTCATAAATTAAAACATAAATTAAATTATTAAATTATATTAAATTCATAAAAATATAGGATATGGGAAAATGGTTTATATAAGTCAACATATGTCATAAATAATTTTTATGGTATTTTGACATGATATGGTAAATAAATTAGCCAACCATTTGTAAATAACATGATATCACATTAAGATTAAAATGAGTAAAATGAGGGTTATACCTAAAAGATAAGCGTAATAAAATATAAAAAACATGTCAAAATATTATTTTAGGATGGGTATTAGAACCAGAATAATCTTTTATAAGAATTTAATAAGTTTTGTACCATTTTCAATTTAAATTTAATTTATAATAAATTAATATTTTGAGAGTTTCCAAAAGTGCCCCTCTCCTCTCTTATAAAATGGAACCTCCTCCGTCTCCTCTACACTCCATTTTGAGCCATCATGCTCGGCTAAACCCTACCAATTCCTCTTCCCTACTACCATAGCAACATTATAGAAGTTTTTTTCTTCTAAAAAGGCCAACTCTAGTGCCCTATGAGTACATTTAACGAAGGAACGTCGAGGAAGAGATAATCACTTCTACTGATGAATAGAAATTTCTTTCTTCAACTAATTATTCTTCATTAGTTTTCTAATTATGAAGTAATAAAATCAGTATAAATTAAATACATGTATGTTAATATATACATATAATAACCTAACATCACCTTATTTCCATCCTATGGAAATCAAAATCAGCGTGTGTGCGTACGTACGACTTTGCACCTCCACACCGTGGTGTAATCTGCTTTTCACCACCACCTTATTTTGATGGGTATGATGGGGTAAATAATAAATATATATGATTATTATATCATGATAATAATTATAAAAATATTATAAAACATCCACATTTATTCCATTCATCAATTATGGGAACGATATCATTGCTCATGCGTATGTATGGCTTATCGTCTCCACGACGCGATGTGATTAGTTATCCACGTTAAGAATTAAAAAATGATTATAATATATATATATAACAAATAATAATGAAATATAAGAAATAATAATGCTACTATATTTATGTATATGAATTTATCATTTACATAATTCCATTCATTTTAATAAGGAAATGAAAACTGCATTCATGCGTACGTACGACCAACCATTACAATAAACAGTGTTTTCCATTCCATTTATCTATCTACTATATAAGTATTTATATAATGAATATAAATTATATAAAAATCATGTTTTAAAATATGGAAGTAATTAAACCATGATCTATGAAATAATATCAAGAATTATAAGTCCAAACATGTACGATAAATAAAACGATTATTACTCAAAACGTTTGTTAAACACGGAATTGACAAATAAATGGCTAATATAAAGACATATGTAAAAAATAAGTGATATCATAAATATTATTATGTTTATTTTACAAGTAAAAAATATTTTTAAACCCACTATATAGGAGGATTAGACACATGTGGATCAAATCGAACCTAAGGTAAGGGGTAATTTTGGAAACTTATTTTTACCCTAGACTATTTATACATATGTATTTATTGGGGTTATATTTGTCATCTATTTCCATGTATGAAAAAAACTCCTAAAATTTTTTATATTATTTTATGTATGTATAAAGTAATTTTTATCCCTTTTTGGAATTTATTACATAGTATGGAAGGAATATTTCTTTTGTTTACCATATGAGGTACTTTTGACATTTAAAACAAAAGTACAAGGAGAATGACTTTTTTAACTTATACTTCAGAGATGTTTTTATGGAAAAAAAGAATTTATGATTAGTTTATTTGGAATACCCTTTTTGTTTTTCTACTCTAAAAATTTAAATATTTATAGTTGAACATCATGATATGGTGTTTTCGGAGATTATGTGGAGACCACATAGAATTAAACATTAGGCTATGCCATGGATGTGAGTAACTACAATGTGGAGATATTAGCTGCAGAATTTGTGTCCCATTGGTGGAATTTATTTGGCTCCATCCAATTTAGTAGCCCTATGACATGGTGTTGTTGCATTTCAAAATTTTCTCATCCCTGAAAATAGAGTATTGAAATTGGTTTTCAAAGGATATATTCATAAGGGGGTTTGTGGAATTGTTCATCACATATCATTATAGTATGGAATTCAACTATAACCTCTACATCTGGGTCTAGGTATTTGTGCAATGATCATATATTTTACAGACAACTTTTTAATACTAAGATCCCCAATGTTCTAGAACAAATTCCCTATTTTTAATTTATTATGTTAGTAAAAGTTTAAAATATGTATTCTAATATTTTTCGATCTTGCAGAAGAGATGATGAGATATTCATTGGCACGTTGAGCATAGATATGTTGTTTGAAAAAAATTAACTATAATAATAACAGGCATTCATAGTTATCCTAAAAATGTTAAATTACTCAAAAATGGAATCTCGTATGAAAATTATATTACCGCACAAGGGTTATAATTCTGGTCAATAAACAAGGCATGAAATATTTTCTTCTTCACAATAAATTTGAGAAAAATTTCATCATAGGAAAAAATAATAAAACATATAAATTTTATTAAATAATTTTAAATTATGTGTCATAGGGACCTATGATAATATATTTAATCTTCATTATAGAAATGTGCATGAGATGGACACAATTACCTACCAATTGAATGGAGGTTTTGAATGAGCATTGGTGATGGCATGATCAGGGATCATTGATCGTAGTAACACATGAATCACCCATGATAATGTAGCTTGTGGATCTTGAAAACGATATCATAAAGGATCATCCAGGCCAAAAAAAATAATCTGAAGAATTTATTCATTGATCTATCTTATTTATTGTATGATAATGTTTTAGGGAATTTCAGTATTTATATTATTGATTAATTATGTATATCTTGTTCATCATTATAATGGAAATCAATCATATAAAATAAGAAAATTGGATAATGAATGTTCCTCAAATTCATGATTTGATATTTTTCTACCGCATTATTCATATTTTTATCAATGATGTGTCAATTGATTGGTGGTTTTATAAAATATATTTTAATGAATCATTAAAAATATGATATTATGATAAACTATTTCATACCATTGATATGTGTTCATAATTTACGGTGTATCAATATGTGATGGAATAATGGATGATGGATTAAGCCCATATCAGATTTCGTCATATGGGGAATGATTTACGATGTTCATGTGGTGTCACTAGGTTGTTCCCCTTATGACTAATATTTTTATATTCTTGCGAACTATATCATAAAGAATCATCCGGGCCTTATCGATGTTCAGCATCTCTATTCCAAAAGGAATCAAAGTATGTAGGAGTAGTTAATGAAAAAATAAAATTTTACATCATACTTGTATAATCCCATAGTATATGGTGTGTAATATATAATTTCACATAATGTAGTTACCTGAATGTAACATTAGGATTTCCATGGAGAATAATGTGTCACACAGAAGATGAAACATTTCACATGATGTGTGAAATCACCTAGAATATTGATATTTACAGGAGGGTGACAGAAGAGCATAGGTTTCTTGGTACATGACATGGAAGGAGTACACAAGCAATAATGTATAGTCAAACACATCCTAGTACCCCTTCATAAACATCAGTACATGAACATGGGATGAAACACATGTTGGTCTTGTGTTAGTAGTAAAATTCAAGCACCGTAATTACATAGAATATAATTCTCATAGATGGATTAGGGAATCATTCCTCTTAATAATGGACAATTAAACACCAGGTGAATAACTTTAGTCCTCTTCTATGATGGTATGGCATGGACATACATCTCAATAATAGGATTGTGATCCAATCTATGGGCATCATTCTGGATTGAGGTTTGAAAACCCTACATGAGGCCCGTACTAGGATCCTCTATAGTTTTATGCCCATGGTGGGGTTCCTAGAACCAGTGTGGCTAATTCTATAAGATCATTGATCCTCAACATAAGGAGTAATTCCAAAATATTTTATCTATAATTTAGACATTTCCATTTGTTAAATACCCTTATGGGTATCAAATTTTTTAGACTTATTATCCATATATTCATTATAGTGAGGCCTAACTAGCATCAAATAATGAATGGATTTCATCAGTGTTATCAGAATAATGGAGTGAGTTCCCATGGGAGTGCATTCCAATGAAATATCATAAAAAATATTATACATGAAAATTGGTTGTGACCATACCATGAGGTGGAGTGTCTACTATGAGTATATAAAGATGTTATTATTGTATAAGTTAATTATGTTATCATTCTCATTTAATGAGAGGACTTTTATCTTCATGCTTTATAATTGGTGATTTCAGGATGACCTCTTGGGTATTTCTATACCCACCCATGCATGGGTTAGGCTCATGTGTGTCATGTATTTTGTAGATGATAGAAATTCCAGGGGGTTCCTTGTGGTCATATAGGATATAATGCATATATTAGGAATGATTTAATGTGGATCATTCCAAGAGCCAAATTTTACTATAGTCCCCTATTCCAATTAGGATTGATTTACTTTTTCTCTTTTTTGTCTTCTGTTTGACACTTATTACATTGTAGTATTTTTTTAACATTAATAGATGGATTTAGTTAGGTTCATTAATCTGTAATAATTGTTTTTTTATATTTTTCAAATAACTGGGCATGGAGATGTGTGCACGCGTAATGATACCATAGCAAAAGGACACCAATATGAGTGTTATGTATAATCGATTGTATCTACTATCCCCTAGAAAAATTGTTGCAGGATTAGGGGTTTTCACACATAGATTACAAATTTCTATGCGGGACCCATTAGGCATGATCATGTTTCTTTGGTATCAAGGGTTCATATAATGACCATTATTTAGTTTGCTTTATCTAGCAGTGATATCATTTTGGGATTTAATAAAAAATATTAATGTTTTTTGGTTTTATATCTAAGGATAGTGAGCCTTGTTTAGATTGAATATATGATGTATCCATTCACTAGGACTCTGATAACCTATTTATTAATTCAGAACACGTACACACAAGATTCAACAAAAAAACATAAGTCCATGAATCATACATGAATGGGTTATGGAATAAATATCCTTCCTCTTTAGGAACTCCAAATAAAATCCATGACTATGATACATATTTTAATTTCATAATTACAATATGATGAATTCGATATATGATTTTCTATTTGGATCCCAATGAAATCATCTTGGAAATGGGGGTTCAATATGGGGACCTGTTCATGAGGTTTCACCTCCAGGTGGTGAAATACTCCAACAACCACCATTGATGCATATTAGGGTACTGTATATAGAACCTTATTTGGTTCACATGGTGAAAACACTTCATGAATTTGAATGGTATTATCCAAACATGTTTTTAGAAAATCTAAACTCCCTAGATGGTGAGAATTGGGGAGAGGTTTTGAGTTATATATTTCATCTCTTTAGTAAACAGGCAGACCATATGGTAGATTTTGTGGCGAGTATTCTCCAAGGATCTGCTGGATGATGATGGGGAAATGTTACACAATAGTATGATGATGTGACTCTTTCATGGTTAGGGTTTGATTTCCATTATATAGATAATTTTACAAAATATTCATTAATTTCTACATTGAACTATCAACATCTACAACATCATTAGGGAAGTAGGATTGTGGTTGAGTAATCATCATGTTTTACTAACCTTCCGCGGTAAATGATGCATATAATCATGGATCTATTCATCTATAATTAGATTTTCTAGTAATTTTTACATAGAGATATATGAGCTACTTTGATACCTCATGGAATTCCAACATATGTTGGAGTGATAAACTGGGCCATAATGATATAGATCTTCCCTACTGATCAGATGTATAGAGCTTTTTCCAGTAGTGGGCTCAAGGTGGATGAGTCTTCATTAGATTTTAGAAGAGGGTAGATATTCGGGTATGATTTTTGAGATGTTTGGAAAGGCAATACCTGAAGATAGGGTCTTCTTTTCATGGATCTCATGGTGGTTCTAGTCTAATTAGAGAAAGAATATGATAATCGTGTGATGTTTGATGACACCTTATGCGGTATTATCTAACAGAAATTACAGTTGATATAGATAATTTTGATATTCCACTTAATAAGTGGTCGAATTTGTATCAATAATGTTCATAGGGAATCAGATATTATAGAGGAGAATGGATAGAAGATGGATGTGGAAGACTCTATGAATATTTACCACCAGCACCACCGTGTTGTCCCTATCATGAATATGGAGTTTTTACCTATGGATGATGAATGTTGTAGAAAACAACACAATTATTTCTAAAAAAATTTAATTACATGAAACTTTGTTTTATGTAGATATTTATATCTTGCCTTTAATAATAATTATTCCGCTTTTATGTTTTGAATTTCAAAAAACAGTCATCAATAATTGTGATCGGTATGTTATTTGGAGTCTAATGGAACCAACTTGATTTATGGTTAATGGTAACAAACCATTATGAATTGTAATATTAATATTAATATGACCATAATTAATAGTGGATTGTATAAATATTTGATTTTCGTAAGGCTCTAATCTAATGAAATCTTAGGTTAATTTTTCAATATCATATAAAAGCAGTTATAGAATTAAAATTTTAAATTTATGATTTAATTTTTATTTTATTTAAAAATTAATGTAAAAATATTTTGATTTTTTTTTTCAAAAAATGGTGTTCATTTTAAAATTCAACTCATCGATAAATGCTAATGGTTAATTTTTGTGAAATTTCGAAAATTCATAAATTTTTTAAGAATAGTGAAAAACGATAAAATACCATATCTTCAAATTATTAGGTAAATACAATATTTATAACATAATATGTGATGTAAGACCATTTGGTTCGAACAAAAATTTAATTATTACTATTTGTGATAACATTAATTAATATTATTCATAGTCGTGAGCAAAAATATTATAATAATGATTAAAATAATGTAAAATACCTCATCTCTTCCACTATACATACCACCCTTGCATCCCTCATCCTCCCACACTTATCAAGCCTTAAACCATACATATATTCTGACTAATAATCCTCTCAATGATCTTCCCTATGTTCTAGAGCATCTGGTATCATGAAAAGGGAAAAACCAAAGGCCTTATGTAGGATCTCAAGGAGAAGGGATTAAGAGGTAAACATACTCTATTGTTTTACTTCATTTCTTTAATTTAATTTTATTTTTTAATTCAATTTAGATTATATTGGGATATTCTGTTATATATCCCTCTAACTACACATATTATGTATGAATTATGAGAGACCCATTTTCTCACAACAAAATATTTTATGAAATTTTATGTGACGCAGTTAACCTGCTGAAATTTCATAAGCGATTCCTCAAATATTCTTTTATTTTAACTTCCATTATTTTATTCTTCATTCCACACCTCCTCTTATAAATGATTCATTAAATATAAACAATCTTGTATTTTCTATAATATCACATGTTCATGGAACATTCCTCACCATTCTTTTTTTCTGTTCCCACTTATTCAAAGAAATACCACATTGTACGTGATGTTTCGATTTACCGACATCCTGGACGATGTGATTTCAATTTCATTTAAATGCATAAATTCTGATCATGAAACAATTTTTATTGATGAACCAGATTATTATTTATATATTATATCTTATATAAGGTTATAGAATCAATTTTCACACATGATATTAATTTTTGAAACAAAATGATATTTTTAAGATCAAAGACTCGCCAAAATAACCTAAAAAATATCAATAATTTTTAACTCATAAATCATACTAATGTAAGAATTAAAAATGATAAATAGAATAATTTATAGTTTTATAAATATTTAAATAACAATCCATTCGAATTCTAGGGTTTCACATCCAATTGACATGAACATCAATCATGAACCGATCATGGAAAACATGTAAAGAACACACACAACACAATGCAAGGAACAAAATAGTAGCAATTAAACGATGTAATGATGTAATTAAATGAACTTATAAGGTATTATAATTATGTTAATGTTTTATTAAGATATTATTAACACTAATTTAACAATTATTCTGGACATTTAAAGATCATGAATTATGAAAAACCTGATGTAATGTAATTCTTAACCTGATTTCGATTCGTTGGATTAGCAATATATTTCATTATTTAGGTAGTGTTTAAATTGATTATATGATGAATTCTTATTAAATTATGTTTAATTATGTGTATTTACAGAGTATATAAATTTTCCAAACACACTATTAAATACCCCTTCAACTATATGATATTTATAAGGGACATTCCTTTTAAAACCTCTTTTAAAACTTTTGATTCACGAATTTCAAAAGAAACGTTTTTATGTAATTATTCGTGTTTTATGACTATGTTACGGTTCTGGGGAATTTTTTATTATGAATGGTGGGACCTATATATCCCTTTAAATTCATTGGGTATCTGTATGTTGGGGTCGGTCATATTGTTACTCCAGGTGTAACTATGATGGTTGCACAAATTTTAAGGTAGCTCTGAGGGATAAAAATTTTAAAGTAGCCGAGAGGGTTAAAAAATTATGTATGTAATGACCCCAAATACCTATATGGGTATGTTTATGTTCTAATGTTTTTTTGGAATATGTTGTAAATCACATGTTTCCTAAAGTAAGTATATAGGGGTGACAAGTATTTCTTTTGAAAATGATTTCATATGTTTCAAGTATTCATAGATTTATGTGTTATTTTTTTCTTTTTATACCCCTTACTATGACTTTTGTGCTAATACATTGTGTATAAATTATTTTCATTGGTTATAATGATGTGTAAGAAAAATAAGGAAGCCACGATAAATTATTGTTGAACTTTCATTGAGGACTTGTTTTATTTCAAAATATTATATTTTGGAAGAAATCCATATTGTTTTTTATTTTCAACTATTCTTAATGTGTAACTTCTTGATTGTGTTAGGTCCGTTTTCACTAAACATCTAAACATGAAAGTATCTTCAATGTGAACTGATGTCATTTCTTAACTAAAATCATGATTATTTAATGTAATAAGTCAGGTCCTTGTAGTTGGTATCAGAGGATGGTTTAGATAACATTAGGGGTTTGGATGATGGTAATATAAAACCATATTTTTTTAATATATGGTTAATTATAAATGTTATATAATTTAAATATTACCATGTTTCATCGAAAAATATATGCTTTTTTAGAATGGTTGTCCGTATAAGAAATAGGGAAGCTAAAGAGGAGTGGCACAAATAGAACAACATCCTTGTAAATATGCACCTCAAAATGGTCGGGATTGGATCCATGAAGTTTTTGATAGTAATGGATCTGTCTATGCAGGAAATAATTGGTTGTAGAATTCATTCAAGACAACATCCATAAGTACTACAACATAACATGAAAATTGTGTGACTTTTTATGATACAACACCCTCCAACTTTAAAAAGATCATAAAACATAGTAGGGGATGAATTATTGATTAAATCCCTTCAAACGATATTTGATTTATTGTGTGTTTCAAATAATCAATAGTTATGTTATTCAATTTTTTGTTTTGAAGGTGAATATGATCAATGGTGGTCAATGCTAAAAAAATATCATCGATAAAGAGGATATTGGTTCCTTAGAGTGGGATGAATTTAAATGTTGATTCCATGAATAATATTTTCCAATGGTAGTGCAACTTATGATAGAAAAGAAATTTCATGAATTGAAGAAAAATGAGACGGAGTCAGCGGTTGTGTATGAAGAGAACTACGCCTGATTGGAAAGGATTGAAACCATGGTATCAAATGGAATTGACCTACCATGAATTCAAAAGTTATGATAAACATGTTGTATGTGCTGAGAGGGTATAAATAGAGTTTTCTGATGATCATGATAATTTTGGAAACAATGAATAATAGAGGTCTAGATGCAATGTGATGAGTAAGAATCAACCAAAAAAATATGATGTTACGAAAATCCAGTTTGTAGTTTGTGAAAAGTGTGGCAATAAGCACCCTGGGGAATGTCTTACCTAAATTGGGAAGGTTTTTTGATTTGGTATGTTTGGAAATATGGTCCGAGATTGTAATGAATATGATCTGAATACTAATCCTGATAAGAAAAATATATTGTGTTTTAAAAGTAGTGAGATTGGTCATTACAAAAATACCATCCTAAAGAGAGATCTGAATGATGAAAATAATCTAGAATATATGCAGTAAGGTGTAGTGAGATCTTTTGATACTATGTTAGTAGATGTCGAGCCATACAATGATGTTGTATCAGGTACCTTGTTTGTCAACTCTAATTTTTCTAATTTTTTCATCGATAAGTGTGTAGACCCTAGAATATGCGTTCCTGAAATTTTCCAAATGATTCCATACATGATCCAAGATCGTAGAATGTTTCTTAAGATTCGATTTGGTATGTCGTAGGGCCCGAACGAAGTTACGGATTAGGAGTTATGGACGTTTGAAGTTTGGCTGGAAATCTGGTTCGTGGAGCCCATTCGCGAAGCCCCCCGCTGTGATCGTGGAGCACCGCCGCGAAGCAATGAGGCGGGAAGCTCCGCGAACCTATTTGACATTCGCGATGCGCCGTGAAGACCCGCCGCGAAGCTCCAGAGGCGGTAACTCTCTACGAACACATTTGACTTTCGCGAGCCTGCCGCGAAGCTCCGGAGGCGGTACCTCTCTGCGAACGAATTTGACGTTCGCGAGCACGCCGCGAAGCACCTGAGGCAGCGCGAGAGTTCTTCTTCGCGGCGCCCCTTGCCTATAAATACCCAGCTCACCCCCCTTCTCCAGGAGGATGGCCATGACCACTTCTCCCCTTGGGCGGCCGAGCGGAGCTCCGCATTGTGGCTCCACGAAGTCATGCTCCGCGAGCAGCTTCCTTCGCGTTGCTGCTCCGCGAGCCGAGGCTCCGTGAGTCCATACTCCGCGAGCCTATGCTCCGGACCCTTCCCTACTGTCACAGAGACCCATGAAAAATGGAGAGTTGCACCGCGACCTTTTTGGGTGGGATGTCGGGATTTTCCATTATGCACTTATGCACTCCCACCTTCAACCTATGGAATACCATGATTTGATACACTCCTCCACACACCATGAAACACCTTGAGTTGATGTATTCCTCTTGGGTTGTTTCCTATGTCGTGAGTTGATGTTCTCATCATCAATTCCCCAAGTACCTTGAGTCGAACCATTCCTCAGGAAACTCCTCCAAACCCAATCACTTGGCTCCTATGCCAGGTTAAACCAGAAAGGGCCACCTTTGCGTATGTCCCAACACCAACCATTTCTAGGCACCTTCTGCCTAACAATCCTTTCTACATGACTCTAAACTATAGTAACCCTATTTAACAAATGATAGGATGCCTCTTTCCCTATAAGATAGATGCCTTACGCTCCTAGTATAATAAGCCAATAGTCCTACCTACATGACATTAAACTATTGTACACCCTATCTAACAAATGATAGGATACCTCTTTCTCCAAGAAAGATATGCCTTATGCTCCTGGCATGAGATTCCAACAGTCCCATCTACATGACTTTAAACTGTAGTAATCCCTATATACCAATCATAGGATTCCTCTTGCTCCAAATAAGATATGCCTTATGCTCCAAGTGTAAGATGCTCAATTCCATGACTATAGTGGCTTGATTCTAATGCCCCCCCCCTTGGCATTATCTCACTTGTGCACTAGCACATAGGTAAATGCCTCAACCCACCAGCGATTTGGGGTGACCTCATGGCCAGACATGAGGAAGTCATCCGCGCAGCTTCCTAGCGTAAGCCCCATTCACCAGTGTCGCTCCTTAGCAGCACCCGGGAAGCTTCCTAGCGTAAGCCCCATTCACAAGTGCCGCTCCTTAGGAGCACCCGGGAAGCTTCCTAGCATAAGATCCTATTCACCAATGCCGCTCCTTAACAGAATCCGAGCAGCTTCTAGCGTAAGCCCCATTCACCAGTGCCGCTCCTTAGCAGCACCCGGGCAGCTTCTTTGCGTAAGCCCCATTCACCATTGCCCCTCCATAGCGGCACCCGGGCAGCTTCCTCACGTAAGCCCCATCCACTGTTGTGATCCCAATCTGCGTTAAGCCGTTGCGACACCATTCAGCGGTAATCCATTGACATCCCTATCCAAAGGTAATCCGTTGTGACCCAATCCAGCGGTAAGCCGTTGCCACCCCATTCGGCGGTAAGCCGTTGACATCCCTATCCAGCGGTAAGCCGTTGTGACCCAATCCAGCAGTAAGCCGTTGCGACCCCATTTAACAGTAATCTGTTCACATCCTTATCCAGCGGTAAGCCATTCACACCCAATCCAGTGTTAAGCTGTTGAAACCCCCAATCGGTGGTATGCCGTCATCAGAAGAACTACGTGGACTTTGATTCGCTACCATGGGGATACGTAGGATGCCTCTTCAAGGCTCAAGCCTGAAACCATCATCATCCTTTTCTTTGGGCCTCCATCCTAGAGTAAGTCCCAGCACCATGGGCTGCCTAATGCGTAATCCGCTCTTCGCTTCTCACGGACTCATCCTTCACGACGTGATCGTCAGGTCCTTGTAACCTCTTGTTTCTCACACCGAGCATGACTCACGTGGGCTTAGAGTGAGCACCGACCCTGACCCCCACCCCCAGCGAACTACGAGGACTTTGATCCATGTCAAGGCATGGTACGTAGAAAGCCACCATGAGGTTCAAGCGACATTACTCGGTCATTCATTCACGTCGAGTTTCACCCTCATCCAGCATGATGTTAAACTGCATGCCTTCGTCCAGAATGACGTTAATCTGTACACCCTCATCCAGCATGACATTAAACTTCACACCCTCATCTAGCATGACATTAAACTGTATGCCCCTTGTCATGCATGACATTAAAATGCACACCCATTTGAACTACGAGGTCTTTGATCCATGTCAAGGCATGGTACGTAGGAAGCCTCCACAAGGATCAAGCCCACCCATCATCCAATTCACGTCGAGTTCTGCCTTTTTCCAGCATGACTTTAAACTGCATTCCAGTCCGACGGCAAGCCATTGTGACCAACCCGAACTACGAGGAGTTTGATCTGTGTCAAGGCATGGTACATAGGAAGCCTCCCAGAGGTTCAAGCCCATCTCCCATCAGACCAAGATCCCTCATTTACGTCGGTTCACCGACACCCACCGCCCGTCGTTTATGCATGTCAGGCTTCACTATCGTCCCTCATGACGTTAAACTGTATTCCATCAATCATCAGAACTATGAGGACTTTGATCCATGTCAAGGCATGGTACATAGGAAACCTTACCAAGGTTCAAGCCCACCACTAGTGGACCCAGGGGTGTACTTTCACGTCGGTTCACCAATGAAACCCTTTGAACTACGTGGTCTTTGATCCATGCCAAGGCATGGTACGTAGGAAGCCTCCCCGAGGTTCAAGCCCATCTCTCATCGGACCAAGGTCCACCTTCACGTCGGTTCGTTGACGATGCCCATCGGACCGAGGTCCACCTTCACGTTGGTTCGCTGACGATGCCCATCATACCAAGGTCCACCTTCACGTCGGTTCACCGGCAACATCCCGAACTACACGGACTTTGATTCCCATCCATGGGGATAAATAGGAAACCTCTTCAAGGCTCAATCCCAACTTCACTGTCTCCCCTGTGATGGTCTAATTTGATTACCTGTACACTTCATTCATCCATCCATCACCCATCCAGATTATCACCAGGGCTGCCACATCCCAGTGGGATCATGCCATCCACCTCCTCGCTGCTCCTAGAGGCGTATGTGCCACTTTCCACGTGTAAGCCCCAGCATATCTCTGGGTTGTTGTCCTCTGTGTACACCCCGATTCATCAACCCTTCTAACTACGTGTGTTTTGATCCCTGTACTCTACATAGGGTACGTTGGAAACCTCCAAGAGGTTCAATCCCAATCAATGGTAATGTACCCCATCCTGGGGTGCACTTCCCCTGATCCGCCCTCAGTGGTGTTCAGATCAGCCATTACCGTGTGACATCTCCCCTCTACGGGGCACACCACCATCGATCGGTCTCTATGGGACGTTCTGATCACACTTATTTTGTCTCTATAAGATGTTAAACTCACGGACTACCTCATGATAAACATGAGATGTCTGAGGAAAACCTTGGATGACACGCCTTTGGCGTAACCGTCTTCGCAAGACGTTAAACATGCTGCATACCCTGTGTTAAACATGGGAAGCTGAGGAAAAACTCAGGTACATGCCTATGGAATATGATTCCCCGCACTCGAAGCGGGATTCCTCGGGTTATACACCCTTGAGATGCCCTCTCATGAGGAAGAATAAAGGCTCCCCAATGTCTATGCACCCAGAGATTCCCTGACATGCCTGATGTTGTTGTCTACTCCGACAGAAGGTCGCTACCATGTCAAGACCCTATGGAAAGTCATGACGGAAGAAGTGTAATTAACCGGCGTCCATGACGATATGGCACCGGGAATGAGATTCACGAACAACGTATTAAATCTATGAGGGATTCCTGGACTAGGTGACGAGTTCTGAGGAGGAATCCGCAGAAGGAAGAACCGAAATCCCTGAATATGGAGTGAATGCCGCCCACCTTTGGAAAGCGGGAATGCGGGGCAATAGCATCGCGTCCTCCATAGACGGATGTGCGCGCACCAACGAAAGCTTCGGAAACAACGAGGTCTACCCAAACCATATTTTCTATGTCATTTTTTGGTGAATTGAAAATATCACCTTAAAAATGAGACCAGAACTTGTTGTAAAAACACCACGGGGGTATCTTATAGAAAAAACAAATAATATGAATCTTTATATTATGATCTGTGGAAGGAATTTTCCAGCTAACATTTTTTCTTTTCCCTTTTCCAAGTTTGATGTAATTTTGGGAATGGATGGTATTTCTGTTTATCATGATAATATTGACATTATAACTAAAGAATATATTTTTTGGAAGGAGATTCAGTTTTTATATAAGAACAATCTAATACATTTGAAAACATATCAGGAAGCTGAGAAACTATTGAATGATGGAAATTAAATTTTACTTGTTCATATTTTTAAAAATAAGGAAATTGTTTATATTAATGATGTTCTAGTGGTAAGTGATTACCTAGGTGTTTTTTATGATGTGTTACCCGGTGTCATACCAGTCCGAAAACTATATTTCAAAATTGACTAACTTTCTGATGTTAAGCCGATTTCATAAACCCTATATCATATGACTCTAATAGAACATCTTGAATTGAAAAATTAGTTGTTGGATTTTCTTGATAAAGGATTCATTCATCCTTGGACTTCATTATGGTGTGTTCCTAGTTTTTTTTGTTAAACAGAAATATGGTTCCATTATACTTTTCATTGATTATAGTTCTCTAAATAACATCACTATTAGAAATAAGTATCCTTTTCTTCATATTGATGACATGTTTGATCAACTTCTAGGAGATCAGTACATTTACATGACTAACTTGAGATCTGGAAACCATTCAATGATGGTGAAGGATAATGAGATCTTGAAAATATCTTTTTGTACTAGATATGGGCATTATTAACTTTTGGATTTGCAGTTTGGATTAACTAATGCACCTTCTGTAATCAGGAATCTTATGAATAGTGTATATCTTGAGTTCATGGATATGTTTGTGGTTGGGTTTATTTAATACATTCACGTTTTTTCTCAAAATTAGTATAAGAATGAAAAACATCCAAGGGTTGTTTTACAATCGTTAAAGGAAAAGAAATAGTATGGAAAATTCAAAGAGGGTGATTTTTGGTCACAATAGATTTCTTTTCTCAAGAAAATTGTAAAGATAGATTCAATAACAATTGATCATACCAAAACAAGAGTTCTTTAATAATGGCCATGACCTAAAAATGTTACAGAGATTTGATGTTTTATTGGATTAGTATGTCATTACCAACGGTTTTTTAGAAACATTTCACAATTATATAAACCAAAAAATAAGATAACGTGAATGTGGGTGAAATTTATTTGGAAAGGGGAATGTGATGTTTTTTTAGAACTGAAGAATATATTGGTGAATGCTTAAGTTTTGGACTTGCCTTCCGGAAATTTAGAGCGTGTCATCTACAATTATCCTACTTTGAATGACCATGGGTTTTTTTTGATGAAGAATGATCAGGTAATTTCATATGCTTCAATACAATTAATACCTCTTAAGTTAAATTATCCCACATATGACATAGAATTTACAGCCATGGTTTTTTCTTTAAAAATTTGGAGGCATCATTTATACAGAGAAAAATGTCAACTATATACTGAACATAATAGTATGAAGTATATATTCACTCAGAAGTAATTAAAAATGGGGCAAAGAAGATGGGTTGAATTGTTAATGGATTATGATTTCATGATCAATTACCATTTAGGAAAATCAATCAATGTGGCAGGTTCCTAGAGTCAAAAACATCATGCATCATTAACCATGATACATTTGGAAATTGATCCATTATTTATGATTTGATGAATTTTGGATTTGAAGATGTTGGTGTAGGGAATACATCTATTTTGTTTTAGATATCAGTGCAGTCAACATTAGCTGATAGAATTAAGCAATCAAAAAAGAAATAACATGGGCTACAAAAAAGGTAGAATTGGTTAAAATGGGCATGTTCCCCGAATTTTACCTTGATAACGACTATGTTCTATTATTTGAAAAAAAGGTTGTGTGTTCCTTGTGATTGTCAGTTGAATAAATATTTGTTGTGTGATGTTCATAGTTCTACCTTTTTAGTTCATCCAGGAAGTACTAAGGTGTACAAAGACCTTCGGGTGTATTATTGGTGGGATGGAATGAAAAGAGATTTTGCTGATTTCACTATGAAATATTTGACAAGTCAATATGTTAACGCATAACAGTAATTACCGAAGGGGATGCTTCAGCCATTTCTAGTGCTAGGGTATAAATTGGAGAATTTATGCATGCACATTTATGTGGTACTACCATAGACTTCTCAACAAAACAATGTTATTTGGGTTAATGTTGATTGGATGACAAAATCTGAAAATTTTCATTCTACTCGAGATACAAATTCTTTTGTTCAACATTCTCCACTATACCTCAAATAGATTTTCAGGTTACATGGAGTTCCTATTTCCATTATATTTTACTGGGATCCTAGGTTCACATATATATTTTGTAAGGTGCATTAGAATTCATTGATCACAAAATTAAATTTTAGTATAGATTTTCTTCCTCAATCAGATAGGAAGTTAGGAAATACAATTTAGACATTGGTGGAAATGTTTCGATAATGTTAAATGGATTACCAAGGAATTTTGGATCATTATATTTCTTTAATTGAGTTTTTTATAATAATATTTTTAATTCCAGTATACATATGGCACCTTTCATGGCATTGTATGGGAAGAGGTGTTGGACTCCAGTGTTTTGGGTTGATGTTCTTGAAGAAAGTTAATGTGTCCAGAATTAATAGAGTATGTTTAGGATTATGTGATAATGATCCGGAAACACATGAAGACAACTTGGAGTAGGAAAAAAGTGTTGCATAGAAGGGAATGATAGAATTATCTTTCGAGAAAGTGGAACGAGTTTTCCTTTATATATCTCCTTCGAAATGTGTGGTGCATTTTGGTAAGAAAGGAAAGATAATAACGTGATTCATCTATCCATTTGAAATTCTGATGATAGCTAGACCAATTTCATATCTAGTAGCTTTGCCTCTGAGTTTGTCTGAGGTACACAATGTTTTCCATGTTGTGATGATGATGAAGTATGTTCCATATTTGACTCATGTTTTGAGCCAAGATGTAACTCAGTAGGAAGGGTAACTGTCATTTGAAGAGGAACCTATTTAGATTCTCGATCAAGGGGAACATGTATTTTAGAATATGTTAATCCAAAAAGTAATGGTTTTTTGGAGAAACCATAGTGTTTATGAAGGAACATGGGAGTCTTAAAATTCTATGAGGGAAAGGTAACCCCACCTGTTTAATAAGTAAATAAAATTATGAGAACAAAATTTCTAGAAGATGGGGATAATCTAACACCCTGGGGTTTTTTATAAATAAATTAAGATGCATGAAACCATTTTTTAATTATATATTTATATTTTTCATTTAAACATAATTATGGAGCACCAATGTTTTGAATTTCAAAAAACAGTCGTCTACATTAGTGATTATAATGTTATTTGGAGTCTAATGAAACCAACTTGATTTTTGGTGAATATTAACATACCCTTATGAAAAAAATATGAATAGTAATATGACCCTTCAGAATAGTGGATTGTATTAATATTTTATTTTCGTAAGCCATTAAGATAATGAAATCATCGTTATATTTTCAATGTCATATAAAAACAAATATAGAAATAAATTTTTTAATTATTGAATTAAGTATGATTTAAATTAAAAATAAAATTAATAATATTTAGATAATTATTTTAAAAAAATTGGATTTCAATTTTGATTTCTAAATATTAAAAAATGGTATCAGTGTATTTTTAGGAATTTTATGAAATTCTTGATTATTTTTTGAATATTGAAATACGATTAATTAACTTTACTCAAATTGACAGTTAATACACTATTTATGACATCATAAGTGATGTAAGACAACTTGGTTCGAAATCACATGACGTTATTTCTATTTGGGGTCTCATGAATAAAGATTATTCATAGTATTGGGTAAAAATATTATAATAATTATTAAAATAATGTAAAATACCTCCTCTCCACTAGTATAAATACCACCCTCATTTCCCACTTCCTACCACACCTATAAATCATTGAGACAAACCTATGTTCTGACCAATGCTCCTACCAAGGATCTTCCTCATGTTCTAGAGCTTCTGGTCTCACCAAAAGTCCAAAACTAAAGGCTTTAAGAAGGATCTCAAGGTGAAGAGATCACGAGGTAAACATCCTCTTTTGTTTTCTTTCTTTTCTTTAATTTTATGTTATTATTTTTAATTACATTTTGATTATGTTGGTATATTACATTCCAAATCCCCCTTCCCATAATTTTTAGGAATTTTGAGAGACACGTTTTCTATAATCAAAATATTTTATGAAATTTTAAGCGACATTGTTATGCTTCCGGAATTTCATAATTGATTTCTCAACTCTTCTTTTATTTTGAGTTACATTATTTTATTATTCTTTACTCACACACTCTTATCCAAGAGAATGAAACATCCCAAATCATTTATATTATGTATGTTCAAATTTTCAAAGAAAATTACACATCATTCTTCTTCTCCTATCCCACTTATTCAAGGAATTAAAACACCATCATTGATGTGTCGATTTACCGATATCGTGGAAGATGTGATTTTAATTTATTTTACTTCCTTCTAGACTAGTCATGAAACAATTTATATGGTTGAATCATATTATAATTTATGTATTATTATTATATTAGTTTCAGGAATGAATTTTCACTCATGTTATTAATTTATCAAACAAAATAAGATCTTTACAATCGATGAATTTCCAAAATAACCTACACAAATATAAATAATCATTTAACTCATGAATCATCCTCATGTATGAATTAAAAAAGTTAACTAGTATAATTTATGGTTCTAAAAATATTTAAATACCACTCCATTCTAATTATGGTTTTTAATTTCAATCGACAAGAACATCCATCACGTACCGATCGTGGAAAACATGTAATGAACACATCAAACAATGCAAGGAACTAAATACAAACTATTAAAGGATAAAATGATGTGATGAAATGAAAATATGAGGTATTATAATTATTTATATTATTATTTAATATATAAATAACACTCTTTTAACCATTATACTGGTGGTTTAAATGAGTATTAAGTTATACAAACCCAAGGTAAGGGATTTCTTAACCTTATTTCCATTCATTGTGATTGCCTTCTAATTATTTATTTAGGTGGTGTATAAATTGTTTTTTGGATTAATTATGATAAAATTTGGATTAATTATGTATATTTACATATTATATACAAATTCAATCCCCTCCATTAAATACCCCTTCTGTTACATGATATTTATAAGGGACTTTCATTATAAAACCTATTTAAAAAATTATTTTTTATGAAATTCAATTGAAATGTTATTAAGAAATTAATCATGATGTAGGATTGTGTTATGGTTCATGGTAATTGTTTATGATTATGTTTTGGACCTATATATCCCTCCAACGTATTTATTATGTGTATTTTTAAGGTTGGTAGTATGGTTATTCCAAGTGTAACTGCGATGGTAACAACAAATTGTAAGGTTGTCGTGAGGGTTACAAATTATAAGGTTTTCGAGAGGGTTACAAAATTATGTAAATAATGCCCCATGATACCTATATGTTTCTATATATTTTTTTATATTTTGTAAGAATCTAGTTGAAATATCATCTTTCACAAATAAAGTATATATGGGTGACAAGATTGTATTTTGAATATGATTTTATACATAATAAGTATTCATGAACCAATGTGTTGTTTTCTTCTTTTTATACTCCTTACTGACCATTTTGTGCTTTTAAAATGTTTTATAAAATAAATTTCCTAGGATATTATGATGTGAAATTCAAATAAAGAATCGAAGATAAATTTTTGATGAACACTCAAATAAAACATTTTTTATTAGAAAAGTTTTATATTTAGGAAGAAATGCATACTGTTTTTTCTATTATCCACTACGTATTAGTGTGTAATGTCATGAATATGATTGGTCCATTTTAACTAAATCTATAATCATGAAAATATTCTCAATGTGAAATGAAGTGATTTCTTGATTAAATTCTAGTTTATGTAATGTAATAATGCTAGTTCATTAAACTGTAGGTGGTCAAAGATTATGACCTACAGGATTCATGGATGATATGAGGTATGATCTATTTATTTTCTCTCTTAGCAATAGTTTTAATAAATGCATTTTAGAGTCAATAAAATACTTCCAATTATCTAGTCCAAGACATAGATACCCTATTTGAGCCCTTGGAATATCCCTTGTGATTATATACTAATAATAGTGGTGACACAACAATCATACACATGTTCTAATAGTGTTATAAGAAACATGGATGAGAGAGTGTACTCTATGATCACATTATAGCTATGAAGAGGCCTTATGATGTCATATTATAGATAGACTTTCTTTCCATGGTCTATTCCTAGTTAGATTATTTTAGGCGGTGGATGTGGTGTGTCCATAGTGATGGAATGATATTTTACGTCACGGGAAAATGGAAACATGGGAGGATTATAAGGGAATAATGTATATGAGGGTTTAGTATATTTCTCACCTATTGGATACAATTACTCTGGGTGTGGTGAATTATATAAGATATTTTTTCTTGTAGAGGTGGATGTGTATGAGTAAATAATTCCAATTGAAATACAATTTTTACCTCCCCATCGATATATTGACTTCTACATTTACATACAAACAGGTAAAACATCGATATTAGTGTTATAATATCATATATATCCCAAAACACATCTAATATGGATGGTTATAATTAGAGTAAATGTATATGAAATGGGCTTTCTTAAACCTAATGTTTCATGCTGGGTAGCCCTAGATTTATTATCCAAGAAGGAAAAAATGAGTTTGATATTATGTTTGGATTACCATATCATGAACAAGATGGATATATTGAATAATTATCCACTACGAAGGGTTTATGGCTCATTTGATCAGTTTGGGGGGTAATGATGGTTCTCAAGGATTATTGTATGATTAAGCTATCATAATCACAAGTATGGGGTGAGAGTATTCCAAAGAGAGATATCCAATCTCTATACAATCACACTGAGTTCATGGTGATTGCCTTCAGCATAAAGAATTTCTTAGAATTATTTATGGGACTCCTGAATGGAATCATTTATCCTTTTATATATCAGTTAGCTTTGGTATTTATTAATGATATCCATGATTAATCTATATATATGGAGGAGAACATGAGTCACTTGAGGGTTATCATAGACACACTTATATATTACAAGAATAATGGGATTATTTTGAAGTGTCAGTTCTGAATGTAATGCTTCCACTATCAAGGATATGTCATATTATTTATTGTTGTAATAGTTCACCTGACAATGGTTGGGGAAATTTTTTCTTTGGATCCACCCAAGAGTGTGATGAAGGTCTGTACCTTCATTGATTTGGTTGGATAAAATACCATATTTATACCATATTCATCTAGGATATCAGGTTTTTTTTTGACTAATTTGACATTCAAAGAGTAACTTTCTTATGGATGAATGTGTTCTAGTAGACTATTCAAGAGTTGATGTGAAAATTGGTGAGTGTTTCAATCTGAAAATTTTCAATGGAGGGTGTCAAGTAAATAGTCCACTATAATTATTTTTGGATCAGACATAGTTATGTTCTGATGTAGAGGCATGTTATGATTTCCTATGGTTCACATTAGTTGATAACACATGAGAATGACTATATAAAACATCATTTTCCATTGTTTTTGGTAGTCTTGAAAGTTAATATGTGGTTGTAAACCCATATGGGTGATCAATATATCATATATAATATCCATAACATTGTTAGTAATATCTCAAATTAGAATGACCAAAACATGAGAAAGATTCAACAAATATATATCCTCCAGATTACGACTTCATGAGGAATGTGATGGAAGTTTAACTCAATATAAAATATTTTCTATAGTTACTAAACAAGGATTTTTGAGAAGTTATCTTCATTAGAGTAGTCCATTATTGATGATGATAGTTAATATTACCTCTAGTGGATGGTTGTTATACCAACATGTCTAGAGTGTTTTAGTGAGGCTCATCAAAAAGATACAAAATATGAGACCTTACCTTGTTAGATATCAATTTCCCATGATTCTCATGAATTTTCTGAATGTGGATATCACATTATCATTTTCCATGGAAGAAATATTGAACTATTTATATTGTAGGAGGTGGAAAATATATGGTTTTATGGATCCCCGTTGTCGGTACATCATAGCGTGGAAAACATGTACCAATACATATGGTGTATTATATATTGTATAGTAATGAAGAAGCCCATGGAAATGTTTTCCCATCATTGCCTCAATTTTTGGATAGTGAAGGATGAAAACATATTTAAATAATGTATAGAAAAATAACATGAGGATCCATAGTGGATGTGGGATGAAATATATATATACTTCATAATGAGGATACCATGGAAATATAGATGACATGATTCAATATATGAGATCATATACCAGCACGACATGTCTGCCAATTTCATCGATATTTTAGTGTAGAGTTCAGTATAGATCATATGACCCAATTACATGAAGGAGATAGTTTTTCTCCATGGAATTTTTTCAAATATCATTTTAGACCATTATTCTAACTTCAAGTTATCATTTTGGTGAGGGTTCAAGGAAGACATTTAAACTCAGTTTCTTTTGAGAATTACATTTCACACTAATAAAAATTTATATCCATAATGGGCCATTCGGATTTGGACAAAATATTGTGGGGAATCATGTAATTCAATGGAAATAATTGTAAGGATCATCTACCATTGGTGGTGATTTCATACAACACATGTTAACATTCCAGCATCAACATGGAACCATTGTAGGATTTTTATGGGAATCCCTATAGTTCAAAATTATGGTTTCATGATTCGGATGAGTATTTACTTATGGGAATAACATTTTTTCCTGATATGATAGAGAAGGTTAATCTTATTCAAGAGAGGATTATAATTACAATGATTCATTATAATTCTTATAGGGACATGTGATGGAGGCTTTTGGAAATTTTAGGTTGGAGACCATTTGTTCTTGAAAGTGTCACCTCATTAGATATTATGCATATTTTTTTCCATGTGGCATGTTATCTCTATCTGTTATTGTCCATTTTCAGAAACAACATAGTGTTGGATATGTGGAATAACACTTATCTCTCCCAAAAAAGATAAAATATGTATGTGATGTTTTTAATGTGTCCCAAATGGGGAGATAATTTTATGATCCATCGAATATTATCAATTTGGGAAAGTTAGACATTGAGGATGTATCTACCACAATAGAGTATCCATTAGATATCGAGGATCAATATGAGAAGATCATATGTGGATGATTGATACCTCAGGTATGTGTCATCTAGAAACATGATAATCTATTATATATTACATAGTAGTGGGCAACTAATATGTTTTCTCAATACCCACATATTCTTAGTAGACTTTTTCAAATTTTTTTCTATGAAAATAACTAAGGTGGGGGAAATTTAATGTCTTATTTTTCCCCTCTTAAACCAATGGAATATATATAATAGTTTTTTAAAAACCAGGAACTAAGATGAAATATTATTTTTTTCCCAGATATTATAGAATTGATTTAAAAAAATCATAAACATATTAATAACTTATTTTACCTATTATATAGAAAAATTAGAATTTCAACTAAATATAGCCTCAAATCAAACATTTTATACCACCATTGAGTTGGAGAATGGGTTTTAACCTGGATGTCAAAAAAAAATGATCGTTAGGTGTTTGCGGAAAAGAAATTTCAATCGTAAATATCTAAATAAATAAATAAATTTAAATTTTAATAATATTTTTCATAGTGAAATTGAATCCAATATTTTAACCTAATTACATATAATTACTAGTGGTTAACCACATAACCATGGTATTTGGGAGGTGATCTGGAGGAGCTTTGGAAATATCCAGATTATGGATCTTCATTGAGTGTACTGCATGGATCTCCAATAGTAGTGCATCTTGTGGATCTCACGAGTGTCAAATACATTGAAAATTTCATTTTCTGTAACTGATATAAACATTTTTTTTGAAAATTATTTTATGTGTTTTTATCCCTATTCTATGACCAATGATTTTTTGTCTAATGGAACATATTTCATGTATGGTATTTTATTCTAGGAATTCAGGGATTTTAATTTTTTATTAAATATATATATTCATTTTTCATTATAATGGAAATGAATCATGTAAAACACAAATACTGTCCTAGGTACTTCCATCATATTTTTGGTTTGTTAATTTAGTCACCCATTCAAAGTGCATTTATCATTAGAGTTCAATTTTATTAGTTGTTTGAAAAAATATTTAGAAATAAACTATTTAACAACCATTATTTGATTTAATTGATTGATAATGAAGATAATGTTTGGGTATTGATGTTTGATTGATATGAGATGGAACTAGTTATGATTGATAGGGATAATATTAGAGTTAATTGTGAGAGGATTGATATGTTGTGATTGGATGATAGGATTGGGGGGTTTCTCATTTGAATCAAATTGACGTAATATGTTTTGTGATGGTGAAAATAATTAAACAGACTATACCAACAATTATTTGGCTCAATTAATGGAATAATAAGTGGTTTTTGGAGTGGAATATAATGATTGGTGGTTTCCTTCAGATCAGCAAAACACTATGTTAGATAGAATTTAATATAGAATTACATTCTATGTGGTTCCCTCCAAAATATTCTAGGGTATCAATGGAGAATAAAGTATCAAACATCATGTGAAATGTGTCACATGCCACCAGGTGGATGGACATGTACCATGGGAGGAATATAGGAACAGACATAGCTCGGAGAACGTAATAGGCATAGTACATGGGTTGAGCTTTATACTCAATCACAACATTGTACATGAGCATGGAAGGAAGTACAAAAACACAAGAATATGTATATGGGAATGGAAATATGAATGTATATGTTTATTGGTTCATTACATGTTCCCTAATTAAACATAGTGTACTTTTTTATAGAATATTTGGTTCCCTTTATCTATTTATCTGGGATTAATTTCCTTAGGGTAGATTCCCTCGATCTGATTCAATGAAGTTATTATGTAGAATTATTTACTAATCATATGATTGATGGCCCCTCTATGGGACTAATTTAAGTGTGAGTTTTGGTGTCACCATTTGATACCCTTTATGGTGTCACCTATTATCTTATACACATAGGGGGTTTCTTGGTTTCAGTATGACCATCATTACGTAGGCATCAATCCCTGAAACATCGAGTTATTCTTGATTGGTATGTGTTTATTACCCAATAGCCTTTGGTTTGACCACTATCATTGTATATATATCTTCATTCATAAAATATTTTTCTTCCTTAATATCAGGCCCAAAAATCTTGAAATATATGATAGATACCATTATCTTTATCAGACTCCCAGTGTGAGTTCTCCAGAGTGAGTATTTCAAGAAACTATCATGTAGAATACTAGGATGGAAATGTGGTTCTGATCATTCCATGATATTGACTGTATACAATGACTATAGCTTGATTTTATCTCTGAGTGTATCCAATTTTTTTATATTTAATCATTGTATTGTTTTCGATAACTATGTGTACATAATTGAATAATAGGATAAAACCACTCATGTGAAGTTTATGTTTTCTCAGTGCTGGTTGATACCTTAAGACCTATTTGATTTTGGCATGAGGTAGTAACACTCATATGAATACAATATAAATGGTCCCCAATGGGTTGAATCAAGGAAATATTTCCCACATGAACCATATGTGTAATATAGTTATTTTCAAGGTTATTTGAACCTCCTTTTGTATAATAATCAACCACGAACATTGGAGATAAATTAATGATTGATTCTCTCCCATCCTGAGGTATGTGTATCTATAAAAGTGCTCTAATTCATGATTTTCGTGATGTAATTGTGAATATACATTATTTTGTGACATGGAGGTGATTTATTTTAAATTAATGCCTAAAAACATGATTAAATCAATTTATTAAGGTTTTTCTAGATAACCTTTATAAAAACTATGCATTAATGAAATTCCATAAGAGTGAATTAATTTCTACAATGGGTTATCAATCACAGAAGCTGTAATTAATTTATCTAATAATATTATGAAAATATTTATGGTGGTTTTCAAATTCTTTTTTTGGACATCATTTCACAATGGGAACCCAGGTTTCAACAAAAACAGACTTATAAAATAATTGTCTGTAAGGCCAGTAGATGTTTGAGATCAATAGTCAACAAAAGTAATATATATATTATGGATTCATATTATTCCCAATTTAGTGATTTCATTAATATCCAAGTACATATTCTCATAGTCTAAAAGATAAATATTATGTATTCCATTTATCATTTTTTACACATGATTGAATATTTCATGGTTGGCTGATTAGTTACCTATCATTAGGTGTATCTAGGGATGATTTTTCTTATGATAACCTACTATATTTCATTTTCTAGTAATATTCATAGATGATACAGATAATTAATTATTTTATGAAAACCAATAGATATTTTTTAAAATGACTGTATTATGAAGCATTTTTATAAAATGGTTTTGTTTTATAGTTAGGGTTAGTGACATCATTTTATTAGACTTTGTATAGATTCATTTGGGAAATCTTATATGGAATTATGATGAAAACCTAGTTTCTAATTTAGGAATCTGTAGATGTGTTTGTGTAAGAAATAGTTAAATGGAATTAATTCATGTAGTTTAAATACAAATCATGGATTTAATGACATTTTTTGTGGGGTGTGGTCATGGTTATGGATGTTCACATGGATTTTCATGATTTTGGATTTCATTATCATTTATTTGGATTTTTAGATTTTGTCATGATATTGTATTTCTAATAGATATTTGTTACTCATTGAAATATTTATTGGTCTATTCTATGGTTATACGTGTGACTTCTAGTTTATTGCTGCACCTCATCACATAGAATACCTTATTGGGGAACATATATAAATGACATAGGAAGATTCATTATATTCATCAATCATTGTAAATAATGGTTAAATAGAAATTTATATGGTTTATGGTATATAAAAATGTGTCCTGTATTTTATAATGAGAGGATTTTTTCTCATTGCACAGTAGATATTTAGATTGTGGGAATCTAATTAATATTTTGAGATTAATATAATTTTAGAAATATCCTATGAAACCCAAATGTGTTACTATATCAATACTATATTATTTAATTCTTGAGACCATCATGAAAAATATATAATAGAGAACATCGTATTAAATTTATATTTTCAATGATTATAAATGATAGGATTTTGTTCAATAGTTTGGAATATGATATTTAATATCATAATTTATAGTTCAATAACTCTATAAGATATGCATTATCATAGAGTGTGATTAATTATAATACCTTCAGTTTTAAATATGTAACAATATATTATATAGGGAGTCATTGTGTATGATGACATCAAATTTTTTTATTTCATGCTATGAAAATAAAGATTCATATAAAATTTATGACATAGATGTTATTTTAATATAAGGGTTTTAGTATTGAAATAGTTAGTGATACAAGGTCTATATCATATTCTACTTCTAAATTTAATATCAAGGAAGAACTTATACACCATATTAACATTACAAAATAATATATCATTGGTTGTGATGGCTAGGTTGCATAGAATTAATCTCACCCAGTTCATCACTATATGGGGATAATGTTACTTTTGATAAGCCAAGAGATACTAATTAATTATATGTAAGACTCACATTATGTTTCTTTTCCTTACATATCACTTATCAAATAACACTTATTAAAAAATCCTATGATATTTATTATTTCATAGAGTTTGTTAATTATTGTTGAAAATATATATCATATATTGGAAATACTAGTGTGTGGAGTTATTCTTATAATGGATGTATGTGCAGTGTTTTTATTTTGATACAAACCCAATATCTATCATAATATATGAAAGAATGCACACTAAATTTCCATTACCATGTGTATAGTCACACCATATAACCTTCTTATATATTTAAATTTGATATTAAATTAAAACATTATATTTTAACAATTTTAAAATAATGAAATGAGTATATGGTATATAAATTTTCTTTAAACTATATTACATTGTATTATTGGTATTTATTAATGTATAAATGTGTTTATAAATTAATGAGCTATAACATTTTTTATAATTCATTAAATAATTATTCAAGACTTATTTTATAATTAAATATGCATTATATTAAAATTGTAATATTAATTTTTTTTTTCAAATTCTATCTTTTTACTTATTTCTTATAAATAAAGAATTTATATTTACATATGAAAACTAATTTATTAAATGATTATAAATTTAAATAAAAATTAATAATTATAATATAGTTTATAATAATGTTATGAATTTTTTAGAATTTTGAATTTTGAAGTATTCAAATTTAGATCCATATTTTTTCAATTATTTAAACCACATAAATAATTTTCTTGACGATTTATATGATTATGGTATAAATAATATTAAATACACGACATTTAGATTACATAATAGGATGTGAAATAAGAATTTTTAACAACTCATATAATATCATTTATTAAATGTAAAATAAATATAATTAAAATAAAAATAATTTCTACTATATAATAAACATAAAACATTTATAACTATTTAAATTTTAGATTTTATATAATATAAATAGAAATTATAAATTGATTGTAACTGTATATTCTTGTTTTTTTCCACTATCATTTTTATATGATTGAATATATGAATTATTCTTCTATAAAATGAATAGAGTTTATATTATTCATGAATATAAATATCATATTATTGATGATTTTATGATTTCTTTTATGTTATTTAACAACTCATTTGTTAAAAAATCAATCTTTTATAGTTACTTTATATGTATAATAATTTATATTTTTTCCTTTTACATTGAATTTTATTTTTATTGGCGTATATGGTAGAATTATTTAGTTAATTATGATATAAAAATATTAGGTGTGAAAATAATTATTCAAAAGATATTAATATCGATTCATTATTCCTTATGTAGATGGGTTTTCATGGTCCACATAATCACGGTTTTTGGAAAACATGGAAAATATGAATATTTTTTTCTTATGTTGATTTCATTAGGAAAATGGCAGTTTCTCATGGTAGGACATATCAGATAATATTTCTATAAACTATTGTGGTACCTAACTAGGTTGTATATTCTATATTTGTAGTTTTATTGAATTCGAAGAAATTCAAATTGTGGGGTAAAATTAATTAATTAATTAATTAATTAATAATTATTCATTCATGTCCATTTGGTGATATATTCTATTTGTGGTGCCAGAATGTAATTCGATTATTGTGGTGGAGTATGTAATTGTGTTTCCTTCTAACGTGATACATAAACTATACCCTGGAAGCTGAGGGTGGGGTTTCCCCCATTTTTATTCCTTCATTTTTTGAATATTATTTTTAGTTTTACCCACTTTTATTGTCACTTTTTATAATTTACGTCCCATTTATTACCCATGGGGATTAAAATTTTAAAATATTTGATAGAATAGGTAGATGGAGTTTGATAGAATAGGGATAATTGTAGAAAGATGTGTCTCTACAGAGATCATCTGGATATGAATCATTGTGCAATAAGTGTAGACCACAAACCTGATCAGTAATTTGATAATTTTCACCAAAGAAAAGTCTATATTTTGTGTATTCAACAAAAAAACACCAAAGATCTGTTTTATTTTGTATTAATATTTATAATTCTATGCCTGAATTCTAATGGGAGAATATGTCGTGTTTTACTCAAAATCAATGGTTTCTTGTAGTTGTAGGGGTTTTACATTAAGGAAAAACCATGAACATATATATTATATTACAGAAAACACACCATATGTTCTTTCATTTATGATAATATTCATTTTGGGGAATATATTCCATTTAACTTGTGGATATGCTATGTAGTGGAGAATCGAGGTGTGTTTGGTGGAATGAAAAGACACCCTATATTGCGGGGGGGGGGGATGGTTGTGTATGGTACACAATAATATCCTTGGTATGTACACAACATATGGATTTGTACTAGTTTTGATTGGACCTTTGTTAGGGAACATAACTACGTACACTTTTGGTAAACTTATGTGTGTCGAATGCCGTGTATTGTCGGAGCATGTCATGTACTCTTTCAATTTACACACTAAGTGGGGCTTAGGAACATGGGCATATTCAACTGTGGGGAAAACACTATATATAGGCTGCTCATGTTATGAACATTGGAATAGTAATAATCATGTGGATAGTGTCACATGGCCTTGGATTACCAAAGGGTGGAAATGCTATGTAATAAATGAACACACCACAAACAATTTCATTTTATTTTCTTCATTTTTTGGCCAAGGTGTCAAAATTTGATATGAAAGTGGTCCATTATGAGTTTTCATCTAAATATATCCCGAGGTTTGAATATATTTAAAACTTTTAATTCATACAAATGTTATTTATAAGCAATATAGAGAGAGATAGCTTTATAGATAGATAGATAGAGAGGGTTATGGGAGTACTAAATTATAGTTCAATTCGAGAACCCTTCATTGGGTAGTGTTGTGAGTTGTGCGGCTTTATGAGGGTTTTGAGATGGATTCTCACCGTGGGATGAGAATTACATGTGATATTTTTTGGTTAAATTGAAATAATCCTAAATTCATGATCATGGGGATTTTTTAATGAGATCCACTAGTTTTTTCATTTTTGAAATGTCATTTGAATCCCCAAGGTTTGGAAATAATTATCAGATTTCAAGTTTGGATGGGTTCCATTGGAAAAAAAATTGAGATTGTTTTAAGGGAACATTTTGATGAATTACTTTCTATGATGGGTGTTTCATGATGATTCCCTTATCTGCATCATGATTCAAGAGGATTCCCTAATGGGTGCCGTGATTCTTTTTTATGGTTAAACTATGCAGTCTATATTTGGGATGTGATCTATGAGGGTCTCAACAGTTTCTTTTGCAGGGATTTACTTAATGAATATATTTTTAAGTGAATCCCCTTATTGTATATCTTATATGAGCAGATGTTTTTTGTAATATGTAGTGATTTCACTTTGATTTCTATCCTATGAGATGATTCATGTCTATCCCAATCACTCCAATTTTAAGGTTGACTATAATTTGGCCTTCAGATTTATTTAGTTTCTCACTTCCATTGGATGGTTAATGTATGGCAGGGTTTTGATTCTAATGGGTGGTATAAATGATTTCATCCAGCCAAGATTATCTAATCCCCAAAGCAAGGTTAGTGCGACATAATTTATATTACTCTCTCATTATAGTGACCTAGTATTTTAATAAATTAATATAATATTTTTTTAATTAAATACTCATTATATTAAATAAAAAAATCATGAAAATAAAAAAATGAATAGATCCTTTAGAAATTTGGAAACATAAAAATATGGTTTATATGTGAACTAATTTTTCTCCCACTTAGTTATTCATAACTACTAACCATAATATATATATCAAAGAAAATAAATTCCCTCAAAACATAAGGAAAAATCATCTAAGAGGTAGAGATCAGATGCTCAACAATGGTAAATAATGGAAAAACATATAAATCATGGGATAATCATTGTTTAGGAACCAGACCATATGATATGAAAACCATAACGTAAAAATAAAAGATCAAAATCATGATTCGTGGCATACATTTTGGTAGTTCGTAAGCTATGAATATTAATAGAATAATAAAGAATGAATCTTGAGAACATGATATTGGTATCATAAATGTGTCATTCAAAAAAAAATCCATAGTGGTCAAGGATCATTTCCAAATCTATTATAATGGAATTAGGACACTCCCCAAACCATCACAGTTGGGAAGGTTCAATCCCATGTCCATCATTTCATAAAATGTTCCTTACTGAACTGTGACCACCCCATATTCTAGTCATATTTTTCTTATGAGATATCAGTCATTACCCAATAAATTTGTGGTACATATAGGTCACACATGTCACAAAATTATAATCATACTTATATATGGTATAAGATCATAAAATATTTATCAATCTGAACCATGTCATCAAATCAGTATAAAAAACATTTCATTATAACATAAAATGTTGAAAAATAACATGTTTCATTACTATTTAATCATTTCGTCATCACGTACACTGTTTAAAAAGGACGGGATTCATAATTAGATTGTCATTGTAAAACTGATGGAAGAGAAACATGTTTTATAAAAAGATTTTCATTATAATCAAAAACCATTCGAATAAAGATTAATAATTATATCCTTGGATGATATCCCTAGTAAATTATATGTTACATATTAATAGTTCATCTTAGATAAAAAAATAACTTTTTATTGATTTTGTGGAGCAATTATGGTGGAAAATATAATTTATACTTTGAAAACCTCTTATTGAAACAACAAATATTAAAAATCAATTTATTTGAATATAACCTTGAAAACATATAAATGATTCTATAAGTATAATTTAAATAATTTAATATGGAAAATATCCATTATAATATTAAAAAATCTTTTAAAAACATAAAACCTTTTAAAAAATTCATTTTCAAAATAACCAAGGAAACATATGTGGAAATACTTCAATCATTTTTTATGATGTCAGAAAATTCAATTCAAACCATAATCATTTAAGATAATGATTCAAATCTAATAAGTGGTAGAATCGAAATGGTAATTTATTGTAAAAATGACTTGAATATTACATTTAAAAGATGTTTTAAAAAGTAAAACGTGGATAAAAATTCCATTAATAAGTCATTCTGAGAATATTAGTGCTTTTTTTAAAACATGAATATATAAGAAAAATGGTTTGCTGGCTGAATAGAGATATAAGGATAATATTATTTAAAATCATTATTATGGAATATTGAGTACATAAATATCGGAAAATTTATTGAACCCAATTATTTTCATAACATATCATAGAAGAAGATATATCATGATTTTCTTGATAGATCAATTATTTATCATCAGAATTAGAAACCATTTTTATAAGTAATGATAATAATAAAAACTAGAAATATAATGTTTCATTTAATCATAATACCCATGAAAAAAATAAAATTATTTGAAACAATAAATAACCTAATCATAAATAAATTAGTTATTTTACATGTAAAAAATAATGTATATAATAAAAAAAATATAGGAACAAAACATCATATATGTCTTATGAGAGACAAATAGAGAAAAATATCCCTTAATACTTTGGAAGATTAAGAATGGTAATCCGGATGAAATAGGGATCCCAGAAATGATAAATAAATCCACATTATTTTTGGGATAAAAATCATAAAATACATTCATCGATAGTATATAAAATTTCATAAAATTAACATTTCATGAATGTAGCATGTGTCTCAAAAAAAATATAAATGATATGAAAATACCATACATTAAATCATGAAATCTTTCGTACGACCTCAACCAACCAATATTATAAAAATATGTTTATTATAAATATTTAAAAACCCATATTTATATATATCTTAACATGTAATACCTAGAAATGACATTTTATTAACTATTTAGTAACAATACCTTGTTGAATTCTTGTTTTGGATAATAATTGCTTTGTTTTTATATGTGTTTCAATGTGGAATTTTGAATGATTTTAATTTGATCATGGATTCATAATTAAATAATTTTAACCATTAGATATATATATATATATCACATATTTTCTTAATATATTTTTTTTTGTAATAAATAAATTCTATTTATATAAAATTAAAAACAATATTCATAATGAGAATATGACATTAGTATACATAAACATTGTTTTACCTTTTTTAAACGATGGAATACATGAAAAATAAATAATACTAGTAAATTAATTAATATTTATTATTTAAAATATATGACATGTATTTATTAAATTTATTATTAGTACCTTCAATGAAAAGTACTAGTGAATAATGATTCAGATCACCTCAAGAGGTGGTATCCTGCCGTACACATAAACGACATTGTTTTATCCATAAAGAATGGAATAATTGATGGAATATGTGATAAAATAATTCCAATTTTTTTAAATATCACATATATTTATTTTAATTTTTTATATTAAATTACTTCAAAATCATAAATGAAAACACATCACATCGGTTCGTAAGGCTGTAGTCCATTGTACCAATGAGGAAAAATATTTTTTTCTAATGGGGTTGAAGGATAGATGTTATGTGTTCTAATATAGTTATAAAATATAACAGTATCATATATATATATATATTATAAAAATTCAATCCATCATAATATCCAGTTCTTATACGAGGCTATGGGAAATGAAGAAAATCGGTTTGTGTGGTGGTAATCTTCCATACAAATGTTCAATATTTTAATTTTCCATTTTATAGAATTGGTGATGGATATAGGTTATTTAAATTAAAAAATCACATAGTAATTTGGTAGATATTGGTTTTATTATAAAATCATAATTGAATAATATTTAATTGATTTAGTAGAAGAAATAATATGAAACTGCATGTTAAAGGACAATTCCACTTCATTAGAAAACCTCTAGTGGTTTACACCCAAACACTCTTAATGAAGGATTCTTAATCATAATTATACATCTTAGATGGGATTAGGGGAAAAAAATATTAAAATTTTCTAAGTATTGGATGAAAAACCTTTGAAGATTATAGGAGGGGTGGTGGCCTTTTAAAAGTGGGATAGAGGAAACAAATAGAATTTTTTAAAAGAATGAAGTGCGGTGATGTTTTTCGAAATGAAAAATGATAAAAGATATATCATTAATGAACATTAGATTTTATATGGTCAAAATATTTCTATATAATGGGTTTTATACACATTAATAGTTCACTTTAACCATTATCTTTTGATTTTAACCCCCAGTAAACATATTTTTCCTTAACAATGGTATTTAAGATATGTTTTTTAACAATTATTTTTGATAAAAAATTAACTGTAAAATTTTAAAGTACATTGTACTTCAATATAAATTATTTAATATATATTTACCAAATTCTATTCATATAGGTTGAAGTATTTATTTCGAAATTCATCATTTAGAGGTGATAAGAAACTTTTATTTCGCAAAGTTTTTTTTAAAATGTTTAGAAATGTCTAATATGAAAATACAAGGTTTAATTTATTCCAATGACTAAAATTGTTTTAATTGATATATAATTCATGTAACTTTACCTTTAGAAAATTATATAAATAAAATTTCTCTTTATAAATTTGAATGATTTTTTTTTCATAAAACAAATATTTTTCAGTAATGATTGAAAAATATATTACATAAAAAATTACAAATAATTAATTCAATTAAATTCATTTACATTATAATTCCAAAAAATATGTTCTTTTGTAAAAATAAATTTTATAAAATTATAAAATTTAAAATTTTAAATATGTGCGTCAATTTGAAAAACTAATTTTTAAAATGGATTTTAATTTTTATGTATAAAATGAATTTTTATAGTTTAATCCTTACTAGAAGACACAAAATATGAATACTGAAATTTTTATTGAATAAATAATATAGTATTTCAAGAAAATAAATCACCAAATGTAATTTTTTTAATTTAATGAATCATAAAACGTTTATCCACATAAATTGTTTTCAAAAAATATATCTTCTATCTTAAAATAGATTTTGTTAATTTAATTCTAAATAAATGGTAAAAAAATGAAATTTTTTCATTTAATAGACTAAAATATAATATTTTATAATTCAGTAAAACCTATTCATACCAGCCATCCCATTGATTATACAATTATGATCATGTTAAATAAATATATTTTAATAGTATATCATATTTTGATAAAATATGGTGTTTTGTGAAATTCTTGTTATTGATGAAAATAAATAAATTTGTGAAACAATATTTAAAAAAATCTCTAGGTGTAACATTATAGATTCCATAAAATAAATTTAATCCACTAAAATTTTCAATCAAATCAAATAAAATGAGTAAAAATCTATATCATTACATCTTAAGGTCCCCAAAGTAGGTTCCTCAAACTAACAGATTTCCCAAAAAATAATCACAAACCATGTTAGTGGTACAATTTCATAGAACATTATATATATGATAAGAAATATCAACTAATGATATTTAAAATAAAGATCATGTTCCATTGGTATAACCACTGAGATAAATAAATCTGAATCAACAATTTTGTACTTTCACTGGAGAGACACATGGAGCCCTTAATGAACAGAAGTGAGTTTCAGTGGAAGCTAAAATTGATAGGCTATTATCTATATATGATCAATAATTTTAAGGGGAATTGTATATAAAGGTTACATGTTTCCATTATATCATAAAATAATTTCATTAAATATTTTTCCTATGATTATTTTACACTTCATATCTTAGTCCAAAAAATAATGTTGAATATTTTATCATGTATCACAAAGAGTTCATAGGATCCTTAATATAATGGAAACACATTTCTTATATATTTAGATATCATTATATGATTTTATTTTCAAAAATACTTCCAATATTATTAAATATTTATAAGGTGAAATAATAAATTAATATCTATTACCTAATCCATATTTTAATATAAATCATTCGATAAATGGATAACCTTATGAACTTCCAAAAAAATCATTAAAAAGGATAATTAATATGCTAAAAACTACTTACGTTAATAAACAAATTTCATTTATAATTTATTAATGGTAACATACCAAATATGTCAATACAATGATTATATATTTTTTGAAGAGTGGTAACAACAATAAATATTATTAAAACACAATGATAACATAAAATATTCCAAATTACATAAATAAAACAATAGTTTCAAGAATATAATCCACAAATTAAAAAAATATTCTAATCTCAATCGTGGATAACATATAACAAATTTTCAAAAAATAATAATATTTTTGGTTTTCAATAGTATCCAATTTAACAAATCACTATCAATCATCATTCTATACAAATACCAATATCTCTTTTTCATTAAACTATTACGTGTTACCTTTACATTAACAAAATATTTTCCATAAAATGTCACCTCGACATTGAATAACATATATATATTATTAGTACCATTTAACATATTCATTATACTCATTAATGAAAAATATATACATAGATTTTCGTAATTATTTCATAATTGTTGTATTGCAATACATAAATACTTCAATTATTTTACATAATTCTTAAACCATTATCTTGGATTTACCATATTATTATTTAAAAAATACATCCTTTTATAAATTATATTTAGTATCATCCGCATTAATAACAAATAATTTATTTAAACAACATTTTTTTTCATCCTTTGGAGTTTTCCCTAAAAATATTAAATTTTAATATTTCCCATTTAGTCAAGATTTATAACATTAATCCAATTATGATACCTTAAGGAACTATTATTATAATACCTTTCAATAATTGAACATTTAAATTTTCCACAATAATTACATTAATTGTGTTAATTTCCACAATCAAATCACAATACCATTCCTTTGTGACATTCATAGGGTGATTATTCCAACAATATTATTATATAGGAATTTTAATATTTTTACCTACATGGTCCCCACCACCTGAACTCTCAAAAAACTCCATTATACCCTTCATAAGTGACTTTATGATTAGGTTGAGGTCAATATTAGTTATTCAAATATAATGAAAACTAAATTAAAATAAACACAATATCCTTTATTCTGGTTGTAATCCCATTTTGTTTCTCCCCAAAAAATTTCCTATCAGATTATGTTTGATGTAATTCCTTTTGGACCACAACATTGAGTAAAACAAAAAAATCATAGTTCGGAAAAAAAATTATTCATAGATGAAACCAACATAATCATGAAAAATCCTATATTGGATTTCTAAATTCTGAGAACATAGTTTGAATATATAATAACTTTGGTTTACATCATATAATCAATTTTCATTTTTCTTATCCACCAATATTGATCATAATGTTTTTGTAAATTTCCAGGTCATATCATTTGGTTGTTTTAAATGAGGTGTATAATGATACCCCTCATAATGTAGCAAGTAATGCTCGATTCATTGACGATGATCCTTTTTTGCAGTTACTAATCAAGGGTATATATATTCTAGAGACACATATAATTATTTTTTCTAGAGATGGATATATTTTTATGAAACAACCATCTTTATCCATCTACAATATTCATGGACATCAATAAATATGTAGAATATTTCATAGACATATCCGTAGACATATCCCTAGGGATCTCCCAAATATTTTCTCACACTCGTTTCCAATAGTTAACTCTAACTATCCTTTGATACCAACAATAGTGACCCAGAATTTTAATACATAGATATTACATATTTTCAAATGAATAATCATTAAATTTGACCAACACATGATTTGAGATCTTAAATGAACTGTACCTATGGAAAATGGAATCATAAACATCTTTTTTATAAGTTTTATACATTATATACAACTAAGTAACTCATAATTAGAACCCTTATATGGAATATCACCAATAATACCTATTATTCAAACTACTATACAATAAATATAAGAATGGGTGACCTTAAATAACCAGTATGATTAAAAATTAGAACTAAGAAAACATAACATGAGAACTAAGGCATGTGAACTGGATAAAAGTTTATGAAATCCATTATAAGTATATAAAAGATAAAAAATTCTATTCATTGGGATTCTTGTTTTTATTTCATAAGACATGAATAGTAATGGAAATAAAGAACACGATAAATGAGAAAAAAACATTGTCATAAGAAATATATATTTTAGATATAAAAATGACTAAAAATAATATTCATAATTGTAAAGTATAACATATATCTACATCATAGGGGAATGAGTTCACTCCCCATACCATCATAGAAATCAAGGTTCACTCCCAAGAGAGTCATTGTATAAACTTTATCTAACATAACATGGATCACACCCCATTGATGTCATGTTTATATCATTAGATATTTATAATTTCTCAAATATTTGGATTGAGATATATGTCAGAACAATAACATAATAAGATATAATACACACAAATGAGTTAATATCATTAAACATTAATCATATAAAAAACTATTAAATGAATTGTGATTAATAAAAATTTCATCTTATTGTAACATATTGAAAAATAAGAGTTTTTATAATCTGTTCATTATTTTATAAAATCATTACCCTTTTTAATTAATGTGTGTTTAATAATTATTTTATTATGGTTTAAAATGAGAATGGGATATAGTTTTAGTTATCATCTTTCCATCATGACTATAAATCATTTAGACAATTAATAATCATGGTTTCCTTTGATTATATTCCATGTAAATCATATGATTCATTAAAAGATGTACAATTAATTGGAAAATTATTTTTGAATGATCATGTAGAGAATTTCATGAAGGAAAAATTCTCTAAAACTTCATTAGGTATTTTCTAAAATAAAAATCATCCCCATAATTATATTAATTGAATATGAACAAAAAACATATAAATATATCATTACATATATTTATTGAGGAAAATATTTATTCCACATACTAAAAAAGAATTTTAAAAAATAAATAAATAACATAAAATCCATTTCATTCAAAACAACAATCTAAAATTGTCAACCAATATTTATAACATTTGGTGTTTATGGTGAAGAAATTTGTTATTGTTATGCACAGTTATGAAAATAATCTTTTCATATTTTCAGTAAAAAAACATGACCCATTTTTGAAAATAGAATTTAGATTCCTTTTAAAAAAATTAAAAACTCAAACATGTGTAAAAATATATTTATATAATACATTGGAGGGTTTTAAATTTTTTAAAATATTTTTTAAAAAAAAATGGTTACGCAAATAAACGGGTTTCAACCGTAGAGATAAATATGGTTAATTTTCATTAAAAAAATATTTTAGAATCATGAGATCATACTAAGAAGAAAAATAAATTAAAAATATATATTTTAATGAGATAAAAATTGTAAAATAAATTTTATTAGTTTCTTGATATATGGATCTTTCAGCACTGGAGTCAGAAACAGTCTTGTGAAATAATTACATTATATCATCATAATGTTCCCAAATTGGTATAATGTGAATTATAAGCCCTAGGAAAAAATAATATTAAATAAAAAATAAAATATACTAATAAAAACTAAATTCATTATATACATGTCAATTTTTTTATATGCACCCCAAATGATAATATAGGTTGATAACATAACATATGACCAAACAAAGAAAAATTTCTGAAATAATCAGTTGAAACAGTGGTATCATTTTTACCATAACGCCAAAGAAATAGATATCTGAAATTTGATATGTAAATAAAAATAATTTTTAGTAGGATGAACTTAAATTACATTTATGGGAATTATATACAATACATAAAAGAAACATGTCTTGAAATTTTAATATGTCTCAAAACAATTTTATGACAATGAAAAATATATTACCATAAGAATTTATTTCCTTCATACAGACTCACACCATTAGTAAAAAAATATTAATTTATTGGAAATATATTTACAAAGTATATTTATATGAATAATACAACAATTAATTTACTTATTTCCATTTATAACCCTTTTATTAACAATTCCTTATTTAAATTACATTTCATGTAATAAACTACATCGTTTTTCATGTATGTTTCGATTTCATATTTTTTATTCTTTTAATTAGACCAATGTTCCATAATATGATGCATTTTAACCATGATTTTAATTATATATATATTATTGATATATGTGTTTATATTTCTCCATAATATTTATAGAGATAACATTAAATACATTGTTTACGGAGGGGGTTGGTTGTACGTACACAGGAACATTGTTTCTATTTTTTTAATGGATTTAATAAAAGAAAGATAAATAATAGTTAAAAATTATAGAATCATTATGATGTCATATATATCAAATATTTTTATTAACATAAATAATATTATGTTCCAGGAAATGTGTTTATGAAAAAAAAATCACATCACTTCACGAGGCAGTAGTCTGCCATACACACAAGAAATATTATTTAATCCCACACATATTTTAAAATAAGAAGGAATATGTTAAATGATAACTAAATAATTATAATTGTATTAAAAATATTTTATGTTCAATTTATATATCCCTATTACAATCTATGTAATATATAAATGAATAACCCCTCACCTCAGTTCATGAGGTGGTATTCTATTGTTAACAGATGAAGTGTTATTATTTTCCAATGGGTTAGATGGTGTGATGTTTTTAAAAAACTGGCCTATATTAACCTCAATTGGAATATGACACATTAGGTCACAAACAGAGAGGGTGTTCACAATTTCCATGGGCCAGAGAGAAGAACCCATGCATCAAATTACAATGTAGAGGGGATGAATTCTCCTGACCTAAATAACCACATGCCACACACATATAAATAATGAAACATCTAGTAGATGAATAATGAATATATATTCCATAAATCTAAATAACTAGTGGAAATAAAGAATATCAAAAAATTTAAAAAACCCATAAGACTCTTCCAACTATAAAGGTATCAAACCAAATAGATACTCTAAACAATGGTATGGACGTTCTCCCACAATCTCAACACCAGCAACCCATCCTGCTGACCTGAACCTCACTACCTCACAACGGTTCCATTCTATTCCATGCACTTGAAGACAATAAATAGTGTGCACACTGCCGAAGAGACACATAGGTTGTGAGAAAATAGCCTCAGCAGGATCCCACCAGGTGTTCCTAAGAAATTGTACATATAAAAATCATTGTATACTCATTTTAGACAAAACATGGAATAAAATGTCATTAGGTAGTTTTATAGCAAAAAAGGTAAACATTTCCCTTTTTTCCACATTTCTAAACAAACAATTGTATATCAATTTCAAATCATATTTTTTAATATCATTTTCTAGAATCATAAACATGCATATCAAGGATAACTTAGAAATCCAAGCTGAACAAAAAAGCACAAATATCACAATAATAAGGAATATTATTGTTCATCACTATAGACTACTCATACCACAATCAATCAATAAAGTGACAAAATCATTTCCTAGAACACAAGCCTATGAATAAGAGGAATACCCTATTAGTAAACCCATCAAAATGTATATATTGGTCCCCTAGAAAAACATGCCTAGGAAATAGAGGAAATCCCCATGAAAAAACCCGTTGATAGTCACAAAAAAATGGACGATGGCCCCAAGAAAAACTATCCACCTAATTACCAAAGGAATCTCATGTGATATTTTTTCAATATTCAATATGATGCTTTTAAAACAATATCAAAACCATTTTACCAATTTTATTTTAATTCTTTTAAAAGAAACATATATATCCGTTTGTCAATAACCCAAAAAAAAATTTCCATTACAAAAACATTTTAACAGACATAAAAAATCATACAAATATCATTTTTTTAAATTGTTTATAAAGAAATATAATCATCTTCATCAACAAAGACTAGAGACCGAACCACCTATTTCCAAAATCGATCTGCACACACCCATAATGGAATATAAAATAAACATAACACAACAATATCTATGAAGGGCCTAGAATTAAATCCACATCAATATTGATTGTATTTAGAAGGAAAGTGGTTGAATGAATAGATTATTCTCCCATACCTAAAAAAAGAACACCCGTTGTACCTCAAATAATAGAAGAAATGTCATCTAGAATAAGATCACACAACAGATTTATATGAAATCAAGAATAATTAAAAAAGTTAAACCTGCGGCTCTGATAACGCAACTCTATGGTGCTCCCTTGATCAAAATGAATGAAGAAATGGTAAGGAAGCATAACTTGAGAGACAAAAAAAGATCACAATATAGATCATACATTGAACGAATCAATCTTGATGGGGTTGTGTATCTCAAAAACATGTTGGAACTACCATAGTTCAAGAGCCAAGAAAACTGAAAATGGAATTGAAACAAAACAGCCCCATGCTGCCTTTATAAATTGTATGTTGGATGTTACATGGAATGGAACCTCCATTCTTTCTTTGATTCCCATGCTTGATATGTATGCTAAAATATTCATTAACATGGATTAAAAATTCATTAATTAAAGAAGTGATGATGTGAAATCACCATTCATGAAAGGAAATATTTCATAGAGTGATCCATTTATTAAGTTGTACACAGATAAAATAACATATCTTGTAACCCAGTTATACCGTGAAAAATCATATTGCATCCACAAAAAAACCACATTCTCATAGAAAAGTATAAAAAATATCTATATTCACCGTTTTAGGTATCCTACCATTCTCAATGGAGGGGAAACCACGATAAGGATTAGGGCGTACAAGATAAATCAACAAAATGATGTTACAAAATCCCCACCATAATGACATTCCATCCCTATGAAGTCATATAGAATATGTAATCCCCAAAAAGATATGAGGCCACTACTCCATCATCAATAATTCACATTCCCATGCCTTATTAGAATCTGATTCCAATTTCAATAGAACTCAGACCAACAAAAGAGACATACAACTATAGACTAACACATGGGATTCAAATATCTCTACCTGTTTATCCATAATAAAATAATCTTCCTCAAACTCACTTTCTTCCAAACTCATAACTTGAGTGGTATCAGTGTGATATTTCATGAGATGAGATATATGGAAAACCACATGAATATCTTCCAATAGAACATACAATTCTAACAAATAAGAAACTTTTCCTAGCCACATAGTGACCTCAAATAGTAAAAAATATCTTAAATCTATCATTACCTATATTGAAAACTGACTGTGACACAACCATGGAGATACATTCATGAAATCCCGGTCACCTATGGAAAACTAAAAAGGTCGACACCACCAAACTGCATATGATTTTTTTCAAATCTAATTTGTAAGAAGATGTTGATGTACATCTAGAATCATTAAAGATGTTTTCAAAACAAAACATAGTCCAAATAAAGATACTTCACCCATATCAACCCAACAAAGAGGTGATCCAGACAAAAAATCATACATTTTCTCCAAAGGATCCATTCTGATTGATTATTGGTAAATATTGTTATAAACCAAATCAAACATCCTTGATGACTATCACATGATCCTTAGAAATAAAAAACACATTCATTGAGAATATCTTCCAATATTATAATCACTCGCTCTATTTGAACATCTGTCTATGGATGACTTCCTATTATCATCATGACCTGAGTTCCAATACCCTTTTGGAGATTCCTCTAGAACCTCAATGTAATCCAATGATCCCTATCAGAACGAATAGATTAAGAAATCCTTTGTAAAATCACAATCTCTTGCACATATAATATACCCGGTTCTTTAACCGTAGAGGTGTCCATGATCAGAATGAAATTCGAAGACATGGTTAAATGATAAAAAAACCTCCAAAATATATTTATTCTCATGGGGATTCTATCGTAATCCTACAAAAAAATGTAGGGATATTTAATACCATTTCTAAATGAACACCTGAAGTGGATAAAGCAACCAAGATGGTATCATGTGCTTTTCCATTATCTGTTTCCAAGTGAAATAGAAAGACACGTACTTCTCAATGACATGCTTTATACCTGGCCACAAAAATCACCACCTGATGTCATAATACATATTTTTATTTCCATTATGTATGGCCCATGATGTTCTATGAAAATAAATCTGTACTAACACCACACTAATGGTGGGTAGAAAATCAATTTCAAGAAGTGAAGCATACCATCTAAAGAAAGAGACCGACCCAAAATGGTCTCCCAACCATAACGGATTTCTTGATTCTTATAAAACTCATCATCCTATAACTAGATCTACATGGTAGACTCTAAGAGAGATGAGGATAACTGAAAAATGTTCAGAACCATGCAAGAAAAATGTTCCTATGAATCTTGGAGAAACTAATAAAAAATCCTCAAAATGTTACACACTTCCATAAATTCCGTAGTAGCCTAAGATGGTACACTCCAACAAAGATCATCTTAAATAAAATTTCCCATTCCTGAGTTGTTGTCGATATCAATGTATAATGTATCATGGAATTCTAAAAATCATCTCTATCTAAGATTCAACTCCTTCAACAAAAAGAAATTACAAAGACTCTTATGATCATTAAAGAACATGAACATTTCCCCAAAATGATTGTTCCTCCATCACATAATCGCACTCATGACTACAAAAAGATCTAAATCATGAGTGGGGTAATTATTCTCATGACGTCAAAGTTGAAGGGATACATAAACATCCACTTTGTCATCCAGAATTACCATACATCTGAAACCACCACCAGATGAATAGAAAAATAGCACTTATCCCTTTCTAGGGTGAGGTAAGATCAGAATCGGAGCAGATGATAGAAGCCTTTTTAGATCTTCGAATGAAGTCTCACACATTGAGTGCCATGTGAATTAAACTACTCTTCTAGTAAGAGTATTGAATGAATAATTCTTCTTAGATAAGTCCTCAACAACAACATTGGTAGTATTTTGAAAAAACAGTTATGTTTCGTATCTTAAATACATTATGTGTTTCCTTCAATGAAAAATCAGAATTTACCTTCTATGGATTAGATAATAATACATTATAAAAATTTATATTCCCCATGAATTTGACATCATTAATATAAAATATAATTATAATATAATTACATACAAATGGAATCATCTCAAAATTTCTAGAATGAAACAAAGATGGTGCATGTCATGACATTCAAATTTTGAATAAATCGTAATAACATCCACAAACACTACCACAAAATATTCTAAATATTAATGAGATATCGAATTCATTATATCTATAAAATCTACAGGAGCTATAGTTAGACCAGAATTAATAAAAATATACTAATAATGTCCATACCTTCTCCTAAAGTCATTATTTGGAGTATCAAACTCTCAAAATCTGAGCTGATGATAACTTGACCAAATATCATTCATTGAAAACATCTTTCCCCCATTCAACTGATCAAAAAAATCATCAATGTGATGGGATGGATATATTTTCATAATCATCGTCCAGTTTAACTTTTAAAATTCCACACATAGAAAAATGAAACATATTGTTTCTTAGAAAATAGAACACATACTGTCCAAGATGAAATGATAGGGTGAAAAAAATTTTTTTATTAGGTTGACCAATTGAATCATGAGAACTTTCAACTCAGCTGGTACCATATTATAGGATCATATTGATATTGGATGGGTACATGGAACCAGATCGATCATAATATCTAACACTCTATAGAGAAATATGAGAGATATTTTCTATGAAAACCATTTTAATGTCTAATAAAATAGTAAGATCATCAACTAAAAAAAATTCATCAGGATCAAATAAAATAGAAACCAAAAAAATATTGAGCTCTTGGTGGGAAGGAATTGCATGGCCTGACCTCGGGTCTCACTCCCCCTAAAAATCAAAATAGCTCCCATAGATAGTATGAACCAAAACATTTCAATTATAATAATCATCCTTAGATCAATGAGTGACTAGAAAATCTATACTGTTGATGATGTAAAACCAATCAATATCCAAAATTAAAAAATCCCAAAACAACTTCACTTCGAGAATTTTTAACGAATAAGATGGAAACCTAATCCCATGCTCTTTCCTCATACCAATCAGTGTTACTAACTCCACTGTAAAGGAAATAAGTTCCATTAGATGTTTTGTAACATCATCAAAACATGAATATATAAATGGGTGGGAGACACCAATATCAAATAAAAAAATCCTATTTATTGTGGAATAAGGATAATACCACTAACTATTGTTATTCCTACATTAAATTCTATTGGACACTCATCTAATGCCTGAAAATGAATCTCTTATAGGTCTTGTGTCTAGAGCCCTATAATCATTGAATCTATTGATAGCATCATAGTATCCATTGAATCTGATGAATCCAGACCATAAAAAGCCATAGTCAAAGCCTAAAAGATTTACAATAACTGATCAATGCATCCATATATGTTGGTTATCATCATAGGCATTGGAAAAGAATGTCTAGTGTGTCATACCTTTCTATACTGATAGAATTTTCTGGGTAGATTACACACTATAACAGATGTTATAGAGGAGGCCCACTATTGAGACCCACCTCCACTACTCCTATGATGATGATGCAACATCCTCTTATTCCCATGTGAACTATTATTGCAGCCACCCAATGGAAGAGAAGAGGTGTAAAATCCAACCTTTCCTGATATATACATTTCTTATAGCATAGATATTTTTACTATCTCCACATAGTTTGAAAGGTTTAGCATAAACACATTTGATATGATATCCCATCGATATACCAATAGCCTCTTATATGCCTTCATCATGTCATTATTCACCGCATTTAGGAAAAAATGAAGAAGATCATCATAAATATTGGTATAAGTTGAAACCAAACACTCTCCAAATTTTAACAACACAAAATCCAGAGACATCGACATCCTAAAAAACTATAGAAAATATTTCTGAAATAATAGAGTTTTGAAACCCTTCCAATTCAAGCTCAAACATCTGTCATCTTGGAAAATAGAATCCCACCATATCATGCAGAATACCTCAAACCAAAACACTTCTCACTTCACCCTAAAGTTCTTAAGTGTATCAAAAATGTCGAAAATATGATTTATCGTATCTATCTATTCTTCCACCTCTTGATGTTCAATTATCCCTCGAATGGATGGTGGGTTATTGTGAAAGAACTCATGCAATCAATCTCCCTACCCTCCAACTCCATGTTTTACCACTACCACGATGTTCTAAACATGTGGTACAAATTCTTAAATAGAGTAGACTTCACATATTATAGTCTCATTGAGATTATGATATATAGGTGGCTTCCATAGAGGAGAATTAGTAGCACCTTCCTGTGGAACTCATGGAAGATATATGAGAGACATACTACTTCACACCAAAACATATTAATGATAAGAAAATAGAAAATAACTCAGTTCAAACTAGAAATCCCATAAGAAAAAAATGATATTATTTTAAAAAAAACCTATACCAGATACAAACATCCCAATGTATCATGGATACTTGAGTGTCATTATGCAAGAGTTTACAAGACACCTACCCCAATATATCTCTCACAACCCAACAATCCAATCTCTGCTCTAACATTTGTCCCAATACATTTACTCTTGAGGAAAAACTTCATTTGACACCAATATATAATGAACCTACCAATATTACACATAAAAAGAAGTAGAACCAATACAAAACATACTCGAAGATGTTTCCTGATCCTCATGGGCTAGTGACAAGAACGTAGGCATCAAACGACAAAGCATAGGGAGAAATTTTTACCAACCTAGACGAATACATGGTATACATATATAAAGAATAAAAAAATATTAGAAGACTAATTATTATATATTACTTAACATTAAGGAAACATAAAAAATAAATAGTATCATACATAGCTAAAAACTACAAAGTACTTGTCCAACTACAACTGTCCCAAACCAAACTGCAACACCAAACAATGGCATAGATGAACTAAAAAAATATCACCACTATCTACCAAACCAATTGACATGAACCACACTACCTTAATGTCGAACCTATCCATTCCCTACAATGGGAGACAAAAGAAGGTCTACGCACAGCTGAATAGTTGTATAGAGTGTGATCTAACAGGATCAATTAGATCCCACCCTAGAGTTCCATAACTGATATTTGTATAAATGTTCCACACATTATCATTTTATCTAAAACATGTCAGGATAAGAAGTAACATTGTTTTATAGAGAACATGTTATATGTTTCACTTCATATATATTTCTTAATCAAATGTTTGTATATCAATTTCAAATCACATTTTTCATATAATTTTCCACCATTATATACATATATATCAATGTTAACTAAAAATACAAGAAGTGAAAAACAACATCATAGGTATTACAAAACTAAGGAGTACTACAAGTCTCAGATGTAGACTACTCATACCACAATTAGTCAATAATGTTAAGAAAATTCTTATCCTGGAATAAATTACTAGGAAGCAGAGGAATACCTCATGAGTAAAACAACCAAAATGTAAATATCAGTTCCATGGAACCATGGACCTAGGAAATAACAGAAATCCCCAGGACAAACCTCCTTCCTAATAAAAAATTTGATGATGGTCCAATGCTAATCCATCAACCCTAGTAACCTAGGAAAATCTTGTTCTCTATTTTTATAATTCATTCAGATGCTTTGAAAACAATTTAAAAACCATTTCACAAAATCCATTTCAATGTATTGAGAATACCCATTTTCTCCCAATTTTTCCATAACCAGGGAAAACCATTTTTCATTAGAACTCCTTTTTAACAAAAAAAAATAATCATGCCAATTTTAATATACCAAATAGTTTATAATGCCAAAAAATCCAGATCATCATCATATTCTAGAGATAGAACCACCTACTTCAAAACTCAAGTCACACATGCCTGTTATGGAATTAAAAGTTTAAAAACCCATGAAATTCATTGAAGGAACAATAATAAAATTCACATAAAAATTGATTCTATTTGGATGAAAAGGGGAAATGAAAGAGAGGAAATCCACATAGCTAAATGTTGAATTCCCACCACAACACAACCCATGAATTAAAAGGCCTTCAGAATGATATCACACAATAATTCAAGAAGAAACCAAGAAGAATTAAAGTCATTAATCCAAAGGATCTAATAACTCAACATTAAGGTGCTATATTGATCAAATGCAATGAATAAACTGAATGAAAACATACCTGGAGAGATGCATCCTGATCATAATAGAGATCTGAATTTGAACAGATCAATCAAGAAGGGGTTGAGTCTCTAGAAACATGATAGAACTACATTAGGTCGAGTCCCATGTAGAACTGGTGAAGGAATTGAATCAAAATAGAATCATGCTATCTTAAAAAAATATTCATGAGCCATTACACAATGTGAAACCTCTATTCAAATCATGAATCCCATGCTAGATAAGTACGCCAAAAAATCTATCCCCCATAGAATAAAAATTAATTATTTATGTAAGTCATGATGTCAAACCACATTTCATGATGTGTAGTATTTCCCAACATGACCCCCTTCATGACCTGTACCCAAAAAAATAACACTGCGTGTAACCTAGTTACATGATGTGAAATCATTCTACAGCCTGAAAAAATGATCTATTCTTATTCCAATTCTATAAAATCTCTAACATAACCAATATAGGTATCCTTCCTATTTCATAGGAATCGAAAACTACGACATGTTAAAGAGAGTATCAGATAAAAATGCAATGGGTTGTTACAATTTTGGTGTTACAATATATTTATAGAATCATAATAATATCAATGTATCTTATATAAAAAATAAATATATAATTATATCTATTTGTTATAGGAGGCGATGAAAAATAAATAATGTAGTTTCACAAGTAGTTAGTCCATCATACAAACTATAAATAGTGTTGTTTTAATTTTATGGAAAAAGAGATGGAGATATGTTATTCAATTTACATAATGACATTTAATTTTATTGTACATGTTATTATTATCATATCCAAATAGTTAAATAATATTTTATGGAGTTAGATAGAGAATGAAAATTAAAATGAATTATCAAAGACTACACCTCTTCTCTGAAGATCCACATTAGTATTAAACATAAATCATTATTTGGGGGGATAACAAATAAATCTATGACCTATAGGATGTGGGGATGGAATTGAGGAAAATATTTTAGTTGGTATTCATACAACAAAGGTGTTTTGGATGTGTGAATAAGAAAGGAGAGTAAGTTTATTTGTTATAAGTATGCGATAGGAATCACAAGGAATTTTTTAAAATATTAAAGTGTAACAAAGTGTTTTAATTTTGAAAAACGCAATACATGTGGAATTATCATGTAACATAATTTTAATAGTTAGACTATGTATTGAAAATGATTTTTGGATAGGTTTTCAGGTTATTTGACACCACATTTTTTTATTCTAACAGCTAGTAAGCATGTTTTAACCTTAAGAAGTATATATAATTTTTACATGAATTACTATTCATTTTTTAAATAAATATTCTGAATTGAATATATAATTTTTGTTATTAGTATTTCAAATTTATATTTTTTTTAATTATTCCATTCAGAGAGGAGGAAATTGTTTTTACATTTAATTCAATATACATGATGAGAAAGTAGTATTCTAAATTGAAAATGTTAAAAATTTGAAAGAGTATTTATATAAATATTCAATATGAAATTGAATCCAATTACCAAAATTATATTAATATATATATATAAATTAAATAAATTTAATTTTAATAACATATAAAAATTATTATTTCTCTTTAATTTTTTTTCATTAAAATTTTGCTTTTTAGTAATTGCAAGTACATTTCAGTATTCATAGAAAATTGATCTGTCCATTAAAATATCAGAAATTTTCTACTTATAATTTCTTTAATGTTAATTAAATAATTATTTTAATTTTATCAAAAAAATTATAAAAGTATAAAATAATAAATTAGAATGATTTGAGGAAAAGGCGAGAAAAATGCTATACATAAAAAATACAATTTTATGTGAATAATTTGATATGTTCATATCTCCTTCCTATAAAACACATAATATGAATTTCAGGAAATTGAATGAATATATATGAAATAAAATCAATTAAAATTATTCAATAAAATTTATTTAGTTAAATTTTTATCTATAAATGTTTTCTGACAAAAAAATAAATCTATAAAATTTGACTTCATTTATTAATAATTGGTTTCTTTAATTTTAATTTCTAGTTCAATGGGTCTACAATGAATTAAATTTATATATGATTTTAACCCGTGAATTTTCATAATTTAGTTAAACCTATTCATTCTGTATATCGAAAAGTTAGGTGATAACTATAAAATTAAATTATTATATTTTAATAGTATGTCATGTTTTATTAAAACATAATGTTTCTTATAATACATGCTAACAATGAAGATTGATTTATTTGAAAAAAAAATTATAAAATATCATGGTGTTAAACATTAGGAATAATATTTGGGTTTCTGGAGGTCTTGGTAAGGATGCACTAAAAGGCCATAATTAGCTCATTTATTTATGTAAGACATATAGGACTTGGTATGACATGATATTAGCTCATAAGAGTTTTTATCACTATTTCAGATCATTCCTTCGGGGTCCTGGAGCCCAACTAATGAAATTCATTTTAGGATTACACAGATTATATCCTAGGGTTTGAAACTCAATCATATAATTGTGTTGGACTTGAGAGATCCTTATGTACCATGAAGACATTTTAATATATTGGATTTGTGATACAAATTTCTTAATTCATATCACTAGTGATAGATTGGGGGTAGATTTACACCAGGTGTCAGACAAGAAATTGTGTTTGTCTATTTTTCCATAATTTATACCCTTATGTTACTTTTAGACCTTTTATTTTCTTTTCATGGTTGTAATATAATTCATTTTGTCTAGGTGTATCTGGTACTGCATGCTCATGTTATAAAAATTGATGTCAGGATGACTATTAGGGACATCCTATATATATCTTTTCTCACCAAATATACATTAACATTGGTGTATGTCATCAAATCATGTATTAATATAGGTGTAATGAGTTACATATTGGATTGGGAAGAGTCGATGTGTTGCATGATCAGGTGGGGAAAATTGTGTTGAGACTTTGGATTAGGCTACAGTAGTTCTATAATCAAGGAGACTAAGTACACTGGTCATCATAAAATAGTATCATATACTTTTTTACTTATAAAATTTTATTTTACATTGTATGATTTAAGAGTTATGTTAGTTTAATGTGAATAAGTTTTTGTTATTTAGTTGGAATACATAATTCATTTGATTATAATTCATTTAGTTATTTATTTATGGTCTTAATGATCTTTAAATATTTGTTTGTGTTTAGTATATTTGTACTATTATTATAGGCTATTTTTTCATAAAAGATGCACCACTATATTAATTTAGTCCCTCCCCACAATCCAATGGCCTATGGTGTATTAGTATGTTCACATGTGGAATTTTTATAAGATAGGTATGGTATTGAGTTAGGAAGATCCAGACCAGTTTATGACAAAATGATAGTAAAAGATTGTTTTTGTGGTTTACTAGTATGTTGATATGCAATAAATGAGATCTAGGTGTGTTTTGTTGAATTTGATGCATATAATGATGAATCAAAATGATACCATACTCAATTGGTAATTCTATATTACAAGGGTTTTAAAAAATCTATTCATGGCTTTCGATGTTATAGTTGGGTGAATTTGTTTTTTAATAATCTACCATTGTATTTAGATTTTTTGATTTTTTAGTTTGTGGATCTTGTCCCAATTGTTGGATGTTTGTGATAATGTATCCTGATGGTAATATATGATAATCATGAAATTTTATATATTGTGTGTGATTTTATTATTATAGAGTTTCAATTATTTAATGTGTCAAAAAACCAAAATAGTGTTTCCAAATAAAGTATCTTAGTGGGAGTTTAGTAAAGATTCCCCTGTGTATTATTCTTCCGATGAATGGTCATGTGGATATCATGGATAGTTTATCTATGCGAGTAGAGATTATGTCACTTTGTTGTTGGATTCATGGAATCCCCAGTGGGATGGGGAGTGTATTTCAGATAACTTGCTGGTCTGGTAGGATAGATACAAGAAAGGATGGCATTATGATGTTTGGATGGGGGTTGATATTTTGATAGGTGGTGGTTATTTAATGGTTTTGATATCACTAATATGTTTAGTGTTTTATCAATGGTTTCATTGGGATTGTGACGTGTAGGGATGAGAGTAATCATGGGCTCACTGGATGGTAACTATAAGAATGTTTTCATACATTTATTTCCCTATTGGTTAAATATTCATTTTGAGTAGCACAGAGAGTGTATTTTTGTGAGATTATTACATTGTATTAAAACCAATGTGAATGGAGGATATTTGGTGTATCTTAGAAAGAGGCAGATTAATTTTTACGGATGAGTTCAAAGGGTGATTCAATTAATTTTGATGATGCCTAAAAGAGGAGAATGGTATGTGATTTATATGCAGCAACCTAGGATCATTATATTGTGGATCAGTTGACCATCACATTATTCCTGATTATTTTGAATTGTCACTCCAAATTGATGTCGATATAGCTGGTTATCATGTATTTTCAGAGAAAATAAGGGATTTTATAGGAATGTTCCCACTGTAAGTTAAATTGGAAGTCATATTTTGAAGTTGGATTATATGGTTTGGTTATGGTGGGGAGTCAATAATCCTCCATTAAATACTATGGATATCCCCTTGAGAGTATCATTATATCTTGTGATAAGAATTATTAGTGGGTTGTGTAATAACACTAAGGTGAAGCATGGTTATGGTTAATCATTGAGGTGTATAGGGTGATAATCATTTATGGTGGGGAAATTTATAGAGCTGCCTTGTGACAGTGTGACTGTAATAGGGGAAATATTTTCTTCTCAAGGGTTGTTTTTGAAGGGTGAAAATGGAATGTTATCTTATATGGAGATCTTATATAAATTTTATGACCTCTACTATGGATCATAAATAGGTTTTCCAGCTTAAGGATTCATTTTGGTGGAATTATATGTTGTTTTCACATTGGAGTAATATTTTATAATAAATCAATCAGATAAATTTTAATTTTTTTGCACATGTTCATTACGTTATATCTCTTATTTTGTGGATCAATTTTTAATTCTATCATTTGGATGATTCTATAATGATGGAATTTTTCTAGTTTAGGCATTACATGGAATCAATCACAAGGACCAAGACCTTATTTCATTTCCTCTTCATTTTTCTCCATTTTCATCTTTCGTTTTCATACATTATTCTCTGTTTTTCTGTTTTTCCCTTTTACATATCACACACACTCCCTGGGGAATCCCTAATTCCTGGTTTCAAGAGGATATAATGGTTGGTGGAGGGAGAGAAGAGGTAGTGGCAGGAGAGGTGTCATTATAGATCTCAGATGGAGTGAGATCATTGTGTGATAGTATTTGACAACAGATCAGATTAAAGGCATAGTGGTTTCTATCTAGATGTATATGCTTTTAATGGTTTCCGTGAAAATTTCCATAACATAGGTTTATTTAGGTTTTTGTCTTTTATTGGGGTTATTGGGAACTAGTATATGAATGATCTATTGATTTTTTTATTTGAAATTGTGGGTATCATGATGTTTTGGTTGTTTTTATTTTAGGAAAGACTTGGTACATGGTGTGTAGTTCATTGAACCAACACCGTTCATTATTCGAGATTGTGGATGTTTTTTTTGGGATTACTTGTCTTGTTCCATTGGTCTACATAATTTAGTTCCTTTTTTGTGAGTGACATGGTGTAAGACCAAAAACCCCATTTTAAATGGAACATAGCTATTTAGGGTAAACCACAACATCTTGGATGATGTACATAGCTTGTCTCCTTGTACTGTGTTTGGATAGACTGCATGTGTGGGAACATTTCTTGGAATATGGATAGATAACCCATGTGGGTTACACTTCAAATATTTGGGGTAAATAACTATACATATGTGTTGTACAAGCCGAGTATTCGAACATAAATTGGAAGATACACCATATTGGGAATGCACCGTTAATAGAGAACCCACACCTTTTTATTTGAAAAAATACACAACAGCTAGATAGTTAAATATTTCCATGGAGGGAATTCGGGAGCCTATAATATGTACATGAATTAAACAAAGTGAAATTTTTCGTCCAATTGTTTATTATCTATATTATTCTCATTAGATAGAGAATTATTGACTATAGGGGTCCATTTAGAGAGTACATACTATAAATAATTATTCTGATGTAATTTCTATGTTTAGATGTAATATGGATGTTTTTCGAATAGATAGAGAGAATGATATTTGGGAGTGGATTGCAAAGAAGTTTTTTATAGAATACTTTTGATGGATGGGTTGTGAATTGGGATGTCAGGTTATGGTTGTATATTCAATTTTAAAAATTTCATTATTATTAAAATTGATTTTGGTTGAGTTTCATTGTGTAGATTCCAAAAAGTATGATCAGGTACATTCATGGAATATGTATTCAAGTATTTTTCATGAGATTTATTTTGTTATGAGCCTCTCAGATAATATTACATCATCGATTATTAGTTATGGATGAGTGCTATTTGATGAGTTTATGACAGGTCTAATGGGCATGTTTGGGGAATGATATTTTGGGAGGGGTGTTTTTTTAAGATTCCGTTATAGTTTTGGTGTTTATTTAGTATTCCATTCTAGGAGTGGTGTTTCCTAAGGATTATATTCTTGGGTGGTTAGTCATTGTGCTATTAGTTGTGAGGCTAGATATTGTTAATTTTTGGGGACTTTTCTTGGGGATATATTTTCTATATAATTGACTTGTAGGGTCACCTACATGATCTATTGCATTTTGAACAGTGTGTAGGGTTCCCTATTCTTGTTGGTGTAAAATATGGTTGATATCAGCCTCAACATTTACAATTCTTCATTTTTTGGTGTAGTTAACCATGTTTATTGATCTTTGGCATTGAGGTTTGTTTGTGTTTTTTTCAAGATGCGATGAGAGAAGATTCATTTAGGGTGTTTATAGAAAGGGGGTTTCCTTTATATATTTTAGTGTCTCTCTTCTATTGTATGATTTCTATGTCAAAGGTATATGAATGTAAATAAATATGGATGAGAATAAATTCCCTAGTTTAGTTGATCACCTTGGCAATGTTTAGTGGAGCAGGATGCTCGTTACTCTCCCTAGGCCAAATATTTATATTTTCCTGTAGTTAACATGTATTGAACTAACAAGTTGGTTTTATCCCAGTAAGTTCTATATGACACATGGAAAACTGTTTGGATCCTTCTCGGGATGACAGGTGTCCATAAAATTATTCCAAAACATTCCATTTGAGTACTAGATACCAATAGAATTGACCTTCTTGTTTATACACATATGGTGAGAACCTAGGGTATAGAAATCAATTTTTTCCTTTCAATGGACATAATACATGTAACAAGCCATAATGATATAAATAAAATTCCCTATTCCTAATTGTTTAACTATCTATTCATGAAATATGTTTATAGAAATCAGTTGAACTTATAGTGGTTTATTATATACAATTGGACTTAAAATACCATGAAAAATCATTTATTATGGTAATATATCTATTGAACAATGATTAGGTGAAATGTATAAATATAGGGTTTTAACAAATCCAGTTGATAGAGACAAAAGAATAGATGGCCTCAACCAGTAGAATGAGACCATATGAGTCAATTTTTTTATATAAACTGAGGGAGATAGAATTTTTTAAATTTTCCCCTATAAATGATATAGATGATATCCGAAAGAAAAATGATGAGAAATTCCATTTATAGGACAAGTTCAATCTCACCGAGATCACGACCCAAACCGTGTTCATTAATACACCACTTGATATTCCCACCACCACACAACTTAATCTATGGGTACATTATTGCATATAAATGTGATATTTATTAATATCCATGAAATATAAATTTGTATTTTATTTTTATCCTATAATTCATATATTTTCATCAAAATATTGTTACATAATAAATGCTTATCATTTTGATAAAATAATGAAAAACCTTCCTATCTAGGTAATATTCAAATTCACATTATTAATTTATGATATAATTTTTTGGAAATAAATTATATTTCAATAATATTAAATACTTTTTATCATATATGAATGATCTTAGTATTTTTAGGATGTTAAGTGTAATTGTTTTAAGGGTTTCAAAGCTGTTATTGTCAAAAAACCCCATCATTTTTTCATATATGTCAGTTTCATTTTAAAAGTGAAAATTCACATAAATAGAAAATTATATAGATTAAATGAATATTATTTTTTGAATTAAAGGATTGAAGATATATAAAGGTGAATTATTTATAATTTACTGAGAGAATCGAATATTCGGGTAAAAACTAAATATCATATTAATTTGTGTTCGGTTTTTTACATCATAATTAACCCAAATTTATTTAAAAATATCTATAAATTTGGTTGATGAAAAAATATATGGTTTCCCTTTAAAATACATTAATTTTATGTTTATTTCATAATTTTTTTAATGCCAATATTAATCTTGAAAAAATTATAATATATTTTAATGTTTCACTTTTTTAGAGTGTAATTCACCAACACATAAGAAATGGATTTTTATTAATTTGATAGACCATTTTTCATAAAAATAATGATAAACACTACCTTAGGTCAGAAAACAAGGGCATAAAATGTGGTATTGTTTGTGGTTTTGGATATATTATTATTAGAGTCTAAAACATAAATAATAAAAGAACCCCCCCTTTATTACTATATAAACCCACCCAAAATCCCCATTAAATTCACTCCAAATCTATGGACCATGATCATAGTCTTCCCTACAATATCGAGAGTCCTCCCATGGTTACCCCATGCTATCAAGTGTCATGTACCATGATTTTATGGTTACACACTCATGTAATGGATCCTCACCTTCATACCCTTCTTTGAATTCAATCACATTCCTTACAATTTTCCTTCTTCATTGTAATTTAATATGATGTATTTTGATTATAAAAATACAATAATTTAAAATGGATATTCTTTTAATTTTTTATAGTGTATTCTCAACCATTTTTACCTTCACCTAAGCCATTACTGTACTGAAATTCCATATGGGATTTCCCTATTCTCATTTTAATTTAATAAATACTTTTATGTAATGTCTATTAAATTCCATTTTTTATAGTTGGGCTATGGTCATCCATATTATTCATCGTATAAATTAAATTTAAAATTGATTATATGCCATTTTCACAATAATTAAGCCTCCTGTGATCCTTTATGTACACCCATTACCATGTAAAACATTCATAAGGGATCTTTTCCTTTCTCCTCATTATTAAATTATCTTATTTAACTTATATATTTTTTCATCAATTCATTAAGATGGGATATTTTATTTCATATACTATATACTCTCTAAGTAATATAAAAATTACTAGATATCCCTTTCTCCTCCATCAATCCATTTGATGAACATTTAAGTAACGTCCTAATGCACTTGGAATTTATCTATGATTTTCCCTACCAAAAAAATTATGTAGTGAATACCAAGGAATTTTTAATATAAATTGTATTTTTTTTGGAAGATATACCTATTGAATGGGAACGTAATTTTATTTAATCCACATTCATTGATAATTGAGTAAATTATAATGACTGATTAATCCTTGTGGTACAATCTATGTGGCACACAAAAGCTTATGAATGAAAAGAATATGATGGGTGCACCTAGATTACACTCCAATGCATTTTAAAATTTCTAATATAATGATATGTCACACTAGAATACAGAGTGAACAAGATTCCTTTATAGGACATTTTCCACAATGACGTATTGGAGGGATTATCCTTTACATACATTTATGATTTGATGTTTTATGTTTTTTCCACATTTCCCATGTTATGATCATAATGTTATATAATGACTTCTTGTTATTGTTCCTTTTATTCCACAGTGATATGAAAACATTGTTACTTGTATCTTTAATGCCATTTTTTCTCATATTGGGATTTATTTGTAACTGCTTTATAATATATGTCCTCATGTTACCCCATCCAGTTTTGAAGTTTGATGGAGGATTTTGAGCATGTTAAATACTATTTTAATAATGTTGCTATATAAACTAATTGATGTTGTTATATAATTTACATAATCCATAATGAAAATAAAATTAAAGATAATACAAGTTGTTATAAGGGAATTATTATGTAATAAATTAGATATAAACTTGAAATGAAGAGTAATATTATTATAGTAACTCCTTTTTGATGTAGAGGATACACTTGATATTGGGACTACACAAGCCTCATTTCTTAGTACCTCTTATTTAGGTAAGACTAGGGGTGTATTTACGAATGTTATGCTGATAAATCCTGTGGTTAACTATATTATTTTTATTAGAAAATTTTATTTCATTTTTGTTTTCAATTATCATGTTATTGTTGTAGTATCACTAATCTAGGAAGAGAATATATGTTTTTTCATGCAAGGTTATGACATAACATGTTATGAAAACAATTGTTTCTAGCCAGTTGAGATTTGTTTCTCACCCCCTACTCATTAACATATTTGTACATACATATATAATTCTTGTCTTCCTTTTGATTATGAGGTGTAGGTGACCGTGTGGTGTCTTGTTGTTTCATAATATAGTAGGGAAAATCACATGGAATCTTTTAATAAAGCTATAATATCTTGATAGTCATTGATGTTTGGTATGTCGTTTATCATAGAGTATTAGATGGTAATTTCTTCATTATTTTTCGTTTATGATCATCTATAATTGGTAATACTAATAAGAGAAAAATGTATATATATTTTTTCTATAAGTCATTATTATAAAGTACATTAATTATAGTTTTACTTTATTTACTTATTTATGTGAACATTGAGGTTCATAGATATGTATTTAGTTAGTTTATTTATACTATTATCATGACAAAGATTGGAAATTGAACAGATCAATCTAAAACGGGTTGATTCTCTATAAACATGATAGAGCTACCTTAGGTTGAGTTCCATGAAGAACCTGTGATGTAATTGAATAAAATATCTAGAATCTATCTTTTGAAACTATACATGAGCTATTACACAATGTGAAACCTTCATTCACATCATGATGCCCACGATAGATGAGTAATTCAAAAAAATCCATCCCCCATAAATTAATAAGACATTATTTAAATAGGATAATATGTGAAACCACCATTCATGATGTGTAATATTTCCCAACAAAATCAATTTCATGAATTGAACCCAATTTTTTTTTCGTGTAACCTAGTTATGTGATGTGAAATCAGTCTACAACCTAAAAAATGACATATTCTTATTCCAATTTCAATGGAATGAAAACTACGACATGGTTATGGGAATACCTGATAAAACTATATTGTGATGTTACAACATTAGTGTGATAATATATTTATATATTCATGATAATATCATAAGTATATTATATAAACAATAAATAAGTCAATATATCTATTTTTTATTGGTGGTGATGAGAAACAAATAATGTAGGTTCTCAAGTTGTTCATCCGTCCTACACACTATAAATAGTATAGTCTCAAATTTTATGGATAAAGAGATGGAAATAGGTTATTCCATTTACATAATTACATATAATTTTATGATATATTTTTTTATTATATTCGAATTGTTAAATAATATTTCATGGATTTAGATATAGAATGAAAATTAAAATGCATGATTATTGACTAAAACTCTTCTTTGTAAACCCACTTTATGATTACACAAAAATCATTATTAGGGGGGATAACTAATGAAACTTTGAACTATATGATGTGGGAATGGAATTGAGGAAAGTATTTCATTATGTATACATAAAACCAAGGTGTTTTGGAAGTTTTAAAAGTAGAGGAGAGTCGGTCTCCATTTTATAAGTATCAGATATGACACACATAAAACTTTGTAAAATATTAATGTGTAACCAAATGTTTTAATTTAAAAAATAAAAAAATGTGGAATTATCATGAATCATAATTAAAATATTTATACTATGTATATGAATTTAATTTCAGATTGGTCTTCAGGTAATTCAACACCTTATCATTTAAGACTAACACCTAGTAAACATGTTTTAACCTTAAGATGGAAAAATTCTTTTTAATAGTATTACAATTCATTTTTTATATAAATATGTATAATTAAATATATTATTTTTTTCATTAGTATTTCAAATATTATTTTTTTCATTATTCCATTAATAGAAGAGGAAATTTTATTTTATATTTAATTCTATATACATGATGATAATGTAGTATTATAAATTGAAAATGTTCAATAGTTGTAATAGAATTTCTATAAATATTCAATATGAAATTTAATCCAATTAACTAAACTCTATTAATATATATATATATATATATAATAATAATTTTAATTTTAATACCATATAAAAAATTATTTTCCCTATAAATGTTTCACATTAAATATTTCTTTTTAATTAAGACAAGTATATTTCACTATTCATTGAATAATATATCATTCCATTAAAATATTATTAATTTTATACTTATAATTTTGTTAAGGTTATTTTAAAAAATTAATTTGATTTTATTAAATAGATTTTATAAAAGTAAAAAATGATTTATTTTGAAAGATGTGAGCAAAAGGAAACAAAAACACTTTCCTTAAAAAAATTACGTTTTAATTGTGTAATGTTATATATTCTTATCTCCTTCCTTGAAAACACATAATATGAATTTCATAAATTTTATTAAATATATAATATATAATTTCAAATTATAATTATTCCATAAATATGATTTATTTACTTTTTTATCTATAAAAGTTTTTCGACATAAAATAGTTTTTTTAAGTGATTTCGTTTATTATAAAATGGATTCATTAATTATCATGTCAAATTCTATGGGACTTCAATGAAATAATTTTATTTATGATTTTTACCCATGAATTTTTTTAATTTATTTAAACCTATTCATACCCTATACTTGAACAGTTAGGTAATAACTATAATATTAAATTATTATATATTAATAGTATTTACTTTTTAATTAAAACCTAATGTGACTTATAATATAAGCTACCAATGAAGTTAAAATAATATGAAAAAATATATTTCATATAATCTCATAGTGTTATACATTGGGACTAACATTTTGTTTTCAGAAGGTCTTGGTAATGTTGCACTAAAAGGACAACATTTTCTCATTTATTTATGTAAGGCATCTAGGACTTGGTATGATTTTCAATCATCTCATAGGATTTTTTATCACTAGTTCAGATAATTCCTTTAGGGTTATAAAGCCCTACTAATGAAATTCATTATTAGATTTCAATGATGATCTCCTTGAATTGAAAGTCATGCAAATACTTGTGTTAGACTTCATAGATCCTTATATACCAAGAAGGAATTTTTTATATAGGGTATTTGTGATGCCAATTTTATAATTCACATCACATGTGATAGAGCATGGGGAGATTTACACCAGGTGTCAGACTAGAAACAATGTTTGTCTATTTTCCCATAATTTTCCCCCTATTTCATTTCATCCTTTTGTTTTCATTCTATGGTAGTAATAAAATTCATTTTGGCCAGGTTTATCTGGTAATACATGCACATGTTATATATAGAGATGCTTGGATGACCATTGTGGGAATTCTATAAACATTATTTTCTCACCAAATACACATTAACATTGGTGTATGTTCATAAATCATGTATTAATATAGTTTTAAAGTGTAACATATTAGATTGGGAAGAGTCCATGTGTTTCATGATTAGGTGGAGCGAATTGTGTTGAGTCTTTATATTAAGATAGGGAAGTTCGATAATCAAGGAGGCTAAGTACACGGTTCAACATAGAGTTGTTGTAGATAATTTTTTATTTAAATAATTTTATTTTATTTTGAATGATATAGGATTTATGTGAGTTTATTATGATTTTATTTATTTATTTGGAATACATAATTCGATTAATTATAGTTTATTTATTTATTTATTTATTTTATTTTATTTAAGGGTACAATGATCTTCCAATATTTGTTTGTGTTTTTTTATTTGTTCTATTATTACAATCTGATTTTGCATAATAGTTTCCCCACTATATTACTTTAGTGCCTCCAAAAAATCCTGTAGCCTATGTTGTATCATCATGTACAAATAAAGCCTTTTATAAGATAGGTAGGGTATTGAGTTAGGTAGATCCCGGCCAGTTTATGACAAAATGATTTTAAAAGATTGTTTTTTTGTTTTACTAGTATGGGGAGTTGTAGAAAATAGATGTTGGACTGTGTTACGGAATGCGATAAATATAATGATGGTTCATAATGATACCATATTAAATTGGGAATTAAATATTACTAGGTTTTGAAACATCTATTCATGGATTTCGATGTTATTGTTGTGTGATTCTCTCTTTGATTAATCCACTGTTCTGTGTGGATTTTGTGATTTTTTAGTTTCTAGATCATGTACAAATTGTAGGATGTTTTTGGAGATTTATAATGATAGGAATATAGGATCCTCATGAAATATTTTATATTGTGTCTGTATTTATTAATGATTGAGTTTAAATTATTTAATGTATAAAAAAATAGTGTGTTCACATAAATAATCTTTTTGGGTGTTTAGTTAACATTACCATGTGTGTTATTATACCAATTAATGATAATGTCGATATCATATAGAGGGGATCTATGGTGGTACAGATTATGTCACGTTGTTTTTGGATTAATGGAAACCCTTGATGGATGGGGAGTGTTTTTCATATAACATGATGGTCTTGTTAGATTGATAAAATAAAGGAAGAATCGATGATGTTTGGATTTGGGTTGAGATTTTGATTAGATGGGGTTATCCAATGGTTATGGTATCACTAGTAAGTTTAGTGTTTTATCAATGGTTTCATTGGGATTGTAATGTGGAGTGATGATAGTGATCATGGGATCAATGGATGGTTACTGGAAGAAGGTTTCCATATATTCATTTCCCTGTTAGATCATTATTCACTTTGAGTAGCATGGAGAGTGTGTGGTTGTGAGGTTATTGTTTTTAATTAAAACCAATGTTATAGGATGATATGTGGTGGTTCATGTATAATAGGAGGATAATTTTTTATGAATACTTCAATGGTTTATTCAATTATTTTTTACAAGCCTAAATGAGGAGAATTGTCAGTGATTTATATGCAGTAGCCTAGGATCATTTTGCTTTGAAACATTTGAGCATCACATTATTCCATCTTATTTTGAATAGTCCCTCCTACATGAGAAGTATAGAAGTGATTATCAATTATTTTTGGGGAAAATAAGGGTTTTTATTGGAATGTTACATGGTAAAGGCATATTGGCAGTCATATTTTGAGGTTGACTTATATGGTTGGGTTATGGTGGCGAGTCAACAAAATTCCATTAGATACTATTGATGTCACCTTGAGTGATTTGTTAAAGGGTTTGATGGGAATTATTGGTGGGATGTGTCCTCGCACTAAGGTGAAGCGTGGTCACAATTAATTTATGAGGATTGTATGTGGAGAATCATTTATGTTGGGGGAATTTTCATGAGTTTTCCCATGACAATGTGATTCTGATAGAGGAATAAAAATTCCCTAGGGAGGTGTTTGAGGGGTGAAAATAGAATTTTATCTTATATGGGGATCTTATATAAATTTTATGACCTCTTATATCGATCACAAATAGTTTTTTACCTTAACGATTAATTTTGGTAGAATTAAATATTGTTTTTACTTCGGTGTAATACTTTATAATAAATCAATCGAATACATTTTAATTTTTTTCACCAGTTCATTCAGTGATATCTCTTGTTTGGAATATAAAATTTTAATTCTATCATTAGATTGATTCAATAATAATGGGACTTTCTTAGGATTGGAATAACATGTTATCAGTCACTGGTACAGAGCCCTTATTTCATTTCCTCTTCGTTTTCACCCTTTTCATTTTATGTTTTCATATATCATTTTATCCTTTTCCCTTTTACACTTCATATAAAAACCTTCGAGAGTGACTATTTCTTGGTTTGAAGATGATAGAGGGGTTGGGGAGGGAGAGAAGAGGCATGGATGAAGAGGTTTCACTACAGGACTTAGATTGAGTGAGATCATAGTGTGATAGTATTTGACAACAGATCAGATTAAAGCCATAGTGGTTTCTAACGGGATGTAGGTTCTTTTAAATGTTTCCATGAAAATCCCCTTAACATAGTTATATTTATGTTTTAATCTTGTTTTTGGATTATTGGGAACTTGTTTAGAAATCATCTATTGATTATTTATTTTAAATTGAGGGTACTATAATGTTTTGGTGGTTTCTAGTTTATGAAATACCTGGTACATTTTGTATAGTTCAACGAAAAAACATTGTGCATTATTCATAATTGTGAATGTTTTTTTCGGATTACATGTCATCTACCAATGGTATACATAATGTATTCCCAAATTTGTGTGTGGTATGGTGTAAGACCAAACATCCTTTTCTAGGGGAACATAGCTATTTAGGGTAAACAACCAGATCATGGATGACAAACATGTCCAGTGTCCATGTATTATGTTTGAATATACCGCTTGTGGGGGAAAATTTCTTTGTAGATAGTGGGATAACCCATCTGGGTTAAGCTTCCTATATTTGGGGTAAATATCTCTACATAGGTGTTGTACAATCCGAGTAAGAAGATATAAATAGGAACATACACCATATTGGGAACATGCCATGTATAGGGAACCCACACCATGTTATTTGGAAAATTACAAAGCAACTTGCTATTTGAATTTATCCAAATATGGAATTTGGGGGCCCAGACTACCTGCATGAATTACACAATGAGAAAATTTTCATCCAATTTTTTATTATGCATTTTTTTCTCATTATATAGAGAATTAGAGACTATATTAGTCCATTTAGAGAGTATATCTCATAAATCATGATAGTGTTGTTATTTTGATGTTTAGATATATTGTGGATGGTTTTTGGGATAGATAGAGAGAATGAGAGTTGTGAGGGGATTACCTAGGGGTTTGTTCTAGAATAATTTTGAGGGATGGGTTGAGAATAGGGATATAAGGATGGGGTTTTATGTTTAATTGTCAATTTTCTTTTAGGATTATAGTAGATTTTGGTTGAGGATCATTGGATAGATTCCAAAATGGTTGATCAAGTGAATTCCTGGAATATATATTCAATTATATTTCATGATTTGTCATTTGTTAGGATCCTCTCTGATGAGATTACATAATGGGTAATTAGGTATGGATGAGTGTCTTTTGATGAGTTTATGATAGGTCTAAGGGTCTTGTTGGGGGAATGATGTTTTGGGAGGTTTGTTTTTTAATGATTTCATCCTAGTTTTGGTGTTTATTAAGAAATGTATTCTTTGAATGTTTTTTTCCAAATGTTTATTTTTTGGGTGGGTAGTCTTTGCGCTATTATTTGAACGACTAGATTTTGTTTATTTTGGTCAATTTTTTATGAGGATAAATTTTTCTATATAATCCCCTTGTAGGGTCTCCAACATGATCTATTTCATTTGGAACAATGTGTAGGGTTCCCTATTTTTTTGGTGTACAATATGGTTGATTCCAGTCACATCATTTTAAATTCCTAGGTTTTTGGTGTAGCTAACCATCTTTATTGACCAATGGTATTGAGGTTTGAGGTTGTTCTTATTCAGGATGGGATGAGTGGATTCCTTTAAGGTGTTTACAGAATGGGTTTCTTCCATTAAATTTTTTACTCTCTCTAATATATTTTTTGATTTCTATTAGGAAGATATATGAATATAAAGGATAATATGTATGAGAATAATTTCCCTAGTTTAGTTTATCACCTTGTATATGTTTAGTGGGAAAGGATTCTTGTTATTCAACCTGGGAAAAATATTTTAATTTTCTCCAAGTTAATAGATATTGAGCTAACAAGTTGGTTTTATCCTAGTTAGTTCTATATAGCATCTGATAAATTGGATGGATTATATTAGGGTTGATAGGTGTCCCTAGAATTCATCCAAAACATTCTATTGGAGTACTAGATCCCAATGGACATACTAGATGTAATAAAACGGAATGTTAGAATATAATTCCACATTTCTAACTGTTTAACTATCTAATCATGAAATATTTTTATAGAAAACACATGCACTTATTGTGGTTTATTATATCCTATTGGATTTAAAAGACCATTAAGAATCCTTTATATTGGAAATATAGCTGTTGAATAGTGATTATGTTAATTGTGAAAATATAGGGTTTTAAAATATTCAATTGATAGTTAGAAAAGTATTAATGGCCTCATCCACTAGGATCAGAAGATATAAATCCCATTTATTTGAACATATGAGGGAGATAGAATTTTTGGGATTTCCCCTAGAAATTTCCAGGATGATATCCAAAATAATAAACATTAGAAATACCATTCACGGGCTAAGTTCAAGCTCACCTAGATCATTACCCAAACAATGTCCATTGATCCACCCCATGAGAGGCCCACCCCCAGACATCTTTATCATATGGTACATTATTTCCGATTAAACAGATATTCATCAAGACCACATAAATATGAATGTGTATGTTATTTTTTATATAATAATGAATCTATTTTCCTTTCATTGTTGTAACATTGTAAATGTTTTTCATTTTGATACAATAAATAACATATTTTCTATTTGGATAATATTTTAATTCATTTAATTAATTTATGATTTACTGATTCTGAAAAAAATATTATTTAAATATTATTAAACACTTTTTGTCATATGTTTGAATGATCATATAATTTTTATGATGTCAAATGTAATTTTTTAAGGGTTTGAAAGTTGTTATTGTAAAAAAAACCTCAAAATTTATTTATATATGCCAATGTCATTTTAAAAGTGAAAGTTGACATAAATAGAAAATTGTTTAGATTTAGTGAATATCATTTTATGAATTATTTCATTGAAGATATCACATGGTGAATTTTTAATAATTTTCTTAGAGAATTTAATATTTAGGAAAAAATTCATAACGTATAATTATAAGTTTTGTTTTATTTCATCATAATGCACCAAAAATTATTTCATAATATCTATAAATCAGGTCACAGAAAAAATATTGGGATTTCTATTAAAATAATTTTAATTTAACATTATTTGATTAATTTTTTAATGCCATTATTAATCTTGCCGAACATATAATATATTTTAGGGTTTTAATTTTCTTAGAATGTTACTCACCAGCATATAAGAAAGGGAATTATTTTTATTTTTGAGACCCTTGGTCAATAAAATTATGAGAAACAATACCTTTAGACTGTAAACATGGTCATAAATAGTAGTATACTTTGTGGTTTTGAATATGTTATTATTTATTGTCCAAAACCTAATTAATAAATATACCCTCCCTCTATTCCTATATAAACCCACCCAAAATACCCATTTAATTCACTTAAACTCCAAGGAGCATGACCATACTCTTACCTCCAATCTCAAGTGTCCGCCCATGGTTACCCCATGCTCTCAAGAGTCATCTACCATGATTTTATGGTCAGAAAATCAAATAATGGATCCACACCTTCCTCACCTTCTTTGAATTCGAGAACATTCCTTAGAATTTTCATTCTTCATTATAATTTAATATGATATATTTTTTTATATAAAAATCCACTAATTTACACTGGATTTTCTTTGAATTTGGTATTGTTTATTTCCTACCATTTTTACCTTCACCTAACCGAGTGCTATTCGGAAATTCTATATTGTATTTTTCTCTTCCCATTTCCATTAAATAACTATTTTTATGTTATATCTATTAATTTGAATTTTTATTATTTGGATATGTTATTACTTATTATTCATAATATCAATTTAGTTTCTAAATTATTAAATCCCATTTTCATACTAATTAAGCATCATATGATCCTTTATGAACACCCATTACAAAGTTAAACTTTTATAAGGGGTCTTTTCCTATATCCTCAGTATTAAAGTATCATCTTAACCTTATGTCATTTTTCATCATTTAATTATGATGTGATATGATATTATATATACCCTTTACTCTCAAATTGATGAAAAAATTACAAGAGACCACTTTTCTACCATTAATACATTTAATGAATTTTTAGGTAACGTCATAATGCTCATGAAATTTATCTATGATCTTCCCCACAAAAACAATTGTGTAGTGAATACCAAAGAATTTTTAATATCAATGGAATTTCTTTTTTTGAAGATATACATTTTGACTAGGAATATACGTGTATTTAATCAACATTCATTAATCATTGACTAAATTACGATGATGGATTAACCCATGGGGTACGATCTATGTGGCACACAAAATCATAAGATTGAAATGAATGTGAGGGGTGAACTGAGTTAGCGACCCAATGCATTCTGAAATTTATAGTGTCAAGATATTTCATGTTATAATAGGGAGTGAACATTATTCCTTAATGGGACATTTTACATGATGATGTATTGGAGGGATTATCCTTTACATATGTTTATGATTTGGTATTTAATGTTTTTTCCACATTTCCCACGTTATGATTATCATTCTATATCATGACATCATAATATTGTTCTTTTTATTCCACATTGATATTCTTATTTTCTATCTTGTATCATTAATTCTAGTTTTTCTCATACTAGTCTTTATTTCTCAACACTTTGTAATTTATTTCCTCATGTTACCCCATACAGTTTTAAAGTTCGATGGAGTATTTTGAGTATGTTAATGAATTTTTTAATAAAGATGTTGTATTCCATAATTAATTTTGTTATGTAATGTACATAGTTCCTGAATAAAATACAATTACCGATAATACGTGTTATACTAAGTGAATTATTATGAAATAAATCATGTATAAATGTGAAACAATGAGTTTGATTATTATAGTAACTCCTTATTGATAAGGAGGATTCACTTGTTATTGTGACCACACAAGCGACATACCATAATCCCTCTTATTTGGGCTCGACTAGGGGTGTATTTACCTTTTCTGTCCAGATAGAACCTGAAGTTGCCTTTTTTATTTTTAATGTATTTTTCTTTCTTTTTTGTCTTTAATTTTCATGTAATGGTTGTCGTATCATTGTTAGGGAATATATATTGTGGTTTTCATGAGTTATGACATGAAATGTTTATGAAAACCATTGGTGCTAGCTAGCAGTTATTTGTCTCTCACCCCCTGTTCATTAGCCTCTCTATACATACAGATCCCATGCTTGTTTTCCTATTGATTATGAGGTCTAGGTGATCATCTAGAGTCCCAGTGATTCATAATCGAGTAGGTAAAATCACGTGGAGTCTTTATATCAAGATACAAAATATTTATTTTCATTGAGATTAGGTATCTATTTTCTCATAAAGTATCAGTACGTAATTTCATCTATATTTTCCTTTTATGATCATATATAATTGGTAGTACTAGTAGGAGACCAATGTATATATATTTTTTCTATGAGTCTTTATAATAAATTTCAGTAATTATACTTATTCTGTTATTTACATATTTATGTGAACTCTGATGTTCATAGATATGTTTTTTGTTAGTTTATTTATACTATTATTACATTCTAATTAGAGGGCCTAGTCTACACAATATATTATTTAGGACCTCAGATATAGTTATTATCCTATATAATAGAATATTTATAATGTTATTACATTCATTATTTTATATTACATTATTCCATTAAATTAATGGGGTTCATATAATTTATTCATATGATGCTTTTGGATATATATATATATATGAATATAGATATCCTTTTATTTATTTTTCATAAAACATTTTTTTTATTTTCATAAACAGTTATACATTACTTTATATTAAATATATTGATATGGTTGAAGGAATAAAATTATAAACTAAATAATCATAACAATGAATATATAAATGGATTTTCATAGGATAATATTGTGGTATAAAATTCCATTTTAACTAATAAGTGTAAGATTATTTATAAGGTAAGAATATGTTAAGACATAGGTCATCAACCAATTTAGGATCATTGTAATTTTTTATATACATTGATTTTTTCAGAGTTTCCTATTGAAAATGGATTACCCTATGAGTTTTGCATCAAATTCCCACTGTAAGGGATCTGTTTTCCTCGGCATGTTCATTGAAATAATATAGTGGGTACTTTCCTTAGGATGTTGGATACCAAGCTATAAGAGGAAATCAGGATGTGACCATGGTATCAAAAACATGTATTGTGACTCTTTAAATGAATTTTGGTTTATATAATAAAGGGTTTTAATCAGTTATTCAATGGTTTTCAATATGTAATTATTCTCCAAAATTGGGAATTTATGATGTTAATGAGTTTATTTGGATTTTAGAATAATTTCACATAAATTTCTATTAATAATTAACCAACTAAATGCATAACATGATCAAGAATTTCAAAAAATTAAGGGGTTCATTCCATCCTGGTTATTTGTAGGGAATAAACTAGTTTTTCCATCAATATTACTACCCCACATGAACTATAAGAAATTTTGAGATCATTTTCAAAGGCCCTCGATCCCCCCACAGAAACATTCTTCCCTCATGTTACAGAGGTTGATTGATACTTCTTTGAGGTTGATTTCTTCCCATATTTGATTGTTCTATTCTATTATTTTACTTTTTAACAAGGATGTGGATAATTGTTCTCATTTCCACGACATGTCGACGAATGATAGAGGGATGATTTTGTACTACTTTTTAGGGATCATTGGTTTTCGGGGACGATCTAACTTGGATTTGGTACATAGTGTATTGTTCATTATTTGATAACATTTAGAACATCATTATATTGTAGGGGATATTAAAATATTCTCATTTTTTAATTATTATGTATGAAATTATCATTATATAATCCAATCAGAAATAATAGAATTATGATAATAATAATAACAACAAAAATGTTAAATGAAAAATGATTTCGTGGGTTGTTCTTGTGATCTCTATTGGATTTATTCCTATTTTTGTGTCATGTTTTTTAGGATGTTGTTTTATTCTTGTGGTTTGGATGACGTTCTTCTTAACATGGTTCTTTTATTGAAATATGATAAACAACATAAATCATAAATAGTAATGAGGATGTGAATCAAGAAATAGTCATGTAATTTAATCTTTATACATCCTTATTTATGATGGAATATAATACTAATGTCAAACACACATTTATATTGTTCAAATAATATAGATTATCGATAATTTATTGGTTGATTTTTTTATAATGACTATTCAAATGAAAATGGTTAAATAAATATGGTAATTAAAATGTATATCTAATAAATATAAATGTTTTGCTACATTGTGAGCCTATTATTATTATAGAAGGCTTTCCATCATTGGTTATATTAAATTAGGTATTTCAATTTTTTCTAAAATTACATTTCAAATATATGAATCCACTATTATATTTTATATCCTCATTAGTTTTTCATGATAATAGTTTGTGGTTGTATTTCCATGATTAACAATAGAGTGGGAGTAAATTTCCATTTTATTTATAATTTCAATGATATGGTTGGAAACCATGAATGAGAAACAGGATGGGGCCTAGGTAGATTTCATAGTTGATTTTTATGTTGATTTATAATGGATGTTATGTGAAATACATTGGGACATCATAATATTGCGGATGAGTTCAAATGATGGTATTGTTTTGGATTACTTTTATCATGATAATTGATGGATTTATTTATAATCAGATGTTATTTCTTAGGTTTCCCACTATTTACATAGTCATACTCTATGAATAGAATTAGTTTTTTCATAAGTGGAATCTTTTGAAGTGTAACACCATTCCAGAGTAATCAATGAATGATATATGAATTATAAATTATTAAATAATCAACCCATGGAATGAAGTGTTGCATATATTAGTAATGTTAAATATTTAGTATCTTTTTAATGGACACCAAAGGATGGTTGATATTTATTATTCATGTACCATTGGTTTAATATATATATTTATATATTAATTTTGTTTAATAACCCATGATATATATAATTAAATGGATTAAAATATTCAGTAGTGATTGAATAATTGACTGTATGTGGAAGAAATTTATAGTTATGTCATCACTTGTCTTAAGGAGAATATAAATTTAATCATGGAATGTTATTAATTAATTTTCGAATAACTAATTAACCAAATTATTTATTCTTACAAGATTTTTTATATCTAATAATTATATGTGGTAGAGAGTATTCAAATGAAATGTTATTAGAAGATGAGACTATGGTTAGGTTGTTTCTTTTAATTTTTCTTATATGAAATGTTATGAATAATTTCTGATTTCATATTCTATGCTACCCACAAATATAGGAAAACCAACATCAAAATATTTTTTGGGAATGTTTTTTATGAAATCTGATCTACTGTGGGAAAAACTATTATCTTTTACATGTACCATTCGTTACTTTTTAAAATTCCCCAACCTGAATAGTTTGGTGTTAGTGTATTACATAATTACATTAGTAAGGTGAACAAGAGATATAATCCCATTGGAATTAATAGTTTTATATATTTGGGAATATTTACACATAAATTTGTTTTACATTATATATAGATTGGAGAAAACAATACAGAAACATCATTAGAAACATCCATAAACTCCTATATTATCCATTGATTTCATTTATAAAAAAATCTACAAATTCAACGGAATTTTTAAAAATGGTTCGATGAATATTATACTAGTAAAATAGTCACATGAATTATTAATTAATTATATCATAATGGGAAAATTAATAATCCTATATATCTAAATCATTCATTTAAGCCCTCTACTGATATATTTGTCAATAATTGGATAGGGCCTCTACCAAATCCGTATCTAAAAATAAATTGGAAACACCTCAACCATGTCCATATCTATTTTGTCTAATGGGACCTATAAATGAATATAGGGGATAATTTGGGACCCTCCCATCCCTTACTATTTCACCCACAATCCTCATACGAATGGGTTGAAACCTAAACAACATATACAAATGAAATATATGAAACATTCCACAATCAGTAAACATAATCACTAAAAATTCTAAGTATTATGGTGAATGGAGTCAATATATCACATCCATATTAAATATAATCATACAAAATTTAATAAAATATGTAATTTTATAATCATAAGAGATAAATCTTGATAAAATAATTGTTTAAAATAATTAAATAATCTCTTTGAGAAATTATTGGGAGAAATATTGTTTCTACTTTAAAAAGAAGTATTCATTTGGGAAAAATCATTTTTATTTTTGATAATCGATTATATAAATAAAAAATATAGTTTTATATTAAAAATCCATTGATTTATGAAAAATTATGGTTTTGTAAAACTGATAATTAATTTTTCTACAATGTGGGTACAAAATCAGTAAGATCGCTTTAACGAGGTTTGGTTTCTTCAAAATACTAAAATGGTATCCTTGTGAAACATGTATTCTCCATAAAATAATGATTAATGGATATGGATTTATAATATTAGAACATATAAAAATAATTTTGAATAATTTTATGATATAAATTAATAATAAAATTGGGTTAATGAGAGCGAAAGTGTATCCCAAATGAAAAATGGATGTTCTGGTAGAATTCCACAACTTATGTCTGAATGTGTCCTTCATTTGATCATAGTGTTCTATATAATGAAATTATATTAATTAATAATTTAATTTGGAGATAATTGAACATATATTTGATTTATCCTAATTTTATTAATTTCATTTATGGTCTTTTTGATTACTTATCTGATTAGATTTCATTGTTCGGTAGTTCTCTTGTCCTTCGTTTTCATGATCTCTGTAAATTTATAGGCATATGGATGATCATGTAAAATGAAAATGGTTGGGTATAATTGAATATATATTTTATTAATAATATTAATTAATATTAAATTTCTATATATGTAATTTGGTTTTTTTCAGTGAGGTTGAATAATTATATAAGACATTAGTGATAGTTATTTAGATTATTTTGGGGGGTTTTTGATCATCACAAATAGGTTTTGTTTCATTAATTAATATTATACATAAATGCATGTTCTATAATATTATATAATACATAATAGATATATTATTAATAAATTAAATGATAAAAATTCTTTTATAACCATCGTTGATGGTGCAATTAGAAAATGGAAGGATGTCGACCATGATGTAAGTAAATAGGCACCTCATGGATGATGTTTTCATCTTTAAAATAAAAAGAAAAGTAGAAGAGTAATGAGGGTTTATTTCCAATATACATAAAAATATTCCAGTATATAAATGTTATGGGAGATTTCTGGTCAATTTGGATAATGGGGTGGATGTAATAATATGAAAACGAAACAAAATTGAGAGGAAATTAAAAGAACGAAATGGAATTTTAACCATTGAATTATTTTCCTTGAGATCCCCGTTAAATAATATTGAAATGGTATTTTGGGTCATATTAGAATGAACATAACATGGGTGAATGGTTTGGGAGATGTAATTGGAATAATATAAGCAGGATTCAAGGCTTTGGATATCTGAGGAAAAGGGTTGGTGAGGGGTGGTATTTATTGTGGAGGAGAGGGGGTTTTGTAAATATTATATTTATTATTATTATTTTTGATCAGGACTATGAAAATTTTGAGAATTATATGTATATATATTAATATAATTATGTATATCTCGATATTATGGTATTAAATCATCCATAAATCATCTATTACTTAATAAATAATTAATTTATTATATTCTGTAAATTAGAATATTTCACTATTTACTAAAATTCAAATATTTTAGAAAAAAGTAAAAAATTCATCCTAACCATTTTTTGGATGTGTATAATTAAAATAATTGACTTTATGAAAATAATTTATTAATTTTGAGAAATTTAATATTTATATAAAATCATCATTTACTCAAAATATAACGATTTTAATATTATAATTGGTTTTATGGTAATTTGAAAAATTAATTAAGGTGTCATAAAATTACCTACTATTCATAATAAAAAAAATATTAATTTATTACCAAACTTTATGGACGTATATTTTCAAATAAATAATTATATTAATTATAAAATCATAATTATGTATTTATGACTTAAATAATGTGAACAAATAATTAATCAATCATAAAACATTTATTTAATTCTTCCAGGATATATATATACCATAATTTTTTTCATAAATTTTATTTCTGATTTTATTGTTGAATTTACTATTCTATTTGTCTCATTACCATTCATAATGGTCAAATTACTATTCCAATGACCAAATTTTTTAAAAAAAGGTTGGGGTTGAAGCCTCACTTCTTATTAAATCATATCAGAGATCACTTTATCTAGGTAGTGAGAGACCCTTTACAAAGCCCGAAGGCCCATTGGGCATTAATCCCATTACATCACCCGTAGGCCCAATTTTAAACTCATTGTTTTGTGAAGCATAAACTATTGAAGATGATAACTTTTTGAAGAGACACAACATATGATCTTAGGGAGTTACATTCTACTATTCAAAAAACTTTTTACCTTTAAATTTATAGAATTTAACATCATAAAAAGAATTGGGTTGTTCATTATCATAAATTCCTTTAGTTCCCATGTACCCTCTTCCATTTTATGATCCTTCCGATGTACCTTTTCTAAATGACACATTCAATTTCTCAAAACCTTCTCTCTAGTGTCTAGAATCAATATATTCTCTTTGTACTATGATAAATAGTGTTCCAATTCTATTTCATCACATGTGAGGAAATGTTTTGTTTCTGGAATGTACATTAAAAATGAGATGTGGAATATGACGTGTATTGTTGGAAGGCCAAGAGACAATTCAAAATGATAAGGTACAACTCCAATTTTGTCCATGATTTCAAAAGTACAAATTTACCTGGGGCTTCGTTTCAATTCTTCTAAAATCAAATAATACTATTCCATGGATATATATTCAAGAAAAAATGGTCTTAGAATTAAAATTCAAAATACTTATTTTGATTACCATCAATGATATGGTTTATACTTTGAGCATCATTAATATGAGTTGTAATAGTATTTAAATTTTCTATTGTTTCCTCCACAAGTTCTATGGTTAAAATCTTCCTTCCACCAACAACATCCCCAATATTTTGTATTCGACATATCTTTTTATACAATGCTTCATATGGTTCCAATTTAATACATGTTTGGATACTATTATTGTACAAAATATCTACAAAAGTTAAATACGGATCTAAAAACATTGATATTCGAGTGATAATGATTGCGACATGTGTTATAATTTTTGAATGATCCTTTTAGATTAACAATTAGTTTTAGGGTCATAAGATGTACTCAAACAAAGATCAATGTCTTAAGTGAATTTAAGACATTAGCAAGATTATGATGTAAATAATGGATCACTATCAGACATAATTTAATTTCGTTTCACCTCATATCCTAAATCATTAATATAGTGGCTTCAAAGGCACTCCAGTGGAACATCCTCCCTTATAAAAAAGAAAACATATAGATTTTTTATGTCAATCAACCATTACCCATAATTAATCATTATTTCATGTTGTTTTTGAAAATCCAGTGAAAAAATAAAGAGTAATATCATCGCATTTCCATATTGAAATAGGAATTGGATTAATGAATCCTTTCAGATATTGTGATTCTACATTCACCAACTCACGGACTAAACATCTCGATACATAATTATTATTTTTTCACATAAGATTATTTCATCAGAATGTTATATTATATCTTAATACATCATTGTGATAGCAATTTATATAGAGGAATTAGTTCTATTAGAATCATTAAATAATTCACATTTTAACTCTAGAATAGAGGGAACACAATGTCACTTACAAAATTTCACAATTCGATTGTTATAAGGAATATCTTCTAACATCCCTTAATTCACATATATAATTTTCTATTGAATTTTCTCATAATCAGACTAAAAAAATTCAATCCTTTCCAAAAAAGATCACTTGGAATCTATTAGAAAAATTAGAAATGTCTGAACTCCATTTTTAATTCCCCTATCAATTTTTACTAGATCAAAGTACACATTAACCATTAAAATAATATTTCTTTTTGAAAACTCCATGATAATTCATGCATAATGAATCTGATACTGTATTTTCCTTCCTAATGTAGTAGTGTATTGAAAAAGTATAATCCTTGACCATCTTGATCCATCACCTTTTCCTGATGTTGTGTTTTCACTGTGGTATTTCGAACTATCATGAATTTTATATATCTCACTTCTTTAACCATAAAGATAGTGTATGCACATCTTCACAGAAATTATTAGGTTTGATAACTCAAGAGAATGGGTTAAATAGTTTCATTCATGATGTTTTTTTCTTCCATGATGCATAGGAAATAAATCTGTTATTCTGCATAAGGACACAAATAATTAATTACATTGATCCATCAATTTAAATAACAAATCCCCCATTTCATTTTGGTAGATTCCGGATTGAAGAATTCACTAACATCAAATTAAATTCATAAAATAATCTTTTACATTGTTTTGTCGATATGAACATAAAACCATTAGGAGTAATCTTTTCTAATGGGTTACCTAATTAGGAAAAATTCCTGAATGAAATTTCAATAGCAACCTTCTATTCCAATGAAACTACATACCTATATTATGTTAATTGGTGTTGTAAATCCTAGAATTAATTTGCCTTCGCAGGATCAAATTAGATTCAAACCATAGGGATAATAAGTCCATGATAAGAAATTTTTTGAAGCTTTAATTAAAAATTCATAAACCTCCCAAATAACTCATTTTTTCATAGAGTCTTTAAACCAACTCAAATGTTGATCTCATGGTCCTCATATATTTTTAAATATATCATGATTCCGTAAATGAAAATACAAATAATAATAATGAAATTCCATTGACTCTCTATTCATTATATCAATAAAAATGGTACATTAGTCTATACAATTATATTTTATAAACTCTTAATGTCCATAAAAAGATAAAAAAATTATTTGAAATGTACACATTCCTAACATAAAATTCATGATATCTAGAGAGGAGGTAATCCTTTAAAAAATTTAGTGCACTGTGAAGTTGATAAAATAAGAAAACAATGTGAGGCAAAAGATTCTTTTTATTTATTTTAGTTATATTAACTTATTTAATGTCAATTCACAACAACATGGATACATCTTTTTTCTTAAAAAAATTATAAGGGATCCACATGGAGAAACACTAGGGAGAATAAATCCATTATCACTACATTAATCTATTTATTTATTCAAAAAATGTAATTCCACAGTCACCATTCTATGTGTACTATTTGATATTTATCTTACACCATATATTAAAAAACTAGAGAACTCAACATCCCACTCTACCGGATCTCTAGGTAAATCTTCAGGATATATATTAATTTATTCTTGAAAAATAGGTACATAAAATTTTAATGATGTATTTCTTCATCCATAGATTTCATTTTCACCTCAACACTAAGAATTTCATTTAGATGAGCTACTAGTGGTGGATCAGGATATGACTCATATGAGGATCTCTCCCTATAAATATGTGAAATTTCCAAACTTTTTCCTGAAAAAAAAATTTCTTCCCTTTGAAATAAGTGTTTTAATAATATTTTGAAATCCAATCCAGGGAATGAATTATTTCAAAATCAACCATAGGCATGATGAAATAATTAAAAATTATAGTAAGTTTATGTGTCATAATAAGAACTACACAACACATATTTTTTAATAAGGTTCCTACTATGTGTCTTCATATACAATTCCCTTATTATGGTGAATTGGAAATATCTATGTCTGAAAAAAACTGAGAAGATATATTGGAATGTGAGGATAAATAATCAAATAATGTTGTATGAAAATTAGAGGAGATGATTAAAGTACCTTCCGCCACATAATTAGGAATATCAACCTCAGTTGTTGTGATTTTATAAGATTTTCATTGATCAAGTTTCCTTTTTTATGGAATGCATCCTAGATGTTTCAGAAAGTCATTTGTATAGTGTCCCATAAACATATAATTATTTCATTGAACATTGATAGATTTAATAAGTCCCTTGAAATTGTGATAATGATGGCCTTTCTCACCAAATATGTATCAAAATCATTTTCAATTTAAGAAAGCACTAGGGTGTTTCCATACAAAAGTGTCACATGTTGTAAAAATTCCTTATTTATTTATAAATTTATCAATTATTTTCTCTGACACCCTATTCTTTTCTTGAAATTCTGTAAATTCTTAATACATAGAGAATTATTTCACTATCATGACAGAACATGAGACAATATATTCATTTGATGTGAATGTTTTGGAAACTAGTGCCCTTTAGATGAAGGGTTTTAACCCATCAAGGAGTGGATCAATCATTCTCTTGGGATTTCATTTGTAAATTGCAATGTTCCTTGTAATCACTATTTTGTGAGGTTCACACATTACAACAATATCGTCCTCCATTTGCCTTAGATTGATGACTTGTCTCTCCAAATCCATTCAATGTTCATAAGGGAAATATTTTTCCATGAACAGTTCACTGAAATCCTCATATTGAATATTTATTATTTATTACACCTCATTCACGTTTTGAATCAATGACCACAATTGATCCACATCTCTTGAGAGATGGTAAATTGTGATGAAAACATTAACCCTTCGGTTACATCCCAATGAATGAAATATATTTTCAAAAGAACTTATACATTGTTCACGAAAAAATGGATTTTTTGACCCATTAAATGATGGAGGTTGTTGTATCATGATGACTTATAACATTACTTATCAACTTTTTGGATCAGGATACACCATACAAGAATGGAAAAAATTCGTAACCTAATGTAACCATTCTAGTATAGTTATTTGTTGTTTAGCTATACTTTTATATCCAACTCTAACATCATTGTAATCTATATCGGGGTGATACCTGCATGGGTTACACACATTGATAATTCTTACATTACTTCCACTATAAAAAATTTCTAAACAATTACATTCATTAAATTAAATTATTAATCATAATTCGAAATTTAGAACCAGTAACAGTAAAAAAAATAAAAAACAAATTCATAACTGAAGAAATAATCATAATACTAGTGTCTTTGGTCTCCTATTTACTTTTAAACTCTTATTAATGGTTTGCAATTAAAAATGAATTATCTAAACCATATCCCTTGGTTAGTGACAACCCATGTTAAAATTAAGGCATGTTTTCTTGTAAATAGTTACGTTGAGTTATATCTGATGCACCTAGTCAGAGTTTTTACCCTGATGTACATTTTTTCCTAAACCATGTCGATATGTAGAATCCAAATATGGCTGTATTGTTGGGATGACCCACAAAATATCTACCTTAGAAAACATTTATTATGTTATTAAATATTTATCCTCAATGTCTATCTTTGCATTAAACTACCTAATCTATTTTTCCAAAATCTTGTTTCTATTTTTTTTTACTAAACTTCCCCTCATTCAAACTATAAAGACCCCGACCCATATAGCCCAGAGCCGATGACCTATTTAATTACAATGATACTATGAACTAGTGATCACATTCTAATGGACCCAATAGTATTGAATATTTTCAATACCATATACTTACATATGTTTTACATAAACACTTTAAAGGAAAACAACAACATTGAAAATCTAGGGGAACCATCCATAAACTCTTAGATTATCCAAACAATTTATTCATAATACACATCTTCATATCCTTTGGTAATATAAAACCAAAGAAAGGTGTGAGATAAAGGGCTAAGTTAGGGTTATAAATACTAAAGAATATGTCGTAAATAATAAGACTTTGTCGAATAAAAAATTCACATGTCATTAAATAAGATACATGAGAATAATATGGGAGGAGATAAAATTGATTACTTAATGCCCTAAATAGTAACATGTGAATGATACATTGCCATGGATATTATATTATTCAATAATCACATGAATTTTAATTTAGTAATATCAAAACTAAAGAATTAATAATAATAAAGATATGAAACATATTATCAAATCCTTGACCAAGACATCCAAAAATTGATGGTTAATGCCTTGGCCAAATCCATATTTGAAAATAAATTGGTATTGCCTCATCCAAATCTATATCTATTTTTCTCATGATACCAACAAATGAATCGATTAGTCCATAACAAGGCCTTCCCATTATTTAAAAATTCAAAATCATTTCACATATAAACGAGTTTACAACTACAAAATATATACATATGAAATAAAAAATAACATTCCCCAACCTATAAACATAATAACTAACTAATTTTACAATGTATGGTGAATGGTGTCAAGATAGAACATCCACACCAATCTGACATTAAACCATCTATTAAAATATTTTTGATGATAATCATATTATATCACTCTCAAAAATTAATATATGAAAATACTCTAATAAAATCATTGAGAAATTCTTGAGAGAAAAACACGTTTCTCTTTACAATGAGGAATTATTTTGAAAAAAAAATCAATTGATATTTTTATATGGGTTTCTATAAAACGACAATTGAAAATATATTGTTTCTGTGTAAAAAAGTAGAGATTTAAGAAAAAAAAATTCTTAAAAATTTTTTCTTGGTACATTGACACATTTCTGTCATAGGGAATGGAAAAACCAAATTTAAATTCCTAATGCATCATAGAGGCTGATGAGGGTTGTCTTAGATAGGGAGTATTTCAGTCAGTCCAATCTCTAATTTTAAATCACCTATTATAATTATATTCTTGTTTTAATATTTATTGAAAAATATGTTTTTATGGGATTTTTGAAAACACATAATTTAAATTAATGAAATAAAAACATAAAATCTAATAGAATATGTATATACAGGAAAAATGAAATTAAAAACGAATGAAGATGGTCATAGGGTTCGATAACATGGGTTCATTCATTCATTATTTTTTTTTAAATTCAATTTGATAATACATATAGTGAAAAATCATTACTAAATTACTTTTATTTAATTAGTGTGTGATTTCAGCATGCCTTTGACACACCAAACCACATCTCATCCAATAGTTAAATAAGAGAGCACCACGACCGAGAATGTTATTCCTAAAAGACATGGGGTCCATTATATTCCATTTCATCCCTTATGGATAAACTAGATCCATTGTATAAATGGTTTTCCATTGATAAAATAGGGAAAATACATTGTTAAGGAAATGAATTGGAATTGGAAATAGTGATGCGGTGGACGACCACCTCACCCGGGAAATATTCTAACCTCCACCACAAATAGATTTAAAACATTTTCAATTTAAAGAACAAATTTGAAGAAAACTATGAAAAAATCCCTCAAGTTCAAGCCTTGAGTTAGCTACCTTACATGGAAAAGTGCATAGATATCCTGATGGAAAAATGAAAAAGGGAGAATGAGATTGAGACTGGAAGAGAAAAGGGGAATAAGAAAAATAGGAAACACATTAATATAAAAATGATTAATTCCTTACAAGAGAAAATAAAACTAAAATAAAAAAAATAATGAAAATTCCTAAATTTCAATTGGCCTCCTCTCCTTGGTGCCCAAAAAACTTCGGAGATAGGTAGGATTGCTTTGAGATTAAGGAGCTCCTATACTTTTATAGGTATATTTTTTAATCCAAATATCGACACATTGTTGACCCATTAATTGGACAATTTACACATGAACCACTCCATGAAGCGTATTTAAATATATGTTCACCATTCACCACCATAATTTTAGCTCATTAAGACACCTGAAATATGAGTAATTATTTTTTAATTATGGTTTATTTTTTAGGATAATGGTTGTAGTAGATTCCTTAAAAAATATTTCATTCAATGGCCTCCTCAATTGATTTAAAAATCCATGAAATTTTATGGATAAATTATATAATGTATCATTGTTCTATTCCAGATGTAATAACCTCAATTTAAGGAATATGTGTAGATGGTATTTCATTATGAAGTTGGGTTCCACACTGTTTGCCCGAAATATAATTCAACTTAATTGATTTTTTAAGGCTTCTAAATGATCGATTCACCCCTGGTTTAGAAGAAAAAGATGAAGGAAATAAAATAATTATTTTTAAAAAATAATCCTTCAAATTGGAATTATATAAATAATGAAATTCGTAAAATACCAATTTTGTAAATATCTCTAAAAAATATTGAATTATACACTTCAAACCATTTTGCAAAAAACACATCATAAATGAAATATTATTTCCTATAATATCAAATTAATAATTCAGGATTATTAAAATAATTGATATTCATTCAAAAAGTGTGGAAAATATCATATCTATCAATTCCATCATATTTAAACCATGATTGTCCTCAACCATAAAATATCAACATTGAATTTAGAGGACACCAATGTTACCAATATTTAAATTCCAATGTAGAAAAATTTAGTATTTTTCAATATCAAATAAAACGTTAAAAATCAACCTAAAAAATAAATTTAATTTACAATTTATCAAATAAAGAATCAATTCTAAAATTTTACTTTTACCCACTGAATAATGATTAAACCTATCCATTCATAAATTCATGATCCTTAATTCATTAGAATTAATCATGCCAATTCATGATTTACCACACTTTTGTATATTTTCTCTAATTTATCATTATACAATTCTTGTAGAGTAATGCTCATTTCTTGAGAACATGCTCCTTATACATAATATTTTAAAATAACTTCATAATCCACTTGGTAATGAAAAAAGAAAAGTAAAATAACAGGGACTTTTCAATAACTATTCAAATAAATCTAAGGCTTAAGGTTGGTTAGATTTGATGATTTTTAAAATTAATTTTCAAGTGGGAGGTTTATCTCTAATGTTCAATGAATGATATCCATAAATGTATTGAAATTATCCCTCTTAAAGTACTAGAAACCGCTTCCCCCAAAACTCAAACTATTGGCACAATGAAAGTAAACAATAATGATTGACTAATGCACACAATTAATTTTTCCCTAAATTTTTAAATTTTGAATATTTTTTCGTAAGTGATAATTAGATCAAACATCATATTCATCAGGAAAACACATATTATTAGATGTTCATCAGTCTTGAAAATCGTCATTTTTGGTTCTCCCAAATCATAACCCATTGTTCCCTTTTTTGGTTATTTTTGAAATTCTTGTCATTTTCTTAAAGGGGGAAAACAATGATGTACAATGAATGAATACAAAAAATTTACAATTCCCAAAATAGAAATCAATTTTTTTTCCTTAAAATAAATAACATCCCTTACATGAAGATTCCCATCATCCCTACACGTTATTTTAAAAATATCTTGCTAATACCAAATATGGGTTAGGAGTGGATAAAAATTTCTAGAAACATGGATCATCCCAATAAAGTTCATTCATGGTCTCTATACGGTAAATGAATGATTGATGTAATGACATTCCTTATGTATAAGGGATTTTAAAATAATGCCTCAATCATTTTAAAAATATTTTTGAACAATCATAGCTTTGAAAATGTCAAATACATGTTCTGGTCTGTGACATGTCCCAATATCATACATGAAATATTATCATTAATAAATAATAAGTACATGGTATATAAATCCTCTTGGGAATGAGACATTTCATATTGGACAATAAATCAAGGCATGATAAATAATAAAAAATCAATTCACATGATTTTCAGAAAATCCATGTCTGAAAAATGGTATGGAAATATACTATCTATACTAAAACAAGAATTCTCTAGCTTATGTGTCGCCATAATTTATATCCACATCACCAAAAAAACTAAAAACCTCCCTCCAATATCATGCTTCCATCGCTCGGGTCCCATTCCCCCCCACGGTTCCTCGCTTGGGATTTCAATCGGAGCGATTAGTTTCCTCTACCTCTACCTATTCATCCTTCACCACCCACAGACTTTACAGATCCCTCCGCCTCCACCTCCACCTATTCATCTGATGGTTTCATCTGAAACCCCCTTATGCTACCTCATTCCGAAATCTCTCACCATTTTACGGTTCACACAGCGAGCTTCGTGTTTCTCCTCCTACTACCAATTTTCTGTCGTTCTTTTTAAGGTTCCCGAATACCCGCATCTTCCTCCCTGACTCGCCTCTCCAACCACGTCTCTACTTCCAATCTCAAATTGGTTTCCCCCAGTCCAAAATTGTGACTGTATCCCTCCATTGCTTTCATTTTCTCTCCGCACCATATTAGGATTCCACTACTTGCGATATCCCTTCGCCGCTCGTGTTTACCCTCCGCGCCTATCGGGGTGTCCACTACTTGCGTTCTCCCTACACCGCTCGTGTTCTCCCTCTACCACTTGTGTTATCCTCCACCGCATGACTTTGTTCCTATGTTTTAGCCTAAGGCCTCCTCCTGCATCACCTCTGTCCTCCTTGCCTGCTCCATCTTCTCCTCCTCCTCCTATGCCGCCTTCTCACCTTCTATGCATTCAGACTCCACCAACTGCTGTTGATTTTAATTGACACTATTTTTTGTAAAATTTCATTTACTCTTCTGTAACCTAGACCCACTACTAAACCACCTCGATCTCTAAATTTTAGTATTACATTTTTCAATTTTAATATTTTTTATTCATAGTTCTTTTGTCAATGATATTATGTTGTATTCACTATAAGTTTGTATTCACTGTTAGTTTGTTCATTGTATTCACTGTGAGTTTTTTCATGGTTTGGTCTTCTCTACAGAATGAATCGTCTTTAAGGATTGATTCCAAAACTATAATGGTATATAACTGTTGATATTTAGTTTTATTTATCTCAAATCATTTTTATTGTTGATGGAGAATAATGGCAGTACTAAATGATTTCCATCAAACTGCACTGATAAGAGCCAGGATGGAGGTAATTCCTACAACAATCAGAGCCATGAATGATGAGGTAAACCATGCACTTATCACAACACAGAATATATATCCATACTATTATTATGATGTTGTATCTTACACTGGTGGCTGTAGGTGTTTCCATTATTATGGAGGACATAGTACTCTTGCCTGATATGTTGTAGTAGCCAGGCTGCTGCTAACTGTAGAACATATGATGAGGTATGTAGTCCTGGTCAAGAGGAATTTTTTCTTTCTGACTACATGCTTCCTGCAACACAGATTTTAGATGACGAAGGGGGCTCAAGGTTCTCCAACGCTTTGGATTTGGCTTGGGGTTGATCGCACTGGACATGATTTATAAAATGCGTCAGTGAACTCGAGTTGGGAACTCAGGTTGGGAACCTAATAAACTACATAGCGCTATTGTAGTATCCCAGATGTTGCTAACTATATAACATCTTATGAGGTATGTAGCACTGGTCAAGATGAATTTTTTCTTTCTGACTACATACAGCTTGATACACAGATTTAAGATGAAGACGGGGCCTCAAGGTTCTCCAACGCTTTGGATCAGTCTTGGAGTTAATTGCACTGGACACGATTTATTAAATTTCTTAGTGAACTCAGGTTGGGTACCCAGTTTTTTTCATTGTATATATGTTTCCATTCACTATTTCTATGTTGTGAACTTTTAATATTTCCAATACACTACATACGTGAACTTAGGTTGGGACCCCAATCGTTTTCGATGAATATATGTTTCTAATCACTGTTGTCATGTTCCGCACTTTCAATATTTCTAACTACATGGTGTGTGCTACACAGATTTAAGATGACGGTGAAGCCTCAAGGTTATCCAATTATTTGGATTATGCTTGGAGTGGATTTCATTGGACATGCTTTATAAAATGCCTCAGTGAACACAGGTTGTGAACCCAGTTTTTTTCAATGTATATATGTTTCCATTCACTATTGCAATGTAAATTCAATCAGCCTTCAAACATACCCTCCATTATAGGTTCATGATGAACTATAGTTTTTGTTCCTGAAGGTAAGTGACTGATTACCAAAGAATTTTTAAATTAAATGTAAATGCATACTATAATTCATGATTCGTTTGTTATATGTAGACTTAATGGATATTTTTCCTTTTTTGGGTTTTGATGTGTTAATTATATAGATTTTAGGACATTTTTACATTTTTCCCCATTAATCATTATAAGAAATTGTGACTGGTCCTTCCACATACAATAAAATTTTCTTCCATACTTGCCTATACTACAAATTTTATGACTTTTTTACATCTGTCCCCATTATTTTTTATCTGTATCATATAATTCATTCATCCAATTAAGAACAACTATAATTTGAAGCAGTTATTTATGGTATGTGTCTCATAGATGAATTTTGTGTTTCTTTTATTGTTCTTGAAGAAATGATATGGAATACCGCCCAAATGATTATAGCTATAAAATTTTTATTGAAGGGATTTTCCAAACTAGAGATCTTGAGAGGTGTATGTTCTTAATTTAAAATTATAGTTTGGAGATTTGTTATTTTATTTTGATGCATGTTCTACCAAATTCAATATTATCCATGATTTTTACATTTTTTGTATGTTTCATGACAATTTTAATGGTTCCCAATGTGTTTATGGAAGTGGTTCTGAATCTCTAATTAGATGATATTGATTCCTGATTAATAATCAAATTATAACTAACGTGATTGATAAATTTCCAATTCCTTTTCAGCACATGATCCATATATATTATCTATTATCTATACTAAACTTGGCTTCTCCAGGCTTACATGTCACCTAATTAGAAGGCCACACCACCTAAAAAATTACACTCCTACCATCAATTTTATGATTCCCTACATCCATACCCCTGCCCCGCTTGGGTTTCAGCTTGGCTACAATTAGGGTTCCTCGACTACCTCCTCGGCTCTGTCGCTGAATCCCTACTCCAGTATTTCACCTTCCTTCGTATCTGGATCTAAATGTTTCCATAAGTGGTCGTGGTGGACTTCAATATTATTTGATGCTCAGAAAGAATATATTCTCTCTTAAACTAATTGGTATATAATCTTGAAGTTATATAAATATCAGGAGTTGACTGACTAAGTTAGATGTTTCAACTGCTAATGGTTTTTTTCAGACCCCCTTTCTCTAATTATTTAAACAGTACATGTGTTCTGTACCCCCGACCCACATTCATGTCACCCTCTTATTTTCAATACATAGAAATCATTTGTTAAATTTAGCATGAGAAGACTGTTTCATTATCAGTATGTGAATATTTTATGAAACTTTTATTTAAATTATTATATACATATTTTTTTATAATTTTTATGACCCATGTTTCTTATCCTATGTCAAACATATAGAATCAAGGGAGAAATTTCATAAAATATCTTCTATGGGTTCACTGTTGTTGCAAACTTTGTAGGTTATGTTAGTTATATTTTCACCTACATGTATTTTTCCTTTTGATCACGTAACGATTAATTTATTTCCAGAGATATTTATGTGAAACCATTTTGGGTTTATGCATTCAAGCCTCCTACGAAATAACCTATTTACAAGAAGATATCAAATATCCAAATGACCCGTGTCTGGTTATCAAGGTGGACGATGACATCAAGAAGATCATATTCGAGATTAAGCCTCCACGTGACATGCTTGACATTAAGAAATACCTGATGAAGAATGGGATAAATCCCCCCACTAACATTACCAAGAGGAGGGTCTCTTCCAAGAACCATGGCATTCCGAACCAGCAGATTCTGAACCTACTTCGTATATTTTCTTCTATGTCAGTTGGTATATATTATCATTTCTGATCCCTAAATTGGTTATATGTAAATTTTTCTCTTGTGAAACTATTTTCTAATTGTATTACATGATTTTTTATAGAAACTTTTATCAATCCCATGGAAAATTAATTGTTAATAAGTTAAATAGAGACTATATTCTGGAAGACATGTTAATTTATTTAGTTTCTACTTTTTTGATATGATCATGTGCAGTTATATTATAGGATATATTTGTGATTGGAATTATTATTTTTCAGTTTCTCATTATTTCAGTGCTTTTAAAGGGGGTGCATATCGAGAAGAGATGGTAAGAGGTATTAATAGACAACGTATTGATTTCACTCAAGTTGTTGTTCAAGAGGAAAAACAATCAACACTCAATAGTTTATACGAGAAATTGCCCATTTAATGTGTAGGTTTCCCTAACAACCCTCAATAAATTGTTATTTTACTATTTAAAAACATTTTTTTGTGTTTTCTATGTATGAAAAAATGAAGGACAACACCTCACACACCTATTGAAGATCGAATCATACTATTATTGGGAGAAAAAACAAACATCAAAGAACCTATTTATATTTTTTTAATGTATTTGATGGTTTCCACTGTCATCTTTAAACTGTCTGCGAGACATTTCCCATTTAATGAGTAGGTTTCTCTAAAAGACATTTAATGTGTAGGTTTCCGGTCAAATGTTATCAAATATGTTTTTTAGTTGTATCTCTAATTGACATTTTATAGAATATTTAAGTAAATATCTCCTTGGTTGGTGCACTCCATTACTATTTTTTCATTAATGATGTTCTTATTCACAAATAACATAACATGTGTTATATACCCCCCACACAAAAGAAAGCCACCGACATATTTTCAATACATAGACATCCTTTTTTTTATGGACTGATGATATGAGATCTCCTCTCACTTTTACATTCAATAAATCCTGTCTCCATTTTATGGAATGTAGGGACATTTTATAGCAGGTATGGATGTGGATTGAGGGTAATGTTTTCCAAAGTCTCACATTAAAGTTGAAAGCTACCAATCATCAGAATGGGCTAGGGCTAAATTCACTATAATTAATGAGTAAATCAAGAAAGCTAAGGATCATATTTTGCAATGACAAAACAGTTTTGGTAAACTTTACATCCCCTCATTTGAGTAGGTTCTTTAACAATATATGATTGGAGAGATAATTCCTACTTATTAAAGAATTATTAAAAGGAAGTTGTACTTATGTTGGCTCAAAGAGGTTGTTATAAGTACTCTATTTTTCCTTGTCCTAAAAAATTAGAAAAGGATCCAAAAACATATCTCCAGCATTAAGGTGAATGAAAAGTCTTTTAAGGTTGAGGGGAGCATATATAATGCTTTAGTCCATCAATTTGAATATTTTTTTAACACTAAATGTCTTAGTGAAGTCAATTCATTGAATGATGTGATCACAGAGATTATTAATGACATGTATATGGTGTTATTTAACTATTTAATAACATTTATTTTTGTGTTCTCTATGTAGGAAAACAACTGGACAACACCTCACGCCCCTGTTGAAGATCAAATAATAATGTTGTTGGAAGCATAAACAGACATCCATATTTGTGTTTCTACATTTTATTTAATTTTTTTGAGGTTTTACACCTTCCACATTAATGTGTTTGCGAGACACTTCCTGTTTAATTTGAAGGTTTCTCTAGAAGACATTTTATGTGTAGGCTTCATGTCAATGATATCCAAGATGTGATTTATTTATCACTGTAATGGACATTTATGAATCTATTGAGGTAAATGTCTCTTTGGTTTGTGAACTCCACTACTGTTTAAACTGTTACTTTTTATTTACTTCCTTAGTGCATGTGAATACAATAGGAAGATCTGTAAATGTGTTTGATTTTATAATTCAGTTATGACCTAATATGTTTTGGTTCTCTTTCTCTATAGTTTATGGGGTTGTAGTTTGGATTGAAATATTGCTCAAGTTTATATCCATATATCTTATAGTTGATATTCTTTAAAGTATAAGGTACTGAATCCGGAATGAATGTTTCATACAGTTCATGCTCATAAGATAAAAAGTTTTCAATGTTTTTTAAACATAGCATAGAGCCAAAATTTCTTTAATTACATTACATAGTCAATTGTATTTTTTTATTCTTACTTATATGACCTACATCAGTATGTATGTGCCTCTTCTATTTTTCTTTACAATGATGTATAAGATGATCTGTATTCATTTCAATTGAGAATGATTTGGGTGATATAAAAGGATTTGATACCATACTCTGTCTCAATATTTATGACTTCTATAGAGAACCTAGAAGTTCAGGCTACCTGGATATAGCCTAATATAGAAAACTGGATATAGCCTAATATAGAGAACCTAGAAGGGCATCTACCTAGATATAGCCTACTATAGAAAACTAGATTCCATCTTGCTCCTACTTGCTACCTATATCTGGAAGTTGATGAATCAATTCTAAAAAGATTCAACTTATGTAGATTTTAATGATGGTTATGGCAACATATTCAGGAAAAATTTGAAGTTAATATGAACATGGACAGTTTTGATGGATTCGTGACATCCATCATCAATTTTTTCTAGACTGATCAAATCCAAATATTTCTGGTCACCCCTGTGGCTACTGTCTTTGATTATTTTTGGAAGGTTATAAATTACCATAACCTTGAGAATCATAGGCCCTCTTTGCAAGCTGTGTTGAATGTTGTTTATAGGAAGTTCATCGAGAACCTATAATTTCAGGCTACCTGGATATAGCTGACTATAGAAAACTGGATTCCATCTTGGTCTTGCTTGAAACCCATATCTGCAAGATGATGAATCAATTCTAAATATATTCATCATCTGTAGATTATAATGATGGTTATGGAAACATATTCAAGATAAATTTGGAGTTAATATGAACCTGGATAGTTTTTAGGGATTCGTGACATCCATCATCAATTTTGTCTAGACTGATCAAATCCAAATATTACTAGTCACCCCAATGGCTGCTCTCATTTATGATTTCTGGATGGTTATAAATTCCCTTAACATTTATAATCATGGGCCCCCTTTGCAAGATGTGTTTAATGTTGTTTATACGATGGTCATGAAAACATCCAAAAAATTGCAGGATGGTCATGATTGGCATTCTCAGCATAAATGATAGGAAGTGGAGGGGAGCATGAAGTGGATCTGAGGGTAAGGAACCAGGGGTTAGGGGTTAATTCCTGATATGTGTTTCTTCTGTATGATGTTTTCTACAGGGAAAAAATATCAATATCATTACATAACTGCTACAGAGTTTACCCAGTTTTCACATGGACCCTCAAGCATGGATTGTCCACAAAATAACTGATTATTAAATTTTAGGCTGAAGTATTTCATATATTTATTATGCCATGAGTTCTATTATAATAGGTAATCGCAGCTAAACGACCGAAATAAATTTCATTTGATGTAGACCTACAAGTTAATCACTATGCGAGACAACCCACTGTTATTATAGAAGAGGTAATTCCTTCCCCATGATGATTTTAGTCTGTAGCAGATTATTAATGTAATCTTGGGGATGTTTTTTTATTTTCTATTTTTTATTAACACTTAGGAATTCTAGAAATCAGATTAATTGTACGAGAACGTTTCCTTCGAATAAAAGGTGTTATAAAACGGAATTTTTGGATAGATATTGGTGTTAATGGTTTAAAGATACTTTATTACTATTTTTTTCATTTTAATTCATGAAATACATTGGTAATAGTGTTGTGATTGATTTTAGTCAGAAAAGAGTACACTCCATATAGAATATTTCAATGACTGTTAAGTAATTCAGATTTTTGTTGCTATTATTTTTTAACGTTTGTTCCCATGTAATGGTTCCAACTTCACCAAAAAGTGGTTGTAATTAGGATTTAATTATAAAACACTAAATATGGACTTTGAGTAACATGTGTTTTAGGAAAACCATCCCAAATGTTATCTTTTTTTATTTTACATTCCCTATTACTCATACATAGATATTTATGGAGTTCTTATTCAAGTGTTTCCCACTTTATCATATTTATTTCTTTAATATAAATTTTATCAAAGTTTATCTATTTCTTATTGAAGTGTTTACTTACCATTCATACACATTATTTATTCTTAATTTTATATATTATTTTATCTTCAGGTAAACATATTGGATGAATGTGTATGTGCTAATTTCCTCAATTTTTACCTCTTATTCCACTACTATAACTCCCCAATCCAAAAAATCCAAGTACAATAATATCTTCAATTTCCTGAAATGTTTTCATATTGGTCATAAATAATTGAGCTTACAAATGTTATTAGTTATACAAAATCAAACAAAACATTTCTCAGAGTAGTGGATCATTTTTTACAACAATGGATATTTTAATTTCATTTAGTATTGGATCATGTATTGTATTTCACTATTGGATAATTTAATAGAGTAGTGGAACATGTTTTCCATTGATTCAGAAATTGACAGTTTTGATGGGAGGAAAAGAAGTTTGTAAACGATTCCAAGAAGTCGGTATTTCTTTAAAGTTGATTTAAAATCATGTTATGTGTTTTGGAACAACTTATTATAGCTGATATTGTGAATTATGTATATTTTATTCATCATTTTATATCAATTTTATTCCCATGCAGTATGTCTTTACTTTTTTTGTTCCTTAATTATAATTTTGTTTGAGAAGGTAGCTCATTATGCAGCTTCAGTTCCTCAAAATCTGCAACTTTTCCTCCATTATAAAATTTTCATTATTATTTCAAATATTTTCAATATTAATTTGAATTATAATGTTTTAAAAATGTTATTCTAATAATAATAATAATTTATTAATTTATAGTGTTGTGCGAATACACATGCGGAGTACTAGTTTCATTTACATCAATCAACGAATTCCTTTAAATCTAGAGTCATCATTTCAATATGCTGGATTCACATTAAAAAATAAATTTTCCATTTTAATCATTCAATCTCAAAAAAATTGAGATCACAAACATGACATCATCATATTCCTAAGAAACACATGTTTCATAGATAAGTGATTCAATGCAATAATTCAACTGTTGGAATACAAAATTTACAATTAAATATCAAAAAATGATTTGGAAATAATATTTAAGGAGTTTAAAAATTAATAATAAAAAGGGAATACCCTTTAGAAATAATAATTCAGTCATCTTGCTCCAATTTTGATGGATTACATTTCCCATTTATGAAACTATAAAAGATAATTAGTCAGTTAAAAACAAGGATCGTGTCATTAAAGCAAAATAGTATATGTAATATTAGGTTTCATGCTAGACTAATCTAAAAAACGAAATTGAAATAAAAAAATAATGTAAACAAAAATCATTGTATGATCCCCCAAGTGGGCCTTGAATTTTAACTACCTCTATATGGATGTACCAACTGTTATTCAAAAACATAGGTTGGTTGAATATTCATTAATTTAGACTGCCCCATGTGGCTTTTCCCTACATGTGTTCCATCCGTGTTTTTGAGGGATGATCCATGGATAAAATACCGTAAGTTTCCCTGAACTCTCTGGTTCATTACTAGATAAATATATAGAATATGAGGTGTTCTGGGGGTCAAGGTGACTTATCCCTAAGACATTTTCAATTTTCCAATTCTGAAAATAGTTTCATCGGATAGATCGATGCGAACATTTCCTTCGGTGAGACCGATGTAAGCAGTTCCATCAGTGAGACTAATGTGCACAGTTCCATTAGTGAGGCTGATGTTGACACTTCCATCGATGATACATATGTGAACAATTCCATCGATGAGACCGATTTTGAAGAGTTCCATCGTTGAGACTGATGTGAACAGTTCCATCGGGGAGAACGATATGAATAGTTCTATTAGCAAGACCAATGTGAATAATACAATCAGATTGATCTATTATTTTGGGAACTATACCATCAAATCATTTTGTCGTTCTAAGAATAATACCATTACATTGGTCTGTCGTTCTATGAAAAGTACCATCAGATTGGACTGTCATTCTGTGAATAGTGTCATCAGTTCGGTATGTCATTCTGTGAATAGTACCATTGGATCGGTCTATTGTTAAGTGAGAAGTACCATTGGATTGGTGAGTTGTTCTGTGAACAATTCCATCAGATAGGTTTTTCATTTTGTGAACAGTACCATCATATCGGTCTTTCATTCTGTGAACAATACCATCTGATCGGTGAGTCATTATGTGAACAATACTATCAGATCGGTCTGTCGTTCTAGGAACAGTGCTATTGGATCATCTTGTCATTTTTTGAACATTCCCATTGGATTAATGAGTCCAGTATTTTTGAGACATTTTGATAAAAATATTTCTTGGATCGTTGAGTCTAGGATTTGTGAGTCCAGGATTAGTGTGTCATTCTATGAATAGTGTTTCTAGGATCGGTGAGTCATTTTGTTAATAGTATATCCATGAATGGTGTGTCTAGGATTGGTTTGTGTACATTGTTCCCAGAATCATGTCTAGTGTTTCTAGGATCATGAACAATGTTTCCAGCTTCCAGTAGTTCTCCCCTTTGATATTTACTTGGAAATAAAATGCATTTAAATCCTTTTTATGGACTCTATGTCCCATTCAAATTCCATTACTCCAATTTTAATTTTTCCTAAGGCTCATGTTTCCTTTACTTGGTCAAAATGCATGGTTTAATGAAATCCTTTTTTAGTAGAATATCCAATGTATCTTAAACAGCTGCTCCAATAAATCATATAATATGACAAGATATCTTCCTCCCGAATTCTTCCTCCTTGTTCTCATCTGTGAGATGATAGAACCTTTAATTCCACCCCGTTAGAGTTGTGTAATCAAACATTGCACCATTGATTTCTTCCCATCTATTTTGATGCAATGTAGAAGTATAGATCAATCTTTTCTATAAGGTATGATCTATTGTCATACTTTTGGGTTCATATACTCCTATTTCTCAATGCCCATTTTTGGAATACTATCTCCATGTTACTAATGAGATGTTCTTGGGTGTTTACTAGTGTTGTGGTGTCTCTGCATCCTTGGGAGGACACAATAGTCACAGGGGAGGAGAGTGTAACCCATTGTGTGGATCCATCTCAAATAAAGAACGTTAAGAACTATTTGAGGCAGGGGATTCATTGCTTCTCTCTGGTATTACGTGAAACTGTATATTTAGCATGTTTTACCCCATTAAATCACAACAGAATTGACATAATTAATATTTTTATCGTAATAATAAATTGACATTGATCGTTTGTTGTTCCTTCATGTTTTTCTAGATAGTGGGATATCTTTGTCTTCCTTGTTTAGCTTTTCGTTCATGATGGAAATTGGTAATGAATATAAATCCAAAATTAATCTATAATTGTCCGTCTAAAGGTAAAAAGAATTGTAAACGAATTTGGTTCTTCTTGTTGTAATTTTATGTTAATAACATTTGTGTAGTAAGAATGTTAAATTATTTATGATAGATTACCGGTTAGATTTCTAGAATTTGGATCCTACAAATAATAAATCGTTTAATCCGAGATGGATAAAAGAACTAGTTGTTTGAAAAAATATAATTCCCATTTATGTTTATGAGTTACCCTATTTCTTATTTAAGGGAAAAGACCTCAATTGATATGATGTTTGTTTTTCCTACCACTTGTGTTGTGATGTGAGCATGGATGACAATTTTGATATTTCGGGGCATGGAGGATTACTAGTTGTGGAAGCAGTTGACGCTTAGAGTGGTGATATGCATCAATTTATGCATTTGGGTGTCAGGGAGGAAACTATGGATGATGAAATGGGTTGGATGTCAATGTTTGCATTATTACTGATTCTTATAGGTTTTTTATCTACATTAATTTCTACATTGCTCAAGGTATCTTGTCTTTCTTACCCTTCTTCCGAAAAGGGTGAATAGACACGGGGTATGCCATGTGATTTCTGTTTTTATCTTCTCATGGGAGGTTGGGTCAACAATATTACTATATGTGGCAAAGACTCGATGAGTTGTTCATCTACTCACCTTGTTGAGACCCCTTGTGTCTAGTAGAATATAATATTTTTCTAGAATGTCTGGGAATATGTGAATGTAATGCTGTAAATAAATAATTTAATAAATGATGTTAACCCGTGGGGTTGGAGCCTACTGGGGCGCAATGCTGAGGTTGTAATTTGAAGAAATAGTGTACTTTGGGTGCCATTCTTATGAAATATAACATGGATATTATTTATTTTTATTTAATATTTAAATAATTAATTAAAGTAAGATGAAACTGATAAAAATGGAATGAATGAATGTAATAATGTGCTTTAAATGGGTGTGTTCTTATATGATACCTAGTCTTCGAAGTGGTAGTCAGGAGTTGGAGTGACATTATCTACAGTTGAGTCATTGACTAGGTTATTCCAATAGAGTGTTTGTTATATATAGTATATTATCTAGTTTTGGTGTATCTATAAGCTACTCCATAACTTCAATTAGGGAAACTATTAAATCAGGGATTTTGAGCCCTATGGGTGTTTTCCTAAACATTCTGGTTAGAGGTTGGATGAAATACTACCCCAATTGGCCCTGTTCTCTTCTTCTGTTAGTTAATTTTTCTGGTAGGCACATAGGTTAGTTTTCCCCATATATTTGTGCAGAGGGCGGAAATTACATTTGGTTGTTTATACACATATATTCTGGATATAGTTATTTTTCGACTACTATAGGAGTAATGTTTATAGGTTGTGACAAATTGAGGATTCCTACATGGTGTGTGGGCTGTAATGGCTTCAGGTATAATGGCTGACGTATGATACACGTTATGAGAGCAGTGGTGGCTCCCGAAAACTAACTGGTTACTTTCATATATGGACATAGTGGATATTTTACACAAGGATCTTGTTTTTCTGCTTCACCCATGTGTCTGTGGGAAATCCTTTTTCAGGTGAGATGCTAAGGATGTGCGACATTTGGGAAAAGTCACAAACTTGTAGAGAATTGGTATCAAGTTACCCTTTATATTCATTATTATATTATATAATTTTGAATGTGTTACTTAGTTAAAGTATCCTTGGTGAGGATGTGAACTTTGTATACTTGTTTAGGTGACGAATTAGTTTCACTTGTTTTTCACTGTGCTTTAGAATGATTTCATTAATTTTGAAAGAGAGGATTCGAGGAGGATCCTTCTAAATATACTGTTATACACACCCTATGTGTATATAAACTATTTTTTCAGGTCACGTGGAATAGGTTGGAGATAAAGCTGATTACTACTAGCTTGTGGATGCAGGTGTTGTTCATGCTTAATGATCACTACTTTTTTTTACATTCTTTTGGGTACATTCATTTTTCCCCTTTTAGTTTTAGTAGTTTTTCATAACATTACATATGTGAACCTTGGATTTTTTTATATTGCTGTATGTCTTGGAGTTGGTTGGTGTCTATCTTATCTATCTCTTCTACATGTGTTCTCTTAGAGTTTAATGAATCCCATCTATGTGTTTTCTATACCATTGTTTCTTGTCTCCATCCTGGGGCCTACTAGAGGTGGGACTCAGGGGGGTCATTATCTTCCATCTCACAATATCGACCTAGGAGGGCTACGATTTGTGGGGAGGGGTCATGAAAGTACAAAATATCCCCCCCCTTCCCAATGTGATATATCTTTTATTGTAGATGTATGATGAATTATGGACCATCATATTCCTTGGTTTATACTTTTTCAACATTCTTGTCTTCCATTGCTGACATTATACTTACATTAATAGGAGCAGCCTCGGTTCTATTTCCCTCAAGCTCAGCTACCTAGATCTTCTGATGGGGAACCTAAAATGCATTTTCAATAATATTAGGGAGCACTATGTGTTCCTCAATAGGTGTAATTATTTTCACCTCTTCATCCTCCAGGTCATAATAAGAGTTGGAAGAATGTGAAAATTCAATACTATTTGGGATAATACTCAATTTAGTTTCAATAAAATTAAAAAAAATTGAGTTCAATATTGTATCCTCTCCCAGACTCGGTTTGACATTAATCTCATCTTCAATTGACAATGCCTTAAGGAGTCTAACTTCACTAGATGGAGGAAGGTAGTCATGATCCTCCACATTGAGTTTGGCCACATCTTCATAGATATCTTCAGTGATATTTGGAGAGAAAAGTGCCACATATTTTTTGGCCATGAATTTTTAGAAGTCAGTTTGGAGTTCTTCGGTCTTTCTCATAAAAACTTGTGGTGAGATCAATGCCTCTTATACATTTTTTCATCTTTTGAACGTTATCATAAGAGAATCACCCATTCATTGGAGTTCCTTTTATTTATATTCTACTTCTTCCTCCTACACCTATGTGCAATTATTCCATGAATAAGAATTTGAATTTGAAGACATTAAGTAAAATGTTTTTTTTATTTTTTTAATGAAATAAATTAAAAAATATTTACCCAAAAGTGATTTTAGAAAAAGTGATTGAAGAAAAAATTTATCATCCCAGCAATGGTGCCAGTTTTGACACACACCTACCATATGGCATGGAAAAATAAAATTTAATTTCTTAATGCAGCATAAAGGTTGACCATGGTCATATAACTTGAAGAGATTTTCATTTATCCAATCAATAATTCTAATTCACCTATTATAATTATTTTTGGTTTTTTTAATATTTATTGAAAAGTATATTTTTATGGGTTTTTTAAAATAAAAAATTCAAAATAAATAAGTGAAATCTATAAATCTAAATAAATATCAATATATAGACAAAATGAAATTACGGAAGAAAGAACTTGGTCATAGGGTTGGCTAACACAAGTTCATTAATTATATATTTATTGGATAAAATCAATTTTATAATCCATTTACTAAAACCTATTTAATGAATTAAATTGATTTGATTAATTTTGATTGTGATTTTAGCATGCCTGCAGCACACCAAACAACACGTCATTGAATAGTCGAATAATTGGGAACCTCCATAGAGAATGATATTCCTAAAAGACTAGGATCCACCGTATTCCATTTCATCCCTTATGGAAACAAAATCTCCAATATACAAATGGTTTTCTTAATAGAAGGTGCAGGGAATTAATAATGATGATAAATAAATGGATTTGGAAATAGTGAAATGGTAAATGACCACCGCACTCATCAAATATTACTCCCTCCACCACATATAGATTTACAAAAATTTCAATTTGAAGTAAAATGATTAATAACACTATGAAACCCCCCCCCCAAGGTCCAAGTCTATAGTTAGTCACCAATCATAGAAATGTACATAAAGATCACAATGGAAATATAGAAGAGATATAATGAAATTGGGATTGGAAGAGAAATGTGGTGGAACATGAAAGGGGAAAAGTTTAGTATAAAAATGATTAATCCATTAAATGAGAAAATGAAAGTAAAAATAAAAGGAAAATAATGAAGGAAATTTCCTAAATTACTCTTTGCCTCCTATCCATATTGCCCTAGATGGTGTGGGGATGGGAAGGAATGACATGAGAGGTATGAGATCCCCTCCTTTTATATAATGATTTACATTCTCTAAATGTTTACATGTTTTTGACCCCTTAATTGGACAATTTAAGCATGGGACCCTTCATGAAAGTTGTTCATAAATGGTTTGATCATTAACCCTACACCTTTCAGATCAATTTTCCAGATGATGTATGATTTATTTTTTTAATTAATGGATTCTTTTTCTATAAGAATGTTCTAGGAAGCTTCCTTCAAAATATGTCATACAATACCCCCTTAAGGGATTCAAAACCCCATGTAATTTAATTAAAAATGTTCATATATATACTTTTTATATTATATGAGGAATCACCTAAATTGAAGGTGTTTAGGCCGATATGGAATTCCAATAAGGTGGTGGGGTCCACGCTTAAACCTAGAAATGTTTTCAACTTCATTTTTTAAGGCCTCTAGACGATATAATTTTCCACCAATTTAAAAGAAAATTTTTATGGAAGGAAAATATGTATTATAAAAAACAATTATCAACCAATCTAGAATTATATTTTTCATTAAATGATAAAATACCCTTGTAGTAAATATCTGTCTAAAATCCAGAATAATTTACTTTTCACCATTTTTCTCACAACACATCATAATTTAAAAAATGATTCATACATGCCAAGATTGATAATTTGGGATATTTAGAAAAACATAAATTAATACAAATAATGTGGAAAATATCAAATCTATCATACATGATTATAAGTATGAATTCTAGAAGTTCCCTTTAACAGATTTTTCTTATCGAGAAGAAATCGGAAGGGAACTTTTTAATACATGTATTTCTAGGAAATAATGATGAATTGAACTAGATAAATATGACAAGAAGAGTTAAAAATAATTTATAAAAATATATAAATATAATTTTTATTTAAATTTCGATAAATATTGGGAAAGAAAAACCCGATAGAAAAATGAGGGTTGGGTAGAATCCATTATCGCATGTCTGAAAGTGTAATGTACTTGCACATAATATCCTAGATAATTAAATTAAATTAATTAATAATTTAATAAAGAACTTATTAAACATGTATATTTTATTAGAACTTTATTAACTTCATTTATGGGATTTTTTAGGTGTAATGAAAATAAATTTCCCCATTCAAAAGTGTTGTTTTCATTGGTTTTCATCATCATTTTACTTGTATTCACATATGTAAAATCATGTAAAATAAAAATAACTCACCATAATTGGTATTATATCTTATTAATTTTTTTCATGAATATTATATCCTTATATAATTCATTTTATTGGTGAGGATAGTCATTTCATAATATTTTAGTGAAAATTGTTTAGATTTGTTTTTTTTTTCAATCATCACACAATTATTTACCCTTAGATACTATTTATTATATATAGTTGTTTAAAAACATAATATAAGATGTAATACATATATTATAACATTTTTTTACAATAAAAATTATTTTATGTATATCCGTTAGGGAATAATTGAAAAACATAAACATGTTATCCAAAATGGTGGTAAATCAGAACCACACAAATGATGTTTTCCTCTATAAAAAAGGAATATGAGAAGAGACTTGATGGTGTATTTTACATTGACCATTTAAAATTACAGAATATAAAATATAAATTAGTTATCATGTCTGATCTGACAAGGGATGTGATGGAATGATATGAACATATAGGAAACTGAATGAAATTAAATGAGTAAAATGGGATTATACCTCTTGAATTCCTCCCCTTAAGCACACTTTTAAGGAATATTGTTACAATATATTGAGTGATAACAGTTATAGTATAACATGGTTGTAGGGGTGGTTTTTTAGATGTAGAAATACATAATATAAGGAAGTTTCAAAGTAATGGAGGTGTGGGGAGAAGGGGTGGGAAGTGGTGGAATTTATAGTGAAAGAGTGTGGTGTTTTTTTGAATATTATGTTAATTTATTTATTATTTTGTATCAAGACTGTGAATTGTTTGACACTGATCACAAAATATATTAGAATATTTATGTTTATTATGAGTTTATGGGATTTCATCAGTCTACTATCTTTTATGATAAAATAATTCATGTAGTTATTGGATACAGTAAATTCCTTATTTTACTATTCACCAAACATCCAACTATTTTATAAAAATTAAAAAATTCTACCATACCATTTCATAATATATAGAATTTTGGGATGAATATCCATTTAAGATACTAATTTTGTTATTTTTAGAAACATATTTTTAAATAAAATCATTATTTACTCAAATAATAAATATTTAAATATTATAACTAGTTTTGTGACACTTTGAAGAGTTAATTAAGGTGTCATATTATTATATTAAAATCATATGACTAAAAAATATTAATTTATTATTCAATTTTAGGAAGATATATTTTCTATTAAATTGTTATTATAATTTTAAAATTGTAGTTAAAATTTTATGACAAAATAAAAAATTACTTTATCATTATCCATCATTTTTTAATTATTCTATGATATCAATTTACCATATTTTCATTTATAATATTACAACATTTTATTTATACAATTATTGGTGATGTTTCTATTCGATTAGTCATTTTACTATTTCTAAAGGTAACATTATTATTCCAACAGAAATATTTAATAGTATACAATAGGATTAAACTCTATGTTGTGTGAAGAAGAACTATCGAAAATGATAAATTTTAAAAGTAGTGAAACATAAGATATTATGTTGTTAAACACATTGAATGTAGATATGAGTATTCGTACCCCATTTTATAATGAACTAGGTCTCATGGTGTGTTTCTAATAGGTATAGATGGATCAGGTTTTTGTTTCCATTTACAAGAGGATTGTAAGGGATTGAGTTGTATAATATACTTGTAAATATTCATGGTGAAATTAGTTTTGCATGGCTGTATGTCCATCAGATACAATGGGATGATATATAATGAATTTATATAACCTCTCTCTCATTCAAGATATATAAATGGAAAAAATGGAATCACGATGATGATGTTGTAAATATGTGGAATAATGCTGAAACAAGTTATCAATCTGTGCATGATATTGAGGTTGGTAGGGCCAAGTCCTAATTCATATGAGAGATATCTTAATTTGGGAATAGATTAGCACAATATGTGTGGCATTGAGTGTTGAGAGAGACAAAACAACATAAAAGTAGATGTTTATCCAATATATATATATATATATATATATTCTTTTGATATCTAATGGTATACTTCTATATATTATTTTATGAAAGGTATATGGTGAGGATGGAAACTCGTACTATCTATTTTGGTGGAAATTTTGGTGGTTGTTTTTATTAAATTTGTATTTTAATTATTACTTCATATTTTTCATGAGAGGTTTTAGGGAGAATCCTACGTAGTATAATTGTTATTCTCACTATATATATATATATATATATTCAATTTTCACGTTTGTAAGGATAAAATTGTTATCTCGTTAGATATTAAAAGATCATAGAATTTCATTAGTTGAAATTTAATGTTTCTATGTTTATGGGTTTCTATCTATTTTTACTTTTTTTATATCCCATTTTTTAGTATAGTTATTTTAAATTATGAATGATATTACATCTGTTTGGATTTTTACTGGTTTATGTATGTAGTTGATTGAATGTTTATCTTATTTATATCATACAACTTAAACTGTATAGATGTTATTTCCTTTAATGTCTTTTATTGATATAACCTCTATGCTAGTAAACAATCCATGACCTATATGGGGAAGTCTTCTAGAATAAACATATAAATATTTTTCATTTTTGACTTACGTTTGGTCCCATTGGTGGGAGTGTTCAGGAAAGAGTTTTTTCAATGGTGGATGGTTGATAGATATAATAAAGTATAGATTTATTCAAATTGAAGGATATAAATTTTGGTTGGAAAATAGTATTAGTTGGGATTACAATTCACTCTAAATAAGGGAATCAATCTCTAATATGATATTTTATTTCCAATTATGACCTCATGCATGGGCCATTAATATTACTTGGAATACAATGTGATGTGATGGTGGTTGGAGGTTAGAGGTCATATAGAGGATCATGTATCATGATCATTCAAAAATAATTTATTAATTTTGATAGGTATTAATAAATGTGTTAAATTTAATTAATCAAATATTTATCCTAAAATTTCACTATTATCCCTTGTTTAGGAGTATTATGGAATGATTTTTAATAGAAAAGTATCATGGTATACATCACTACTATGTTCACCAAGAAAACATTTAATGATATCTACTTGAAGACTTCTACTAGGTGGTGGAAAACCATTTTGAATCCAAGATGAGGATAGTACAAGAGTTGTTTTTCATGGTCTACAAATAAATAAAGGGTCAATTTTATATTGATAAATAGATAATTGGATACATGTGGATGTGAAATCATTTAGATCAATTCATGGTTGTCGAGTGAACTAGGTTTTATTGGATATGATAAATCATTGCTTTACATCCTATTAGTGGTGGAATTTGATCATAAATAATCACGAGGATTTTACAATTTCATGAGAAAAGTTATAGGGTAATTTTTAGGCTAGTTTTTTTTCATCTACCACTATAGTGGATTTGTAAAATGTGATCATTACCCTCCAATAGGGTTGTTATAGTGTTTGAATATTTATTATCCACCAGATGTATCTCTAATGATATGAATATATAATTTTAAAAATTATGGGGATAGGTTTAGGAATTTTAAGAAGATTTATGTCTAATGATATTGTTCTATGTCACTCTGTTTATATAAAATTCATATATTGAGTAACTGGATAAGTAATAGATCCTTCTGATAGGTGTAAATTATTGTAGGATAATATTTATCCTGTTACTACATGAAGTAGTTATATGTCTTGGAGATTATTGTATGATTTTTCGATTAATATTTAGTTGGTAGGGTGTAGTTTTAATCCCCCATTGAAATATTCAATGGTGTTAGTTGTTCGTGGGACCATTCTTGAGGGATGGTCAGGGTTAATCCATTTTCATTGGGCCATTTAAATTAGAATTTCGTGTGCTAGGACATCCCCAATAGTGAACATTATTCTGGTAGCCTATTCAAATTTAAGCCTTCAAAACAATTTTATCAAAGGTTTTAATAGAATCATTTCAGTATAGATTTTTATTCATAGAGAGGGGTGTAGTAGGAATATGAAATCACCCTAATATCCTCCACCTTTAAGGAAAGTGGGAAGTTGGTAACAATGTGGGTGATATCTATCTGGGCTAAAGAGGAAACATAGTAGGATGTTCTTAGATACATATATTCCATTTCAAAATCTGAGATTTAATAATTTTGAATGATGTACAATCAACCTATTTTATATTTGGTTCAGAAATAATTTTAATTCTAGAGATACATAATCTATAATTTTACCATGTAAATTCTATAATTTTACAAATGAGGTGGAGAGTCATCCAGTCCCAATTGGGATTGACTATACTAGGTATAGGTTATGAAATCCTATTGGATGTGTTAAAATATAATAAATTGGTTCTAGGGATGCATTTTTTTAATGGTATATTTCCAATGTTTCTATATAAAACAATAAAAAATCATCAACAACATGTATTGGTTGTATTTGGTGTATGATATTTTGGATTCATTTAGAATTAATTTTATTTAGTATGATATTTATGGAGTCTAATAAATTTTAATTGGTTTGGGAGACCCACATATAAACTGGTATAATGTTGAGACAATGATGAAGAATTAGTTTGTGGGTTTGGACATGGTTGTTGATGAGTACCTAGTCTATTACTTTAAGATGGTTATCCACTAAACATTCAAGAAAACTTATGTTTTGGATAGATTTGTAACTAAGAAATATTTTGATATCATTTTCTCTATATCTGATGAACCCTTATATGTTTTCATAGTTATGGGTTCAGGCCCATGATCACTCATGGAGAAGATTCATTCTGGCGAGTGTGTTTCATAGATGATATTGAGTTCTATTTATGTTGAATTCATATAGAGGTATTCGTTTGTGAACTAAAAAATATTTTTTCAATCATTTGGTGGTGAAGACCAATTACATTATTCTAAATATTGAATATTTATTTCATCATTTTATGGGAGAATGATGGTTCTTGATGATTGAGCTATGGTATATATATAATCAGATATGGGTAATGAATGATGATATCCAACAAACTATATTATAATTTAATTATAAGCTTTATGATTTCATTGTGATTCAGTTCAATGTTGTTAATTTTATATATTTCTTCATGGTGTTGATTAATATTCTATTCAGTGTGCCTTTGGATTGGTTTATTTTGGTCATTATTGAAAATATTAGCATGTCTTCGATGTCAAAAGTGGCACTTGAAGAGAATATGTGAACTCTATTTAGAGTTAATTAGTTTCAATTTTTGTTTAAGAAAATTTTAATGTGTTATTTCAATGTTTATGGGAATTATTCTTTGGAACTATTTTTATCTCAATGTATCGTATCCATTTATCCATTGTTGATTGAGGTAGTGGATTCTAGTGTATCCCCTAGGAATGATTCAAAGTTATGGAGGTTAAATTGTATGACTGAGTATATTAAATGGTTTACAAAAATCTTCTCTAATATTTGGAATCCAATGATAGTATTTACTAAAAAGTTTCCTATATTAATGTGTAATACCTATTAAATTTTAGTATTTGAAATAGAATTAGTTCATTGATTGAATTTTTCATCTACCAGAGGATAGATTTTCATTCCTTGTTTACTATAATTCTTCATTTTAGGGGGTTGTTTGTGTGTTGATAAAAAAGAGATAGATTATCTCTTATTAGTCTCAGTAGTAATATCAACAGAAATATAACTTCTAATCTCATTATAATGTTCTTGTTTCAGTAGTGTTTTAATTGAAATTGTGTAGAAAAAACATTATTTGTGAATTTTTTTCGGTCTTCATAAACAAAAAAAGCCTAAAAGTGTGTATTCTCCTTATGTGACATCAATATACCGAAGTGATAAATGTTGGAGTTTTTTTAGGACAATGATTTCTCGATTATAATTATATAGAATAATTGGAAACTTATGATATATTCCATGGGAAGGAATTCATGAGGTGTTTTTGTGTGTGGGGCTAGAGACTCTTGGAGATTAATCGAATAATTAGCATCATTTTAGCATACTATGAGGGAAGTGGATTGTAGTGTTTTAAAATATTATTTGAATGTGAATTCATAATTAGTGTATCATGTGGAGGAGTCCATGATGGAGGTTTCTAAGGTAGAGGATTTTTTTATTGAGGGTTTTGTAGTGAATCTCTAATGGGTTGGTCTAAGGATGTAGAACTACTAGTGTTAATAAATGGAAATGTTTTCATTCTTTCAGTGATGCATAATTTGGTTCTATATTAGTTACACATTTCATCCTTAGTGGTATATACTAGTGTGATAATTATATATCATGCTATGAGATAAGTGTTTTTTGGGAATAGTCTAAATCACTCAGTAACATAGTTAGTATCTTGATGATTTGTTTAACATATGTTTAATGTAGTAAACCATTTTCCTAGTGGTTTTTATCAGCCATTTGATGTCCCCAAGTAGATGTGGGATGAAGTTTTTTTAGAACTAATCCCTACTTCAACAAATTAATCGGAGGAATTATATTATATGGGTTATGATGGTCCGTCTAGGGAATAATGATAAATTATTAGAGTTCGTGGGGTGAAATTCATTGATGTTCTGTTGAGGAAGTACATATAGGAGGTAATGAAAATTTACGGGGTTACTTGGATGATCTTATCTAATTGAGATACATGTTGTACCACAATTTATTGATGAATTCTTTTAATTTCTTTTGGATCTCATTTATTCCTATGGAACTATTTTAAAACTCAGATAAAAAAATCAAATAGAGCATACAATCTAGACTCTACTGCCCTTATTGTCTATGTGTATTCTTGATTTTGGTTTTACATTGATGTTTTTGCTACCCTTAGAAGAGTTTTTTTGATAAAATAATAACCATTTCACAATTTTTATGAAACCTTTCAAATAACTATAATTGAATCCTTAATTATTTTCATTGTGTTAGACTGTGGTTGGAGAGTATGTTGTTCTTGGACCAGAATTTGTGTAATGAATTACATAAAAGATGAAGGTGATGCATGAGTTTAAAATAGAGGTAATTCATCATTAGATAGTAGATAATGAATATAAATAGAGGGTTATATTGTTTGAAATGCATGATATTAAATTTTTTAATGTGACTCCTAGTCGTTTTTATAGATGGGTTAGTTATGAGAGTAATATTTCACCCATGACTATTGGGAATTTTGGGTGTTTTATCTTGTTAGATCCATGGATTATCGGTTACAATTACTTTTAAAGATGTGTTGATCAATGAATCCTTTTATTAATCATAGAATCATTGACATCATTAGGATAATTCTAAAATCATCATTTGGGGATAACTAGATATCGAAGATAGTGGTACCTTGATTTAGTTACGTGGTGAAATTAAAGACCCATAGAATAAGTTATTATTAATGCGTTATATCCCATTGTGTATACTCCATTATATGTACTATATCATTTAGGAGATCACATGGGAGTGTGATTTATAGATAGAATCTAATTAACCCATGTTTTGATGCTCTTGATATGTCATCATTATATTATATTTTTAATAAATGGATAGATTAATTATAAAAAAATTATTTATTATGATTTTTTGTTATATAATTAGTGTCATGATTCTTTTGGCCATGTCCAGGATAAGTATCTCTAGTGAGGGGGTGATTATTGGTTAATTATTTGTTTTTTTCCCTTGTTCCTTTAGTGGGATTGTGGTGTCCATGTTGTTGGAGGAACATTGAATGTTATCATGTGGGGTGGTTTCTCATAATACCTTTTTTATTGTTTAAATTTTATTTAATTTATCAATGATGATAATTTTTTGATATTAATGTGTTGTAGAGGACTTCATTTTCATTGGTCATTATACTTTTAGATGGAGGTAACTGTGTATGGTCATATATTGGAAACATGTTTTCATGATGATAGCCTGACATTAACTCAATATTAATGACCTATATTTTACCTCATCTACTGAAATTCTGTTCACTATTATATGGGTATCAAGGGGTAATTTGATGTTTTATCCTAGAATAAAATCATATCATGAAACATTATGTCATGAAATGAATATGTTTAAGGGTTTATGGATGGTTTGGTTAAATATTAATCAAATTTTCACACTTAGAATTACATGCATGTACTATATTTTCATGTCAGAAATGTGGGTTTTCTAGCATGCATAAATGTTGAGGTTCCCTATCGATTAGCATCATTCCTCACCGTATTTAATCCATGGAAACATCGATATCTTTTTAATGGCCTTCGAATCCCCTTCAGTTTGATTCATCTCCCATTCTCTAGAGTCTACACTATAATGATATGAGGTACGTTTTCTCTTACCAAATCATTATTTTATCTTCTATACTTCATTTACAAATATTTGGAAGATTTTTATCTTCAAACATTTTTATTTCATTAAATTAATGACATAGGGTAGTTGTTGTGTTGGTGTTTTAGGTGTCATTTGTTTCCAAAAAATAGTAATTATAGTTCCATTCTAGTTATTCCATAATTTATCAAAGTGAATTGAAATATTCCAATTAATCTTGGTGATCTAACGAATTTCTACAGATTTACTGTGATGTTTTGGGATTATCATATTTTACAATTGTCAGAAATAGAGTAGTTATCCTTGTAATGTTTTAAACTAGAATTTGACAGAAAAATAAAGTGTTGTTTTCAATATTTTAATAATATTTTTTATGCCTATTAATTCCACATATTTATCTAAGATAGTGTTCTTTCCTTGTGTTGTTGTTTCTATTTTTAATTACATTATTTCTTCTAGAAATAAGACATTAAATGTATATATGAAATAATAATTATGATGTTATTCAATAAATATGAATATAATTTTAGTTATGTTCTACATGTATATTTTCGAATATTAAATAAATTATCAATCATATCTATATTGTTTAAAATATATATATATATATATATAGGATAATTTATATGATTATTATTCATTAATTTATCTGCATAATGAAATGGATAATTTTTTAGGTTAATTTAATGTTTTTTCTCTAATAAATAATTCTTTGGGGATGTGTGATGTCACTCATGTTGTGGAAGGGTAACATTGTATACCTTTATAGAATCAGTGACGTTATATTTTAGAAAAACTAATTTGAAAATATCTATTTTCACTTGAAAAAATATAGAGGGTTGTTGTGAATACTTTTTAAATAAATTTTCATTGTTTTTTCTAATCAACAATATTACAGTATCTAGGGGTTAGTTTTAGATGATAATTTTTTTATGGTTAGTAACATTAGATAACAAATGGTCTAGGAGCCTAGGCTTGATTGATAGTTTATTCCTACAACAATGAGCAATAGATGTTTTACCCAATTATGTGGAACACCAAGGTGGATGGGATTTGTTTATAGAATATTCACTCTCATTGAATTATTTCAAGGTTGATTGTTTCTAGATATCCTCTTAGTTAGATTCAATTTTTTGGTTTCACAATTCATGATACATTAAAACAATCTATATGGAATCTATTTGTAAGTACCTAGTTAGAGCAATGAATCACTGAGAGGGGGGCAGGGTGAATCAGTGGTACCCATTTCCCCTTTTTAATTTCCATTAATATTGAGAATAACCATTGTCTCCTGTTAATGATATAATTATCTTCTGAGAGAATGAACAGTCCAACATTAAAATGAACACATCAATTAACAAGGATCACTATTAAATTAGAATAGCTACGTCCTTGGTATGGTTGGAAACTATCCCCTGCACCATACAATCCACTAAGAAAACAATCCATGGATTACAACGAGTAAGATATACCCTTACACTCATGAAGCACTATGAAACAATCACTTTAGTGCATGTGCACCCTCTTAGCCCAATATGGTAATTTCTCTTTTCATTTAACAACTTATGTTACCTGCACTTCCTTTCAAATACACAAGTGTATGAAAGTTATTAAAAAATCATCACTTCCTTAACCAGAAGAATGGCAAGGACTCCTTGGACTTGAGATAGATCAATTAAAGTTCGAACTTCCCATTCCGAATCTCCATTCTGAATTTTCCCAATCTGATTCTTCAATCTGAATTATGTCCTTCAATTATATTCTTTAATCCAAATCTTCATAATTCCAAGAAACACAATACAGTGTCAACCAATACTGATTCCCCATTCTGATTAGTTTAGTCTGAACTTCCCATTCCAATTTTTCTTATTCCGAGAAACTCAATACGTTGTCAACCAGTATCAAATAATCGTTATAGTTGAAATAGTAATGAAACTCTGTCAGCCAAACACTTATTTATCTCTCTTCATTATCGGATCTTCTCTCACTACATTATCATCACACATTTACTTTATACTATGATATCCTTTTATAGGTCCTCCAGAGTGTGCTTAGGTGGGAAACCAAAATATTTTCCTTCTCACATAGATTCACCAAAATCTTAATTTATCCTGAAATCATGGAGTAATTAAGACTTTTTCAACGCTTCTTGAATATTCTCAAATTTTCTTCCACTTCTCTTGATTTACAACATTGGAATTTTCTAGATCCAACCATATTACACAAGTTTATCGGTATCAAATTCTCAGATCCACTCATCTGTCTTCTCGGCATCACTTTCTCAGATTCACTCATCTGTCTTATCAGCATCACTTTCCCGGATTGCATCATCTATCTTCACGACATCATATTCTCAGATCCACCCTTCATGATTCTTCAGCATCACTTTCTCAAATCAATACTTCTTCAGTCTTCAACATCACTTTCTCGAATCCACTATTCATGAGTCTTCAGCATCACTTTCTCGGATCCACTCATCTTGAGTCTTTGGCATCACATTCAATTATCAGCATGACTCTTCACCGCTTCTTCATCATGACACCATTTCAATTCTCGGTATGACTATTCATCACTTCTCAGTATGGCTTTTCATTGCTTCCTCGGTATGATTAATACTTCATTATCGGTATAACTCCTCTTTATTCCTTGATACCGATGATTTTGAAATCTTGGTATTAATCCTCTGGATCTCTGTATGGATTCACCAGTTCTCGGTACGATATTCTGTTTCTCGGTACAACTTCTGGTTCTCGGTGTGACTTCACTGATTCTCAGTACAACTTCACCAATTCTCGGTATGACTTCTGGTTCTCGGTGGGACTTCACCGATTCTAGGTACGACTTCATCAATTCTCGGTACAACTTCTGGTTCTCTGTGGGACTTCACCGATTCTTAGTACGACTTCTCCGATCAACTTTTTCTTGCATCGTGAGTACTTTCATATACTAAAAAATTCAGAGTTACAAACCATCAAAGCATCGTCACAATGTTTAATGAAGTCTTTGAGCTTTCACATCTCCAATAAGCCAGCTTCTGCATTCAACCGCTTCCAGGATCCGAGAATTTGCAACATCCCAGTTCTGAATTTCTCAATTTCCAGATTCCGTGTACTCCGAACACTAGGTTCAGAAAATTGCAACTTCTAGGTTCTGAATCATCAAACTTCCAGGTTCCGAAATATTTAAAATTCATGGTGTCTTTACATTATGAAAACATCCTTATGACAAAAAAAATACAAACCTTTCAAACCATCTTTTCTTTTCGCTTGGTCCTAACAATATCCTCCTTTGGATTTTTTTGTCAACCATGTTTTCATAAATCGCCAAACTTTGAAACCTCATGCAATGGAGTACTTATCAATAATTCTAAGCCTACATGAGATAACTCGATGTAGGAAACTAGAATCATTGACAACAAAACCATGTTGTCCATATAGAACTGAATATGACATCTTCAACTTCCTTTTATAACATCTTCATTCTTCTAGTAAACAAATTCAAGATCTTTCCTACAACCAATCCAATCAAATAGTTAGAAATGTTCAAAAACATAAACACTAATGAGTTAACAGCTTACCCACAACTCTCTCTTTAAAAAATAGATATATGATTAAAACAAAACAGCTCCCCCTTGACCAAACAATTCAAAGGTAATAATAGATGGAACAGGAAAACATACCTTATCCTTAAAGAGAAAGAGTTTGGACACCCATGTTCAACCTCAATCGGGAGAATTATTCCCTCGGTAAGGGTTTCATGAAAATATCAGCAACTTGTCCAGCAGATGAAACACATTCAAGTTACAATTCATTATTTTCCACATTCTCTATGATGAAATGATATTTGATATCAGCATTTGGATAGTTTCTAATCTGGCCACCAGAGCAAATGTTTCATCAAAGTCAATTCCTTCAATCTAATAGGAGCCTTTGTAAACCAATCATTCTTTATTTCGGATAACATCACCTTCTTCATTTAGCATGTTCCGGAAGACCCACTTTATGCCAATAATGTTCTTATTTCAGGCATGGGTACAAGTTCCCATGTATCATTATTTTCAATTTGATCCAATTCTTCATTCATGGTTTGAACCCATTTTGGATGCTCAAAGGCTTCATTAACATCATTTGGTTCCACTTTGGTAAACAAGGAAGTATGTGATATGGAATTACTTATTCTTCTTGTTTGAACCGTGTGATGTTGGTCTCTAATTATGTTATGATCTTGCAATTGTTTCATTTACCTTGGATATGTTTTTCGGGTGCCTTCCTCATCACTTGATATGGCTAAATCTGATTCTTCATCTTGATTAGGATTACAATTCATTGCATCCTTATCAGAATCATTAACATCATCTTCCCCATCTTCCTTGTCTGTCTAGACATGCTTATCATTCCCTATATTTTCAATGACTTTTACATAAACTGCATCCACCATTCTTCCGGTTTCTTTGTTATAACATCTATATCCTCTTCCTCCTGGTGCATAAACAAGAAAAATTCCATCTTCTCCTTTACGTTCGAATTTTACTCTATTTCCACCTTTCTTCTTTATAATCCATGGGTTCCCAAAATCATTATCATGCTTCATACATGGAGTAATTCCATAGAAAAGTTCATGTGGAGTATTGTTTGATTGGGGCTTGTAGAAACATAAATTTTGAATATAAATAGCTGTACTTATATCTTGCCTCAAAATGTAATGAGTAAGGCCATGTTCAAGCAACATGGTTCTTCCCATTTCTATGTTGATTCTGTTCTTCCTTTCAGCAACCCCATTTTTTTGCGGTGTATATTGAGAACTATATTCATTCCTAATTCCACGATTCCCAAGATATTATTCAAATTCTTTACTTCTATACTCACCACCATTATCTTTTCTCAACTTCTTCACAGAGTACTCACATTATTTCTCAGATTTTCTTATGAAGATTTTAAACATTTTAAGAGCGTCTGACTTGTTCTTCATAAACATAACACATTTAATGGGAGTAAAACAATCACTAAAGGGGATGAAGTACTTGTATTATTTGTTGAATTTTTTCTCATCAGCCCACATTTATCAGAATGTATTAGTTCAACGGGTTGTTTTGAACAAATGTCAACCTTCTTATGCACAACACTAGTAATATTTCCTTTCAGGAAGGTAGTGCAACACCAATTTGTTCTTCATGGAAAATCTGGAATATCTCAAACACTGTCTCTTTTAGATAACTTGCTCATATTTTTCTAACACATGTGTCCAAGTCTTTTGTGCCATAATTGATTTTCTTCCACTAAGCTCATGTAATAAGAGTTTTGTGAATTTACAACCTGAAAGAGATTCCCTTTGGTTCATTGTCATCATGTATCAATCTCTCCTTCTTCTTCACTTTTAACAACAAATCCATATTTCTTGAATATAAATTTTTTCCCCACATCACACAATTGTGATACACTCAGCAAGTTGTGCTTCTACCCATAAACATATAGAGTTTTCTTGGACTTCATTTTTTCTTTCCCAATGATGGATGATCCAACACCATTGATTTTTAATGATTCATCATTGCCTAATGTCACAGTTCCTCCTTTAAACATCTTTAAATTCTTTAGCAACTTCATGTCTACTGTCATATGAGAAGAACACGCAATATCAATTATCATAGGTTGTTATTCCTTTGTTACTTTTAGAGAAGTTTCAAAAACAAGAGCTTTTTCTTCTTTCACTTGTTTCTTCACCTTCTGCTTTTGAGACTTAAGAATTTTATGTTGAGCTGGTAAAAGAACAAGAAATACTTTTGTAAGATGTCTAGGTTGGTCACAAATTTTGCAAATAGTCTCCAGAGGCTTGAACCCATTTCCTGTCCAGACTTAATTCTTGTCAACATTCTTCCAGAAAACATTCTGACTCTTCTTTCTTTGAGGAGGTTGAATCCCCCACAATCTATGCATTTCATAACTTATGGGGTGTTGATAATAATGTTTATTAAACCAAAAAATATTTTATATATGCCTCAATCCACCACAAAACCAACAGTACCCATAGAAATAGTACCTTCTTCTAAAGATTTTTTACTGATATTTCATTGTTACTCATTCTTCATACCCACCAACCATTCTTTCGTTAGCAGGATTATTTTGTTGGGATTCTTCCTTCTCTGATTTTACTTGTTTTTCACCAGTGTTATACTTATGTTTCCACGAAACTCTTGAGTTTACAACATCAATAGTCTTGGCCACAAAAATAGCTTTCTCATCTTTCTTCTTCATAGTAACCACGTTATTATTCTATTGAATTTTATCAAGATTTTCTTGTTGAGATCTTTCACCTACATTAGTAGTGGAGTTGTGAAAACATATGTTTCTTAATTCATCTTCTGAATGTTTCTTTTGAATGATCCCTAATTCTTCCTCTTTTGCATTCAGCTTTACTATCATGTGCTCATTTTGGTTTTTCTCATCTTCAAGAGACTTCTTCAAATCTTCAAGTTCATTACCAAGTTATTTCTCAACAGTAGCTTGATTTCATGTTGAGGAACATTCATCTTCCAACTTTTTGTTAAGTTTCTCTATCCTTCTGATCTTCCTTAAACATTCCTCCAATTATTCTTTCCGATGCATCTCAAGATGAGTTTCTTCTTCTTCTGAGATGCTTCTTCCGAAATCTTCATCATTCACTATTGAAATGGAAGTATTCTCAACACCATGCTCAACTGATTTTTCAGATTCAGAATCAACTTATTCATCTTCTTCATTTATAGATATAAAACTTTTTCTCTTGGATTTGAAGAACTTATTATCTTTCCCCTACTTTCCTTTACCACCCTAATTCTTCCATAAATTTCTTGGCATTCTTTCTTCTTTATCACTTTCTTCTTTATTATCCCTTCGAGGACAGTTATCCACAAAGTGGCCAATGCCTCCACATTCAAAACACTTCATGGGAAGTTTTCCCTTGTATTTACCTTTGACTCATTTATCATTTTTTGAAAATGAGGATAAAATATTGTTAAGATTTTTACATACCTCACTTTCAGAGTCAGAGTCACCACCATCTTCTTTAATTAAGATCTTCTTAGACTTCTCCTTATTCATGGCTTTGAAAGATAATTCTCTGTCAACCTTTGTCTTGGTCTTCATAGGCTTTTCCCTTCTCATCTCATAAGTAATGAGTGTGCTATGAGAATCATCAAGAGATACAGTTTCTCAGTCTCTATCTTCTAATGAAGACGCCTTCGCATCAAATTTACCCAGAAGATTCCACATGATTTTTTCCACCATAGTAGATTCTTTAAGATCTTCACCAATACATCTGATGGTACTAACAATATTGTTCACCCTGGTGAAGAAATACCTAAAATATTCATCCTCTCCCATCAGCAAGTATTCATACTTCAACCTCTAGATTTGATGTTTTTTCATCTTGACTTTTTTGTTTCCTTATTATATATTTTTCACTTTGTACCATATACCTTTGGCTGTGGAAACTCCTTTCACTCTCAAGAACTCACTTTTAGAAAGCGAAGACAATATATATTTCTTGGCTCTTCCATCATTCTCAGGAATCTTCTTGTAAAAAGGTGTAAGTGGAACATTATCATCAATGAAAGGAAACCCAAATTTTGCAGCTTCAAGAACTTCATAACTAATTGACATGAGATACAGTATCATTCTATCCTTATAGATGTGGTAGTTCTTCCCATCGAATAATGTAATGCCTTTACTGTTCACACAATTTATATTTTCGATTAGCAAGGAAAATAAATGAACCTCACTTTGATACCACTTGTAAGGACCCAGTTGGAGTAATGAATCACTGAGAGGTGGGGGGTGAATCAGTGGTACCCATTTTTCCCCATTTAAATTCCCTTAATATTGAGAACAACCTTTGTCTCATGTTAAAGATATAATTATCTGCTGATAAAAAAAACAAGCACACATCCAAAGGATAACATCATTTTACAAGGTTTATTATTCAATAAGAATAGCTATATCCTTGGTATGGTTTGAAACAATCCAGCATATACAATCCTCTTAGAAAATAGTCCTTGGATTATAATGAGTAGGATATACCCTTACACTCGTGGAGCACTGTGAAACAATCACTTCAGTGCATGTGAACCCTCTTAGCACAATAGGGCAATGTCTCTTTTCTTATACCAACATATGTTACCTTCACTTCCTTTCATATACACAAGTGTAAGCATGTTTAGCAGAAATCTTCACTACCTTACACAGAAGCAAGTCAAGGACTCCTTGGACTTGAGATAGATCAATTACAGTTCGAACTTCACATTCCGAATCTCCATTCCGAATTTTCCCAATCCGATTCTTCACTCCTAATTCTATCCTTCATTCCAATTCTTCAATCCAAATCTTCCCTAGTAGAAGAAACTCAATATGTTATCAACCAATACTGGTTCCCCATTCCGATTAGTTCAGTCCGAACTTCCCATTCTGATTTTTCATATTCCGAGAAACTCAATACGGTATCAACCAATATCAAATTCTTGTTACAGTTGAAACTGTAATTAAACATTATCGGCCAAACACTTATTTCCCTATCTATATTATCAGATCTTATCTCACTACTTTTTCATCACACTTTTACTTTGTACTCTGATATCCTTTTATAGGTACTCCAAAGAGTGCATAGGCGGGAAATGGAAATATTTTCCCACTCACTTAGATTCACCCAAATCTTAATTTCTCCTGAAATATCAGAGTAATTAAGATTTTTTAAATGCTTCTAGAATCTTCTTGAATCATCTTACACTTCACTTTATTGTGATCTTTGGCCTTTTCCAGATCCGACCTTGTTACACAAGTTTCTTGGTATCACATTCTAGGATCGAGTCATCTGTCTTCTCGGCATCACTTTCTCGGATTCACTCATCTGTCATCTCGACATCACATTAATGGATTCACTCATCTGTCTTCTTGACATCATATTGTCATATCCACCCATCTTGATTCATAGGAATAAATTTCTCAGATCAACTCTCCTTGAGTCTTTGATATCACTTTCTCGGATCAACTCTTCTTGAGTCCTTGGCATCACTTTCTTGGACACACTCTTATTGAGTCGTAGACATAACATTCAATTATCGGCATGACTCTTCACTTCTTCTTCAGCATGAAACCTTTTTAATTCTTGGTTAGACTCTTCATCACTTCTCAGTATGGCTTTTCATTGATTCCTAGGTATGAAAAATTCTTCATTCTCGGTATGAATCCTATTATTCATTGATACTAAATATTTTGAATTCTTGGTATGACTCCTCTGGATCTCGGTATGGCTTCACCAGTTCTCAGTACAACTTTTGTTCCTAGTGCGACTTCTACGATTCTCGGAATGACTACAAAAATTCTTAGTACGACTTCTGATTCTCGGTGCGACTTCACTGATTCTCGGTACATCTTCTCGGATCAACTTTTTCTTGCATTGTGAGTACTTGCATATAATCAAAAATTTTGAGTTACAAAACAACAAATCATCATTAAAATGTGTAATGAAGTCTTAGAGCCTTCACATCTTCTATCAGCCAGCTTCTGAATTCAACCGCTTCCAGGTTCCTAGAATTTGAAACATCCCGGTTCTGAATTTCTCATTTTCTAGATTCCGAGTTCTCCAAACACCTAGTTTTGAAAATTGAAACTTTTAGGTTCTGAATCATCAAACATACAAGTTCTGAAATCATTGAAATTCAAGCTGTCGTTCCATTATGAAAACTTCTTTAAGACCAACAAAACACAAACCATGCAAACCATCTATGCTTTTAGTTTCGTCCTAACACTATTGACCTGATGTGACAGCTTAGGTGGATTACTAAAGTAATAAAATAATAAATTAACGATAAATGAAAAAATATTTATCCTATGTGATATGGTGTTATATATGGTTTTAATGTTATATTTATAACTTAATTTTACGAGTATCTATTGGACGGTTAAACATGATTAGTTGAGTATAAATGGTATAACGTTTGGAAATTGTAATGGGTTTTAGTAGACCATGTTATCGGTAAAAAAATGGTCAAATAGATTTAATAGTGATTAAATACCGGATAATATATGAAAATAATATATAGTTTCCTTGTAACATTCCATAAAAAGATTAAAATTTCAATCTTCAAATAATATTAACGAATGGATGATTAGTTAATTAACATTTAGATTATTGGTTGTGTGTTTGTATTGAAATTATTATTTTTTGTGGAATATGATGTTCCAATGTAATGAAATGAGAATATTGTTCAAATTATTTATAGATTCACAAAATATTATTTTTGATGATATTATTTATATTCTCATATTTAATATGCTACCCCACCAACGTGAGTAGGGAAAACAACGCGTAATATTTTTTGGTGTGGGTTTCTCTAACATACTATATATATATAAGGAATAAAATTCCATATTTCCCCACACCTCTCTCTAGTTTTTTGTTGATATAACTACTCTTAATTTGGGAAATCATGTCTTACAATTTCGAGTGTTTTACTAACAGGAAAGGGATTAACAACAATTTACTATAAATTTATATGAGGGGTGAAATTCATTGATGTTAAGATAATACATATATATGTCCATTGTGGTTCTTCATCCCATGTGTGTGTGAGTATTGGATATTATAAATAGAGGTATAAGGAATTTACACAAGTTTTAGTAGAATCAAAACATTCAGTTGGTTACTAATTGGATGATGGTGATGAGATAATGGATTTGTATACTTATTACATTAAGAGATATTTGGACATGTGTAGGTTAGTGGTAGGTAGGTCTATCTCCTAGAGAACATATGGGATTCCTTAATAATATAATGGATGAAGAAAGGATTTTTGGAATTGGGTTATGATATAGAAAACCCAGTGGAGGAATGTATGTTTTGTACCATCAATATTTTATATACATATATTCTTTTAATATAGAATAGTTTTATTACATTAGTTATTTATTGAGATATCCATAGTGAGGATGTTTAACTAGTATTATGTATTTAGTATATTAGTTAGTCTCATTTGATTATTCACTATTATTTAGTATGACTCGTTCACAATTGTAACTAGAGGTTTATTGGATGTTCCTAATGAATATAAATATAATGTTAGACCTATATATATCAGAAATGTTTTTCATGTTACAATGGAATGTTCATAGACTATGATTGATGTTACTAGCTTGAAGGAGTTTTTGAGTAGCCATCAACAATTTCGAGAGTTCATGGCCACTATATAGTTTTTCTTATAGTTTATGTAGCATGTATTTTTTCCATTTATTTATTACATTTCATGTATTTTTATTTATTTTGTTTTATATATTGTGATGGTTGTTGGTTTAAATTTCATATTTCATCCCCCTTAAACAGTATATGGGGTAATTCCTCCCAAATGTGTTATTAATATACTATTAGTGGAGGTTACTAACTAGTGGATGATTAGATGAAGGCTTCTAGAATCATTATATCTCTATCACTATTTTAATACTAGATATGGATGATTTATATTTAGGGATCCATGACACACATATTTATAATTAAGATAGACATACACAGGAAACACGATTATATAGGAAAAAAATAATAATATTGAGTTAATTCATGTGATGGATTATGAAAAGGGTTACCATGTCAACTATCCCTGAGTCATTTATGATATGATTTTTATAACGTCTCTTATAAAAAACAGTGTGTAGAGTGGAACACTAAATTAGACTCATTACATCTTGACATAATGTCTTTGACCCCATTTGGATATGATGGATTTAAAATGGGCCTTATTTTTATTTGGATACATTTAATAAAATTTCTTATTTAATTAATGTAATATACGTTACAAAAATGTTAAAACTGGTTATTTTAGATAAAACTGAATCATTATCATTATCATGTTTATCATTGTGATTAATTATTAAAATTATAATTTGATTATAACAACTTCTAAAACTAGTAATAAAAGATATTCTCATATATACGATTTAATCATTGTGTTAAATAAGAAACTTCCAAAATCATATGAAAATTGAGGTTAATCTACTAGAAAATATAGATTCATATGATATGTATAGAATTATTTACTCATGGATACCGAAAATAATTTTTAGTATGATGAATTCATTATATATTTATTGTTGGAAATGTTCTGATAATTTGAAGGAAATTAACGAAAATTAACCTTACAATCAATAATTATTGAGGATGGATGAAAATTCATGGTTTTTATAGTTTTGGGTGCATTATTGTCAACATAAGTAACGGAAAGATCAATGAAATAGAACAAAGTTACATGGAACGTAAAACACCGATTCATAAAATGTTCATCCAGTTTATTAAGACCTAATTGTAAAATAATATTGGAATTACAATTTTTCCAGAAGATATGATTTCATGGAATACCTAAAGGTCCTTAGATGAATCATGGAAGGTCCATGTAAGGTATTTAATTTATATAAATCAAATATTTTTATTTAAATATATAAGATAGCAAATGTATACATGAATTTTTTATGTAAACTATAATTCAATATCAATGGTGGATAATAATGATAATATAGTTTAGATTAAAATTAAAATTATAAATAGCTATAAATCACATATTTTGATATAAATGAATATATGTTTCTAAAATTATTTCTTATTAATAATATGGGTATTTAAATTATTTTAATTATATTATATAATAGATACTTTTAATAAATATTTTTTTATGAAAAATTTTCATAATGGATCTTAGATATATTGTTTCTTATCTATCTTGTTAAATAAAATGTTTTAAGAATAAGATAAAGATATAAATGTATGGTTATTTATATAGGTGTTTATCTATTTTCATTTTAAAAGGATAATGATTTTATTTCACCACCATCAGTGAAATATTTTATAGAATAACATTATATTAGGGAATATTTTTATGAACACCCGTAATACCATATATACTTCGAACACAATAATCTATTTTATAAATTCCAATGTGAAATAGAAGTAAAAGTTATTTCCAAAAAAATATTTTCTATAACATAACACGTTATTTAGAAGTGAATTCTTTTACTATGGGTCTGGTCGGAGTATATTTTTACATTTAGATGATAATAGATAATAAAAGATAGATTATAATAGTCTATAAACATAGTGTTAATTTAAATACTAAAATATTTTTTGATGTGTTTTTATGTGAATAATTTAATGTTTTACACATGTAACCAAGATATTTAAAGTAAAATATTTAATTTAATTAATTAAAAAAATGTTTTCGAAGAATATATGAAGATATTTTTTTAGGAAATAGATGATATTAGCATTGTAATATTTTATATTTCTGTGTTAATTTGTTTTATTATGTTCAATAATTTGAAAATACATAATGTGATTCCTAAGTCTTAGTAGTATTCAGATTATCCAACTTTATGGATTTTACTCAAAAAATAGTTTAGTCCGAGGGATTTTTCTTATGGTCACATTGTTATGGGATCATAATTATTTATGGTTATAATTACATTATGAAAATCCTTATAGAGATGAAAACTTATGGCTGATATATAATTTCAATTTTTTTTATATATTTGAGATTTACTTTTGTACGGTTATATTTATTATTCTAAAAATATTTTAAGCATTTGAAATGGATAATGTTATAGAAAAGTAAATCTATAATTTATCATTCATTCACATTGTCTGAAAAAATATATATCATTATTCTAAATGATAATTAACCACTCAATGTGGCATATATATTTATCCTTAAACAATATTTCTAATAGATAATTTTAGTTAATGGGAAAATTTAAAAGTTAGTGTTAATATGGTTTTTATATTAGGATTCATTATATATTCAGAAGGAATAGAACATGTTTTTTATGGGATAAACCATTCAGTATAATGCAATGAATTACATATATTTTAACTTTTTTATAATCATGGTGCATTGTTCATATTTATATCCCCCATTACCATAAGACGATGAGATACCTAATATGTGAACCATTATACATTGAGACTTTCTTAAATAATCCTTATAGCATATAAAATCGGGGGTTTATTGGTTAGGTTGTTTATTATTCATCATTTACAGCATAACCTGGATGGGGGTTCTCCTCTTGAATAATGATTATGACATCTCGACCCTTAATTGAGATCGACTATTGATGTAGAAAATTGAACCAAGATAGTAAATATGTTCTGACATTCAATTTGGTCCAAAGGCATGTAATGTGATCACCCATAAAGGCGAAAAGCATGTTATGAATTAATTGTCTAAGTTAGACTATACATATATAATTAAAAAATATGAGTTATATATGTAGTACATATATTTTATCTATCCCATGATTTTGGATTACCTGAAATAATGTTATCATATGAAAATGAATTAATGATTATTATACATCTTGCGGAAACAACTATACACATTCTTGATGGAGACCTTGATTTACCCCTTAATATATTTATTTTTACATAATCATTATTTGAGGATTCTCTTTTCTTAAATTTACTGATTAATTGATTTATATTTTTTATAAATTATATGTTAAATAAACTCATACTTTCTTTTTGATTTATTAATTATTTCAATCTTCTATAAATGTATTATGAGTTATAAATTTTTTTGGTGATGGGTAAAAAATCTTATTGGTGGGTTGGGAGTGTTTTAAAAGCATTTGAGGCAGAAAAAATTGAGGTGAAACCATGTATTTGTTAAACATAACCATATGAATTGTTAAAGTGGAGTATTCAGTGTAACACCCATCATTTTATGACATAGATACCATTTATAAAATTTTATCTATTTGGTAAATTTTGATGCATGAAACCATGAATATAAATATAATATAATATAGTATTCTCATTTAAAAAATCCATCAAATTGAATGAATCCATAGGATTAAGAATATTCATCATAAAAATGTATAAACATTTTAGATAATGAAAATATATTTTTAGTAAAGTCATTATATCCTTGAAAAATAAATTTTTCCAGAAAAAAATTATTTATTTTTTTGACCAAATAACATAATCAGTTTCTATCAAATCTGATACATTTATTTCACAAAGGAACATTATTTTTTAAGTCATAATGTTAATATTATTTTATTTTTATTATTTTATATTTTCATATGAGATTTATTTTTGAGGGAATACTAAATTATACTAATTTTTATTAAAAACTATATTTTATAAGACATGAAAAATTTGAATTTATTTTATGTTGTCACAATTTTATATTAGTTATATTATATTATCTGTAGTAACCCAACACCATAGAGCCTGGAGTAGGAGTCTACTATTATTACTCTAGTATGATTATATCAAGCCAAATCATGAAGGATCAAAGAGTTTTATAGTATTGGTAAAACAGATATATACATGAATATTGTATTACAAATGAAAAAATAAATTACAATATATTTATTCATTAGACGAACATTTTATTCATCTATCATATCCTTTCATTTCATTCATAGTAAACTTTTTGGAATCCTATGGAAGGATACATAAAAATGGTGAGCACTAATTCCTAGTAGGGGAAATATAGAGCGGAATAAATACTGAATCAATGAGAATAATAGAACACATATACCCTGAAATTTTAAAATTGAGAAGTAAGTTCAAGAAAAATAGTGTAAGTTAATAAATGGAGTCCCATGCCATTTAATTAACTAGAAAATTAAAAATCTATAAATAATTGTAAAAAACTCAAACATATATCATTTAATCAATTAACTAAGAATGAAAAACATTTTTAGAAATTTTAATAGGGAAACTATCATGGATTAAAAATCATGAATCAAAATGAAGTTACTGAGGAAATAATATTTGTCATGTATTAGGAACATTAAAACCATTACTGTCAAGATCTACCCTCAAACCTATTTAATAATATAGGAAGAAACCTATTACAATTTCTCATATAATTTATCTCAAGAGAACCTATTGAAGCATCAAGGTGATATGTAATGTCTGAGCCCCACCCATCATCATATTTCTAAATCATTCTTTATATAGTGTAATCGATTTAATGATTATAAAATATGACTTATCAAATATATATACTGAATAAGGAATATAGATTAACTAATATTTCCATAAATAATTAAATGACTATAAAACTAAACAAATTAAGAAAAATAGTATAGTGTTTCTGAAATAATCATATCCACAAAAAATTCTTTTTATATTTTGGGTTAATAAAATGTAAAATTATGATAAGAAATGGAATATTTCAAGGAAACTGAAAGTAATAAATAATGTGGTTGGAAATAATATCCTTAGACAAATCAACCATAAATCACTAAGTGGACGAATTACTATGGTATCAACAAAATATATCAAAAGTGGAGTAAAATAATGATGTTTTTCCTATAATTGATGGAAATATTATAAAATATTCATTAAAAATATTCATGAGGTGAATATCATTTAAATTTAAGATTTTTTTCAAATAAATTTTCTGAAAATAACAAATGAAATTAATTTTATGCAAAATTAATCATTTAAACATTAAAAGGCAGCATCAATTAAATTAAAGTGGGTAAATTTGTATATAAAAAATTATGAAAGAATAACATTAATTTTATTTTTGTAAAATGGTTAGAAAATTTCATTATTTTGAAAGAGATAAGAAGATTATTTTGAAACATTGGTAAAAGATAAAAATGGAAATAAATTCTTCAAAAAATCATTTTCGTATTATTAAAAATATATTTTGAGTACATTATTTCATGTAAGGTTCTTAGAAGAAAAAATGACATCTAGATAAAGAGTGAGTGGGTCAGTTTTTTCATAAAAAATATAATACATTTAGAGATGAAAATAGAAGAAAATATATGTAATATCTGACAAATTTAAGGAATCTATAGAGGAGAAAAAATGAATGGTTTTTAGAAATTATGATGAAGTAATTTTCTTTAACACAATATCTAGATTAAGAAATCCCACAAAAAATTGGATTGTGATGTAAACCCTTGAAAAAAACACAAGGAGGATGTGAGAAGCAATCAACAAATAAATTATGCGTATCAATTTTGAATCGACACAAGATATGTTAAAATAAATAAATATATATTAAAAATTATGTATATACATAATCATTAAATATTATTTACATTTATAAGGTAATATAACTCAATGAAAAGGAATTAAGTTAGGAAATTTATTTACCAAATGGTTACATATAAATTTAATGAACAAAACTAGGAATAATCATATGAAACGATTAAATACAACAAAGATAAAATAATTACTGAAATATTATATAATAATTTACATTATATTCACCAAATTAAGATGTAATTGGTGGAAATGATATTTATCTCATAGATGTAAAAAGTTAGATGAAAATTTATTACATTGAGTATGAATTGTCTCAAATATCTCTATATTCAAGACTGATAAACTTAGGTAAATTTATTTATTGCATCAGAAAAATTTAATAATATATCATATCTTTTATATAACTTATTACAATGTTTTTTACATATTCATAAACAATTATGTTATTGTCGGGTGTTTTGAACACATTCATTTTATGTTTCAAAAACATCATGGGTAGGTCAACTGTGGCCAGTAGGATCCTTTAACAACATCTCCAAAAAACATTATCTTTAATCAACTATACATTTTATACATCAATTTTAATTTTTATCAAATAATTAAATATGGCTATTAAAATTGAACCGATGCTACAGTCATGGAGATGGTTGGTCATAATTATGCATGAGTAACATTCCCATTTTAAATTGATCATTTTGTAAAGAAGGTATGTAAAATTAATCATTCCATAATGATCATTATATAATATATACCATTTTATTTTTTAATATATAATTATATATATATTTATTGTGATGTAAAAGGATCACATTGTGTCGATGAGATAGTAGTCAACACGTCCATGAATGACATTATCATTTTATATGAGTGTGAAAGCGTAAAAATGAAAATTATATATATATGTGTGTATTATATTTACAAGAAAATAATTATATAATTACTATAATATAACTCTTTATGTTACATATTTTTAATTAAAATCATCTTTTAAAAATTCCATGTATCATGAGATTGAATCACTTCGCTTTTAGGAGGCGGTAGTTCACACATCCTAAAATGATTTTATCAAGTTTACACAAAATGGAAATCATAAATGTATATTATATATAAAAATTAATGAAACATAAATTAGATATAAATATCATAAATATCATATATAAATATAATTTCTATCATAATTCCCACCAAGATAATTGTTAAATTAAGAAAGAACAATCATCGTTTCTAGAGGCAGTAGTTCGTCGTTTAGATAAACAACATGTTATTTACCCATTAGATGGAAGAGTGTGAATTTTTTGGTTCATTCATTAACATAAAAAAATCTACATATATTTAGGATAATTAAATTTTATATAATCATGGAATTAGTGAGTGGGATTGTTAAAGATTGAAATAAAACTAAATAACCTGAGGAAAGATGTTACATATTCTTCGATAACATCTTTTTGATTGCACCAAAGGACATCATTGGTTAGATTTTTACCAAAATATAAGATTATAGTATTAGTTTAATGATTTTATGGATCTATTTTGGAATATCCTGATGACCCTTTTAGTCCAGATAAGTGTGAGGAAGTGGGAGTACTGAGTGCCTATCTATATTGGAGGAGGAGGGGAAATTTTTTGGAATGGGAATTCAAACAAGGTTATTCTCCTTTATGGATAGTCCTATAAAAGAAAAATTTTGATAAAATGGAGAATATAATTTATATATGGCCATCCAACAGATTTTAAACTATTTTATTAGACATTTTGGGAAATAAGATTAAGGTTTAGTCCATTGTTATGCTAAATTTCATCTTAATTATTGTTATTAATTTTAATTACTTCCACCAATATTTTTTTGAAAAATTTAAGTTGAAAATATTATATATTATAAATTAGTGTTAATACAAATATTTTATCCATTTTTTTATATTCCTATAACATTATTGTTGTAAACTAATTTTAATTTAATTCTATAGGTGGTACGACAATGATGGTTTTTAATGAAAATATTCTAAAAAGTTTGATATGTTTTCTCTACTATTTCAATGTGAAATTGACTAAAATAAAATAAATTTTATTAAATAATTTACAATTTATCTAATATATAATTAATAATATTAAAAATTATAATTTTATCTTATCAATGAATTTGAGGAAAAAGCAATTTTGAATTTAAATGTTACTATTTTTCACTATATATTCATATATAACAATTCTCATAAACATAACAGAACGTCACCATAACATTATTTTTTAATCATAATTCAAAACTTATCTTTATTTTAAAATATATTATCTACAAAATTTATAAATTTTTTATTAATAATAGGTTCTCCATTAAAATTTGGTAAATGTGCCTTTATAAAAGAATTGGTTTTTATGAAAAATATATGTGTTTTTATCTTCACATGCTTATCAAACATAACCAATTAATTTAATAATATATTATTTATTATAAAATTCTTAAATAATATTAATATATCTCACTAATTGTAATTAATATATTTTATTAAGAAAAAATGTTTTTGTGAGATTAATAATACTTTTTTGTAGAAACAATTGCTATATATTCAGTTAGTTATAATATTCATTTCTACATAATTATTATCCAATGAATTAATTTCGTATTTGTAAAACAAATATATTTCAATATGTTAGAAAATAATTTTTAGAACTAATAACTTAAGGGCTTGGTTATATCTTATTATATTACATAATAAAAATTTAATATATTATTATTTAGTAAAACTCTGATTTTCTTGTAATGAAAGATGTTGATGAAACTATTTTTTGAATATGACATTGGATAGATCAGTGTTTTATTCATTTCAAGATTTAAATTGTATTAAATTTATATAAAATCAAAAATATATTATAATTTCGTTGGATATTATATTCCCTTTTGGGCTTGGTGTTGTGTGTCATACACATTATCGAATACAATGTTTCTAAATTAGATATTTTGGGTGTTGCATTCCAAACACATTAATTAAATTTCATCCTCAAAATTTAAACTCTATCTTGGTTATATTCTATTTGAAATTTCATATGTTACAAATCACACATCAAGAGAAGGGTTCAAAATAAGCCCTCCTAAAAATAGAGAATGAGAAGTAAAACATGTCACCTCGAATAAGATATATCCCAATCAATTTATGGGAGATCATTAGTGGAATATATATACATACATGGAGGAAAAGATTAAATATATATAGGTAGTGATTGAGGTCATCAATAACAAACAATTGAATGGTAAATGGAAATTTTTGGCCTCAAAGCAATAAATCTATGATGATTTTTAGACCATTATTTCCACAAAAATCATTGTATATGGACACCATTTTTTATAAAAATTTTCCCCATTTTGATATACTTATTTACATTCTATTAATATAATTAAATTTACTTACATGATAGTTGAAATTTCCAATGAATAATTCTATATTTTGGTTGTGTATTGATAAAATTATAATTCATCCCTTACTTTAAGAAATGGATATCTAAAAATAAAATCTACTCTTTAAAGCATAGATATAATTATTTAATGGGTCTTAAGACCCAAAAAATACTAAAATGACTTTAAATTTGTATCTAACTACTATTGAAATCGAATATTGTTAATAAACTAATCTCTAAACCCAAACATTTAAAAATCCTTTTCATTATTAACAACTATTTGTAAAATTATTTAACTAACAAAATGACATATTCACTAGGAAATTATGAAGGTTAGTGGATAGAATGAACCCTTATTATTATTTATTCATGGGTTAAAGAATCATGGATTTTCACAATATAAATGGTTGTTACTCATTATAATGGTTTACCTTTTTTAAAACTTTTTTAAAATTGTTTAAAAAATTAATATGATGGACATCACTAAAATAAGGATAATCACAAAATAACAATTTTAATACATTTTTCAATAAAACCCTAATATATAAATACATTAACCAATAATATATATATATATATATATTCTTGTTTTATAGTTTATATTCTCGAAGAGGGAATTAACATGAGTAGTGTCAAGGTTCCCCAGGCTTATAGAATCAAACTATAATGGATTCCTTAGGACATGTTTCAATTTCTTTTGTCACACTCTTAATTTTTTCTCAAAAATTATTTCCAATATGTCCTCATTTCAAACACATAAAGAATTTACCCATTTCATTGATAATATATGATAGGAGTATCCTTCCAAATTTATTTCATGATGGAAATCGAGCCTTATTATCTTCATGGTCTCAGCCGCTTGGTCTCTTAGAAAATTCCATATGTATCTTCTTTTGTGAGTTCATGAGTATGTTATCGTATATGTTTTTAATCATATTTCATTATAGATGATTTTTATTAAACATTAAATATTTCATTTATATTGAAATATCATTTAGGTTATCATTTTAATCAACTTTTCCTTTATGATTAGTGTTAACAACACTCCTTCAGATACTAAGTATTGAATAATGCCAAAAATCATAGTGTGAGTAACAATATTCCTATTGAAACCTATAATCATTTATATGACATCTAGATAAGGAAAACTTATCTTCAATTTACTAATACTTATGCACAACCTAGGTTATTAATATTTAAAACACATCATAGTAGATAGTAACAAAAATGTGAAATTTCCTATGCATATCACCATGGAGTGTGAAACTCTGTTCAAATTTAGGCCTGATGTGGTTTACTAAGTAATGATGATTTGATCCCGATGCACATAATTAGAAATTTTAATCCTATGTACTTCTATTCCCGAACCACTCCCCTTGTATTATCCATACATGAATCTATTTCTATGAAGAGTGACAATTTATATAATTCAACAAAATTTGAGGGTGTTCTTATATAATTATCCTAAAATTATATCATAGTGTTAAGTTCTCAAAACTATGTTTCCATAAATCTTGTTCCCAAGGATTCCACTAAAAATAATTTGATACCAATGAAGTGACATGGACCCAAAGATATTAGAGCCTATTTCTAAGAAAATTATATTCACATGGTTAAAATGTTAAAAGTTCAAAATGACCAAAGAGTTTAATATCTTGGTAATGCTGATACATTCAAGATTCATATATTAAGAATTTATTTCATAATTACTCACTAGTTTCTTCATTCAAGTAAACATTATTAAATATAGAATATCAATGAATGTGTATCATAATAAACTTGTTGGATTCATGGGGAATGAAAAATAGTAAGGGTGTACTAAAATGATCACTAAGGGAAATATATAGTGGAATAAAAAATGAATCAATAAGAAAAAAAATTATAGAATGAGAAATAGATGAACATTCAATCCATGAAATCAACAAACATTGTAGGATGTTCCGAAATAATAGGGTTAGGTAATAACATGAATCACATTTCATTTCGTTAAATAAAAAAGTAAAGATAAATATGGAAATGTATGAAACAGAAACACATTCCTTTTACTCAATAAACTAATAATGAAAAAAATTCATATAATGTTTATAGTAAAAATATTATAGACGATAAATAATAAGTCAAAATAAATAAAATGCTCAAATATTGGTCATCATGTCTCATGACCATTGAAACGAATACCCTCAAGATTCATCTTCCAGAATTTTTAAAAAAAATGTTGAAAAAAATTTAATTTTCACAACTAATTTTTATCATTTGAACATCACAATGAATTGAGGGGATATATAATTTATGAGCCCACCCAAAATTGGTTTTTTTAAATCATTGATCATATCAACTAATCGTTTTAATTAGAAGAAAATACGCTTAAACAAATATCAATGTGGAATAAAGAATACTAATTTATAAAAATTTAAATATATAATTAAATTTTATTCATTGTGAAAATCATATGTAAAATGGTATACAGTTCAAAAAATAATCATATCCCAAGAAACTGTCGTGGATATATAGGGGAATGAAAATTTAAAATGATCAAAAAAAATTAAATATTACAAGAGAATTTAAAGGAATAAAATAAACTTATTTATAATAACATCCTTGACAAAATACATCATAAACCATCTAGGGGATGAATAATGATGGTATTAATACCACATATCCCAATTGGAGAAAAATAAATGGTTTGTTTCCTTGATTAATGTAAATATTACAAAAATATATTTTAAAAACATTATATATGAAAATATTCCTTTTATATGGATTTTTTTGAAAATATACTACATTAAAAATAACATGTGAGAACAATTTAAAAAAATAATAACAAATTAATCATATAATTGAATCATTTAAGAAATTAATGCATGAAAATGTGTACATGTCGTACAAAGTATAAAAGAACATTCTGTTTTCACGATAAAAAGAATACAAAAAGTCTTTGTTTGGAAACCAAAAAAGTCTCATTTGACAACATTGGTAAAATAATAAAATAGTAAAATGTAATTAAAAAATCACTTATTAACAGTATAAATAAATATTTAATCCTTTTAATAAATTATGTCTTTTAGAATAAAATATGTTTATTGACTAAAGTGATTTTGAATTTTGAATTTACAAAAAAAAAATCTAAAACATTTGGACTTCCAAAGTGTCGAATAATAGAAATAATGCTTGAAAAAGGAAATTAATAATAAGAGGTGAGGATAATGATAGTGTTCATTAAATTATTATCAAATAATCACCTCCATCAGAAATTCAGGTGTAAATAAACCCGAATAAAATGGGATTGGGATGTAAACCCTGGAAAATACCTTAACGTTGATGTGAGAGTAAATAAATAAATAGACTGTTTTTATCATATTTAAATCAATATAATATTATTGGGAATGCATAAATAGAGATTAAAATTCATCATACGCATAATCATATAATATTAATGACAACAAGGATGTCATATTACTAAATGAAATGAAATTGAAATATAAAATTTTATCACCACATTGTAACTTATCAATTTAAACAAATAATAATAATATTAAAGAATTGAATCAGTTAAATTCCAGGAATATAAAATAATTCATGATATATTATATCTAAATTTTTTGTAGATACACCACATAGAGAAGAAATTGTTGAATACGATATTAATCTCCATGATTATATATGTGAGATAAAAATATCGTACATTCAGTCTAACTTGTCCCATGTGTCATTGTATATATACATTATAAATATATTTTAATTATAAAAATGATTCAGAACTACTTTCATGTATATCATAGGATTTTTTTATTAGAATGTTTTATACAACTACATAAAAAATTATGTTTATGTCGAGTGTTTTGACTAAATCAATTTTATGCATCAAAAACAACATTTATAGGTCAACTATGGTAAAAGGTTTCATTATATAACATATCTAGAATAATAATTGGGAATTAATAATATTCATTATACATAAATTATACTATTCAAAAAAATATTAAACATTTTTCGGAAAAATTAACCAATGATAAAATCATGGAGACATTATGTCATACATGCCCATGAGTAATATTCTGATTTTTAATGATTATTATTAAATGAAGTTATGTGGCATTAATAATTATATAATGATACTTATATCTTAAATAACATATTACTTAATCATATATAATTAAATATATGACTTTTTAATTTGAAAATAATCACACCAGGTTGAGGTTGCATTAGTCAAGACATCCACGAATGACGTTCTCACTTTTTATGTGTGTCAATGAAAAGTAAATAAAACGATATATATATATATAATTATTACATAAAGATAATTATGTAATTAATATCATGTTTTTTTATGTGACAATTTTTTAATAAATTTAATCATTTATACATTAATTGAATCATGTTGTCGAAGCAGATCACTTTTAGAAGGAAGTAGTCTATACATCCACAAATAACGTATTCATATTTACAGAGAATAGAAAGAATAATGGTATGATAAATATATATATATATTATAATTAAATATTCATAAATAAATTATAAATATGATATAAATAATGTATAAATATATTTTTAATCAGTATTCCTTCAATGAGAGGTTGTAAAGTAAGAACAAACAATCACGGTTTCATGATACTCTAATTCACCATACACATAAATGATCAGTTAGTTACGTATTAAATAGAAATGTGAATAAGATTAAGATTAAAATGTGAACTAAAAAAATAATTATATTTCGGATTATCTTTTTTGTATAATAATTTAATAGGGAGAGTTTACTGGGTGGATAAGGGAAATAAAATTAAGGATATTAACGAATGATGTTAGATATTCTTCGAGTAGAACATTTTAGTTTCCACTAAAGGGATTCCATTTTATTAATTATGGAAAATTGGGGATTATAGGATTATTGTAGGATTTTAAGGAGAAATTTGGGTAGCTCATGTTGAATAAAATATATATTGATATGTTTGAGGGAATATAATGGGTGAGTGCCTTTTTATAGTGGTGGTGGTGTCTTATTATTGAACTTTATTTGAATGGTAATTAAACCTTTTATTTTCAATAAATTTTTAAAAACATTATCTTTAAAAATAAATATTGAAATCATAAAAAATAATGTAATAGTGAAACTGAATGTGATTAATAATTATAAAATAGAGAAAATGTTTTTATAAAATTTCAATAGAACATGGATTTGAGAGAAAACTAATCCCCAACTGAATAGAGAAATAGAGTTAGGATTTATTATAAAAATTGAAAACAAATTGATTACCAAAGACAAAAAAATTCTATTATTATCTAAAAAATATCATAAATAACTGACTGAGAAGAAAAATTTATTGGATTTTAATCAATTATAATATAATTTCTATTAATGTAATTTTAATAACAAATATTCATGATTAAAATGATATTTTGAAATAAAACATTAAAAATATCCTAATGTAGAAGTATGAATTTATAGATGAATATATTTTGTATATCAATAGTAAATACACATAAAATAATTTTAAAAACATAAATACAAATTCAAATTCAGTATACACATAACCTTACAATAATTATGGCCATGATGAAGTAATACATTCACATGAAAAGGAATTGAATTTTAAAATACCAGTTCTATATAGAGAATTTATGTCAAATAAATGAAAATGAAATAATTAAAATAAAAAAAATTAATAATGAATTATTAATGATATTAAATGAAAAATTGGAAGCGTATACACCCCATATAATTTAATTTGTTCATAATAAAAAATAATAGTCAATAAAATATATATTAAAAAATCCATTACTACTGGTCTAACATTTGAAAACATAGATCTATGAATGAATAAAATCAATTAAAAATATTTATATAATGACATAAATGAGATTAATGAAATAACATGTTAAAGGTTAGTATATAGACCACAAAAAATAAATGAGTGGTGAATATGGAATACGTCTCATAGTAAAAAATGTAAGATTATAAATCTCGTTACATTACACTTCCTTTCAGTTGTGTGATCTTTAAACAATCGAATAATAGTCCAAAATGTGTTATTATCATATAAACTAACCATATTAATATTTATTATACTGTATATGATACTTTTAAAATATATTATAACCAATTTGTTTAAAATGATTCATTATTTTCACTATTTAATGTGTTAATATCCTTGTTTTTTGAGTATGTTTGGATTTGATATATTTTTTTCTCATACATCGATCAGGATTTCAAAATCTCAAGAATTTAAACATTTTTTAAATATAATACATATTAATTATATATTTATTTATAATAATACATAAAATATTTTGATAGAAAATAAAATTCACCAATCCCAAAGATGGTAGGTCTTATATACGCATGAACGTTGTTTCCATTTTCATGACATATAAATGAAATAAATGTAAATGATATATATTTATGTATGTATGTATATTATGATTATATTATCATCCAAATTTAATATTTATAACATATTTTAATAAAAACCATCATTAATTCAATCCATGTAATATTTTTATGAATCACATTGCTTTGAGGAGGTGGAATACCCCACATCTACAAATGTTGTAATCATATTCCCAAAAAATGGACTGCATAAATATATGTGTTATAAAAAAATTAAATACTAATAATGAAATTATAAATATCATATATTTATATATATAAATTTAATATAACCTATGAGTTCATCATTATTCACATCTTAACCATGTGGTTATTGAAGAAAGAATGACATCGAAAAATAAGGTGGTAGTCTGTCGTACACACGGACAAGGATTGTGTACCCCATTTGGTGGAAGTGTTTTAATTTTTTATTATTAACCATGAAATAACAATGTATATGTGTATTTATGAGACTGATTAATTTATATAAGATACATATAATTTGAAATGAAGTGGTGGATAATGTAATAAAATAAAATTGATCATTGTAGAATGTTACATTTTTTTCGAGTAAACCATTTTGGTTGTACCAAAACCCTTTGTTTGTTTTATTTTATTGAAATCTGATTCGTTCTAAATGATGTGAGGTATGGTTGTATGACATTTTTTTGGTTTGTATGATTCAGAGAGATTGATAAAACTGATGTTTTGGGTGCGGTGGTTGGCTTTTAAAAGTGGTGTGGAATTCTTGTAAATATTAATTAATGACATTATTGGGAGGTATAGCATACATTATGTTCCTCAATTAATAAAATAAATTAAAGAAAATAAGGTTTTTTGGTTTAATTATTTCCATAAACAGTTTTTTTAAATTTTTCATGGTTATTTCGGCCATTATTATTAGGGATTCATCCAATGTTAAGCGAGTTTTTTTCAAAACCATTGTAATTAATTTTCATTTCATTTAATAATACATAGTAAAAAATAATTTATCCATATTATAAATTATAGAGTTCTATGATAAAAAATAAAAAATATGATTTTTCAAATTCCAATCACATATGTGGTAGAAATTATTTCCAAATTAACCACACAGTCGTATTGGTAAAGAATGTTTTTAACTGAAATGTTCAAAATATTTTGATGTTTTTTGTCAAATTTCAATTATAAATTTATTCTTATGAATTAAATTCGGTTAATATAAATTTTATTTATCTAATTTTTATTTCAAAATAACTCCCTTTTTAATTTATCCTTTAAATATCTATAAAATAAAGAGCATTTTTTAACAAAATTTAGTATTGTTCACAACTCATCAAAAAATAAATCCTCTCATAAAAATTTAAAAAAAATTAAACCTAATATGATTTTTATTTTACACATTGGAAAACTTATATTATTTTTTGAAATAAAATTTTGAAATACTCTATTATTTAGTTTTTAAATAGGTGCTCCATTACAATGAAAAAATAGCCTTTATAAAAATATAGATTTTTATAAATAATACTGGGTTTGTTTTTAATTTATGACTATAAATTATGTTAGATGAATGTTATAATTATTTTATTGAACATTATATATATATATATAATATCATCAAATAATATTAAATAATATTTTTTATTTGGTTATAATTCCATTCTAATAACAGAATATTTTTTAAAACACCTCCTTTATTTTAAATTGTTTATTATTTTAATTTTTAATTAATTGGTTACCAATGAATTAATTTTATAAAAATATTTAAACTATATATTTTTAATATATATAATCACATTCATTTTCTCCATTAAAATGGCTAGGTGATAAATATCATATTAAATAATAATATTTATAATATATTGTTGTTTGTAAAACCTTGTCTTAAATGGAACAAAAGCTACTTATTAAAATAATTATTGAATGTAATGTAAGATAATTCAGTGTTACATTTCAATGACTCTATAAATATCATTTTATATATAATAATACTAACTTGGTGTTGCAAATAAAACAAACATTATATAAAATTAAATTTACTAAAATGGGTAAATATTGTAATTACATGGGGTGTTTCATTCTCCCAACCTTAAAAAAACTATGTCCTTGCCATTAAAACAAGATCTTGGAAATCAAGAGGTCCATATTAGATAATATTATTTTTGAATAACTAACCTAAAAAATATTTAATAATATACTTTCTTAATAAGAGATAAATTCATGTATAACAGTCGTATGAAATAACACAAAACTAGGGTTATATGCAGGAGAAAATTTGAGGAATGTGGAAATATAAAATTTCAATATGAGGGTAAATAATTATGTGGAATAATTAATTTCCTTGTTTATAAGAAATTCAGTGATCAATGTAATGTTAATTTCCTTAAATCCATAAATCTACGGTGAATTTAATGTCCAATAGTTCAACCAAAATTTACGTTTTATGATAACATATTTTAATTTTACAATATCTTTTTCTTAATGTTGAGTAATTCATTCAACACATAAGCGTAAATAGAAATATAATTACATTCAATAATTATATAATAATTATTTATTCTTTTGGATTTATGTTAATCAATATCAACTTAATCCTGTTACACAATGAAATGAATATTAAATAATGTTTTTTTATAACTGAAGCACTAATATTCGCTTTTAACAGATCATAAGATCTGTTAAATAAGTCCTTATATCAATTTCAATCTATTTTATAAACCAAATATAGTTAATAATATAATCTATAAATCATAAATTAATACTAGTTTTCCAATATTAATATTTAATCATCCAATTTATTAATATAAGGAATGAAATATTTACAAGGAAATCAAAAATTCTATTTGTAGGTGAAAACGCCTTATCATCCTTTTATCATGGGTTCAAGCCCCAACTCCAAGTCAGATATAATATTTTTTCACCCTACTTATAGTTCTTAACTTTTCTAAAAAATATTAATATAATTCATATGATATTTCCAAAAAATTGAAGGGCATCCTTGAAATTTAATCATTAAATAACATTCTTATATGGTGTTCAATAATTTTTTTTTCAAGTTGTAATAATCTAATTTGACTACTATTACAATTTCATTTATTAAAATAATAACACTAAATATTATCAATACTTTCAATATCACGTCTCAAAATAGAAAAGACATTATTCCTCAAATATCTTTTCCACTAAAACATGTACTAATCTAATGAGCATTATTGCAATTATTTTCTTACCAAAAAACAACTAATATTTGAAGAATCATATTATATAAAACCTAAAAAGAGGATCATAAGACATAGAACATATGATAAACCTTAATATATTTATTCAATAATGCCATCTATTACTCTTTTATTGATGAATATATATGTTATTCTATGATAGTCCTCAAAGAATATTTTATAGATATGTTTTCATATAAATTTATTCCAAAATCTAGTCTAGTTGGATTGTAATAACATGCTATTAATCAATCTATAGTGACCCTGAACCTATTTTCCTAGAACTGGTATCATGCTAACATTACATTCTAATATGATACATGGAAATCACTTCCCAAAGGACCAAATAATTTCTTATTCTTGGTAAACTTGGTATTCTCGTGATTCTTGTATTATAAAAGAATACAAATATTACAACATATTATTTTTCTTTTGAGGGTTACTTTATTTCATCTATCATATCATTAAAAAATTGCTAGAACATTTCTTCTAATCCTATGTAAAGGATCAAAAATTTGGTTGGGCCCAAATTCTTAATAATGGTTATGTACAGAAGATGTATTAATGAATTAATGAGCTTAATCAAAAATAAAATATAATAACTGAAAAAACATGGTATTTAATATATAAACAGAGAATGAAATGAGTCCATATAATTATTTTAATGGAAACACCTGGATAACCATAACTAAAATTAATTAAATTTTTCATTATTGGGAATCATGTATCTGGTACATGAACCAACATACCATCAAGACATACTCTCAAAATTGTATATTTTTTTTGGTAGATGCTGATATAGTTCTATTTGGAAACAAACATGAATTGTTTTCACTAAATAATTTCATCTCATGAGACTACCAAGTCATATAGGAGATTTTATTATGAAATAAATGTCCCAAATAGTAAATTTCAAAATCATTCTTTAGATATCGTGTAATCAATTAAATTAATAAACACCATGCCTTATCATCAAAAATTGAATCGAGTAAAAGATGCAAATTTATCGATAATTCCCCAATCAATCAAATAAAATTCAATGTAAACATTGTATAAAAAATTTATTCTATTTAAAAAATAAATATGTTTGTGATAAATTTTTTGGATTAATAGGGTTAATTTAAAGTCCAATGATTACGGGAAAGTGGATATCCCAAATTGACATCAAAAATGAATCAAGGATGTTAACATCAAAAAAATACTTTTCCAAATCATTTATAAACCATACATTGTAAGAATGTAGTAGATATCAATATATCACTTATCGATTGGATTAGTAAAAAGTATTTCTTCATTAATAATAAAATATAACATTGAATACATTTTTTTGGGAAATATAATTTTTCAATAGAATTTTTAACAATATTTTCATCGAAAACAAATCTTCAAAAATAATTCAAGGGTGAAAATTCATGGATAAATAATTCTGGAAAAGTAAAAAAAATTGAAACCATTTTTGTAAAATATTGTATTTAGAGAAAATATATATCCAAACAGAGAGATAAATTTTGTCATGTTTTCTTAAAATCATTTTCTTAAATATTTTAAATACAAATGATTAGACAAATTACACTATTATATGGAAAATATCATGATAAAACATATGTTAAAATAATTAACTTTTCTATGAAACCATAATAATTTTATTCACTTTAATGTAAATTCATGAATAAATAATTTCTATTAGAATGATATTGTGAAATAAACCCTTAAAATTGTTAATGTAGTGATGTGATAATTAATCAATGAATAGATTATGTGTATCGTCTATAAATTAACATTAAATAAGTTTAAATGAAAATGGATAGTCCACATTTATATACACATAATCGTAGAATATTAATTCCAATAAGGAAGTAATCTAACCCACCGAAATGGAATTGAGCTATGAAATTTCCTTACCACTTGGTAACATCAAGTTCAAATAACCTTTGATGAAATAATTAAAATATAGTCTGAAAATAAAATTAATAAATATGTTTTCATGATATTAAATTTCAATGGGGTAGTATATATAATACAAATAATTTAATTGGTTCATAATAAAAAAAATAATACTTAAGGAAATTTCAATTGAGTCAATCTCCATTACTAGATGAGTTACTTTTGAATCACAATTTAAATGAACTAAAAGCATAAATTTAATCTTTTAATTTCATGAAATAAATGAGATTAATTATATATAAATTCATACAAGATTATATAAACCACACCAATGAAACAATTGGATAATATGGAAAAAATCTCGTTCAAATTAATGTGAGACTAGAAATCCCCTTTACATATACTTCCTTTTAGTTGTGTTCTCTTTAATGTCATTTATTATGGGTTAAAACATATTATTAAGTTATTCCAGAATCGTAATAATATTTATAATATAATATAAGATCCTCTTAAAATGCATTAATTCCAATTCATTAACAATCATGTATTATTTTCACAATTTTAAGTGATGCTTTTCCATTTTTAGGTGTTTCTTTTGACTTGTTATTATTTTTCTCCATATATGTCAATAATGATTTCATCTTCTGGAACATGTAAGTAATTATTTAAATATCATATATACTCTTTATAAATGTATTTATAATAATCCATAAAATTTAATTTCATTAAATGAAATACATTTTACATGGAGACTGTAGGACATAGATATGAACTATGTTTCTATTTTGTAGTTTTATTATAAAAATAAAAGTAAATTATATAGATATATACATATGAATTATAATTAAATTAAAATATGATTTTAATATTTTCAACATATATTAATTAAACATATCCTTAATACCATCCATGTAATGTGTAAATGAATCACATCTCATTGAGGTGATGGTAGTCCCATCATTTAGAAAAGATATTGTTGTATTCCCCCATAACGGAATGTGTGATGTTATGTGTTAACTAATATTTTAAATATCATTATAATTTTACCAAAATATTATTTCTAATATAAATATATTATATTCATCATTATTATCAACCTTGAAAGGTGGTAATAGAATAATGAACAATAATGGATCATGGTGAGATAGTTCACCATAGACCGGAACAATGATTCTATATCTCATTTGAGGAATTATGTGATGTTGTATATTGTAACAATGAAATAAGAAAATATCAATATATATATATATGATAATTAGGATTTTATATAATAATGATTTGAAAATAATATGTGCATTGGAGAAATTAAATTAAAAAAATTGTCCATTGAATAATGTTACCTAGTTTTTGGTTAAGTCAAGTTAGTTTTTACGAAAATCATTAGTTGGTTTTATGTAGTCACCAATTGAGCAATAAATGATTATTTTATAGATATTGGGAGGATATTTTTTCTGGGATTGGATGATATTATAAGAATGATATGGGAGAAGAAGTTGTTGGGTTGACTGTATTTTTATAGTTTATGAGGAGTGACACTCTTGTAAACATAAAAATGAAAACACCATTGGGTGGTAGTCCTTACATCATGTGGATATGATAATGAAAAAAGTTGATACAAGTGGGTATATGGTTTAAGTAATTACATATGTTAGGTTTTGGACATGTTTCTACATCATCTTGGCCATTGACTTTTATGTTTATTCCCATATTATAAAAGTTTTAACTTAATAATTATAATTTAATTTAAATAATTACAGAAATAATTTTTTGTTAACAATAATTTTACCATAATTGGAATAACAAATTATTCTAATTAAATATATATAATACATTTTTCCAAATTATGATTAGATAATTGGTACAAAATAATTTACAATTCATCCCACAAACACACCATAAATGTGGGTTTTTATATGTGAAATTTTCAAAATATTTGTAATTTTTATATCAAATTTCAATATAAAATTTATTCCAATAAAAAAAATGGTTTAATAGATGTCAAATTGAACTAATTAAACATTAAAAACATATAATGATATAATTTTCCTTATAAATTATTTAAATGAAGAAGAATATTTCAATTAAAATTCAGTATTTTTCATTATTAGTCAAAAAATTGAAAATTCTCATTGAAATATTAAAAGTTAAATCAATTCATATTTTGATGTTAAAATTTAAAAAATGAATGTTATTTTCTAATATAAAAATTATAAAAAAATTTATTTTTTTGAAAGAAGTCTATCATTAAAATTTGACTGAACATCCAATATAAAAATATATATTTTTATGCATAATATATGGTTTTTTCATATCCTATAAGAAAAAAATATTTTGGAGGAATGTTTAAAAAATATGATTTAATATATAATATATAATTTTAATTATATTCACTCAATAAAAATACCTAATTATAATATTATTGTAAAATGTATTTCTGTGCATAAAGTGGGTTTTTTATAAAAACACATCATTTATATCCAATTAGAATTTATTTTACATTAGAATTAGTTATTAAAAATGAATTCATTTAACAAACATGTGCATACTATATTTTCCTAATTTTAACTAATCTCATTCATTCCCTCCATTCCAATAGCTAGGTGATAATAATCTTTTTAAATAATATTATTAAGAGTATATTATTGCTTTTTAAAACCCAGTCTTATATGAAACACAAGTTATAGATGAAATTAATTATTATATATAATGAAAGAGGAAAAACTATTTCATGTAAAGGATGTCAAAAAATGTATTTAATGTCGAGGAATCTAAACATGGTTTTTCATATAATGAAAACTATAAATAATATTATATTTATAAAAAAATAAAAATATTTTTAATTCTATAGATGTTATTTCTATATTCTAAAACAATGAAATTAATATCTTGAATTTGATCAATCATTAATACAATGACATAAAAAAAATTTCCACCTTCTTGAAATCTACTAAAAAATATCGATTTTAGTAATTCATATGTGTGGACTGCCACCCCCACAACACAATCTGATTTTTTAATTATTCTAAACAATAATGGTAATAAGTCTATAATTATTGAATATATTTGATAAAATGATTATTCTGATAATGTGTATTATTATTTTCATTATATTTTATTACATCCGTCAAAAAGCGTATTCATCATGCATTATTACATATGGTGAGCCATTAATATGAACAATGAAATTTATTTTCCTATGAAAAAATTATTGGACAATTCCCTACATGATACCTTAAACACATATTGTATAAAAAAAGACTCATCCTATTTCATCTATAGTGTTTATTTTCAGAATTTATTTTAAATTGCATAAGTCATTTCATACCAAATACATGAGATTGAAGAATAAATATATTCCATAACTCTATCATGGTAAAACATTAAATTGTTTAATTATGAAAACTAGATTCATTTATGTATAAATACCATAAAAGTATTTTTTTATTCCACTTACAAAATGAACTATGTGAGTATTTAGTATATTTAATTTTCCATAACCATATAATTAATGCAAAATCAAATTTTCATCAATGCTACAGCTGGATTCTTCATCCTTCTTCTTTATCTCATTAATTACATTCTCTATATACCTAAGAAAATTATTAGAATATTAAATATTGTAAAATAATATCCTAAACTCATCCAACTACGTAGTGTTAGTATTTTATTATGAAATCATGTTCTTGATGAGATTCCATTACCCATCAACTTCTGCATCCAAATTATAAGTAATTGAAATGAGATTTCTTGCTCGATGCAATGGGGAATGGAAAATATCATCTCATTGGTTCAGAGAAATTTCACAAAAACCGGTGGATCAATGTACTGACTAAAAGAAGGTAGATAATTCATCATCAAGGACTCATAAAAATGTTATTCCCTTATTTCATTGTTTGAAATATTAACATGATTATTGGATTGAGAATGTTTCAAATTTATATTAATGATATTTTTCGTTTCAAATCCCATACCATTTATCTGAGGTGGAAAATCACTAGATTTTAAATAATATTTATAAATAATATGGTTCCATTGTGTTCATTCCTTTCAATAAAAAATCATATTTTGATAAATAATAATCATACAAAAAATCCATATAATCATGAAAAACAAATCATAGAATTTCAAAATCCTAAACCATATATTTTAATATATGAAACCATAGGTATAAAATTTTTCAATAATAATCTAAATTAATTTAAATCCATAATAATGTTTCATAATGATAATCTGAATGAACCCACAAATATACCCCAAGAGGACCTATTTAGGTGTGCATTTTTTGGAAAACTCATCCTGAATCAGTGGTGAATGAGTTAATACCCTGTCCACCCCATTTTGAGTTGTTACCCATATGTGCCTACATGAATTATCCACAACCACAATAATGTATCCATACTAGTATTCAATTTCATATAAAACCATTCCACTCCCATTACCAAAAAAACATGAAGTTCTCTAATACATATTATTATCATATGTGTTATAGATAAATATTTTCCAATCTTGTTCCAGAAAACTACTCAATGATTTTCTTATACCAAAAATGGTGTCCTATAAATTTCATACAAAAATAATATATATTATTATTTTAATATTGATTCCATGCCACTACAACACACACCATAAAAATAAAATATTTATGACCTAAAAAACATATTATAGAATGGAATACTACATAAAAAACTATATCATCTACCACATAGTTCTTCAAAACTTGAACCTATTATTTCAATATAATTTATAAAAAACTTGATCATATTCTAGAAAAAAGGAAACATAATAAAGAGTGATCATATATTCCAACTAAGTGTAAATAGGGGAGATATTAGGGATCATTTAATAATAACATGAGACTCATGTTTTGAAACATGGTCCAAAAATTTTAAAACTTGGCCAGTAATACATTGATCATATTGATGATTCATTAAATAAATTATTATAGTTCATAATACATTAATCAAAAAGAAATCGAAGACTATAATCCATGAGTAAATAACATTAGTATAACATAATGTTATAAAAGAATTGTATAAATTGTGTCATAATAATAATAGCATAAATCTTATATCAGTTTTATATTCTAGAACATTCATCACATTTTTGGATTTGGATAAACAATAATATACCTTTTTTGTATTGGTATAATGTCTAATGTACCTTCTATTATGAATTGGATAAAATATTTTTCACAGAATTTTGTTTTAGGGATAACCTCCCATATTCACATTGAGCTCGGAAAACATTTAAATTTACTCTATCTATTGGAGTACTATGATGACGCAACCCATCAAATTGTAAAAATCCCATAAAATGTTCACCATAAGATCATGTAAATATTTTCCATTCCCCCGTGACATAAATAATGTAATACAAAAAGGGTTCTATCAATATTTCATCATCATAACCCTAACAAAACCAGACACATAATAAATATCGTATTATAGAATTACATTCTTATATATTCATAATATACATCATGTGACGTTTTTATACATATCAATTGACTTATAAAGATAACAAGAAAATTTCATGAAAAAAATCACATTTTAATTTTTAAATCAGTTATTTAAAATTTACAAATATCCAAATTATTAAGAAATATCTAATTTTTTAGAAAATAAAAGGAATGTTAAAATGTAACATTTAATAATTTAGTTCTCATAATATTGTGAAATTCAATTTTTAAGATGCATGTGAAAACAATAATCATTTCACTTTTATGATAAATTTTACGAAGTACCACATTTGGAAAAAGACAACAAGAATCCAATTATATTTTGGTATATAATGAAAAAAATTGGTTAAAAATAATTTAAAAATTTATATAATTATAATAAAAATATTAATAAAAACAATTTAATTAAAATATTTATATGTAATACAAATAATGATGTCAAAATTATAAAAAAATATGTTATTACATAAAAAATAATTTCATTATCTTTTATAAATAAAGAGCAACAACTGAAAATAAAAATTATAATACACATAAATAACAAATTGAAAATAAAATAAACTATATTTTTGAGAGAAATATCATATAATTATATCATTAGACATTTATTCAGAAAGAATTTCATAAAAAATGATATTGTAATATAAAATCATTACCTCATGTTTGACATTATTCGAAAGTTATGAATAATCCATTATAACAAATTTACGTCTGTTATAAATATATTAAAAACCATTTTAAAATTATAATATAATATATGATTATTTTATGACATTTCAACACTAAATTACTAAAAATTATATATTAAATCATCATTTACTGGCGATATATGTTTCATATTCTTGCAAAAATTTTATTAGTAGTTTTGTTTTATTTTCTATTTATAAATGAGTGATGTTTCCAATTTTCAATGGATTGATCAAAATTTTGGAATTTAAAAATACACATTCCAAAATAACTATTATATGATAAATATAATATATAAAATTTAAATATGGATTAATTTACATCCATTAATGAAGGTGATGGGAAATGAATATTATTTTTTTTGTGGAGGAAATTGTCCGCATGTATGCAAGAGTGGTACTTTCATATCAGATTCGATGAAAATGAGGTGGAATAAAGATTAAAATATAATTATTTTATCCTCATATATGTTATATACATAAATTATTATATTTTAATGGTTATGATAGAATTTATTGATGTATTAAAAGAAGTTCAATAAAAGAGTTCGATTAACATGATTACATTCTCCATGAAAATCTTCCTTTGGATTTCTTTTCATAGACCCTAGGGATGATCTATTGAGGATTTTATAACCTCCATATGTTTGATAAGGATATTTAGTGGTGGTTTTAATGGGTTTGAAGATACATTTATCTATTTTATGTTATTTTTCGAGGATAGGTTGTGTCTTTCTATAGTTAAGGAAAGTACACACATGGAATTACATAATTATTCAAATAAAATAAATTATATTTCATTTAATTATGGGGGAAGTTCCCAAAAATTTAAATATATGATTTTTTATAGTTTAAATGACCTAGAAAAATAATTTTTTACATATTTATATGGAATTTTATAGCATTTAGTTTTTTAAACCCTATATATAACAAAATTTATCCTTTACCGAGGCAAAAAATTATACATTACTAGCAGGTTATAAATTTATTTATATGATAAACATTTTAACTAAAAAATGAAATGTATGAAATTTTATATCATATTACATCCCCCTTGTCCACAGTTATGGTTTTTATTTTTTTTTAAAATTCGTTAATAATATATTATTAACATTGAACACAATTATAGTTGTTTTAAGTACTAGTCACATAATTTGAATATAATGATATTTTGATTGGACTACAATTAGAAAATAAACTCTTTAAATATAAATTATACATTATTATTAACCATGAAAATTAGGAATTACCTAAATTTATCTAAAAAAATCTATTATTTGAGATTCTGAAAATCATTTTTTTTTCTACAACATGCCCATGTACTCTACTAGCAATTTGAATCATTTATGTTAATTATATCATCAATAAATTTTTAAATTAAATTTCATCTATAAAAAAATTAAATTATGATCCAAATAAATCACTATATTCATCAATAACATCCTATTGTTAAAGTCTGAACATATGAGGGAAATTAAAAGCAAGAGAGTGACATTTTTATATATATTCCATTACATAAAAATGTATTCTGGTCATTATCAAAGTATAATAGGGACAATTTGTTATATATTTTAATATTTTATTTTAAATTTCTAACAAAACTCCTAAAATATAAATATTTCAAGTGTTATATAGATTTTTAAATCCCTAACAAAGTATTTCTAACATTAATTACACAATTGACCCACACTAAGGTTACAAGTATTTTCCATGTTTACTATAACAATGACCCATTTTTTTATTTATTTACTAAAATAGGTTATTTGGATAATTAATACCAAATAATTATATCAATATTATATTTCTATAAAATTTCAAGATCTATTTTATGTATATGGGGTTCTTCTGCAATTTTTTGTCATTGTTTTGCAATGATAAACCTCTTCAATTTTGATACCAAATAACTATGAACTATGGATTTTACTACTATCCAATGAGGTGATTAAATATTCTAGAAAGGTATTTAACCTTTATTTTGCACCCTATGAATCATATTTGAATTAGGAATCAAATCCAACAATGTTCATTGAAACAGTTCATTTTAACGCCATTACAAATGACATATATAAGAGGACTTAGGATCAGGGTATCAAGATTATGAATTAGTAAAGAATCCTATAAATCCTTCTTATGTTATAAAAAAGAGTAATGGTATCTTTATCTCTCCCTTAGGACTTACCCAAAGGTTTTTTCCTTATATAGTGTTAGTAATATCATTCAACTAATTAGGGTGTACACATTGAGGTTATCCAAGAAGGATAGATTCAAAATTCTAGTGATATGATCATTTGATGTCCCTAATCCCATGTTATACATTCTTCATGTGGGAAACAATGGATAGAATGTTGTTAGAGTCATCTCATATGGATGTGGGACTTATGCACTGCATCTACATTTACGGGGTGTTTTGGTGTGGATCATGATACATATAAAGGAATCCTATATATCATTGTTATTTCTATAATTGGGGTCATCATAGTTTTTTATAATTTACAACATTCATTTAGATTAGTCAAGGAGATAAACCCATATGAATATTTGGTTCCAAAATGATTTAATATTAGCAACATATAGGGGCTTACATAATTTGGTGGATGACTATTAGGGATGATTCCTTATAATGGTGAAACATATATCTAATTTGGAAATGAGAAATAGTTCTCATTGATCATTAGCATGTATGGATGAATATTTCTACTAAAATTAGATATCATGACTTGTGATATATACTTGAAATGCCTTTATTATCCGCCTAACATGTCTCGGGTGTCTATATGACATGTCTATGGAAGTTTATATATCATATCCATGTGGAATAGAGGACATGCCTAAAGATAATCACATGATAAAATTTACTAGTCCATATGTTAGTCCATGATCAAGATGACATGTCTAGAAGGGTTTGTCATGAGTAAGGCTCACATATCTTTATAATATCGCATTACCAGAATGAAATTTTTGGAAATAACATGGATTTATAGTAGGAATGCCTAAAGGAAATCACATGATTTGGGTGACCTATCTAGAATACATCCCATAATTTGGGTAGAAGTTCTAGAATTATGTTTCATGAATATGGGTGACATGTGTAGAGTGTGTCTCTTGACTATGATGACACAACTAGAGTGCATCAAGAGACTTCAATATAATGTCAGCTAGGTGTTAGGTGACTTAGTTGACATGTCTGGAGGGAATAGCAAGACATTGAAAACATTTCAACAGGATTCCAAAAAACAATCGTGACATTCCATTTTACATCCCCATAATATTGGTGGCATGTGTGAAGGGAGTTGTGAGATAGGGATTACATTTATAATGGGTTTCAAAAAAACATAGATGATTTGTCTAGAGGTAATCACAAGACTATGATGAAATGTTGAATGGGTTTTCCAAGATAAGGGTGATGTGACCTGATGTAGCCATATGACATGAAAAACATGTATATATGACATCATACAATATATAAAGAATACATAGAGGACAACGAAAGAAAGGGGCGATGTACCCTTACGATACCATGGGATTTTCTTTACATGCCAATGGGACATCACTATATCCAAATGAAATGTTTGGATATTGTATCATAACTTTTGGGACATTACATTATGTTATGGTATGAGTTGGATTGGTCTTTTTATGTTCATGAAGATCATGGAATCTATAATTTCATAAGTCATCCATATTATTTGTTATTTTCAATTATTTATTGTATTTTTTCACATGTTCTGCAAGGAAACAATTTTTTTAGGTTTTGTGTGACCTTGTATATATTCTGGACCTCCTTCGTATGATATGATTAACACACAATATGTTCTTCTCATGATCGATATAGTGATAATGAGAAACACATATTCATGTTGAGTGATTATTTATTTAATTCAATAGATTTTACATGTATGAAGATCATTGTGAATGCATGAATTTCATCTCTATGAAGACCACTCTTGAGATCATGTGTAGCAGTCTACATCATCTATATATTTATTATTGATGGGGAAGGATTTCTAGGCCTTGAAAATTTATTCTTATGATACCTTCCTAGAAAATATCTACAAAATATGAGATTGATAAAGTGGTGGGATTATTATATCACATATTTTAATGATCATGTCGGGGGTCATCCCTGAAATTTCATGATAAGAAATATATGCAGGAGAACTCCTCTATCATCAGGTTTATTGGACCTCATCTAATAAAATATATTTATCATAACCATGTCGATATATCAAATCAATCTCATAATGTAAGCCTAATATTTATATTAATATTCACATGATTAGGATACCCATATAAAATATTTCACATGATTGAAGATGACTTGTTGTTGGACCATTACGAGACAAAGTTATCTATTCATGGGGGCCCCCACAGGATCAAGCTGACATGTTGAGTGTATATCACAAGATCATGATGGCTTAGCAAGGGAGAATCAAAGGATCAATTGTGACCATCCTGGGAAAAGAAACCCATTAACCTGGAGATAAGTGTATCTTCCCTTCATAGGAGTATTTTCCAATTCCACTTTTTATTCTATTCCATACATTATAAAGAAAGGAGATCTTGTGATGTCATGTGATAATTATTGGTGAAAATAACTCTCATTTTCTACGATGTTTCACGTGATCAATGATAGATATTAGAGTGATATCAGGGTATTCACATTGAAAATACCACTTCTTTTCTATGGTGCTATAGGGGAATCACATGATTGAATGTACGTGTCTGAAGTTGTTCTCATTATGGAGGACACACACATACATGCTATTGTTCCACAATGTGGGAATACATCTATGGTATTTGTGAGGACTTGTGAATAACATGATCATGTCCCACAAAGATCAACATAATTCTATTTCACATGAGGCTTATGATTTTATCTCCCTTTATTTTATTAGGTGTTTTTGATGATTTTTATGAGTAAGTCAATTGAAATTTTTCATGATTCAATGGAACTAATCTAGAAACCTCCACATAGTCATATTCTATGTTAGTAATCTATAAAAAGAACATTATATAATGTCAAAGAGGATTCATGTGATCATAAATAGACAATACCTTGCACATGATTCATTTACATGGCTATATGAATGTCGTGTGATCATGTTTGATTTTTATGGTTGTTGGATCCTTGTATTTCATCTACATTATTCCATTTATTTATGGATAAATCAATTCCCATGTTTTGGGTATTTCAACATTTTTTAATTTTCCGATACATACTTGATGGGTGACAACAAATATACCACATCACCCTAGTAACGACATTTTCAAAGATAAAGACATAGTTCAATGGATAATAAATGATCACCAGAGTCCTTGTGGATATCACTAATTGGTGTCTCATGTGATGATTTGTATATTGGGTGACTGTTGGTATTCTAGGGAGCACAATATAAATCATCACATTATGGGTTGATCATTTCACTAGTTTCCTAAAATCCATGTGATCTTGTTATTGATATTATTGTATGATCACTTCGCATAACTGAATCACATGATCCCATTTTCATGAACTATTTATGAGAACCATTCACAAGATATATTCACTATAATAGACTAGTATATCCTTTTTTAGAAGGTCTTATCATGTGGTTTCACCAATTCATTACACCGTCTTAGAACCGGTTTGATCAAATTATTAATAATGTTTTAATAAATATATTGAACCAAGACAGAGTTCCTTGGATATCTGGCTATTTTTTTGAGATTCCCTATATCTACTTGCTTTATCTCATGACCACTTGATCATCAGGTGGTTCATGTGACCATCATACGATTACACCATTATGATCTATATGACATGACTTTTAGTGGAGATATATCTCACAGTTCAGGTTATTTGAATGATATTTATGGGTTAAATGGTTTATGAGATGAGTATCAGGTTATGTTGTCAAAAATCCCTTCATGGTTTATAAAATTATCATTATTCGTTAAGATTCATACATATATTTTGGTGGGATTTTTCACTTTTCTCATTCATACACAATTCGCTAATGATAATATTTTATATATCATGTTTATATTCCATAATTTATAGCAAGAGGACTTTGATTACTGGGAAACATAATGCGGACAATTGGTATAATGTAGTCTCTGGAAATAAAATTTTTAAGAGTATTTTCCATCAAAATTTCGAGCTACATATTTTCACATTTGATTATTTTGTAATAATTAATTCTATTAAACAATGTTTCCATTACCATGTAGGAATAAAACTTTCATTATAGTTGGATTTCATATTCCTGAGTTAATGTTTAAATGATTGATTCCAAAGGCTATAAATTGAAAATGGTACTACTATAGGGATTATAATGCTCATTGGGAAACACCCCATATAGTCTAGATGGTTGATATTTTTCCAACTATAACATTAATAAAAGTTATTTGTGAATATTTTTCTCATAATTGAATGATCATTGTAGTGTCTTGATCCAGAAATGGGAACATTGACATTGTGGGAATTTGATTGATGAATGGGCATGGTTGTTTTGGGTTACATATAGTTACATATAATTTCCATATTAGATACTCTTTATTCAGAATTTTGAGAAATTATGGTTTTTAGAATTAATTATCTAATGAAAAACAGATCAAATTAATGATTTTATTTTAAAATTTGATCCATGGATGTAATTTTTTCATTTATCCCATTGTGTGGCAGAAATCAACCACTCCAAAATTTACTGCCTGAGAGGGAGATAACTACTTGGGATGATATACGCTTAGTTTTTTCCTACATCAGAAATTTTTGATGAACCAATAAAAAATATAGTATTATCATGAAAAATGATTATAATTATAAAAGTTATGTTAAGGAAGGAGATGAATATATACTAGCTCATTTCCATTATGTATTAGATCATCATATTTATCTACTTTTGTACAGATCGTCTGACAACTATACAACCTAAACAAAGCACTTCTGAATATATTCATGATAGAATGATCACTTATTGGTAATCCATTATTGTTATGGAGTACACAAAATGTGTTTACCTATTGAGACTCCATGTATCCCCAAGAATTAGGATGGATAATTTTGTATCCCTATTCTTGAATGGAAATATTTTAGCAGTTGATGACATATACTCCGAAATCCAAATCAACATATGGGTTTTGGAAGATCGATTAGTAGAAGATATTCCTCTTAACATAGTCGTATCAAATTCTTTATATTCATTTGGAAATTATCATCTAAAAATTTATGAAATGAAACCTATAATATTGGTGTCTATTTCATACTCTTATTTAGCTTGATCATAAATAATTTTCACTATTTTAAATATAACAACACTACTTCGATACCTTATGGATAATTTTGTTCCTTGATTCTGATCAATTTCACGGTGGAGGAAATGATTCTTTTCCAAAATTAAAACATTGTCATAATTAGATGGTTTGATCTTTTCATCGTTATACACTATCCTGCACTGACTTGTTGAATTCATGAAAATTGTGGGGTCTCTCACACTGAATGGAAATTACAATTCACTCTTTGGTATGGGGTTCTTTCTACCCATAAGAAATTGCATTTATTTTCAGATCCATATACCCTTTAGCAGTTTTTTAACTAATTTGGTTTCCTCTGATGGGTTTCTCCTCTCCCAAATACTATAATTTGTGGAGAGTGACATCATAAGATTATCTTCAAATATTTTTATGGGAATAGGGACTCATTAATTACATACATTTAAAGTTCATAAGAATTTATGTATATTTATTACAAAATATAACAAAACCATGATACAACCATATCGTTATAATTTCTTTTGAAATTGTGAAACATAAAAAACTGGTTAAAAAACATCTACATTTTCTCCCATTTATTTCATCATAACTAGATTCCTTTTGGAATATCATACATAATACCCTTCTTCATGTCCTAGGGAATAGAAACATATAAAAGTGTGAGCTCAAATACTTAGTAAAGGTGAACAGTAAATATAACCATCAAATCATATTCCTAAGAATATAACATTATCAAATCTTGTCCTGCATATAAAAGACCACAATATAATGTCATGGGATAAATCATAAAAGTAAAATGTAATACCAATAGTCATAACATAAGACATAAATTTTTTTGTTATACACATATAAGAATTTAATACCATTTCAAATTAGTCAATGCTCATTTACAAGACTATCATAACAGACAAAGTCTATTACTCAGCCGAGTTCTCTCCTCTTTCTAGCCTTGTATCACTGAACCAGATTAACATGTCAATCCAGTTATGTCTATCTCATGAGATATAAACTTGTACACAATTAATTGGAGGGATATATAGATCCCACCCATGTCACAATGATACCATTCTTACACGTGCCCCAAAAACAAAAAAATCACCATAGAATAACCCATGAAATCAAATATGTTCCTTAAATATCATTTCACCAAAATCGATATAAAAAATGGTTTTTTAAAAAACATACCATCCTAATAAAAATCATATCATAGTAATAATAATTATAGAAACATAATCCTATGACATTATAGATAGAAAATAATTTTGAAAAAACACTTGAGCTTCATTCTTGAGGAAAATATCCTTTCTTCTTCAAAAACAATTAATTTTCTTAAAATTTCGTACAATTTTAAAAGAAAATAATTTTGATGATAATACACAAGTAAAAATGTAGAGAATTTTTCATGTAAATAAGGCATTATGAAGATGTAAAAACCCATTCATGCCGCATATGTTTAAAAAACATTCTCCTTCTCCTATTGTCAGAAAAGTTGTAAAGTACCTCGTATGGTAAAAAAAGAATGATTCCTTCCAATCCATGTAGTAAAGTAAAAATAGGTAAAGATGACTTTAAACAAAAATAATATAATAGTAAACATTTTATGGGAATATTTTTATAAAACATGGACATGGGTGATAAGTATATCTCCAGTTCATACTTACGGATAACCAATCTCAAATAAAACTTGATTGGAAACATTATCCCTTACCTAAGGTCCAATTTTATTTGAATATTTATGAACCTCCCATATGATGACATAAATAATGTTACTAATTTATTCTAGAATCATATTAATTTTTATGATAAAATTTATGATCATATTTTCATTTGTTTTTTGGTAACATATCATTGTTACTCATTATTTTAGAATTAACTGCTTTATGTTCTCCTGTATGATTTGTCGAATATGATCTTATTCATATTTTTAGGTTATAGTTATATAATTTAAATATGGTATTACTATAATATAAATCATATTTATTCATTTAATTCAATTACATATTAATGCTTTATTGATGATTATATAAAACGAATTGCATAGCATCGTGGAGACAGTAAGCCGTACCTATGCCCAAGCGATGATATCATTCCCATAATTATTGAACGGTATTGACAATGATGGTGTATAATATCTCAAAATTAGTATAATTTCATAATAATCAAATATAGTTATTATTTCAAGCATTATACCCATCAATGTAAGGTGGTGGTGAAAAACATATTACACTATGAAGTGGAGACTGTAAGTTGTACGTACGCACGCACAATGATTTCATTTTTCATAGGATATATAGAATGTAAAAGAGGATTGATTCATATTTATAATATAATATCAGTATATTATTTACAATGATGTTATTAATTTATAATGAAACAAATAAATAAGTGGAATTATAATAAGAAAGAAATTTGAATGAATCGGCTAAAGATATTACCTATTCCTCGACATTCCTCCTTTAAATTTACTCAAACAGCAGTAGAGTTAGATTATTGAGAATAATAGAACTTTTATAATATTACTATGGATGTTTAAAAGAGAAATTTCTCTTGATTTGGCTGATATTTAATGCTCAAAATGGATTAAAGAGTAGAGGGAGGAGGTTCCCTTTTATAATAGAGGATAGGGGATCTTTAGGAAGGTCTCAAAATATTAATTTATTATAAATTAAATTTCAACTAAAAGTGGTCCAAAGTTTAATTAATTAGAAGATAATATTATTTTGGTTAGAATAACCAATATATATTAATTTTTAGACAAGTTTTTAATATTTTTTTATCCTTATCATTTTGGTTCAGCACTTATTTTTCCTATTTTAATATTACTAAGCTATCACGTTATTCACTCATTATGAGTTAATCTAATTACCATATCATGTCAAAAGACCAAAAATATTTATTTATGTAATATTTGGACTTATATTAACCATTTTTCAGAATCTAATATTTTTAGGAATTTAATATTATTTAATAAACTATTTTATGTTTTATGTTGTGAATTGTGTAAATTATGGACATTATTCGTACATGACTTATTTAAAAATCATAAAAACATGATCAATTTGAAACTAAGGCCTTAAATAAAATAAAATATGTTAATATCATACAAAAAATTGTTAATAACATCAAAATAACCAAATTAAATTTGTTTTTATATTTATAATTTATTTTTTTGAATCATTCCTTAATGAGGTAATCACTACATCATAATTGTGTCATAAATAAAAGTATTTATCTAATGTCTAAAAATTATATATAAAATATAATGATATAATCATTATTATAATATTTATATTGAATATTTTTAGGCATAGATATCAGATATATAACCTTATATAAAAATCAATTTAGTAAAAAATATAGGGTTAGGATTTAATTATATTAATATTAAATTATTTCATTTAAAATTTTATTTTCACATCCATCTGAATCCATGGGGTCCCAAAATGCCCAAGGATTCCCATGGATGGAAATATCTCATCCAATAGGATTAGTATGAGTTTTATCATAGTTTTATATTATCAAATTATTATTAATTTACCCTTATTTTCTAGACTTATCCTTTAACAAAGGTAAATAAAATAATTACTAAAGTTAATATTCATAATGTCCAAAAATAAAAGATTTTGGTTCACAAAATATGGACCGTATGATTCCAAATATGGAATCCATTTTTCCAAATTAAAATAGTAAAAGTTGTAATAATTAATTTAAAACAAATACCGTTGTTGAAATGAGAAAACATGATTCAAAATTTAAACCATTGCAAAAGATTGCAATGTCATTACCTTTGAATTCAATATAAAATTAATAATAATTACATAAATAATATTAAATGGTGAAAATATATTCTATTTATACATTAAAATAATTCAATTTTATAATTTAACCATATAAATTATCTCATTGAAAAAAGATGTTTTTAATTAAAATTTAGCATATTTTAACTATTCATCATAATATGAAAGTTATCAAAATAATATCAGAATTTATCAAAAGTAAGTTTTTGTTTCCTATATTAAAATAATATTTTTTTTGTCTTATATAAATTATTAATTGGTTGAAACATTAATTTAAAATATGATCATCAATTAAAGGTTCAAAATTAACCTTTTAAAAAATTGTTAATATACAAAAAATAGGGCGTTATTCATAACGTAGGAATAAAATATCCATTGGATGAATATCCAAAATATTTTATTAATTTCAATACCAAATTTAATTCACTAAAAATAAAAATATCTAATTAATTAATATTTTTCATGTATAATTAATTCCAAATGAATTAATAATTCATTTTCATAAGTTATAATTATTCCCACTAACCAAACGGCTCGGCTATAACAGTAATTTTATATCATTTGTATCTCACAGTTCGTTTAAACTCCAAATTTCCTGGAAAGTAAGTTACTAATGAATAAAATTTATTTAAATAAAATTTTTAATAATTACATTTGGGTGTTACATTCTACCCCCCTTAAAAATAATTTTTCCCTCAAATTTTTTCACTTGTAAATAAATAGATGCAGATACCTCTTTCTCATCATATCCTCAGATCCCCATGTTGGTGTTTAGAATTGGTGGTTCCTCCATAAAACATTAACCAAGAGAGTGGTCTTGTTTCATAAAACTTTTTTGCTATAATCTAGAATCTATATCGGTTGTTTTTCATTAGAAATATATTCCTACAGCAGTACGTCCTCAAAGCTTAGTACATGTGAAAGATCATGTATGTAATTTCATAGGAGGGATACATGGAAAACATCATGAAATTTAGGGTGATTATGTGTAAGAACTAATAGGTAAGCTACCAACCCAACACGATCCAAATTTTCAAAAGGGCTGATATTCCTAGGGATCAGCTTGTTCATCTTTCCAAATCTCACTACATTCTTTCAGATTGATATTCGTAAGAAAACACAATCACCCACATGAAACTCGAGGTCTTTTCATCAATTGTAAGAATAACCTTTTTTTTACTCTGAGTTTCTCTCATATGTTATTGATTATATCTAACATTTTCTACTATGTTATTAATGAGATCAGGGCTGAATAGCTTTCTTTCCCAAACATCATCCCAATGAGTTGGAGTTTTTTTCTTCTTTCCATTGAGGTCTTCATAAGAGCCATATAAATACTGGTGAAAACGCTATTATTGTATGAATATTCCACTAATTATAGTTGTTGATCCCAACCACTATTTAATCCATAAAGAAAGCTCCCAACATGTCTTCTATTTTTTGAATTTTTCTCTTAGATTGACTGTTTGTCTGAGGAAAATAAGTAGTGCTGAAATATAACTCTGTATCCAGAATATACTAAATACTTCACTATAATATCAAGGTAAACCTTGGATCATAATAAAATATAATGGAAAGTGGTAAACCACACAATCTTTCCACTTTCATAACATATACCTAGGTAAGATTATCAAAAGAGAAACCCTCTCTAATAGAAATTAAGTGTGATAACTTCTTAAGGAGATCAACTGTAACCAAGTTAGCATTATGGCCTTTGGATGTTTTGGTATGTTCGACAACAAAAGTCTATAGTGATGTTATTTCATTTCCATTTTGTTTTGGTTAATTGTGGTAACATCCCCATAGACATCTATCTCTTAGCCATAACTTTCCGACAAGCCATGCATCGAGAGACATATTCACCGACATATCATTTCATTTCATCCCACCAAAAGTAATCTTTAAGGTCCATGTACACAAATTTTCTTCCTGGGTAAATAGAGAATGAAGAACTATAATCCTCATCCAATGTATATTTCGATAATTATGGTATGGGATAAACAAAACCCTGGTTCCTAAACCATATTATTTCATCATAATCAAGGTGAAACTCAAGAACAGTTGTCACATTCTTTTAAAACTCTATATCTTCCTTATTTGTCTCTTTAATATTCACATGTATAGATGGTTGAATAATAATTTTAGAAAAATTTGATTTATCCCATTCCATTAAAATTTAAAGATCTATCATTTTAAAATCCTTAAATATTGGATCTTTAATGATCTTCATCATGGATAAGCTAGCATGGACTTTTTGACTCAATTAATCTTCCACCTTGTACCCTTTCGCAAGGTGGTAATGTATTCGGAATTCATAATCATTAATAAACTCCAACCATCTTCTTTGGTGCATATTCATCACTTTTTTTGTGAACATATATTATAAACATTTCTGGTCAGAAAAAATGTCTCATCATTCACCCTAAATATAATGACTCTTATTTTTAATGAAATGATTACTGAATATAACTCCATGTCATGAGTTCCTTAATTTTTCTCATGGATTTTCAACTACCTTGAGGAATAAGCTATAACCTTATCATTTTTCATGACAACACACACCATCTCCTAATGGGATGCATCACTATAGATCCCAAAGCCTTCTCTGCAACAAGGTAATGTGATGAATGGTGTAATGTATAACCTTCTTTTTAGATCTTTGAAAATATCTTCACACTCCTCTATACAAATGAACATAACTCATTTTTGAGACAACATGGTGACTGGATTAGATAATGGGGAAAAATCATTCACATAAAATCTGTAATATCCTTCCAAATCAAGAAAACTTTAGATTTCAATTACTTTTGTTGGTCTTGACCAACATTAAATAACCTCTATTATTATAGGATCCTTAGATATCCCATATCTTGAGGTTATTTGACCCAAAATGAAAATTTTTTAACTGAAAAGTAGCACTTTGTAAATCTGGCATAATGCTTCTTTTTTCTAAGGGACATTAGTATAATTCTCATGTGATCTTAATGTTATTCCTTTCTCATTTAATATAAATGAATTTCATCTATAAATACTACAAAAAACTGATCAAGATAGTATCTAAAGACTATTTTCATTAGATCCATGAAGATATCAGGATAATTAGTAAGAATAAAATGAATCATTATAAATTCATAGTGTCCATTCATTGTACGAAATTCTATTTTTACAATATCCTCATTTTTGACCCCTAATTAGTGATATCCAAAAATAATATCAATCATGGAAAAGTATTATTATCCACATAGTTTGTCAAATTAGACATAAATGCATGAGATAGGATATATTTTCATGATTGTAATCTTATTATGTTCCCAATAATCAATACAGAGTCTCATTGACCCATCATTATTCATAAAAAACAACAGAGGTTCTCCCCTAGGTGGCGCACTAGGTTGTCTAAATCCCTTACCAAGTCTCTATTAAAGTTACTTCTTCAATTCCTACATCTCATTTGGGGCCTTCTTATAAGGTGTCATTGAAATTGGCATAGCTCCCAATATGAGTTATATTGAAAACTAAACTTCATGATTTGGTGGATGACCCAGAAATTTCTCTAGAAAGACATAATCATACTTGTGTACAATTTTCATATTCGTAATCATGAGTTTATCGCCATACATTTGAGATAAATAACCATATTTCATTGGATTCAAGACCCCTAAGAAGGATTAAATTTCAACTAGAAGGTTATATTCATCCTTTCATCTATCGTTGATCATAGATTGGTCTGAAATATAAAATGTAGCTTCCTTTAATTGGAAATTGATATGAAATCAATATAAATAAAGACAATACATTCCATGAATCACATAAAATACCCCTATAGGAAGGATTGTAATATTTTTAATAATCACATTCCCACATAAAAGCATTGGAGAAGAACTGTAAATATTTTATGCGACTGTTAAGACACTAGGAGTGGTCACAGAACACTCAACATCAAATTGTTGAGGTAATACCTAGATACCCTTAGAAAATTTTATAGATATAATTGAGTGGGGGGATCCAGGATCAATTAAAACATTTTATAATTTAGAGTGTAAGATAAGTGTACTATTCACCACATTATTATTGTATTCCATGTCAACGATTAGAATTAAATGTGACATTCAACTGTATTTGGCCATAAGAGGTTGTTGACGTCGATCATCATCATTAACCCTCAGATTAGGGAATTGATTGGCATAATTCCCCACTTAATTTCACTTGTATCATTGAAGTGTAGGAGGTGAATTTTGTGTAGCCTTTTCTTTCATTACATCATTGACCATATTTTTCCCATCACTTCGACATTCAATTGACCAGTGACCATCATTTCAAATCTTAAATCATTTACTAATCCTTTTAAGACAATTATCTCTATGTTTCCATCCACTAATTGCGAATAAGGTAAAACACATCTTCTTTTTAGTGTGGGATTTATATTTTCCTTTGAATACCATTTTCCTCTTCTTATCAAAACCATGGTACTGATGTGTTACTCAAATCACCATCTAAACCTTTAGAGCACATTGAAACATTTCGTCGTATCTTTTAATGACCCTTATTTATAATTCTCTTCATAGACTTGGTTTTAAGACACTAAAGAATCAGTCAATATTACTCTCAGGTTGGATAATAATTCGAGAAGCATACATTTAATTTCATGTAAATTATGCTTCATATGTGCCAGCAGATTCATCATCCTTTTTTATATTCATGGAACTCCATCTCCAACTTTATTAGAAGAAAACATGTATTGAACTTATTTAAAAATAAGTTCTTGAACTCATACCATTCCATGGACTCAATTTCCTCTCGTTGCCTCATATTATTGACATGATTCCACCATTGATCAGCTTAACAATCTTAAAAATATATTGCTAAGATCACTTTATCTTGATCAGATAGAGAATAACAGAAAAAATTAGTGGTACTTATCCATAGTACATCCACTAATTGATCATAAGTCTTGCTGAATGAAGGTGGATGCTACATCAAGAAGGATTAAATAGAATTTTTCTTCCTCCTTTGCTCATTTAAAAGTTTGGAATGATTCATAGTTTGATAAATGTTTGTGGGCTTGGATACAAGATTTTTTATTCGAGGTCCCATAACATTTGGTATCTTACAGAGGGGACAATAATTTCATTTCCCATAGTTTTAATCATTAACGTGGTTCCTTCGGGTTTGAGCGATTGACTAAAACCAATAAGTATAGTGTGAGAAAAACATATCATAACTAGAAAACAACATAATGTTGAATAAAATTTCATTTTATGACACATTAGATTTTATAATCGCATATTAATGGTCATTTATATAACACTAGGATTGTATCCTATACGTAGACATATCCTTATTGCATTCCAATCCAAGTTTCCAAAGGATTACTATAAATTTTCTCTGATACTAACTATAGATACCCCTTCTTTACATACATTGATATCACTTACGAATTGAATTATATTTATTACAACATATTCAAAAAATATTATAGGAATGTATAGGTATTTGGTCTTTAAAAATTTCGAATCATAAACCACCGGTTCATGAAACATTTACATTGTCTCCAATTAATTTCACCATAAGTGGACTACTTTTTAGAATATCATACTTAATACCCTTATTTATGTCTTGGGGAAAGAATAATATAAAATGGAGATCTAAAATGCTCATTAAGGGTGAATAATGGAACTAACCATCATATTATATTCATAATAACATAACATTGGAAAATCTGGTCATACATATAAAATATCACAATATCATGTCATAGGATAAATCATAAAAGTGAAATGTAATCCCAATTTTCATAACATAAGAAATGAATTTTTTATCATACACAAATAAGCAGGGAAAATAATTTCATATTAGTCGGGGCACATTTCCATGACCATTATAGTAGACAAGGTCCATTACTGAACAATGTTATCTCCTCATTCCATCAATGTATCACTAAACCAGATTAACTTAGTGTTCTTGTTATATCTATCTGATGAGATATAAATATTTACCAAATTCATTGGTAGGAGATATTGGTCCTACCCATCTCATAAGGAATCCATTATTATGTGTTCCACAAAAATATAAAACCATTCACCATAGCATAAACCATGAAATCAAATGTGTTCCAAAACCATAATTCCATCCTAATCGATATAAAAAAATGGATTTCCTAAATAACAGTCCATAATAAACACAATAAAATAATAGTAATAACCGGGAACGAAATATAAACCTATGTGATCTTATATGGAAAATAATTTTTATAAAACACTTGAGCTTCATTCCTGAGGAAAATAACATTTCTTCTTCAAAAACCTTTTCTTTTCAAAAAATATCATTCAATTTTAAAAGAAAATAATTTAGTAGAAAATAAACATGTAAAAATATAGAGGATTCATTATTGAAATATGGTGTTTTTTGATATTTAAATATAATTTCATGTTATATAATTTAAAAAAAATTCCTTGTATTTTTTCCAGAAATATCAAAAAGTGTCGCGTATGCTAAACAATAGAAAGATTTCTTCCAAAACATGTAGCAAAATTAAAAATGGAAAAAATGATATTAAAAATACATAAAATAATAGTGAACCATTTATGAGAATATTATTATAAGACATGGACATGGATGATAAATATATCCCATGTAGAGACTTTCTAATAAACAATCTCATATAAAACAAGTATGAAATGTTATACCTTAACATAAGTCTGATATGATTTTTATGTATCCAAACCTATAGTTTTATGATTTATATAATGTTTCAGATTTATTACATAATGATATTCATTTTTGTAATAAAATTTATGATCTTATTTTCATCCGTTTGTAGGTAACATTTCTTTGTTATTTGTTATTCCGATATTAAATGCTTTATTTTCTTATGCATGTTTTGTCAGATATATTATTATTCATATTTTTAGGTTATAGTTATATCATTTAAAACATGTTATTATTATAATATATATATTATTTATTCATTAAATTCATTTATATGATCATGAATTAAGGAAGATTATGTAGAATGAATCACATTACATCGTGGAGATGTTATGCCGTAAGTACGCACAAGGGATTATATCGTTCCCATAATTATAGAATGTTATTGAAATGGATGGTTTATAATATCTCATAAATAGAATAATTTTATAATAATTACATAGAGTTATTATTTAAACCATTATACATATCCACGTAATGTGGTGATGAAAAATAGATGACACCACTATGTGCAGACGGTAAGCCGTACGTACGCACCCGTGTTGATTTTGTTTTTCGTAGGATCGATAGAAGGAGAAATAAGGTTGTTTTATATTTATAATAACATATCAATATATTAGTCTTATTATTTTATTGACAAATATACAACTAAATAAGATGAAGTACAAGAACAAAAATAATTTGAAAGAATTGGTAGAAGAGATTTACTCTTCCTCGGCATGACTCTTTTAAATTAACTCTTAGGGAACTTTAGTGGGACTTCTATGAATACCAGAACGTCTATAATGTAACTAGGTATGTTTAGAAGGTAAATGGGATGGTTTTGGCAACGATTTATAGCTAAAAATTGAGTGAAGATGAGCGGGAGGGGTGCCCTTTATATGATAGGATAGCACCACTTTATGAAAATCTCAAATTATTAATTTTTAAAAAATTCAATTTCAACTAAAAATGGTCAAAACCATACTAAAATATAATATAATATTATTTTAGTTTTAATACCTATCATAAATTAATTTTTAGACATTTTTTTAATATTTTTCCATCCTTATCTTTTGGGATTAATCATTATTTTAAGCATTTTATTCATACCGTGATATCATGTTATTTACAATTGTGGGTTAATGTAACTACCATATCATGTAAAAAATACACAAATAAGTTAATAATTACATATTTTTACATATATTAACCATTTGGATGAATAAAATATTTTTAGGAATTTAATATTATTTATTTAACAATTTTATATTTTATGTTTTGAATTGTTCAAATTTTGTACACTATTCATACATGACTTTTTAAAAAATTAAAAAATATTGATTCCTTATAAAAAAGTCATTAAATAAATTATTAGATGTAAATTTCAACCATAAAATTCATGTATGACATCAAAATTAACCAATTACATTTTTTTCATATTTATAAATTCATTTATTTGAATCTTTCATTAACGAGGTAATAATTGAATCATAATTGTGTCATAAATAAAACTATGTATCTAATGTATAAAAATTATATTTAAAATACAATGACTTATAATATATTTATATATATATAATTATTATTAATTGTCATATTTATCAGTTATATAACCCTTTATTAAAATCAATTTATTAAAATATATATGTTAAGATAATAATTATCTCTACTTTAAATTAATTATTAAAAAATGTCATTTTCAAATCCATCTGAATCCATGGTGTCCCAAAATATACCCAATGATTCCCAAGGTTGGAAATATCCCATAAAATAAGATTAGGATACGTTTTAGAATAGTTTTATATTTTAAAATTTTAATTTTCAAAAATTATTTACCATATTTACCCTTTTACCATGGTAAATAATATAATTACCAAAGATACTGTTCATAATGAAAAAAATAAAAGGTACCTATTAACACAATTTTGACCTTCTCATTCCAAATATGGAATATATTTTTCTGAATTCAAAACAAAATAGTTTTATTAATTTATTTAATATTAATCTCATTTTTGAAATGAGAAAATGGGTATTTAATGTTCCAACATTGAAAAATATTGAAATATTTTTAACCATGAATTCAATGTAAAGATAATGCTAATTAAATACATGATATTAAATGGTAAAAATATATATTATTTATACTTTATAACCATTGAATATTATATATTAACCATAATAATAATCTCAACTAAAAATGTTGTTTTTAATTAAAATTTAGCTAATTTTTACGATTCCTCAAAACATGAAATTTATCAAAAAAATATCAAAATTAATCCAAAGTATATTTTTATATCCCACTTCAAAACAACTTTCTTATTTTGTCATATAGAAATTATTAACGTGTCAAAATAATAATTCAAAATGGGTTCACCATTCATAGGGGTAAAATTATCTTTTGAAAAAATAGGTTCATATATATAAAATAGGGTTTTGTTGATACCCATTGACTTAAATATCCCTTGGATGAATATCAAAAATATTTTATTAATTTATTACCCAATTTGATTCAATAAAAATTAATATTTTTTAATTCATTAATGTTTTTCCTAAAAAATTAATCGCCAATGAATTGAAAATGCTTTTTCATAAGTTTGTTTTAATTATTCCAGTTAACCTATTAACTAGGCTAAATGGTATTGATATATTAAGTGAATCTCGAAGTTAGTTAAAAACTGAATTGTGTGAAAATAAATATACCAATGAATAAAAATTATTTAATGAATATATTTCATAAAAACATCTGGGTGTTAGAATGGGCATATGAAGAGACAGACCAAGAGATTATCATTTCACTTGTTTTATCCCTTTTATACCTATATTATGATCATTCCTATTCATTTTTGGGATCCAACCCTATAAGTGTACTGAATAGGTTGTTCCATTATGTGGAATATCCTTGTTCTTAAAAGAACATGTTTTCAGTAGAAACAAGGTTGTTGATTCACGATTTTGATGCACTTTTATTAAAGAATTCTCATACTGAAGATAACCATCACTTCAGCGGGGAAGATTTTATTGAGTATGATGATTCATCAATACAAGTGACGACTGACTCATAATTTGAGAGAATTGACCATGATAATTCCTATCTAGATTCATCATGATCATATGCAATCATTACACATTCAAATATACATACCCATATAAATACAGAAGATCAAGGATGAAGTAATTTTATATGGTATGAGATTATCACATTGATCAATACAAGTTCAAGTGAAATATTTCATGTATATGAGGTATTCCTTCTCAATTTCATTAATTTTTTGTGGTTGGTGGCATTTACCACTAGAAATTATAATATATCATTCTGACCAGAAATATATATTTACTAGTTATACGGGATTGTGTAGTTTTGGAAATAAATGTTCATTGAACAAACAACTAAGGGAAGAATTAATAGAACATTAGAAGAGAAGATATACCAAATCTAAATATCATTTTTATAAGGACCTAATGAATTCTACAAATGTAGAGTAATAATCATTTTTACCTATTTCTATATCCCATATTTTGAAATCATCATCTCTAATGGAGACTAGATATAAAGGATTTTTAGAGTTATCTTCTTTTACTAAGACTCTTTATAATAATGTGGTGGCAGAAGAGGAAGTGTGAAAAGATATTTGGAATTTCATTAATAGTTCACACAATACTCCTATATATTTATAATAATTTAGTAGATCACATATTATTATAGTCTGATCACCATTGTTTTTTGTTTGATGGAATCATTGTATAGGCCCTAAAATATGAAGATTCCAATTTTTAACCATATCAAAAAATCAATATTCTTGAACATTATATATCATTTTTCATATTTCATTCTTTCTCGATGTTAATCAATTTATCATGAAATGAGGTATCATAAATTGTCATTGAAACCCATCATTTGTGTAAAATAAATAAAACCTAACCACTAATATTTAAATGTTTTGATAAAAATTCATTTTCATATAAAACTATCATGAATTCCCACACACATTAGATTATTTTTTGATGTACCGACTCAAATTTTATTGAGATAATAGGATTAAAAAGCATTACATAGGTAAAATATATGTCATAGAAGGAAAATAATATATATTATGTTTATTTTTGTGGAATAGAAGGGATGGAATGAATTTTTTTAGGGAAAAAACATCCCTAAAAGATTTATATATTTTAATCTATTATCCCTTAATTGTTTCCTAGGATTAATATTGGAGAACACATAGCACAAATAGATATGTAATTTTCTTATGCTAACCTACTATGAGTTTTTGACTAGATATGTTTTGTACCTTTTCAATTTTATAATTTATCAATATCTAATGGAGTCAAAAATGAACATGGCCAGTGAGTAAAGACATCCCTTTTTACTAGTGTTACCTTTTTGGGTCTTCCGCCATCCATGATTTACATCAAATATAATTGGTTATTTTATGATCATTCAAACAAGACCATTATTGTGTTTTAGTTTAAGATTTTATATCTTTTACCTTCTATTTTGAGTATTTTTTAGTATTATATCTAAGAATCTATATTGGTAGTAATATACCATTCATGAAGTAATATTCCATATGCATTATAATATTATATGGAAAGGGAATCTATCATGGAATTTGACTTCAAATGGTAAATAAATATACCTTGTAGTTTAACATCAAGTGGTGATGATGTATTTCTTGTATATTTACATCATGCAGTCAGGATTTCATCCTTACAGGTTAAAGAAATTTGGTAAAAAAATATACCATTAATTTTAGCATAATGTTGTGTGGAACAATTGTGTGTAGTTTCACATCTTGTGGTATGGATGCCATATGTGTAGTTTAACATCATGTAGTGATGTTGTATTCAGTGAAATTAGAACTCATGCGTTAAGAACACATTACCTGAGGATTTGAATCATGTTGTAAGGAAATAAACAAGTAATGATATTTATTTTCATTATTCTAGGAAATCATCAAGCTGTTTAGAATGACATTGTAAAGACGTAAATATTCTATACATTTATTTTCATACTTTCAGGATATCTATCATATATTTCAATGTCATGTGGTAACAATGTAAAAAATCTATGAGATTTAATGTCTTACTACTTAAACATATACATTAATGTTCCACATCTTGTGTAATAGTTGTAAATATTATATGTATTTTATAGTCTTTTAACAATGACATTCTTGATGAAAATAGTATTTTTGGAAAACATGATAGGGATAACATGAAAAACCTAAAATTTTATGTTCATCCTTGATATTTATAGGGTTGATGATGTTTTTATTTCCTTTTATATATGGGGTATATTCTACTTTAATTTAGGTTAATACCATATGTTTCATTAGAATTGTCAAATATAGGCGTCCCCAATATTTTCCAGGGGTCATGAACGAATGTGGAGATGATATTATTGAAAATAAAATATTAGGGAAGTTTTGTACACCTAGAAATATGGAGTATGGGATATGTAGATCAAATAACAAGGGCTTCAATCAATGAATATGTAATGGGAAAATGTTGTGAGGATGACCCATAACACACTAAGATTTAGGATTCTTCCACACTATTAACCATGATCATTAGAGTAAGAGTTCTTTTCCTATATGGAAGATATTCCTCTAGATTGAAGCCTGAAACCAATAAATATCACTATAATGGTCAATCTATGGTGTCCCTACTCATTTTCGAAGGTCATGAATGATTGATGATGAAATAAATATCTAGATGATGAAGATAAATGTGGAGAAAAAGCTATCCAAGAATGGTTATGGAACCCTATGGAAGATTAGATATTAGTTTGGAAGAATAGGAACTATGCCTGGTTGTTTAAATTTATAGGGTGTTGGCCATAAAAAGGAACATTAATGGAGTGTCACATTCCAAAATCGACAAATGATGTATAAAGGGTAATGTCACATAAGTGATATCAAATCTACAAGAGTGGTGTGTTTATGGGGATTGCAAATCATGGTGTAATATGCTCAGATCATTATATTGATGTAAAGTAATCTTGCCAGGGATGCCCAAAAACACCCAAAGGTGCTACATTACACCATGGTGATGGCTAGTCTCAAAGAGATTATGTATCAATTTTTCATGATAATGAATCATTTGGTTGACAGTTTAGAGATCCTATGTAGAAACCAATGGAAGAAATGAATTGTCCAAAATAGATCCCTTTACGTAGATTTACCATTTCCTTGGGACAAGAAACATTTTTTGGGAACCAATTCCCTAAAATCATGAGGATTCATTTATGGAATATGAATTATTAAACAAGTGTTCAATAAAACTAATGGTTTTCATGGAACCTAATGAATATTTTATTGCACTGAGGAGAAGTGAAAAATCATTAATCTATAATTTTATGGACAACTTAGTCTAGTAAGCATGTAATAGCTTTTAGTAGGTCCAAAAAGTGGGTCTTATGAGATTAATGACTTGGGTAATTATTTTTAGATTATGTTTTTCCTAAACTATCTTGTTGAATTGTCAAGAAGGTGGAGAATTGAAGTTTTCTCAAGTCTCCCCTTGTGAGTTTTCATCCAGAAATTTTTTATGTCTCTTTAACTATTATTTTATGGTCATGTCATTTAGAATATAAAAGAATAATGTTTAAAATAATATATCTTATAGAAAAGTGCAAGAACATTATGTTCATGAAGCGTGTGGACCCTGTATGAGGAGGATGTCACGAAATTACGTGATTTGGATTCCCAACATTAAGTGTACTCCATTATCTTTTTGAATAGGATATGGAAAAGTTGTAAATGATGGATCCAGGTTCATAATAAATTAGTAATTATATTGGAATATCATGATGGGGATGGCCTAGAACAAGACCAAACTTTATGTTCTTCTATGGAGATGATATGCACAAAATGATAAGAAATCTATTCATAGAAGGACAACATTCCTCTGGTTGATAGTTCAAATCCTTATTCATCACTGTAATTAACAAAGAGAGATATCATTTTTCCTCTCAATTTTATAAGAAATATTTGTGGAAACCTAAGGAACTCAAGACATGATGTTTGACTATTATATTAATGATCTTAAATGATGACGAAATAACCATGTACTCTAGGAAGATGGCTTCTAGTCCCTGTGGCACATTAATATTGAATGATAATGAATGATGTCCTAAATATTTTAATATCATGTACTGGGGAGGTATCAATGATTTATTTTATTTTCATGGAACAATGATCATTTCCTTGAATTTTAATATCTTTAGTTGAGGATGCATTCTATCAATTTTTTTAATGTCATGCATCATGGATGTAAATACAATATAATGTATATTGTGTTTCTTTAAGGAAATGGTACTCGGTCATAGAAATATCATTGTCATGTAGGGCATTATGACTTTATAGGTTTCCTAAGATCACATGACCTATTATCTTCATGAGAATCTAGGTACAAATGGTAAATGAATTGAGCCATTGAGTATTGGGTCTAAGGTTTCTTACTGTATAGTTCCATCCCATAAGTAGTTTAGTGTGCATTTTTATCATTTTATATATTGAACATTATCTTGGGACTATTGGTCTATGTGTAGATATAAATAATGTGATGACATTAATAATGGGATACATAGCTTATGCATGAGTATTGCATGTGACGGTACAAACAATATGTGTGGAAGGTTATTTTTTATGTTGTGGATAAACAAAGGATTAATGATATGGGAGTCATGATGTGTCCTATAGTATTGGAAATCAACACCCACCTACCTATGGAACAAAAAACTCTCTATGAAGTTCCATACTATATGTAGGGGGTGGTTCCATTGATTATTGTATCTAGTCCTAGGATTAAGGATCGAAGTGTCATTATGTTTCCAAGGATGAAAGGAATTCAAACAATCTATTGCAACCTATGATTAACTTACATTGAAATTAAATAATTTATGTTGAATGTTAATTACATTACATCACCCCATTGATGACTAATATATCATATTGGTGTCATTGGAAATAGGATAACATAAACACTGGTCCATACGTGATATACATCATCTCTCACAACATTCTTCAAAACTATAATTCCACTAATACATATTTTATGTTATAAATTTCCTCAAAGCACAGAGAAAGGAAACATAAGAAAAGGTTATACCATATTCTTAATAATGGGAAAAGGCAAATGAAAAACAATATCATGAACATAAGAGTATGAGAAAATGATCTTAATTTCGGAAAACCATAAACAAGATATCAAAATCATAAGCATTATTAAAGGACTAATGATTTGAAGTTTATAATACTTGAATAATAAAACAATTAATGAAAATGATTAATAAGATACTAACATTGGAATAATGCACAAACACTTTGGCATACACATTAGTAATGAAATGAATTTACATATTGGCCATGATTCACTTCTAGGGCCTTTATAACAGAAAAAGTCATTCACTACACAAAGTTCTCTCTATTTTCTGGACCTATCTTTATGAATTGGCTTCATTTTACACTCAATATCTATATTACTATATTGGTATCATTAAATATTCTATCATCATTAATATAATGTGATATATAAATCATTACCCAATAAAATTATGGGGGATATAGGTCTCATCCATGAAATAATAAAAACTACTTTTTTGGTGCCGCATGAAAATAACCATTAATTAGATCATAACACATTCTATAAAATGGATATTATAAAATTTTGATCATATAATTGTAACACCATGATATTTGGTAAAAAAATTTAAAATTTAATGCATGAAAGAATGAGAATTTTTAAAACAGTAATTTTTTATACCCTATAGAGTAAACATAATTTAAAAAATATGTTATTTGAATTTTGAAAAACTGACACACACAGTTTCATTCAGAAAGATATTTATTGTCTAATAAGAAAAACATAATTTTTGGTAAATATTATTATACCCTAATGAATAATAATATTAATAGTAATATGAACCTTCTGAATAGTAAATAATAATATTTTTTTTATTTTTGTAATGTTAAATGGGAACAAAATCTTGATTAACTTTTAAAAGTGATATTAAACAAAATATTGTTTTTATATGTTTTAATAAAAAATGAATTTATTTTAAAATAAATTAATATTATATTTAAAATTATCTTCATTAAATGGAGACCAATTTTTAATTATAAATGATGAAAATAGTTTAGGGTAAATTTTTGGTATTTCTCGGATATACTGAAAATTTTTATTAATAGTAAAACATAGTAATTTATTATATATGTACATTATAAATTAAATTAAATATCCCTAGAATCATGGATGATGTATGTAAACATAGATCGAAATAACAGGAACTTATTACTATTATGGGTCACATGAATCAAACTATAGGTTTTCCAAAGGGAAATAATATAATAATGAATAAGATAATCCAAAATCACTCCTCTCTTCCACTATAACCCCACCTCACTCTCTCTTATAATCACTCCCCTCAATACTTTTTCCATGTAAAAATTCTTATAAAACAACCTATTAATCTCCTCCACCACTTTCATCAGCCATTTGTGTCTTAAAAATAACAAAACCTCTACCCTAAAAAGGATATCAAGGAAGATAACTTCATGAGGTGAATTGTTCTTCTCATTTCATTTATTCCAAGTCATATTATTTCTTTTTCATTACTCACCTCACATCATTAAAATCTTATGATGATCCCAGTACTTTAAATGTACTACACTATTGTTATAATAATGGAATAACTCTTTATCATCATTCCTTCCCCATTCTTTTATACTTGGATGTAAAACACCATTTGAGATGTGTTAATTTATCACATCTAATGATGACAATTTTTAAATTTTTTACCATCATCATTTCTAGTGATAAAACCATTTTAACGGATGAATAACTTTAAAAAATATTTATTATAACCAATTTATGGTTCTAGAATCCTTATATAAAAATGATATTAATTTATAAATCAAAAATAACTTGTTCTGGTCAAGAACCACTAATTAACCCAAAACGTTTGTCATTAATGTTTATTATAAAGATTCATCATCACTCCCAATAAACAATATAATTTTATAACCTTATAATATTATGTTTGTTCACTAAAAACATAAAACTATTAATCTATAATAAAATTCTCATTCTAAAATTTTATCCATACAATAATATAAGTAAACTGATCATGAACAGCATGGAAGAAAACTACCCCAAACAATGAAATTAGATCACTTAGCATATCTTAAGGGAATGAACGAATATAATAATTTTATTATCAATTAATTACAATTATATAATGTTTTTGAATCATTAAATTATGAATGTAAATTTAATTTTTCAGGACATTATTATCAAGTGAGGAATAACATCAGGATTAAGGTAATGGGTTTCTACCAGAACCTCTATTTTCATTCAGGTTGCATTTATTCTCTACATACAAAAATAAAATTATTTTTTATTTTTATATACTCATTATAAATTCTATGTGGCTATTCAATATATTTTTACTAATTATAATCCTTCTTTATTTTATGGGGAGTTACAAATTTTAAAAGGAACTTTCGAAATTCTTGCCAAAATAGAAGCCCGATTCAACGAAATTTCTCAAATTCATACATATTTTCAAGGGAACTCTATAATATGGTATTGGGAACCATTATCTTTATAAAATAGCTCATTTTATTATGAAAATATTATATTAATTAACTTTTGGTTTTATACAATGAATTTTTAAAAAGAACTCATATTTTCAATGTAAAATATCTTTTAATTGAAGAATTACTCAATGATTGTACAAGAGTATCTTCATCTATTTCTACCCTATAGTTTATTATTATGTATTATTGGGATTAATATTTTATTATATCATCTACAATATTTAATTTATTGGTTTATTATTATCTTTACTGTTGAAGTGCAATCTTAAAACCATTCACCAATTTACTCTTTTTTGTGTGTTTATAATTAATGTTCAGGGAATGTTATTTAGACCTCATATATTAGTTTCATTATGAAAGTATAAGTTGTTTTTGTTTATCCTCATACATATTTGGATTTTATTGGACTTATTAAGTGTCATGTGTGGAATGTTATAGCCCCTCATTGTATCATTTGTTCTCATGAGACAAACTACGGTCATGACAGAAGGCCTTTATAAAATGTTTATTTATAGTCTTGGAACGATGCCTTGATGATATGGTTATAATTCCCCACATTATAAATTCCATAATGAGGAAAATATTTGTGATTTTTCTTGAGGTTATTCAACTAGTGGAATACACATGATTATGTTTTATTAGTAAATTATTTATTCACCTCTTATTCCTGCCATAATGTGATCAAAATTGTTTTTACAGGAATCTGTAAGATTATTCCCAATGAATAATGGTAATGTTTATGATAACATATTAAGTATTTCATAGCGTTAATTAGTTTTTGCACTCTCCCATTTTTTATGATTCATTTTCTCAGGACACGAAGAAGTTTTTTTCGTTGACCTGGATGGATAAGCTTTTTGTAGTGGTTGTTCCCAATAAAACAAATATTGTGTATTTCATTTCAATATGTAAAGTTGAACTTATGTATGTATATTGGTTAAAAATTTACCAATAAACTTGACACTTCAAGAATCATATTACTTGATTATATGCCGATGAAAAGAAATAAGGAACCAGATCCATGAAACTAGGTTTGGGTCTTTATAGTTGGATCCAATGGTGGTTAGTTGAAAACATGGAAAATCAATTTTGAAAACATAGAATACGGAAACAACCTCTAATATAGTATTTTATGATAGACATAAAACATCAACCATTTATTTAGGTATGGAATATATTATTTTGAGCTTTTTTTAAAATACATCTCTTCCTTGATACTACTAGGGACGTGTTTTTGTAACAGATGTAACAAGGAGTGACAACACTAACATGTATTTCATGGCATTACCCATGGTATCTTGGTACATGAAACGATCCTTACTGTTCATATCATTTGAAACATCAATGTGATATACTTAGGATAATTCCAATATTCATGACAATCCATTATGACAGATTTAAATGTTAATGTTTCCCAAAATAATCCATGTTTATGATAATGGGATTAGCCTTGCCTAGGATTTCAATTTATACTATTTATTTTTCTATCTTGATATTATACATCAATATTCATAACCTAATATAGTGTATTCCATTATCTAAAATTAAATCCAAGAGGAAGAAAGGTAAAATACATGAACATGTGTATCCCACATAGGGATTTCCATCCAACGTAAGATAACGATGATGTCTCTAGAGCTATAACTGGTGTTGAGCAACTTAAAACTATTATGGGACAACTGGATCATATTATGAATAATATCCTTACCTATATGAAGCATCATGATCCAAAACATAGAGGAGCTATGTTGGATCACATTACTAAACAACATCCTCCGTTATTCAATGGGAATAAAAACATATTTGTAGCTATGTAGTGGATAATTTCCCTAGAGAAGATATTTCCCCTTTTGGGAGTAACGAAAGAGAGAAAATTTTCATTGAAATCGATCATCTATTAGGGGATTTAGATTAGTGGTGGTTCACAATCCAAAACAAAATGATTGAGGATGTAGTAGAAGATATGGAGTGGACAGATTATAAGGAAATCCTCTTCAAAATTATTTTACCAGCGAACAGTGAGTGGATGTGAAAGGAAATTTATGAATATGAATCATAAGGGGGATAAAATGTTCAAAAGTTTGAAGATAACCTCACAAGTATATAAATACATGCTACATAATACATACATAATATAATGATAAATATTGATTGATTCATTGATGGTTTAAAACGATTCCTTCAAAGGGAAGTGGTCTCCCAATGTTTCTCACCATGTGATCTTATGGTCTCAAGTGATACCAAGATTAAAAAGAAGTTTTCTATGACTTCTAACTTTAAAAAAAAGAATAGAGATATCAAAAAATATAGATATTTAAATAAGTAAATGGGTAATAAGGGAAAAGTTGACCTTCCATCTTGTAGTTATTGTAGGAAGAAACACCCTGGAACTTGGGTGAAGATAATCATAGTCTGTTACAAGTGAGGGGAAAAGGAAACTAATCTCGAGATTGTAAGGGGATGAAAGATTCTACCAATGATCCAGGATAAAATTTCATGGAGATGGAACATTATGTAATGGAATGTCTTAAGAATCCAGTAAACATTCCACAAAGAAGGCCAAGAGAGAATGTCCAAGCTTATGTGGCCACAACTACTGAGATTAAAGTTCCAAAAAATGTGGTGGAAGGTACTTTAATTGTCATATCAATCAAAAATGATACTTTATTTGATTCTGGATCATCACATTCATTCATATCTTCAATTTTTTCCATGAAAAATAGATATTTCCAATTGGATTTAATAAGGGAGTTTTCGATCAAAACTCTCAGGGGAAGTATCATTACTCAAAAGTTCTGTCAGGAAGTACCTATTATGTCATATAATGATGCTTTATCTACTGATTTTATTGTTATAACAATGATTTATTTTTTTATAATCCTTTTTATAGTTTGTATTTCGATGCATGATGTGATAATTTATTACAATATGACATAGGATACAATTTTTGAGGATGATATGGAATCCCTTATCATTAGAGCATAAACATCATAATCTGATTCTCATCTAGAACCAACTCTAGTAGCTCTAAAAAATTCAATTATTTTGGTGTAAGGGAAGTCAATCAATATGGGTGGGGGAAATAATATTCAAATATTGAATATACAAATAGTTCATGAATATTATTATATATTTTTTGGGGATTTAACTGGACATCCTCCATAGTGGGAAATTGAGTTTTTCATGGACATAATTCCAAATTCAAGGCCTTTATCAATGACTGCATAAATAATGGGCAATATGGAATCAGTTTAAGGGAAGATTCAACTATATTAATTTAGTTATAAAGGATTTATCCACACCAATTATTCCCTATGGGGATCCCCTATTAATTTCATTAATAATATAGATGGATAAATTTGGTTGTGCATTGAATATAGGGTGATCACTACTATAACAATAAATAATAAGTATCACACAACCCATATTAATTATTTATTTGATCAAATTCAGGGACCTAAACATTTTTTTAAGATTTACCTTTGACCTAGATAGCATCAGTTTCTTTAAAGGAAGGAATAAATTTCAAAAATATAATTTCAAAAAAGTTATGAGAATTATAAGTTTATAGTAATGACTTTTGGACTGTCTAATGAACCCTACGTTTTCAAGGATCTAATGAAAAGAGTTTTCAAGTAATATCAAGATGAATTTGGGTTTTTATTTACTGATGATGTCTTGGTATACTCCAAAAGATATGATGTTCATGAAAATAACTTTCACACTATTCTGATGACTCTTATATGAAATGAATTATATATGAAGTTTATAAAATGTGAATTTTGGCATCAATGAGTTTCCTTTCATGGACACATTATCTCTAAGGATGGAATATCTTTTGATCCTATGAATTCAAACACTATTCAAGAATTTACTACATCAACGAACATAACTATGCTACGTAGTTTGGTTGGTTTAGCAGGTTATTGTTTGAAATTCATTCATAAATTCAACCATTTATCTAAACCAAGTACCAATCATACATGTAAAGGGGTTATGTTCATATGAAAAAAATGGGAGCACAATTTCTATGAATTTAAGAGGAGAATAGTATATTCTCCATTCCTAACCCTGCCATCAGGGAATGACAGTTTTGTGATCTGTTATAATGCATCAATGAATGGACTTGTTTGTGTCCATATGCAGAATGATAGAGTTATTTCATATACATCAAGGAAGTTAAAAAATCATTAAAAACTATCATACTCATGATCATGGGTTAGATATTGTGATCATTGCTCTAAATATATGGAGAATCTATCTCTATGTGGAAAGATGTTATATATATATATAGATCAAAAGAGTTTTAAGTATATCTAATAACATAAGGAAGTAAACATGAGGAAAAGGTGGTGTATAGAACTACTTATGGATTACGATTCTATCATACACTACAACCTAGGAATTGAAAATAAGGGAGATCATGCATTGATCATGAAGGATTAAGGATTTATCGATAACATGTTGATTTAAAAGGATCCTTCGTACATGGATCTAGTGTGGATGGATATTGGAATTACAAAAGAAGCTGAAACATAACTATATTTTCATTTGGATTCTGAACCATCATTATTATAATTGATTAAAATATCTCATCTTGATGATGATAACATGCAAAAGAAAATTAATTTGGTGAAAGAGGGAAATTTGGATGACTTCATTTCTGAAGAAGGAATTTTAAAATTTTGGGAATAGGCTATGTGTTCCATCTATACCAGAGCTAAAAAGGGAGTTATTGGATTATGTCAATTGATCGAATTTCTCTATATGCCTTGGTAGCAATATAAAGTATAGATAATTGAAGAAACATTTTTTGTGGGACAAACTGATGTATGAAATTATGTATTTTGTTTCATGATGATTATATTTTCAACAAGTGAAGAGTAAATGACAACATCCTAGAGGATTCATTCAACCTCTTCCAATTCCTACATGGAAATGGGAAGCAATCACCATGGAATTGTTCACTAGTTTACCCAATACACAAATAGAGATAGATGAAAAATGTGTAGTTGTAGATCAGCATACAAAATCTGAACATTTCTCATTATAAGAAAATATTTTCTACTGAAGAATCTTTCACCACACTATATCAATAATGGCTTAAGTCTTTATGGAACACCCCTTACAACAATTTCAAACGACGATTCTCAATTTACGTCGAAATTCTGGAAAAGTCTTCATATTCCTTTGGATAGTGAGCTTTGTTTGAGTAATTATTATCATCCTAAAACTGATGGGCAATCTGAATGGATGATCCAAACCTTAGAGGACATATGGAGATCTTGTTCACATGACGTACATGGAGTGTGGGATCAATGTTTACCTTTAGTGGAGTTTTCATAATATAATGGTTTCCATTTGTGTATTCAAATGGAACCATATTTATCATTATATGGAAAGAGATGTTGTACGCTAACTTGTTGGAATGAAGACTTAGAAAGGAAGATTGTAGGACCAAAGGTTGTAGAGGAAACACTAGGGAAGGTAAAGACTATTCAAGTCTATATCAATGAATATCAAAGAAGACCAAATAAACATACGCTAATAATAGTAGGATGGATTTAGAGTTTCAAGTGGTAGATAAAGATTTATTAAAAGTATCTCCATGTAATGGTGATATAAGTTTTGGGATAAAAGGAAAAAAGATCCCTAGATATATAGACCCTTTTGAAATTCTAGAGATAATTGGATCTGTTGCATACCATTTGGATATTCAACCTAGCCTATCTAAAGTAAAAAACATGTCCCATGTCTCATTACTGAGAATTTACATTCCAAACCCAACAAGTGTTCTGACTACTGAAGGTATTGAATTCGAACATTATCTATCTTAATTTGAATATCCTATCCTAATTCTCAACACTAAATAACAATTGTTGAGGAATTAGATAACTGGACCAATAAAGATACATTGGAAAAGTCATAAAATTGAAGATGTATCATGGGAGGCAGAGTATCTTATGCTTAAAAACTACCCAAATATTTTTGTGAGGTAAAATTCTGGTAATTTTGAGGATGAATTTTGTTGTAATGTGGGGATAATGTAACATACAATTATTTTTTATATTAATTTTTATATCGAATGCTTGAAACCCTGATTATCTATAAAACACCACTTTGTTATAACGTAGAAAGTAAACACAATTTTCCACCTAAGAAACGTGAATTTCGAATAACTAACAAATATAGTGGTGTTCAGTATGGTATTTAATGACTGATAAGACAAACATATTTTTATTGGAATAATAACTTACCCTTATGAATATTAATATGAATAGTAATATGACCCTTATGAATATTAAATCATATTATTATTTTATTTTCATAATGTTAATGGATAATTAAATCTGGAGTAATATTTTAATGTGATATAAAACGAATTATAGTTTTAAAATTGTTTTTTTCATAAACTATTATTTTTTTCAAAAAATAAAATTATTAATATTTATGAAATTATTTAAATGAAATGGAGTTTATTTTTTAATTCTAAACACTAAAAAATGGTTAGGGTGATTTTTTGGTATTTTTCAGAAAAACTCAATTTTTTATGGATAGTACAACATGATAATTTACCATATTTGTACATTATCAGTTCAATTCACAATTCCTAGATTAAAGGATTATTTAAGAACACATGGTTCAAAATAAAAAGAAATTATTACTATTAGGAGTCACATGAATCAATACTATTGGTTTTCTTGAGGGAAATAATAGAATAATGAATAAAAAAAATCACTCCTCTCCTCCATTATAACCTCCCAATGCCTATTCTATTCACTCTTCTAAATCCTTGTAAATTGTCTAAATTCTTCCCAAATATCCTCCCAATCTCTTCCCCGACATCCAAAATCCATTGTTCTCATAAAAAGACAATAAATCTACTGTAAAGAGGCTCTCAACAAAGATAATTTCAATATGTAAATTCCTCTTAAAATTTCATTTATTTAATGTCCCTTTATTTTATTTTTATTTTCTCTCCTCTATTAATAAACATTTTATAACAAATCATATAACTTAAATCTATTATAATTTTCTTATGAAAATGTAATATGTCTTTATCAGCACCCATTTCACCTTATTTTATGCATGAAATGACAACACTATTTGAGATGTGTTAATTTATCACATTCATAGATGATGGGTCTTCAATTTCTATTACCATATTCAATTCTTGTCAATAAAACATTTTTTTTATTTAAATAGATTTCAATATATCAATTATATCTTATTTATGGTTTTTAATCATTTTTACACATCATTTTAATTTACTAATCAAAAAAATATCATTGTGATCAGGAAGCGCTGATTAATCCAAACAATTGTCGTTAATGTTTAATATATTGATTAATCCTTTCTCCATATAAGAAAATAAATTTTATAACCATGTTATCATTTGGTTTTTCCCAAATAACGAAAAAAATCTATTCAATACAATCATTCCAATTCTAAATTTTTATCGGTAGAGGAATATAAGTAAACCGATCATGAAATCCAAGGATGAAAACAATTCCAAACAATGAAATTGGATATCTTAACCCATCAAAAGGCCATGAATGAACATAATAAGGTTATTATAAATTAATTACATGACAATTAGGTTCGGTAATCAATGAATTATGAAACTAAATTTCATTTTTCTATTCATTAAGATCAAATTAGGAACACCATCGACCTTAAGGTAAAGGTTTTCCACCCGAACTTTTATTTTCATTCAGGTCACATTTATTCACTACTTTCCTCACTCAATTTCATATGTATTATTATTTACTCCTCATAATTTATGTTTTAATGTTCTATATATTTTAAACAAGCATATTCATTCTTTATTTTGTGTGGATTTTCATGTTTTAAATGGAACATTCAAAACAATTTCTAAAATACCAGCCTGATTCCAGAGAATTTCTAAAATTTATACTTATATTCACAGGCACTATATAATCTATTTTTGGGAACCCTTATCATTATTAAATCACAAATTTTATTATTAAAACACTATATGACTTCACATTTGGTTTTATACAAATATTATTCAAAAATAGCTCTTTTATTAAATGTTTAATTGCATTTAAGTCGTGAATTACTCAATGAATTTATAAGAATATCATCATGTATTTCAACACTCCTTTTTATTATTAAGTATTATTGGGATTATTTTTTTTAATATATCATATAAAATATTTAATTTAATTGTTTATGATTAGCTTGACTGTAGATGTTATATCTTAAAACCAATCACCAATTTACTCTGAATGGTTAGTGGTTATGCTTAATGTTTGAGGAATGTTATTTACATAACTTATATTAATTTCAATATGAATGTATATATTCATTATGATTATCCCCATATGAGGAATGAATTAGGAATACAAAGTTTCAAGTGGGGCCCACTATTACCCCACAGATCATCAGTTTTTCTCAAGTGGAAAACAACATTCTTTTCACAAGCCATTGAAAAATTGATTATTTATGTTCTTATCACATGGACTTGATGGTATATTTATTATGTTGTGTATTATGAATTCCCACATTATGAAAATATTATTGATCATTCATGTTGTTTTTTGACTGGGAGAATATCCATGTTTATATTTTATTATGAAATTATTTATTTTTCTCATATTCATTCCATAATGTATTAATGATTATTTTAAAATAAATTTGTATTTATTTATTCACAATGAATAATGTTTAGGTCGGAGATATCTTCTGCCATATATCTTAAATTTATTTAGATTTTTATATCTCCCCTTTTGTATGCATAATTTTCTTTGGAAATGAAGATGGTTTTGAGGATTGACCTGTAAGAATAGACTTAATGTTATGGATGTTCCAAATGAAACATATATGTTGTATTTCATTTCAAGATTTAATGTTTATCTTTTTTAAGTATCTTTTTTTCAAATCTGCTAAATTACACATTCAATAGTGATATATTCCTTATTAATATGTCAATGTAATAAAATAAGGCAGCAGCTCCAGGTAATTGGGGTTAGGTCCTTACTATGATAGTATATGGAAAATAGATAGTATTCATAGTCATTTAATCCTAAAATAATCAACGAAAAAAATATAATTCATTATCATTTCCCTCATTATATAAAATGAATTGTATCCTTAGATCCTATCTCGAGTAAGGCCTTAGTAACATCAAAAAGTGTCATAAAATATGATGATTTATTTTGATCATTCATTTAAAAAATTTATTGAGATAAATTTCATTTTCTCTTTGTAAAAATCATTTCAAACATATAACATTATGAGAACCATTTTCATAAAAAGAATCTAATAAGAATATGAAAGGAATATATGAAATCCAAATAAGAATCCCATGAAAATTAATTTGTTTATATCTATTTAATTGAAAATAACATTTGATGTTTATTGATTAATAATTTCAAAATCTTCTTAGAAAACATTGTTTAGAAATAAATCATATTTCTAACCGGTGAGAGATAGAGAACTTTATATTTTATTAAACAAACATTATAATTTATCTTAGTTAATAAATAATACAAAACTGTAAAAACAATTGAAGATGAAATAAATCACACTAGGATAAGAAACTCCATTATAATTTATTAGAGTTATATAATGAGATTTCAACTTGGGAGGCTTGATCATAAATAGTTACAATAAATAATGGGATTGTATCATAATTGTTTACTACTATAGTAATGGTAATCCATTATACCCATGAAGTAATTACATAAAATGAAATTTAAAATATTATTAGGATATTTAAATTCCTGATATTTCATTTTAAGTGTGTTTTTAATACACCATGTGATGTAATATTGGATCATAACATAACGTACATCTAAAAGAAAGAAAATTGAGACAAAAATTACATAAAACATGTATAAAAATATAATTATAATCCCTATGATACAATAAAATAAATAACAACATTAATAATTCTTAAAGGATGTATATTCGCGAAATATATTGTCATATTTTCTTATATACACCATAAAAAATAATAAGTGGTGGACATTGGATATGTATCTGAAATATAAATGTGAGTTTAGAAATACCCTTACCTAAATTATTGACATTCGTTGGACACTTCAAACATAATGTATAATAAATATATATTTATTATAAATTAATAAATTAAATAAATATATATATATCATTCCATATATAATTTTCTTATGACTTTATATTAATATATTCTTAATAATTCCATGTTAAATATAAATTTTAGGTAATAAGTACTTTGTTTTTTCTGAATATTTTTTTACTTTTTATTTGTGGTTCACAATATTTTATCAATATTTAAACATCTAAAAAAATTAAAACAATATATAATTATCATATATATTGTTTTATATATGTATTTATATTTATAAATTATATTTAGGGATAGGTAATGTAATGCTACGTTCATGGAGATTGTAGGCCGTACATATGCAGGAACAATGATTTTCATTTTCTTATTGGCTTGATAGAATGAAAATTAAAAGATATATTCAGTTCAAAAATAATTATTATCTCATTTATATCAAATATGTTTATCAATGCCATCATTTTTTACATTCCATGAAAAATGTCAACGAATCACATCATTTCATGAAGTATCTTTCCTCCGTACAACAGAACGATGCAATCATATTCTCACAAGAAGTAGTGTATGATGGAATGTGTGATATATCAATTATTGAAGTATAATTATAACATTAATAAAATAATATATATATATATATACATATATTAATTATTTTTACACCATTTTGACTAACCTTGAGAGATGGTAATGGAAAAAGAGACGACATCAATTTGTGAGGTGATAGTCCTCTCTATCCATAAATGCTAATTTGGTAACCCATTTTAAAGAATGTTATGCCATTGTATGTCATAAATGTATCATAAAACATATTAGTATATTTAATATACTAATATTATAAAATAATCATGATATAAAAATAATTTAGGAGGTTTGAAGATAAAATAAAAACCTGTTAATTTCTTAATATTGCCTATTATTTGGGTATCATCCTTAGGATTGAACAAAAAGCCTTCAATGGATGAATTTATATACAAGATAAGTATTATAAGATGATAATTACGATATTTTGAAGTGATTTGGTTTTGGATTTGTAGAATAAATAGGTTATGAATATATGATGGGAGGGGGAGATGAGTGGCCTTTTAAAATCAGGTGACTAACACAATTGTAATTTTTTTATTGAATAAATATCACAATAATTTTATTCATTTCACCATGTCCCATTATTGGTCCCTGGAAAAGATAAAAAATTATATTTCCATTATATTAAAATGTATTTTGGGAATGTTTTGTGACATTTTTACACCTTAAATTCAATGTTTAACCAATGTGTAGAATTCTTTTTTACCTTAGTGACTATAATTAATTTGAATTTAATTCTCTAATAATATCTTTCTAAAATAAATTTGATCATAATAAAAAAATTATAATTTTTTCTTGAAAATTTAGAGTCAAATTATACAATTTATAATAACCAATCTCGATGAAATTAATTTAAATATCATCCTGTCAATGTGATGATAATGTAGGAATTTAAAATGAAAATTATTAAATGATTACACGTTTTTTATTTCTGATTTCATCTTGAAAATAATTACAATGAAATTAATTTGATTTGTTTATTTATAATTTATATAGTTACACTATATTTAAATATTAAAAAAGAAATTAATATTGTAAATGAATAAAATTAAAATGGATTTTTCAATTACAAAATGATATATTAAATTATTCAATATAAAATGAAACTTTTTAAAAATGTCCCATTACTTAAACCTAATATGACTATGAAATTATGAAATAAAATTGAATTATATTTTATCAAACCAATTTTTTTAAATTTTCAAAAAATACTTTAATAATTATTCAGAAAAAAAAATCACTTCATTCAGAAAATAATATTTTCATACATATGTAGATGTTACCAAAAATTATTTATTTTATTATAAATATTTTTCCTTTAGGTAAATCCATTAGAATATTTATTTAAAAAGTAGTCACTACTATTAATTATTTTAAATTTGATGTCCATGTTATTTCAGCCGAGTTTAAATGAATATATTAATAATATATTGTGGTTTTGTTAAAATCCAGTGTTTTGTGACATGAAAGATAAATGAGTGTTTCATGTAGTGAATGATAACCCTGGGTTACCTATAGTTAATGTAGGAATTGGTGTTTCATGTACCAAAATAACTAAAAAATATTTTATTTATTGTTAATTAATAAATTCATTTAAACACATGATGTAATATCATACACCATTAAAATGAGTTCCTCCATCAAAATTCATCATATTTATAAAATAAATTATTCTATTTATGACCCATCAAATCCTCATGTTCCCACATTTCTTAATAATAGTGTTTAGTTCACCAAAAAAATTGAACAAGTATGGGGTCATGTTTCGTCGAAATTTCTATTTACAATCCATCATTTGCACCAATATTCCTCATTAGAATGATATCACTCATGTAGTATGACCTCTGAGATCAGTTCATGTTAAGGGTCATCTTCGTAAATACTGTTTAATGAAATGTGAATCAATTTGGGGAATTAACATAGGTTCAATGGAAGATAAATGTGATAATCAATGGTGTGAATATTCTCACTAATTTCAAAGGTCATGATATGCCTTGGGAATAGTTTCCCATTCTTATTGAATATCTTAAACATCAACCCTAGAGAAATTTCTAGAAACACCATGTAACCGAATTCAAATTCTAGATCACATCGGTGATTAATAGTAGAACATTTATTCATACCTTGAGCTTTTGTGATACTGAATGTATCGTACCTTCTCTATAATTTCTTCAGATATATTAGGTCTTAATAAATTTTATTCCCCAAATTCATTCTAGCATATAGTGATATTAATTTATTTTCATATGGGGAATAAGATTGTTCAATATGAATTCCTTAGTGAAATGAATTTTTGTAAAAAAAAACTCAACTAGTGGAATATGTTGATCCCAACCACCATAAAAATATAAATAAGAAGATCTCAAAAAAAAATCCAGTGATGAAATTGTGTTTTCAAATTGGTTGTATGAGTGAGGTTCATCGGATGTGAAAATACATACCTCTATACACTGAATTTATGGATGAGTTTTCTAAAACATTGAGGTGAAGCTCAAATCCCAATGAGAAACAATGAAATATGGCAATCTATGAAACCATACATATAAATTAATGTATATAATCAAAAGATGATCCAATTAGAAGTGTTCTATGATGGGGATTAAGTATGATATCTTATTAAAAAGATTCAATAAAACACATATAGAATTATGAACCCTATCCATGTTAGGTGTAAAATACAAAATTACATGGTAATTTTTACTAAAATACATTATTTTATATGTAATGGATGTAATGTATCTTTGTAATGTAGTATTTTCGTATTAACTTAGAGTCATAACAAAAACTCAGTTACTAACTATGTGATATATCTATTCAAACCATTCCACAACAAATATTATTTCAAATATCTAGACATGTTCAAGAATTCTCAAATGAATTGATAATAAATAACAATTAGCTTCCCTAGAAAATTTTATCTTCAAGTCAGGTGTCAAATAATATCATACGTAGTTCCAAAAACATACCAATCCATTATGATCATTATTAAACACATGAAAATTTCTGAACTACATTGGTTTCTCTATATCCTCTTTATGCACCTCTTTTACCATCAAATAAGTACATGGTTGAAAATTAAATTGAATAAGATAAAATTTCTCACCTACATTTATGATTTTCAAAAACATACTTTACAAATCTATATATATTGGAACTTTTGAGATCCTTCTCATGGATATGCTTGATTGATCATTTCAATTGAATTAATTAGAAAACTTTTTTCTATTCCTAGGTCCTTAATTAATTGAGACTTCATTATCTATATTCAGATCAAACCATATTCCTTGGTATATAATAAAATCCTTTGAGTCAATATATACTCAAATTTTATTATCATTATATCTCACAATATTCTCAATAAATTTTATTCATCTATATTTATAATGAAAAAACTACCACCATTAACTGAAAATAATGAGTTGGGTAATTTTTCTCTAGAATCATAAATTTTCTTGAGGCATAATATATAATTTTGTCATTCTACATAATAATTCATACAAATCCCTTCTTGTTGGCATTACTATAAATTAAAAACCCTTCTACCACATCTGGGTAATCAATGAACATGCGAGCTAACATAAAATCCCTTTAGTTCCTTGAAATTTTCCATACTTTCATATATCCATAGGAATATGTATCCCATTAGAGTTAACATGGTCAGGTGATTTTATAGTAGAGAAAAATTAATAAAACATTGTTGATAACATTCATGTGAACTATGAAAACTATGGATCCCAATCACCAGGTTTTTTTCGGGACCACATTCTATACCCTCTATATGTTATGTTTCTACTGTTGTTCCCTATTTGAGATTATATTCCAAAAAAAACATTTTTCTTCCCAACTTCGCAATTTTTAATTTTGTCATATAGTTTTTCCCTCCTTAGTGTAATTAGTACAAATCCCAAGGGATCTACATGGTCTTCATTATTTTTTAAATAGATAGAGACATCTTATATAAATACTACTGAAAAGTGATCAATGTAATCTCAAAAGACCAAATAAATTATATCCAAGAAGAAAGAAGAATAATTACTACGACATAAAGTATTCACTGTATAATCATTGTGTTTGTACATCTTATGGTAAGACATCATGGGTATATCATCCATTTTAACCATCAATTTTTGAAATAAAGAATGATGGACAACAAGAAAAAAGTATTGATCCCCATGAATTTGATCAAATACACAATAAATATGGGGAATATGATACTTGTTTATTTTTATCTTCCGAAACTCCCAATATTCAATGCATTTCCACAATAATCCATTATTCTATTTATCAATGAGAATATGTGAACATCATGTTTTTCTAGATGGATGAATGAATCCCTTGTTAAGCTTTTCCAAGAAATAATTATTCAATTCATGAAATTACACTGTGTAAATTATATAAGGCTTTGTTTAAATTATTATGGAACCAAGTATGAATTATATTTAAAACACGAAAACATGTTTTGGAGGAAGGCTAGACAATTCATCTATAACTACATCAACAAATACCGATACAATAGGTATATAATTGATGTTTATTATCTCCCCCACCATATTAGATAAAAACCCCTTATTACTAGGAATTAAGTACCACAAATGGATGTGATATCCATAAAATTATCATACATATCATCACATTGATAGATGATTATAGGTTGGTTTGTAATATCAATTGTTACATCCCTTCCTCAAAAATTGATGTCAGATTTTTGTAGAGAAATTTAATGCATGCCTTCAATGATTTCAAAATCAACTAGAGTAAGTGTGAGAAGATTTTGTATAAGAATATTATTACTAAAATCAACTAGAAAGGAAAAATATCCAAGAGATTCAATAATCAAACCATTATGGGGTTTTAGTGATAATTTTATATCTAATAATTTTGGTGGAATCATAATTACACTGAATATTCATTATATATGAATGAATAGTCAGTTCCAGAGTGAAATAACACATTATGAGTTCTAGAGTGAATGATAAATGGACCTTAAACCATGACATCCTCACACCCCACAACAAAAATTCTGATCACCTGATATTTACCCAATCCCACATCACAATAATTTGATGATGTCTATCGTCATCACTATCATATATTTTTTTGTATATTGTCATCATAGTTTTCATCCTCTCTAAACATAATGAACTGAATTACATGTGATGTATTCTATGTAGTTTTTTCTCTATTCACTCTTTAAGATGACTTCATCCCATCAATTTTTTAAATCTAGTTCCCAATGAACATACATTCCACACAGAATTCATTTTGGATCCTCTTATAAGAATTTCCTCTATTATTTTTCCTGCACATTGAAAATAAATGAATTCACACCATCTTATACCCACAATTTCTTATATTACATCAATCTCCATTCTTTTTTTCATATCAACACCATGACAATGATACATAACTACAATATCCAATTCCACATTTAACGAATAGAAAAAAAATATTTTCATAGCTATTGTCTTATGTTAATGCTAATTCCAAATGAATACATTTTTTTAAGCGACTAATGAATCAATCAAACTCACATTCTTGTTGACTGATAATTCCAAACGAATACCTAGAATTTTTTATATAATTATCTTCATACTTACTAAATAGTTAATTTTAATTTTAATTTACTTATGTATGTACTTCTACTTCATCACATGAAGAACATGATGAAAGTACATATGGAATGATAATTTCATGTTCTCATCCCAATACATAGAGTGAATTTAATTATGTATCCATATATTATTTAATATAGTATAGAATTGATCTACTTCAGTGTACATATAGTAGACAACAAAAAATACATTTTCATGTTGCAAACACTAGTGAATGGAATATATTTTTTAGTGGTACTAATGCATTGATCATCAACTAGTGGATAAATGTTTCGAATAAATGAGGGTGGATGATACCTCATAAAGGAATCATTAGAATTATGACCCATTATATATTCTATGGAAGTTCATCATGATTCAATATTTTTTGAGAAATGAGGGAGTATAAAAATGATATTTGTTGTTCCATCTCAAATAACGTTTAGATACTCAAGAGGAAAATAATTTAATTAACCATCACACTCAGCATTAACATGGTTCATTCATATTCAAACTATTGAATAATTAAAAATATAGTAAAGGAAATAGTAATCATGGTGGGGAACTACATAATAATGAAAAATCACTTATATGGTGTCTAAATCAAAACACCTTATTTAATACATGAATTGCTCAGGTTTATCCTTGATCATTAATTTCCATATTCTATTTAAACACTTCATGATTATTTTTAAATAGTTTATGAATTTACCAAAAATATCCCTCAGGATTGTCAAAAGAGGTGTGTAGAAAAGCATATTATATTGAACTAGTTCCAAACTAGTTGTTTCTCTATGTAGTGCTTTTAGGGTTGTAACCGCTATGTACATCAGTTCCAGATCTATAACTATCAATATGAACTAAGAAATGATTTAATTTGTTATAATCCACCCATTTTATCACTGAGAAAAATTACATGATATTTTCCTATATTTAAATCATCTTAATATTTATCCTTATTCATGTCATAGGTATGTCACTAAGGTTTTACCATCTCAGTTTCCAATGGTTTACTAAACCCTTAATTTTTACCCAATATAGTTACCCAATCTCAACATACATAGATATTAAATAAATGTTTATGAAAATTAATTATATTAAATTATCACATAAAAATAGAATATAATATCTTAGTTTTATTGGAAATATGGAGTCATAAACAGTGGTCTATATGTGGGACACAACAACTCCCACTAACAAATTCAAAATAAGAACATTTGTTATACATATCATAAAAAATATATTTCATCACAAACTAAATAATGTAAATCAAAGAATGGGTTATCTCAAATTCTCAATAAGGGTTAACTAGTGATATAAATAACCATAAAATTATCATAAGGATATGAGAAAATGATCAATATATTTGGAAAACATACCCCCATATCAAAAACTATATACATGAGATTATTAAGAATTAGTTATTGCTCATAAGGCATTAATCATTAGAAAATAAAGGAATATGATCCATAAGAGATGAATACTTCAATAAGGCTATAAATTGGGGCATAAACTGGAGTATAGAATATAAATTTCATATTGGTTAGGGATCATTTCTAATGTCATAATATAGGAAAAAGGCGTTTAATATACCAAGTTTACTCTATGTTCCAGCCCCAACTTACTGGTCTGGGATCACACCTTATTCAAGTACTATATATAGTAGGAAGATCACTCCCAATTATTTCCATTTCTATCATATAATATCTATTAATATTCACAAAATTCATTGGTAGAAAATATTTTGTCCACCTATTGGCTTACAAATATTTAATTCATGTGTTCTAGAAGATCATAAACATTTATCAAATCATAATCAAAGAAATGTATTAGAAATCATAAACATTTTATTATATCATAACCTACGGTAATAATATTGGTTTAAAAACAATTTCATCATAGAATAACCCATTAAAATTAGGAGTTTCATATGAATTATCTCATGGTATAAACATTGGAAGAGATATCGATTTCATAAACATCATGCAATAATTACAAAAACCAGTTAGGGAAAGAATATAGAGGCATCCATTAATCATATACCTGGTAAATCATAAATTATATAGATGGTGGTCAAAATATGTTGATATTAAATTTGATCGATCATTAAAACATTTCTTGATTAAAATAAGATTCTATCTTTGAATTTTTTTTATATAATAAAAAATATTGATCTCCTTTTTCTCTAAAAATATCATTGAAAAATCATAATGATTGTTTTTAAAATAAAATAAATTAGTATTAAACATAATACACCTTTGACATATATAAAATTTAAAATTATATATGAATATATTTAAAAAATATATTTTGAACATTTTTTTTTTGAAAATAATGTTTCATAATATAATATACATTCAAATTAAGAGATAAATAAAGTATTATTTTCATAAAAATTATTTTTAGTAATAATATTACGTATTAAAGAGTGGAAACATGGAAAAAATAATTTATGATATTATTAATAAAGTTATTATATTAAAATTTCTAACAATTAATTATAGTTAGATCCTTATTTGTCACTTTTGGATACATGGTCATAAACAATGCCGAAAAATGATGTCATTATACATTGAAATAGATACAACTTTTTTAACATTGATTCAAAAGTCCATTAAATGTATCACATACAATGAAAAATAAAATAACATGATGATGAATTATTTCACAATATTACATATCAAACGGTCTTCATATACACCTTCTAACAGAATAAAGGTGTGAATCATAATGCAAATTTTAACAAAGAAAAATTGAGACAGTAATATTGTATTCCATGTGAAACTATTGAATTGTAAACCCCAATAAATAATAACACAAATTTAATAAATAATTATCTAAAATAGATTTATATTCCTGATATATCATTTCATTGGTATGTATATACACTAAATAAAATAAAAACATTGTTAATACATAATAATCCTTTTAGAAATTAATTTGAGACTAGAAATTCCCTTACCAAATATCTTAACATTGATCTATTAATTAAAAAACCTTCTTGATAAATATTTTTTTTTTATATCTATCATATAATCATATTCATATATATATATATATTAAAATATAATATTTTTTTATGAATTATATTCATTTTATTAACAATTCCATGTTAATGTTACGTTTCAATTAATAATTTTTTTATATGTTTTTGAATAGTTATTTTCGTTCCAAATTATTTGACCTTAATTTCAATATTTAAATAATTTAATCAATGATATATATATTTATCATATATATATTCCTTATATTTTATTTATACTAATTAATAACATTTAGTGATTGTAAATTTATTTTTCCATTGATGGAGATGGATGGTCATACGTACACATGTGTGTTGTTTTTCATTTTCTTGTCAATTTGAAATAAATAAAAGTAATTGATATATTATCATTATATAATAAACATTGTTCCATATATTTATAATATTTTTATTAATCGCTTCCTTTATACAGTCTATGTAAATAGTGAATGAATCACAATACTTCACGAGGATGTACTCTACCGTACACACAAATTACATTATCATATTATAATAAAATGTAATGGGTGATGTAATGTGTGATATATATATTCTAGATGAATAATAATAGCATTAATATAATTAATGTAATAAATTAATATTATTTCCTATATTATTCCCAACCATTAAAATAGTTAATGGAATAACAAATAACATCAGTTCAAGAGGTCGTAGTCCACCACACTCATGAATGATGATTTCAAAACCCATTTGGTGTAAAAGTATGTGGTTCTATGTGTTAAATATACCATAAAAACATCAAAATATATGTAATATAAAGAGGTTATTATATAATTATTATATTTAAATAATTTAAGTGTTTAGAAGAATAAATAAAATAAAAACATCCATTGATGAATGTTATCTCTTATTCGGGTGTCCAATATAGGGAAATTGTAAATTCCTTTTTTCGATGGACTTAACTAAATAATAAGGCATATCATATGAGACGAGGTATATTGGGATGTTATTTGGGTAGGTATTTTCATATCAAATTTTAGGGTCTGAATATGGGGGAGAGGGGTTGGCTTTTTACAAGCGAGGTGAGTGACACACCAGTAATTTATTGAACAAGGGATTTCCACACACATTTTTTCATGTTACCAAGACCGAATAAAGGTGAATCATAGATAATAGAAAGTATATGTTGTAAATATGTCTATAAAATGGGGGTTTAGGTTTATTATTCATTTTATACTACTTATTCTACATTTAAACCATCATTAAAGTTCTTTATACATTAATCAATATAATTAATTTTAATTTATTTCATTAATCGAATTATTAAAAAATTACTTTGACCAAATTTTACATTATAATTTATTAATATTAAAAATATAGAATAAAATTTTCCACATTCTAATCATATAATTTAAATTAATTAATTAAAAAAATTTATCATCTAGAAGAGACAAAACAATGTGTTATTAAAGTGAAAATGATTAGAAATTTTCATTGTTTTTTAATCAATTTATATATCATATTAATTGAAATGATATAAATTGTATTAATATATGTACAATTGTAATTATTTTACAGTAATAAGAAATTAAAATATAATTTAAAATTATATTTAAAATAAATGAAATGGCATTTTTTAATTAAAACTCAATATTTTTCACTAATTATCAAAAACTGCTTATTTTATTTTAAAATTTAATATTCACTCTTAGAAAATATTAACATTATGAATTTAAAAATTTAATTTTATCATATTAATAATTTATAAGTTTCAAAAATTACCATTATTATAGTTCAAAAAAGATCTAAAGTCCTTTCATTGAGAATGTAATATTTTCAAAAAATTAATTACATTATAAAAAATTGCATATTTTATTATAAATGAGTTTTTTTATTTTAGAAAATTATAATTCATGAAAAAATATATATATTAATACCTATTTTCTATAAATATCACCTAGGTTTTATAGACCATGATTAAATCACCGTATTAATAATATTTCATGGTTTTGATAAAAATATCTCTACAGTGTCACACAAGCTAACAGAGTGTTGACTGCAGTGTTATATAAATGATTTTTTCATGTAACACAATATAGAATTCATGTTTCAAGTAAAAAATTCCATAAAATAAATTTAATACATTTTAAATAATTTAAATCATAAAAATTAAGGTTTTACACACATGTAGTTTTTGAGAAGGAGTCTCTCTATGCATGTTTGACCAATACGTAGAGGTTGAAATTGTTTCCTTTGATTGTTGTGTCTAGAACCTATTTTAGAGTTCCCCGAATCACTATGTATTATGGGGTGCTATGAATAAATCTATTAATATTTCTGAAATATGAAGCACTCAATGAATGTATGGCCCTCACATAAAGGGAGGAATTGTTCCCATTGATTGTTATAGCTAGTCCTATGATTGGATATGAGGGAATCACCGTGTATGTTGTGATGACCTGAATCTTGATAGTTGTTGTTATTTAATGAAAAAAATATCAAACCATACATGGATAATATGTAGAGGGAGTAATTTTTCTTATTTATTGGTCTATATGGACCCAGTATTGATGTTCTCGGCATCACTATGTATCCTGAGATGAAAAGTATCAAGATACACATAGTTCAATAAAAGAAACTCTTCAAGTAGGTATAAACCTTACATATAGGGAGATTTGTTCATATTTATTGTTGAAGATGGACATATTATGTGACATCCATGCATCACAACATATCTTTTGATGTAAGGAATCATGTTAAACATTAGTCATGAATAGGAAACCCTCCACGCTGGTCTTATTTCCATGTATAAGATGTATTATTATTGTTTATTGTTATAGCTACACCCATGATTGGATATTTATGCATCACGACATATACTATGATAAAAGATATCTAGGAACTTATAGTTTCATAGAAAAGGTGTAGTGGGAGACCAACACCAAGTATTTTGGTCCTCCTAGGAGAGGTCTAGTGTAATGATTCATTTTATGTAATGCAAGAGAATTCAACCATACAATTTTTCATCATTCGGCAAGTAAATTCCTTGTTTACTTAATGGTCCTGCATCCATTACTATACTAACATTTTCATGAACTTATATGTCTTGGTCATGTGGTTATTCCTTTTATAGATTACATTATACAACATGTTTTGTGGTAAATTTGAAAAACAATGATTTGAAAAGGTCTCTTTCATATCACATACACAATTAAAAGAGAGGATATGGTAATTTTTCATCATGTGATGGCTATGAAAATATATAAAAAATATAAATATATACACATCTAATTGTAATTAAAATCATGAAATAATTTTCTCTCTCAATCCTTGTATTTTTTCATCATTTTGAAATGACATCATCGATGTATTTTGTAGTGATACAAAAAGAAAGAATGTGAAAGAATGTGAATAAATTAATATAAATCTTATAACCAAAAATGATTATTTCAGTGCCACTACGTTTCCAATAATGGGAGGATACAATCCATACATAGGACTTCAAAAATATTTTAGTTCAACATCATGTGGAATAAACATTGGCCATACAGTTTACTATCATGTGATAATGATGAAAGTCACCAAAATATAAAATTAATGATAAATGTTTTTTGCATAGTCAAATATCTTATAAACTGGAAAAATATATTATTGATGGAATTATGATTTGGGAGCTGAGTGTTACTGAAAATATTGTGATGGTAGGAGTCAATCCACGTGTTATTCTTGGATAAGGATATTCCCAATGTGGATATTACTCTTTCATAGGGATAATGGAACTTCATTTCCCTAATTTATAAATATATCTCATCTTGGGTGAATCTTTGGTGAGGTGATTCATTATTTTAGTTTTAATATCATCTGATAAATTCCATTTAATTGTAGTTTCACATAATCAAAAAGTAAATTTACACTAGTTTAACATCTTGTGAGTAGGAGAAGATACATTTTATAGGTTAATGTCTTCCTTCCATGACTTCTTCCATATAGTTTATGGTCATATGGTCAAGATTTCATGAATAAAATTTTCCATCATGTGGTCAGGATGTCTTTAATATAGTTTAACATCATCTGGTAAGTATTCCTTCGATAGAGTTTACCACCATTTGGTCTGGTAATCTTTTATATAGTTTAACATAATCTATTCTAGACATCATCCATTCATTACAGCATCATCTTGTATAGAAGTATTTTATATAGTTTAATGTGTAGTGGTTATGACATATTCCATACAGTTTATTATCATGTGGTCAGAAAATTTTCTATACCGTTTAACATCATTTTTTCAGGACATCTTATGCATATATTACCATCATTTTTTAGGATGTGAATGGTGGTGAGAGAAAATATGTGTTTTTATTCTTATGAAACATCACATCTGTGGGGGTGTAACAAATTCCCCATATATTATCGAAATGAGTATTCTATATTGTGAGAGAACCTAGGTGTTATATTAGTCCCTTAGTATTTTGGTTACTATTTTTTTGATTTATCGTGATTTCATAATTCTGTTGAGATATAATAGCAGTTATTATTAAAGGATCAAATGAAGGAGAATCATTTTTTAAAGGCTAATGGGATCTGATTCATTTGGACATCACAGATATGAATCATATGAAACCTTTTCATATATTCTAGCACATACAGCCTCCTATTCAACTACACATCATCTGAGAGTTTTGTGGTGATAAATACTTATAGTGAGGGAAGTTGGAATTCTATGGTAAAGTGGGGCTTTGTTCCATAGAATATGGAATTTGATATTTATTCTATAATGCTATATGGGGTTGTTTAGTAGGCCCAAAAATATGGACAGATATTTTCTGAATATGACTTCTTAACCATATTCACCATCATCTAAAGAATGATAAGTAGAATATTATTAATGACCTATATTTGTCCATTTATTACTTCACGATAATAGGATGACTATTTTGACTTGATGTTGTAATCTGGGTATAATTCCATGTACTTGATAAAATATAATGGTGTTCTATTATAATTAAATATTTTTATATGGACTTAGAATTTAGTGATGACACTAGAATTAACGTGTTAATGTTACGCATTTTCTATAATTCCTTTTGGGGTATGTCCTCATCCAATTTGGAAATGAAGATGGTAGAAGTAACTACATAGCAGTTGATGAGGGATATGTCCCCACAACATCCATTAAAAATATTGGAAATCGATAGGAATATAAAATTAATTTAAGTAATTATGAGGGTTTATGGATGGAGATTCGCGAATCTTGCATTCATGACATTTTTTAGTAAATTATACATAGTCTATTATATTTTGTTTTCAAATAGTATTTGTGCCTCTTAATTTAGTGACATATCATGTTCTTAGACCAGTGAGTGCTTCAAAATCAATTATTGACTTCATCCATGAAGGCAGGATTAACTTTCTCATCTATATATCTATGAATGATTCTATAAAATCATCTCTTATAGAAGGAATTGAGACCATTTTTCTTATCTAGAAGGGTGAATTTTTATACCCAGTGATGAATCATTTCACATTTAGATATTCCTATCAAGAGGATATTATTTTGGTGATTATCATATTTTATATCCTTCCATCCAGTAGTGTTTATTTGTATATGAACCTCTAGGCAGTCCTTGATATCAAATAATTCTTCCATGTAACATATGATTACCAATGAACCCATCCATCTGTGGTGATTAAAAATAACATCTCATCCTCATCAATGTGGTCTAGGACTATTGCAACACTGACTTGTGTGTCATCATGAGTGTTCTTTGATTTGGATAAATGATTTAATGTTTGTTCAAAATGTAAATATTACATTAGTCCTCTGACATAGCGAATAAGAGGAGTAAATTCCATGTTTATAGTGGTATATTTTCTATTTTTATTATTTAACAATGTCATTGAATCCTCTTTGATGTTTAGGTACACTGTCTGTAGTCAGCGGTTAGTTCCAAGCCACTGATGAGGGATTGATAATTTGGCTTATTATTCATGGAGCCTACATATTATGAGAAATAGTGGGTAAATTTTTTTATATGAATAAATTCAATTCCTATGAAAAACCTATTGAGCATACATTTTTAAAACTTTTTCCAATTAGACTCTAGGAATCACAATCAAAATACATCACCATTTATTTGGGAGAATTACAGGCATAGAAAATTATTCATATGGACATTTCATGTCTATTTGAGTAAATTCTTTTGAAAGATGTGTTGCCTGGAAATTTTAATGTGGTTATTATTTTTCTACAATCTATGACATGAACATGATTTTGTAATGCTATAGAATAAGGTACCTTGGGACCAAACAACTAATCATTATTGAGAAACCAAAGATATACATCAGTTTTTTTATATGGGAGGCAATGATAAAATTATGTCTCTTTATGTAATGTCTTATTTATTTAAATAAAAATATTACTTTGTAGAAGTTATTATCAACATCTTCATATTGTGTCTCAATAACTAATATAATTTGATTAAGGTAGTTTATATTTTTCACAATCACTGTATCATTTTTCTTGTGATAGGACACCACCAAATGATCATTCCTTAGTGGCTATGTATAAGATGATTGTATTTCTTTACATTGATGGAATCATAACTGATGGGTCTAGAAGGTACTTATTGATACTTTAAAAATATTATTTCTAGTCCTCATCACATGTATAGGTTACTCACTTCTTCATTAACTTTCCGATGGGGGGCATTTTTTGGATTGTTTGGATATAAAACACTAAATGTAATTGGGGGCCCAATAACCCCCCTTAGTCATTTCGATTTTCTATTGGGTGAAATTTCTATAACTACATTAGTATTTTCATTTTCAACCTCATTTCTAAGTTGGGATACCAATAATAAAAGGAATTTTACTGAGGTTACCCTTGAATTTGTCATTAGTGGATTCATCATCAGATTATGATTACCAAGCTTGTCGAAGACTATTTTAATTTACATGAAGTGAATGCATCATTGTAGAAATTTTAAATAAAAGTGCCTGAAATAAAATTTTGTTATTTTTGTTTAATTTGGGAATTAATATATAATTAATGGATCATTGATAATTAGTTCTATCCTTCAATAGTCCAAACAAACACACCATATAAAAAATATCGAATGGGGTCCTCTGGGGAAGATGGATTCTTCATCTTCATATGAAATATTTATATGATTGCCCAATGAAGATAAATTCATGATGGAAAGAGAAAATATGACCATATCTACACAAATAAAGTGTTTTGTGGTTGGAATTGTGAAATCCCACATCAGAAAATGTTGGATAAGTTCATTAAAATTGATACAGACACTATTCTGCTAAATCAATTTCATGATGGGGAAGATGTTGGTGAGCTGTTTGGGAAATATCACTTCCCAAAAAAATAGAATTTGATAATTTTTTCAATTTAAAACTCTAAATTAATATTATAGGAGGGTTTCAAGATATGGGCCACCTTTTTTAAAACTCGATGGATATCAAATAATCCTTGGTGGTTCATAGAAAAATCGGGGTTCAGATCATGCATTTCTATATTATTCCTAATGAACACATATTGATGACTCCTTAGAAATATAACTTATATATATACCTCCATGAGAGTCAATTCCGAAATATGCAATGTCAGTCAAGGGCCTTCAACCATTCCCTGATTTTACCTTTGTATCTAATTGATGAGGGTGGATATGCCCTGAAAATTTGAAGGAGGCGGATCTTGAGATAATACCCTCTTTCATCTAGTAATATGTTTTTGGAAAATATTTCTGGAATTCTATGAAATCTCTTTGTATTTATAACATTTTTTGGATGAGATATTTAATGGGAAGGGAAATTTTCATCCCCTACTACAACAGTTACGACCAATAGATTCCAAAGATGATTTTATTTCACACTCTCACTAGTGACATAAGAATACATTACATAAAAGATTATTTATACTCTATCAATAAATTTTATGGGTATCACATTATCACTAAAGCACAAACAACATGTATTTTTACTGTAGTTACTCGTTCCATTCTGGTTAAAATATTCATATTTTCATCCAATAATACTTTCTTACTCTCCCATTATTAAATTTTTACCATAGTATATATGTATTCATATGGGCAAAAAGGGTCACTCTATAAATTTAATATACAAACAATTCTTTTAACAGGGTATTTCATGAATTGATGAAATTTTAAATGTACCACGACATGGATATGAAAATAAATCCTTCAAGAATGAAAAATATTAAATGTTTAATTCTATATAACCATTTAAAGAGTATTGTATTTTTTATCACAAAAATGTTCTTTGATATTGATATTCTATAGTGGTCCTTTCCCAAAACAATTATATCTATGAATGGTGGGATTTTGGGAGAAACTTCCACCGCACTATATACCAAATGATGATGGTTCTAGATTTGGGATAGGTTTATTCTAGAAAAATTTTAAATTATATACCTTTATATATTGGAATTAATGAGTTTTCCAAATAACATATAATTCTCTAATATTCCCTTGGATAATAGAATCTTCATACTTCGATTTGAATGGTATGGAATCAGGGATTTTTGATAGAATAGTCTCCCACATATATAGCTTCATTGTAGTGACTTTACTCTTGAATTCTTCTGGACATATGAGGACGTCGAAAAGTTCTTCTATTAGTTATTTTAAAGTGTTTAAGGATTATGGGATTGGGTGTTGGGATGTAAGAAATGCAAAGTAGTTTAAAATCTAATAACTTTGGGATATATATTGGGGCTTTAAAATCATGGGATACTCTTTATAAATTTCTAGGATCCAAGGTTTTTAGGTGTATGAGATTCATTATTCATCAGATGTTTATGTTGTCACAACCCACCCCTTGGGGACCATGCTGTGACTACCCCCATCTCACCATCCCTAGTCCAGGGGCTGGCGGCTAGCACTAGAAATGCATATTTCTAAACAGGAAGGCATTGCCTTAAAACTTGTACAGACACATACACTAGAACGCAACAAGATGCTACTACAATGTAAGAAATAGTAATAAAATAGTGTGATGAATGTAAAAAGAGTGCTAAAAGTTAAAGGGGCCAGAATGAAAACCCAACTAAAAAAATTAAAATTACAAATGAGAAGTATGAAACAGCTCCTGGACCACCCACTAAGGTTCATACCTAAAGTGTATGTACAAATCATATCCATAGGACTCCATGTCAGCACAAATGGTCCACCTCAGAGCACCGTCTAGTCCTGGATCCCTAAGCCTCAATCAATGTTGTATGCTGTCTACAAAAGACCCAATATGGTGTGGAATAGCCCTTGCATGGGTGAGTATAATGATACTCAGTAGGGACCCTGAGACCCCCATAGGTCTCCTAGAGTTCCACAATAAGAAAAACCAAAAATAAATACATCAAAACCACTTAGGTATATTCCCATACATATACCTAAGTTATAATTATATACTCATCTCATACAAGTGGGTACAATACAAAAAAGGTAACACCACTGAGGTAGAAGAACCACATAGGTAACACCACATAGCTAAAGTACCACACAGTCAACACCACAAAGACAACACCATAAATAAAACACCACGAAGGTAGAAGTACCACACTAGTAACACATTAAGCCAACACCACGAAGGAAGTAGTACCACATTGGTAACACATAAATGATATAAGTTCCACACATGTAAAACCACAAAGATAACACCACGAAAGAGAAAATAATAAGCTCACAATTAGTTATAACATAACTAAAGAATTATAGATGATTAATTGTAATCTAGATCGAGTTCTATAGAATATTTCACCAAGATATCAGACGTACATCAACCAAGACTATTCTCCAAAATGGATTAACCCAAAGTACTTCCATGTTTTAAGGGTTCTAATGTGATAGATGGTGTGTCAATCAGACGCTCGGTTTGTGAGTTATAAGTGTTTTAGTTATGGGGTCCACGGTTGGATTTGGGTTCGATCCAACCCAGTCATAATCAAACTATATTTAAAACTCAAGAGGAGTATACTAAATGGATCGTCTCACTCTAAGGGTCTCAGCACCGCATATGGTTCATCAAACAGACGCCAAAATTTCATTTTGTGGCACTTTATCTATTTCCTGGTCTGGTTGGGCCCATGTTAAGTCTGACCTAGTCAGAATGACTCGGCCCTACCTGATCTTGGATGGGATAAGGTCCACCCTGGATCATGTGGGGGAGGCCCACAGGGGCGGCCTATAACATTATGGGGTGGCTTGGCTGGATAAGGCATGACACTCAAGGGGGGAGGCCTGACAGTAGTTTTCCCAAGCTTGAGAAGGGGGGTGTTCGCCCCCCCCCCCCTCGAAATTCTGAATGTCCCAAGGTTCATTCAGCTTCATGAAATGGAGGCATCATGTGGGCGTCATCCGGTCGCTGTGGAACCTACCGATGGGATCGGTTCTGCTTCCACTGTAGCATCGGCTACAACCCTCTACTAACCACTGATGAACTGGTCATACCGCCTCCACTTCATTGGATGACAGATGTGCTAGCTGCATCCTTTGATCGTTGTGGCTGACAAGCCATGACCTCATTCTCACCGGCAGCGTGCGATAGCATGTGGCTCCTCCTTCATGACTGGCCAGTTCTGGTCGCTCTTATAGCTACCCTAGCTTTTTTTTTCAGAGCCTCCTCCTACGGCGTGTGTCAGTGGGCCTCCACCATTGTAGCTGGTCAGTGCCACAACACCGGTGGTCGTCCTCAGATGGTTAAAGGGTAGATACGTAGCGGAGGGTTCGGGGCGGTTTCTTTAAGCATGCACCCTCTATGTTGGCTTGAAATCATAAAGTAGGATCAAAGGGTTAGTAAAATTTATTTGAAATAAACAAGAATCAAACACCTACCTGAGGTTGTTGGGGAGCCTCTGTGTGTTAGGAAGGGGGTTGGTGTTCGTCGTCCTCCTCAATTAGCTTCCGACAACACCGCTGATACATCATTCTTGAGTATGGGGTTTCGATGTTGCTCATCACCTCATACTATTACCAGCTCCTTCCTCTATGGTTTTGGCATCTTGACACTTTTTTAACACTTCGTTTCTTAGTGAAGTAGGGATGAAACCACTCCCAAAGCTCCATATAAATAGGATAGGGGGAGGGTGTGAAACATTCATGGATCTAATGGAGGCCCATTAATTAGGAACCTTCCTAATTTCCTAATGGTAAAATTATAAATAATTGAAAGGACAATCCATTTATTGGCTTCAAACATTGCTGGTCCCACACATCTCTTGTCCATTAGAGGAAATGATAATAGAGAAAAATAATAATTAACTATGTTATTATTATTAATATTTTTTAATGTCCCAAAACATAAATTTTTCTCTAGGCCTACTGCGGTCAATGTGAAGCCTCCCTTAAGCGATTCTTGGTGCTACAGACTCAACAGTGCCCTTAGATTTTTAATCTCAGAACCAACTCAAAATTTAGAAAATGCAGCTCATGCGTTTACTGAACGTACAAAACAAAATGTTCCGAAATTCATTTTGGACACACCTGTCCTCGAAATCACACACCATCAAATTTATCAGACTCATAATAATTCCATATAATTAAAAAAATTGCATGAAAAATCTCGGCACATAAATTATCCCCACATTAACTCTTTTTATACCCAAAATACACTACATAGAATAATCAAACAATTGGGTGTACTGAGAAAGAATCTAAGCCTCCCACTCCCTTGTTCTCTCATAGAGGTTGTTGTGCTGCCAGCGAACGCACACCCATGGTATCATCCTCCCATCAAGGAATCACTCCTATCGATCCTAAGTCTTCACTGGAACAACCATAAATGTCACCCCATCATTGAAGTCCATCTCGTCGTGGTCGATGAAGTGATATGGGTCATGCGTGTATCTCCTCAGCTAGGATATGTGGAAGAAGTCAAGCACCCTCCCAAACTCTAGTGGAACTACCATGTGGTATGACACCTTGCCTATCCTCCGAAGTATCATAAGTAGTCTGATAGTCCTTGGTGATAACTTTTTACCTCGGCCAAATCAATGTAGTTCCTTTTGAGGAGAGAATCTTAAGAATATATGGTCCCCCTCCTGAAACCCCAATGGTCTCCACCTACTCTCAGCATAAGACTTTTGTCTGGTCTATGTAGTCTTAATCCGCTCCTGTATGTTCTTCACCTTCTCAATGGAAGCTCGTACAAACATTGTACCAAAAGTGCATACTCCCCTAGGTCTGTCAAGCATAGAGGTGATATGCAATGTCGATAGTATAGGTCTTTGAATGGTGCCATACCTATGGGGGAGTGATAACTATTGTTCTATGTGAACTCCACCAAGGGAATGTGATCTTCTAGTGTGTGTATGATCCGCTCATTCTAACCATCCATCTGAGGATGAAAGGCAGTCCTCAAACATAGCTAAGTCCTGAATGCCTCCTATAATCCCTTCCAAAATCGGGTTGTTAAACGTACATCATGGTTAGAGACAATCGTCGATGGAACCCCATGAAGTCACACTATCTTCTCTATAGAAAGGCATACAAAGTCCTCTACTGATTCATACTTTAGGATTGTTGGGAAGTGGGCCGACATGGTGATTCAGTCAAAGATCACCTAGATGTAATCATGTTTCCTAAGAAAATTTGCAATACCTACCATAAATTCAATGGAGATTCCATCCCACATCCACTCTGGCACCTATAGTGGTAGAGCGATGACTGCTGGAACCTAATTCTTGGCGTTCACATGATCACAAGGGAGGCAGTGCAAAACAAACTTCCGCACTACTTACTTCATCCATGGACACTAGTTCTGACGTTAGAGGTCCTGGTACATCTTCACCACACCGGGATGTACTGCCAAAGAGGACAGACAGAACTCCCTCAACATCTCCTCTCATACTTCCACAAGTACCATGGTACGTCCCCCGAAGAGGATGACACACTCCACACCTTCAAAAAATCCATTAGGTTCCTGTCTTGAGGATATCTAAGCATGTTAAGCCTCACATTCAACGTACCAAAGCTGTGCCTCCCTGATACTATGCAAAATTTGGGGAGTGACTGTCATAGAAAAGAGGTAAGCTTCACTATCTCCATTAACAAAATATATCTGCAAGTCAGATAGATTCTATGTTTCCTTTCTTAACAAACGTAGACCAGATATCCTACTAAGTGAATCTAAAAATATGTTCCCCTTCCCAGAAGTATAGGCTATCTCAATATCATAGTCCTAGAGGAACACCTTCCATCACCACTATCTTCAGTTCAGGTCCTTCCGTGAGAAGATATACTTGAGTCTATTGTCATCTAAGTAATCTGTAAAATGTTCAACCATCAAGTAATGTATCCACTTCATCTGGGTAAATTCCACTACTTCTAAATCCATGTCATGGGTCTCATAGTTCTAATCAGAGATGTTTCAGCTATTGGGAACCATAGGCGATCACTTATCTCTCCAAAATTTGGACACATAAAACCCCGGTGAATAATGCATCACAATTTACTACATACCCAATTCCCTCTTCTGGTGGCCTCAAGATGGGGGTACTCGTCAGTCTCCACCTAAGCTCTTGAACAGTTAGCAGGAATCTCTCTATACATTTGATGGGTTTTTCATTCTTTTTTATAGATGAAAAGGGTGTCCCACCTCCAAAAAATTCAGGCAAAATCACTTTTGTATCCAACCTACCCTAGAAACTGTGCACCTTGGTCACACATCTGGGTGGCTCTCAAGAAAGAAAAGAATCTATCATAGATGGATCCATTGAAACTCCTACCTCTGAGGTAACTTGTCCCAGAAAGTGGAAATCTCATATCTATAACTGGAACTTCAAGAGCATACCATAAAGCTTTTACTCTTAGAGTGTATCCATAACTATCTACAGATGATAGGAATGCTCCTCCCCTGTTGCTGAGTACATCAAGATGTCATTGATGAAGTCCACCACAAATCGATTGGGGTATGGATGAATGATCATGTTCAAGTGTCCCGTGAACACTACCGAGGTTGTGGTCATGCTGAAGGGAATAACCAAGAACACATAATGTCCATATTGACATCTGATGTCTATCTTAGGGACATATTAATCTCATAACCTAGGATCATTATAGAATAATCTGATTTCTATCTTCAAAAACCAATGAGATCCCTTCAGTTGATCAAAATGATCATCAATCCTTAGGAGTATATACTTGTTCTTAAGGTTCTCTTTATTTATGTGCCGATAGTCCACACAGAGTATCAAACTCCCATATGCCTTCCTGGAGAACAAAATTGGGGCTGCCCATTGAGAAACACTAGGCCTTATGAACCCCTTCCTCTATAAGTCCTACAACTTTACCCATAACTCACGAAGCCCCGTGGGAGCTATCTGATATTCTGGTGTAGATATCAGAGGCATCCTGGGGTACATGTTGATATAAAAGTCTACCCTTATGCATGGAGGTAGTCCCGAATCATCATCAGGAAACACATAAGCTTACTTTTCCACTATTATAGGATAGCTGGAACTCTCAACATCTACTACTCTGAGGTAATGCCTAGCCAACTGATGTGTGATCAGATTCACCCTCCCCTGGGTATGTCCATCTTATCCTGAAGAGCTTCCTTTGTCACTGGTGAAGGAAATCCTGGTCCCATACTCACAGCAACACCCCACATTGTGCCTAATATAGTCAATCTAATAATGGATTCTGGATAACCAATACATACCTATGATGACGTTGTAAGGCATTGTTGTTGCTACTAGAATATCACAACCGAATCTTTCACCTCTAAGAGTAATATCACACTTCCATCACTAGTGTGTAATCAATGAATAGACTCCCATATGAGTCTCTAGCTGTAAGGATTTAGACAATGGATCCATCAGAATCTCAATGTTCATAATGAGGGTACTGGAAATAAAATGGTGATAGACACCTATGTCTATAATTATTGCAGCTAGGGTGGAGTAAATAGAGATCACACCTCTAATCATCTCTAGAGTGCTATGGTCATAGGCCTTAGCTAATTAGAGATGAGTTTGTCCCTATCCATCTGCTACCTATGGTCGGGGTGGACCATCTAGAGGTGGTGGCGGTAGAACCTTGAATCACCATCCACCCACTACTGCATGGCTAGCTCCTCTACCACATCCGCCTGATTCTTGTGGACCTCCCCGATCGAATCTCCTCCTCTTCCTCGGTGGCCCATCAACCATACTATGGTCGTCCATATGGAGTGTGGGGTAGTCAAGATCCATTTGCCTCTACTCATCACATGAGTAGTACTTCCTACTCTTCCACTGGATTTTCTATCTAATGAGCCCCACACCGTAGACCTTGTATTCGAAGGTCATCCACCAGAAGGTTTATCCAGCTTGGTCCCCTAGGACATCCACCTACTGCCTACAGTATCTGACTCTACTACCTAACATCCGGTGGGGGCTCTCACCATCAATGAGTGCTCATCTAGGAATCTATCCACCATAAGATCTTGCTCTAGCACCCCAACCAATGTTGGAATTCTAAGCGAATTCATCGATGCCCTAATCTCCCCTCAGAGATATTGCTTTATGTTCTCTTCCCTAATGAAAAGGTCATGTACCATGTCAATGGATTAGCGGGAGAGATCAGTGATCCTTGCTATGTACTAGGCCACTGTCATGATTACCAACTGTATGTGCAACAGCTTCAATATACACACCGAGCGTACAATAAATGGGATTAACTCTACCTTGAAAAGGCTCTAGAACTCCGCCCAAATGAGGGTCACCTTGCCAGGTATCTGGAGCATCAAGCTCCACCATCTCCCTACTGCTGCCTGAAAATGAAAGGCAGTTGGGATCACTATAAGGTCATCTGGTATCCCAAAAAAGCATAAAACAATTCCTATAGCCTCCACCCTGTTCTAATCTGCCTGTGGTTCCATCTTGCTAGGAACCTCATTGGCCTCTACTGCTGAAACTCATGTAACATGCTTAGTCGGCGTGCACCCTATACTATTGGGGCTAGTGGAAAAGGTGTCCCAACTAGTAGTGGTACTATTGGAACACCACCCGAAGGTGATAATTCCATAAGATGGCCCTACACTGAGGCCTCATCGCTCAATTGGCCATCATTTTTTACACTCTTAGGAGTCATAGCATATTTTCTACTTGGAGGAATCCTAAATGAAGATAGGTGTTCCACGTTCAATAAGTTATTCCTAGTAATATGACTCAAGGAGATCTCAATGAAACTCTTCATAAAGACACAAAATTATTGTTTCTGTGCACTGTGTCAGAAATTAGAATTCAGGGTCCGAGTATAGGGATACCTCTTCTTCCACACCAACACTAGATTCCCCAAACTGAAAACCACACTCATAAAAATTAACACTATAACCAAATAGAAAATATCAGAGTCTTAGTTTTTTGGTAGAAATGAACTCCTCTGATGTAACATTGTCATTACCCGTCCCTCGGGGCCCATGTTGTGACTTCCCCAAGCTCGCCTTCTATAGGCCAGGGGCTGGAAACAAGCACCATAAAGTCAAATCCATAAATGTGAAGTCATTTCCGTAAAACATGTACATACAGACATTCTAGAATGCTACACTATGAAACCACACTATAAACTACAGTATTAAAAAAGTGTTATGAATGTAAACAGAGTGCTACTAGTATAAAGGGTCAGAATACAATCCCAAATGAAAAAGGAACACGTAAAACTATAAAGTACAAAACAACTCATGGATCGCCCAGTTGGGATCGTACCTGAAGGGTAGGTATAGATCACCTCCATAGCACTCATGTTGGATCAAATGGTCCACCATTGAGCATTTTCATGTCCTGGATCCTTTATCCTCATTCAATGATGTATGTCATATTCAAAAGAAACAATAAGGTGTGGGTGTAGCCTGTCATGGGGTGAATATAACGATATTCATTACGGAATCCGAGACCCCTTTGGGTCTCCTAGAGCTCCACAATATGGAAAAGACAATGCAAGACTATAATCCACTTAGGTATATTTCCATACATATACGTATGTTATATAGATAAACTCAACACATACATGATGAAATAATACCACAACGGTATCACCACGAATGTAGAATTACCACACATGTAACACAATGAAGATAGAAGTACCACACATGTAACAGCACAGAGACAACACCACGAAGGTAGAAGTACCACACAATTAACCCCATGAAGACAAAAGTACCACAAAAAGTAACACCACGAAGACATCCCCACAACGGTAAAAAGACACTTCTCACAATTAGGTATAACTTAACTATAGAATTATATATGATTTTTTGTAAGCTAGATCATCTTATTATTTTAAGAGGCACTTCTTCTGACTAACATAGTATCAATAGGTAACTGATTCCCAATGACCCACATAGGATATGACCCACACAAGATTGGAATGTGCTGACCCACATAGGATTACAGAGCACTGACCCACATGGGATCTGATATAAGATGACCCATACAATATCAATAGATGCTGACCCACATAGGATTGATGTACATTCTTCACGTTATAGCTTACCACATGATTCCTCACACCCCGTGCACTCATGTTCGGTTGACTATTCCCTTGAGATATCGGTAGAACATTTACCACCCCTAAGCATCACAAATGAGTAACCAAAGGACAGACATATCGTAAGGGTTCCAACGCGATAGACGGTGCATCAATCAGATGCCCAGTCTGTACGTTATATGTGTTTTAGTTCTGTTTGCCCGGTTGAATTTAGGATCGATCCAACCTAGACATACTTTTATTGTCTCTAAATATCATGTAGAGTATACCAAAATCACTCTCTCACTCCAAGGGTCCCAACTTCATAGACATATCATCAAATGAACTCCCAGATTTCATGTTATGTCCCTTTATGTGTTTCCAAGTCTGGTGAGGCCAGGGTTCTAAACGATGTGGTCTAGGCTGGGACGTGACCGACAAGGCCTACTGGCTAGAGGTCTGGCCTAGCCTGCAAGGGTGTGGCCCAATCACATGATGCACTACTTGGTTGAAGTCCTCCCAAGCAGGAAAATGAGGGAACGTCCCCCCCTCGAATCTGGAATGGGCTAGAGGCCATTCAGCTTCATGAAAATGGTGGTGCTACATGGGTTCCACCTTGTCACAAAGGAACTTTCCAGAGGCATGGGTTCTGCCTCAGCCGCATCTTCATCTGTGGCCCTTTACTCATTGACGGTGTGTTGGTTGTGCTTCCTTCCCTTCTACAGCCGACCGATGTGCCGGAATCCTCCACATATTGTCGCGGCTGATGAGGAATGAACCATTTCTCAATAGTGGCGCACAACATTGGAAATCACCTCTTTTATGGTCAGCCACTCTGATGACCACTTCAGCTTTGTGTCACGGCCTCTTCCTTCAGCGTGCATCGACGAGCCACCTCCATTGTAGCCGGTAAGTTTCGTCGTGCTGACGATCTTCCTCAGAGGTCGCAAAGGATGAAAAGTAGAGAAGGGTTCGTGTCAGTTTTGTTGTGCCCAAGCCCTCTGCATTCACTTGAAATCATAAGGAAGGTTCAAAGGGTTAATTAAATTCACTAGAAATAAGCACGAATCAAACCCCTATCTTAGGTTATTGGAGATCCTCCGCTCTTGAGTAAGGGGGTCGGTGTTCTCCGTCCTCCGCAACTAGCTTACAACGACGCTGCTTGTACGTAGTTCTCTAGTTCGGTGTTCGTGGGCCACTCATCACCTCCCACTGGATCCATCTCATTCCTCCAATGGTTCGGTGCCTTTGGACTTTGTCCGCACTTCATTTCTTGGAGAATCAGTGCCGAAACCTTTCCCCAAGCTCTATGTAAACAAGATAGGATGAGGGTGTGAAACATTCATGGTATTAATGTATTCCCACTAACTAGGAACCTTCCTAATCCCCAATGGTGTTGTTATATTGAATTAAAAGATCAATCCATTTATTTTCATGACAAGTTACTGGTCTTACAATCCGTTGTTCAATTGGAGGAAATGATGAAAGAGAAAAATACAAATTATCTAAGTTATTTTTATTATTGTTTTAAAAGTCCCAAAACATTTCTTTTTCTTTGTACCTACTGCAGTTTAAGTGAACCCTCCATTAACAGAATCCTGATGCTATAAATTCAATGGTGATCTCATATTTTTAATCTAAACACCAGTTTAAATGTTCACAAATACCGCTCATTATTTTACTAATCATACCTAAAAAATTTCAGAAATTTATTCCAGGCACATTGGGCCCCGGAATCAAGTGCTGTCAATTATTGAAGACTTGTAATAATTACATTTTATTAAAAAAATTACATAGTAAATCCAGGGCATTATGTAGGGAGTCTCCTTTACTTGTGGTGTAGGTCACACTGGCATTCCTTGTTGTCTAGGATGACGAAAAATAACACCCCCACCCAATGGCCATGTAAGATGACGAGAATTGGATGACCAAAACATGGCTCATTGACACCAACATATTTATATTGGGCTTAATTCAATTACTACCCATGGTTTTTAGTTATGTATATGTCCTTTATGGGGATGTGAACAAGATATTCGGGCTGACTATGCCTATGTTTTCATCTATATCCACTTATCTGTCACCTTTAGTATCAAGCTCTGTTCTAGGTACATGGAATAGGTACATAGAAGAACAATCATCACTAGGGAAAGTGGATATCATATTTATTAGGTTATAATAATCAATCATCAAATATATTTTTTAGGGTTGAATTTGGTGGTGTAGTGAATGTGCTATAGATATTTTATGAAATATTTCTGTAAGAGTTAGATCATTCATAATAGTTGATAATGATTCTTCCTCTTCATCTCCTTTTGTATTAGAGAATCATGTTTAACTTGATGTGATGTATTTGATGTATCCTCCATCAGTAAAGAATACATTAGGAGATTATAATGAAATTATCTCATGGTGAAATGATATCTATCAAATATCCTTTGAGTTATCATTTTGACCAACAACTTCCCACACCAGACCATAAATTATTTTCAATAGTCCACTTCTTCTAGTAGGGTGATAGTTAGATATGTAAAAGTTTCTTGATAATTTTTCAGTATGATATGTATAGAAAAATGAATTCATTAGATAAAATCATTGAATATGATTTAATCATGGATGGTTTGAACCATCCTTCTATAGAATAGGAACTAGTCAGGATGATTTGTGAGGTTAGCCTTGTTATGTTTTAATGGGCCATCAAAACTTGAGTAGGTTTTTTCCATGGTTATAAGGAAAAAATACGGACCTTCTAATTGATAAAGGGGAATTATATATTCATCTACTTATGGATTCATGACAGACCCCATGCTCATCTTTTATTTGGTCATGGGAGGACTCCAGTTTGCTTCACATTGACGCAAGGCACATGGAGACTGGGGACTGACATTGGTTATAGAATCTGTGATGATACTAGTTTGAGGGTAATAGTTATAGTCTTCACCTTGTTAATTATTTTCTATTATATTGAGAGTATAGTCCATGATTTACCTCCATTCTGCTAAATATAATTTTCAATATGTTGTTCCATTTTTGATGAATCAAAGAATCCTCCTAGTTATTTGGTCGAAAAAATGGGTGTTTGTGGATCTTCTTATAGATTTTTTTAGAGTTTCAATAAAATATATTTTGAGGAAGGAATTATCTTTATATAGGTAAATCAATTATATATTCTATGTTATTAATATTTTCATGACTTATTATATAAACCCTTTACTTATTTTATATGAAATGTTCATAATTTTCGTTAAATATTAATGTTTTAATACTAAGTATAATTTTTGATAAATTTTAGAAGTAGTCCAATGAGTCATGTTTACTATATTATTTATAACTGTCACCCAAGTGATCCAAATTGTGTGGTACTTATTTTATTGGATTCTTAATTAACTATACAACTTTTAATTATAAGGTATCATGGGACAATTCTGTTATTTGATGGCTCATATGGACCACACAAGATGGCCCACAGAATCTGTGAGGAAACTGGACCATCAATGAAGATTGAATTACTGGGAAAAATCAAGAAATGAAAATTAAATAATCTCCAAAAACATTCAGATAACAATTCTAGGAGAAATTCATAATAATTTCAGGGCCCAACTAATGCTTTGGAGTCCAGACCACCATTGTTGATGGGAATTAAAATATGGACACTATTCATGACATATCACATGATGTAATCATCAACGAAAGATGATATTTTGTAGTGAAAAATAGTAGATATAGGAGGACTACTTTTTTGAATAAATAATTTTTATTTGATGGAATCTTCCTATTCCAATACACATTCACATTTTGGACATCAAAAAGTCTGGATTGAAATGGACAAATTAACTTTGTTTAATCAATAGAGAAAAACATTGGATCCTTAATACCAATGGCTGACAAAGGTTTAGTGTTGACAAAAGATATATTTCTCTACAAATTTTAAGAAGATCATATCTAAAAATTAGTCTTTCTAATTTATCAAATTGGTGATTCAAGTGGAGGGGCAGTTTTGGAATGCAAACAGCCCACATCATTGAGCTATAAAATAATCTCCCTCCTCTCCTTGAAAAAAGTTTCCATTTAAAAATAAAGGAGCACATATTGGCATGACCAAATCCTTCCCAAAGGCTTGGTAGGACCTTCCATGCTATCATTTGCATTTGAGATACCATTCCTCCTCTTATTTTTTTCCTTTTACTTTTGTGTTCTTTGTTTGTTACTTTGTAAGTTTTGGTTTTTGTAATCTTATTTTAAGGAATGTTTCTTCCTCTTCATCTATTATTCTAATCCACATAATATTAAATAATATTATTGGTCTTAAAATATATTATATATAATTGGATCCCCTTCCCTTCTTGTGCTTTCTCATTCAATTTAATGTTAGTATTTAATTCCCTTCACTGTTTGTGTGTGTGTGTTCGACGCATAACTCTTTTGTTATCCCTTTCTTTTTCTTCAATTTATAATTAAAAATCATAAATATTACAACAAGATTATTAACCAAAACAATGGATGAGTAAATCTACAAAATGGGTGAGTTATATTTTTTGGATGTTATGTGATTGAGATCCTTTTCTTGATGAGTATCCTTTGAGTTAATATTGTGTAAGTTGAACTTTATATGACATGGATTAATGACATGTTTTGTTTAATATGTGTATTACAAGGACTATTGGAGCCACAAATACCCTACCATAAACACATAATGGTAATGATTAGAACCCTACGATATGTTATGGCTTGTATTAAAGCGTTAACAGATGGGAATTCTGATCAAAATCATCTTGTGAAGTGTGTATTAATTTAATGCAATATTAAGAAAAGCTCAAGGATATCATAAGATTTATTCCCCAATAATGAAATCACCCCTTTGATCTGTTAATTAAAAAATCATCCATAAATTATTTAATAATATCTATAAACATTCCCCTCAATCAGAATACAATTAAATAAAAACAACTGACTATTTAATGGTATCATCATCGAGAATTTGACCTGAGTGCTGCAAAACACATTAGTTGAACACTAGAACCATGACCGGTCGATAGGTGACAATAGGTAGGGTTCCAAATGGTGTAGTTGCTGGGGATGGAGCCTTATGTAGTCATTAGTTTCTGGTCATTGTAAAAAAACCCCACAACCAAATTTAAAAAATTGAAAAAAACACAAGAAAAAACTCGCCTTCTCATAAAAATCATAAACTGAAAAAATAACACAAAGAAAAACTCATCTTCCTATTTCTTCCAACATCATTCTGAATTCCCTGTAACCTATAAAACAATCCCTCATATTTTATGGACTCTTAAATTGAGTGAACACTTCTCCAACTTGGGATGATCATAGGAGATAATAAAATAATTCATGAAGCAGTCTATGTCCATATAATTGAAATAGATATGACCAATCCTTGGGAACAAACATTTAAAGAAGTCACAGCCCCTGATATGAATTACCAACCTCTTGGTATTCAATATCAAAACATAGACTCTGAATTTCAACTCAAATCGGGTTTGATTCTTCTTCTTCCTCATTTCCACGAGCTAGGTAGTGAGGGTCCACATCTTCCTCTTAAAGGGTTTCTAGTGGTGTGCTCTACCCTAAAGCCTCAAGGGGTTTTTGAGGATCAAATCAAACATCGAGCATTCCATTTCTCCTTAGCTGACAATGCTAAGTCATGTCTCTACTACCTTCATCCTGGTTCCATAACCACATTTAATGACATGAACCGAATCTTCTTAGAGAAATTATTTCTTGCTTCTCGTACTGCTTCTATCCAAAATGAAATAAGTGATATTCATTAATTCCCTATTGAATCTCACCATCAGTACTAGGATAGGTTCAAAAAGCTTGTTGAAACCTGGCCACACCACCAAATCCCTGAGAAACTATTGATCCAATACATCTATGAGGTGTTATTGGCTATAGAGATAACTCTCATTGATGCTGCAAGTGGTGGAGCACTTATTGATAAAACTCCTACAGGAGTAAGAGATATTATAAATAACATTGATACAAACACACACTGATTCCATACTTGAGAACGTGATCAAGTAAAACAATTCCCAGACAATCAATCCATAGAACCAAATAAGATGACTTAGTGGATGAGTGAACTTACATGTCTTGTGTGGAAACATGTTTTGGAATCCAAAGCCGCTACCTCATCATCTCCACAATCAATGTTTCGTGGACCTGTAAAAACCTATGTAATCTACAACTCACCAGCTCATCCTACATACACATGTCCTCAACTTCAAGGGGATCAATCTGAATCACCCGGAGAAATGTTTCTTAATGTAGCATATGCTCAGCCGAACCCCAACCCTCAACAATCAGGCCAGTTCATAAGAAACATAAAAAAACCTCACATTGAGTCATACTCTTCTTCTACATATAACCAAGGCTTAAGGTATGGATACCATGTCCATAAATTTCCACCTAAAAACCAAAACCAGTTCTTATATGGTCAAGGTGTTGGAAACTTCCAACAACCTTTTTTGTTTGATACTCACCAACAAATTAAAAATCCTCCTCATCCTCCTCCATGATTCCACTATCCTAGTGATCCTTCTCAATTACCAAACCAATACAATCTATTTCCTAAGAACCAAAATCAAGGAAATTCCAATTCAAGACAAGCCTTATCTTCCAAGGAACCATGGGAATGTATAGTAGAAGATCTTTCCTTCTTCACTCGTTCTAGACTTAAAAACATTGAATCCCCTCTCGGTCAACTTCAATCCCACTCTATTATGCCAAAACCATCCAATTATTCCCAAATATGAGCTCAACCATTTGCCAACCCCAAGGGTAAAGTAAGTGCAATTTCACATAGATCGGGAAAGCAAATTGATATGCCTCAAGATTAGTCCTCCAACCCCCCTTTAAATGTTTACCTAGAATATATAAATAAAATGAAACATGAAAATGAATCCAATATCATTCCCTCACCTCCTTCCATTCCACTTAGGAAGCCATTTCCTTTTCCTCAAGCCATTTTTAATCCAAATATGTCCTTTGAACCCAATTATTAAATGCTCAACATGATTATAGGTGTTGAAGTTAGAATTCCCCTATTAGATTCCATTAAATAATTTCTACATATGACACATTTTTTAAATAATTTTTCACCCATAAGAGGCAACATTGGACCTTCAAAAATGTTTCGACTGAGAAGTCTATTCCCATAAAGTGCAAAGATCCTGGGACCTTTACTCTTCCATTCCAAATGGGAAGTTAAAAATTCGATGATGCACTCACAAACCTAGGAGCATCAATTAATGTAATGCCCATATATATATATTCTATAACCATTGTCTAGGTCTTTACATCCAATGTGTGTTTTCATTCAATTTTCTAATCGAAGCACTACTAGTCCTGAGGGTATAATAGAGTATGTCCATGTTTGTGTGAATGATATTATCTACCCTACTAATATCTATGTCCTCGACAGGGAAGGTGAGACAAACTCTTCTCTATCTCCCCTAATTCTCGGAATACCATTCTTCATGACTACTAGAACCATGATTGTTGTCCATTCAGGAATCATACCCCTGGAATTTTGTGACCAAATGGTCATGTTCAGCTTTTTCCAATCCAAGCAATACCCATATGAGGATCACTCGACATTCTCGATCCATGCTTCTGAGGACACTTCTAAGAGTCAAATGAACCCTGAACCAAAATGTTATTCATGATAAAATGATAAAGGATCTTGTGAATTATGTACCATGATTAGCCACATTATAAATGGTGAAGTTTATGTTGACCTCTCATTCATATACTCCATCAATCTAGAGGATCTTGAAAACACTCTAGAATCCCACATCAACTCTGATCTCTACTACTCCACCATGGAAAATATTACAGAAAATGATTCTGAATCAACTGATGTCCCTTCATCTATTCATGAGATGTATATCCCACAAATGAGAGATGATACTTATCTAAAACCACTTCTTGAACACCTGAAATATGCATTCATTTTCCATGATCAGTCTAATCCTTTGATTATCTGTACTTCACATACCGAAATAGAGGAGTCCAAACCTATTAATGTGTTAGAGGAAAACAAAAATTTGTTATGAGGGTCCATAGATGACATACCATGAATCAACCCTTCTTTTTGCATGCATCACATCCATCTTGAGAAATCATCCAAACCAATTATACAACCAAAAAATGATTCAATCCACTCAACCATGAGGTATTTAGGGAAGATATTACCATGCTTCTTCATGGTGGTATTATCTAACAAATCTATGATAGTGAATGGGTTAGTTTAATTCATGTTTTACATAAGAATCATTGGATTACTGTTTTCACAAATGAACATGGAGAGGTAGTCACAACTCGAGAGAAGAAAAAATGGTGTGTGTGCATCGAATATAGGAAATTGGATGTGGAAACATGAAAAGATCACTACACACTTCCATTCCTTGATAAAATGGTAGAATGTTGTGCCGAGAAGTCACACTATTGTTTTCTTGATGGATACCCCAACTACATACAAATCCCAATCTCTCCTTATGACCATGAAAAGACTACATTAACATGACCCTTTGGAACATATGCATATTGGAGTATGTTGTTTGTACTTTGAAATGCTCCTGCAACATTACAGAGGTGTATTATGGGTATATTTTCTGAATTTATTCAACACTGCATGGAAGTATTCATGGATGACTTCACCATTTATGGTGATTCATTTGAATCTTGCTTAAATTCAATCACTCTAGTCCTTAAAAGGGTTTCAAGTGTAACATTGTGTTAAAATTTGAAAAATCTGACTTCATGGTTGAAAATGGGATTATTTTAGGGAATATAGTTTCAAATAATGGTATAGATGATGATCCTATCAAAATTGAAGTGATCAAATCACTTCATGAACCCAATTCTGTCTGAGACATCAATTAATTCCTTGGTCGTTCTATTTTCTATCAATGATTCATCCATAACTTATGTAAGATTTCCCTCCCCCTCACTTGGTTGCTCCAAAATGATGTTACTCTCCATTTTGATGAGGTTTTCAAGAGAGACTTCGTTTAACTAAAAATTTCTCTTCCATCTACCCCAATAATACAACCCCCATATTGGTCTTTACCCTCTAATTTGATGTGTGATGCTTCTGATAGAGCTTTTGGGGCTGTTTTTGGTCAATGAAGAGAAACAATTCATCAAGTTATCTGTTATTCCTTAAAAACATTGGATGAAACTCAATATCACTACAATATAACTGAAAAATAATCTTTTAGTTGTTGTTTTTTCTATAGATAAATTATGGCCCTATCTCTTAGGTTCCAAAATCATCATCTTCAGAGACCATTCTGAAATAATGTTATTACTAAATAAAATTGATTCCAAACCGAGGCTAATAATATTGATCCTAATGCTCCAAGATTTTGAACTTGAAATAAAATATATATTAGGAAAAGGGAACCCTCTGGATGATCACTTGAGTAGAATTTGTAATTCTTCTCACTATGAAATAATGGATTTATAATTTCCAACAGATCAACTTTCGTCTCTCACTCCAAAATTCCATGGTATGCCCCAATAGTAAATTACATGGTTTCTTGTGTTTTTCCTGAAATTTTTTCAAAAGATTAAAAAATGAAGCTGAATAGTGATTCAAAATAAATTTTTTTTGAAGAAAATAATATTTTGAAAACTGGGATAAACATGGTACTAAGGAAATGTGTCGATGAAGATGAACATTCCACTATCTTTGAATTCTATTACACAATTCCTGGTGGTGGCCATTTTTTTACCTCAAAGAACTTCCCAAAGGACCTAGACTCTGGATTCTTATGGCCTTCACTCTTTAAGGAATCATATGAGTTCTGTCAATCAAGTCCCACTTGCCAAAAATTAGGCACAATTTCAAAGAGAAATGAAATGCCCCAAAAGCCACTAATTTTCTGTGTGATGTTCGATATTTGGGGCATTGAATTCATGGGACCATTTATTCCTTTTTATGGATACTCATACATTTTTCTAGCATTTTATTATGTTTCTAGGTGGGTCAAGGCCCAACCCCTCTAGAAAGGATGATTCACATACTGTTAGTGAGTTCTTAAAGACACACATCTTCAACCAATTTGGCATAACACATGCCTTGATATGTGACTTAGGATCCCATTTTTGTAATAAAAATGTGGAATCACTTTTGAAAAAGAATGTTGTTGTAAATAAAACATCAACTTCAAATCACCCCCAAACAAATGGCATGCCTGAACTTTCTAATAGATAAGTGAAAAGAGTGCTTGATAGAATTTTAAAACCCAATAGAAATGACTGGCCTGAAAGACTTGTTGATGCACATTAGGCTTTACAAACTGCCTCTAAAACACCCATTGGGATGTCTCCTTTTAGGATAGTTTTTGGTAATGCATTTCATTTTCAATCTAAAATCCTACATAAGTCATTTTGGGCAGTGAAAACATGTAATTTTGATCTTGAAAAATCTGGTGAAGAATGATTGTTGCAATTGGCTGAACTAGACGAGGTTCGACATGGATTATTATGATATTTATAAACTCTATAAAAAAAATACTAGGCACTCCATGATAAACATAACATGAGAATTATATTTAATTAAGGTGAAAAGGTAATACTCCTCAATTCTCACTTTCGTTTTCACCCATGTAAGATTAATTCTTATTGTGAAGGTCATTTTGTTATTACTAGTGTTTAACCATTTGTTGTTGTGTAAGTCCAAGACCACTCTTCCAAAAGGAAATTCATGGTTAATGGACATCGGTTAAATCATCCCCAAGACATGACACAAAATCCAAGAACCACATCATCTTCCATCGATTCCCCAACTTCTGTAGTCGACCAACCACTTGAAAGAGATGGAAACCCACCAAATCCAAACTATGGGGAACCTTTTTCCCATTTACTCTCTCTATATATCTTCCTCTATCTCACTCTATCTTCATTTTCCCATTTATTTAATTTTTAACCCATTCCTTATCAAAATCTTTAATTTACTCTTTCTCATTTATGTTTGTGTGTCTTTATAAAAAACTAAAACAAAATCCTAAAAAACTAAAAAAACTCACTTAAAAAAATATGGAAAAATAAGTGTCATGATTACTCAAAATTCAATTTTCATATATTGTCCAACCATTTTGGGGAGTTAAAAGACATGGTTCCATCACAAAAATATTGTGTCTTTATCATATCTTTGGATAAATAATATTGTGTCAAAACCCATAAATTTTTAATTCTCGCATTTTGATTTTGAAAATGATTTTCCCCACCCATGAGGAAAACGATTTCCTTTCATGAAAAGTCTAACTATGTTCATCTTTTCAAAATGTGTGTATTTCACCCCTATTTGTGTGTCTTTTCTTTGTGGACCTTTGAGATGAATTTACTACTTTAGTGTCCATTAATATGATAGAGGAATTTTTTGAACCACATGAGAATCACATTGGCCAAATAGCCTCAAATTTCCTTTACAATAATCCTCCTTTTGAATGCTTTATCGAGCCTAGGAAAACCTTTTCTTTGTTAGCCACATTACAAGTCCAATACCTTATCCCACCCAATATCAACATGGAATTTTCATTGCATATTTTTTTTTTAATTTATGTGTTGGGGGAATGGATTTCATTTAGGTTACCCTTTGGTGAATTCACCATGATATCATGTTCTTGATTGAAAGAATCCATTTCACTATGGAGATAGGTTATCATTCAGTGTTTTCCTAGTAATGTATATAAGATTATGAAATATTTTTCAATTTTTAATGACATGTTTTCAAAAAATAATAATTAAAAAAATCCAAAAAAATCCAAAAAATCCAAAAACGAAATTGGGTTGTGTCTTGGGTATGTCAAAAATCACTCTTCCTCATCCTTTGATATTGTTATAACTATTACAATTAGGGTCGTGAGGAGATCAATCATGGGTTGGGATAGGAGCGTGAGATCATTTCCAAGTTCAACATTCTAAAAAAGTGAAGAAAAGAAAAAAAAGAACAATTGCATTATATTATTATGTCATTGGGTGAATTTTTGTGGTTTGTATGTATTTCATCTTCTCGTCCCTGCCAAATTTTCTTCAACTATTGTGTCTTTCATTGCACAATCATTCCATTGTAAATATGTGTTTTCATTTCCTTCCATGTTTCATTTGAAAAATAAATGTGCATTGCTTTTTCTATGTTGGTGTTTTACCCCTATTCTTCTATCTCGTGGACATTATATTCCTACCATACAATAGCCCTTGGAAAACCCTCCAAAATACCTCTTGATTCTTGTGCACTTTTGATAGGTATTGGGAGCTGGATGCTCTTTCAAATTCTATGTTTTTCACTTTTTTTGGTGAAAGAGTGAACCTGCACAAATGAATTTTATCATCTTGAGAGGTGTGAGTTTTGAGAGTCCACATTTTCCATTTCTAAATTGGATCATTAAAAAAGGGGTTTTCTAGAATATTGTTTCATTAAACATTGAAGTCTAATTCAATATGGATGAGTGAAATAGTCTAAACCTCCCCGGATTGGAGAAAAAAAATTTAATATTTGTTGGTTAGTGAAAATAATTTCGACAGTTTTTTATATTTGTTGAAATGAGGACGTGCACAAGAATATGTTTGGGGGAGCTTATGGTATTAATATTTTAATTACATATTATATACTCCCTTTAATTATTTAATATGAAATGAGCATAATTTGTGTGAAATATTAATGTTTTAAAACTGAGCGTAATTTTTGAGCATTTTTAGAAGCAGTCCAATTGAGTCAATTTACTATTTTTTATAAAAAAAACCAAACTGATTCAAATTGTGTGGTTATTGTTTTGTAGGATTATTATTTAATTATCCAACAATTCATTAGAATGGATCCTAGGCCAATTATACCATTTAAAATCTCATATGGAGCACAAAATAAGGCTCAAAGAATCTTTAAGGAAAATGGACCATCCATGAAGATTGAATTACATGGATCTATCCATAATTTATAATTCAATAACACTCCACCAACATTCGTCTAACAATTCAAGGAGTATAGGATAAAAATTTCAGGGCCCAAATATAAGAACAAGGGGCCCAACTAATTTTCTGCATTCTAGTCCACCTTTCTCGCATCGAATTACAATCTAGAAACTATTCATGAAATATCTCATGATGTAAACATCAAATCAAGCTGAGAGTTTTTTTTGTGAAATAGGATATATAGGCGGTCTAGTTTTTTGAAGAAATCATTCTGATTTTTTGGAATCGTCCTTTCCAAAAATAGATTCACATTTTGGACATCATAAAGTTTGGATTGAAATAGACAGATTAACTTTGTTTAATCAGCTGGCCATAACATTTTCTCCTTAAGTCCAATGTCCTCCATAATTTCAGAGTGGACAGAGGAGATATTTTATCTACAACTTTTAACAAGATCATATCTCAAGATTCAGTTATCTAATTTATCAAATTGGTGATTTAAAGGGATGGGTAGTCTTGGAATTCAAACAACCCACAACATCGGCCAATAAATACATCCCCCTCCTATCCTAGCAAAGATTTGGAATTTCAGAAGAGATAAGGACATATTAGGATGATCAATGACTTTCCAAAGTCATGGAAGGACCTTCCATTCTCTTGCTTTCAATTGAGATACATTTCCTCATCTCTTTTTTCCTTTTACTTTTCTGTTGTTCTTCATTTTTAATCTTGTTTGTCTTGGTTTTTGTAATTATATTTTAACGCATGTTTCTTATTCTTCATATATTATTATAATCAACCGTGTATTATATAATATTAGTGTTTTTAAAATAGTTTATATATAGTTGAATCTCCTTCCTGTATTATGCTTTCTAAATCAATTCAAAGTTACTATTTAATTCCCTTCAGTGTTTGTGTGTGTGTGTTCGATGAACCACTCTTATAGTATCCCGTTCTTTTTATTCTAATTATAATTCATAATCATAAAAATTACAACCATATTGTAACCAAATCAATGGATGAGTAAATCTACCATTGGGGTGATTTATAATTTGGGGATTTAATGTGATTGAGAGCCTTTGATCGATGAGTATTCATTGAGTTAATATTGTGTATGTTTCACATTATATGTCATGGATCAATGACATCTTTTGTTTAATATGTTGATTACATGGATTATTTGAAGCAAAAATAACCTACTATGAACATGGTAAAGATTATAACTCAAATTTATGTTACAGTTTGGATTAATGTTTTCACACTTGGGAATTCCGATCAAAATTATCTACTTATGTGGGTATTAATTTAATGTAATATAAATCCAAGATCAAGGATATCATAAGATTAAATCCTCAATAATTAACTCACCCCAATCATTATCAATTTGTTAAATCAAACATCATCCATAAATTATTTCATATTCTATGAAAAAAAATCCCCTAATCAAAATACAATTATATAAAACACCAAATATTAAAAGTTATCATTGTCAAGGATTCGACCCGAGTGCTTCTATACACATTACCAGAGCACTGGAACCTTGACCGGTCGATAGGTGACAATTTTTTGTGAATCCAATATTTCTATACAATCAGACCCCATCTCATTTTCAGATTTCATATAGATATTTATGTTGATGATTATCATTTTCCTTAGTGTAGAGTTGAAGTGATAATGGAATTTATGATGAAGGTATACCCATATTGGAATATAATTTTATGGATGTCTATTGTACCAAATTTTGATGGACATTTCAAATTTTCCCAATATAACATCATCATTTCAATTTTTTACTGGTCTCGAGGGTCTATCCTCAGACCACATTGGGATAATAAAATGTTTGTTATGTAGTTCTATGTATCAATCGCTCTCAATGGTTTGGAATGTAGGGTTGAAAATTTTTGGTTTTGGAATATTGATATCCACCCATTTGGGAAATGGATAATTATCTTTGTGTAAATTTAAATTTATTCCATCAGTATATTTCTATTGAGTAGCCAAGGACTTAATGGAATTGAAAAGTTCTAGAGATATTGTGATCAAGGTGGTCCCTTGCATACATGAAATGGGCATGGCATGATAAGGTGTAACCATATTATTTTCCCACTTATTCAATATATATACTAACACTAAATTATTCTCCTAGAGGGAGAGATTCGATCTATTTAATGGTTAGTGATAGAGATCATATTCAAATACATCATTTATATACACTGTATGCCTATATATAGAAATTATATAATGATTAGCTGATGGTGTGGTAGGTGGATCATGTTTTTCCATATTTGTGGGAGGTAGGACATTTAACTCATTCTAATGATGATACCATATTGGTAAAACTCCCATAAGTATCTTTTTATTGAGTTATCGTAGATTTTGTATCTCATTCTAATATTGTGAAAACACATCCTCTAATGTAGTAATTTTATCTCTTATATGTTATGAGTGGGATATGAACACTTCTTTCCCATTATGGTAATAAGTTTTCTACTATAGAGGTGGAAAATAAATATTTAGATTTCCCATGTTTGGATTCTCATATGGTTCCATTTACATGAAGCATAATTTAGTTCATCTAAATCCCCATGATATCGAGGTATATTCCACATATTTTGTCCCTATACATTTGAGTATTTATCCATATTAAATTCTACGCTTATTACCCATCGATGGATGGATTTTTTTTCCATACATCCATCCCATCTTAGTGTATGAGTAGTTTCCTTGATAGAGTATATGGTCATGATTGATAAATGGGCCCCAAATAGCAGTGGTTTGTCTTATTTTGAGAGGAACATTTAGGATTTCAACCATTTATATTAACCTCTAAACAGGGAGAATATTGATTCCTAATGGGATATTGATAATGATGAAAATACCCCCATCCCAATGGGATGGAGAATATTCGGGGCCACCAATGACACTTATTGATCGTGAAAGTATGGATTTTATTATTTTTTCAAGGAGATGATGAAACCTACAAATAATATTTATATAAAAATTCCACCACCACTACTAGTTGGAGTTGATCTAGAACAGCTTCATATTTATCTAGGACCCTATTGAGATTTGATAAACCAAATAATGATTATTGAGAAAAAAAATTACCCAAGGCCTGTGGGGACAAATTCATCTGGAACCTCCATTTATTTATTGAGTACTATCATGGGATGTGATGAAAATAGTGATGTTAATTGAGATAAAAATACCCCCAGCCATTTGTGTCAGGCTTGGTTTTCATCTCTTACATATATTTCCTTAATCCTATCATGTATTAATGATCAGAGTTGTGGAGGTAGGGATAAATATTTCCCCATCGTAGTGTGTTGGGTTCCCTTCTAGATGGAATATATGTATGATTATGTTATGACCGTTTGATTTGGTGCAGTTGTTATAGTGTATGAGATGGGTGAAATGGTATCCCAATATAAGATTCATCTTCTATGTGATGTTTACGGGTTAGACACATCATTGTACTTCAGGTATAGAATGTATTCCTAGTGTTTTAAGGGGCCCAATTTAAATATTTTTTGTTCATCCCTATCCCTATGTTCATGATGTTATTATATATAAAATGATGAGGCAATCCATTAGGGTAAAAAACACCCTAACATTCTATATGGTCCCCTAATCTCCTTGAAGGATATGACATTATGGGACATCATATCAAGGGAGTTTAGTTGTTATTGGGTTGTTGTGAAGTGGAACAGTTTATACATTCCCCATCATTGTGTCGGTGCACTTGATGATTCTCCAATGATATGTTACTTATTGGTTGTGATGAAATTTAACATTATTTTTTTGTATATTTGTAATATCATTTTACAATTTCATGTCTTGATCCATGGATATAGAAACAAATTCTACTAGGCAATAGATTATATTGAGGGCTCGATGGTGACCATTGTATCATGGATAAAGGGGATTTCACCCCTTTAACCACTGATGAGATTCCCACATATTTTTTCATAAGAATTGAATGACCTCCTTCTATATCTTTTGTATGATCTAATAGTTAGAAGAGAAGAGGGTAAAAAATTATTGGGTGGTTTTTTCTGATTATCAATCTAAAAATTTCAATGATGGATTTATCATTATAAATCCATGCATAGATCCATCAGGTAAGACTCGGAAGATCACCTCCCTCAGTTTCTTTCTCACAATGTTGATGGGTTGCAGGTGTTTTATAGAGAACTATATATGGTTGACCCTAGTGTTTTAAGAACCACTCGATTTTTAGGTGTCTATGTTTTGAGAATCTCTCAATGTGGAAGTTATTACGAAGCGGGAGGCATTTATTTCTTGAAGGAGATTTCACCTTTTGGAGGATAACCATAGTGTATATTAGTATTAGGTTAACTAATATCCCTCTTTAAACTACATTTAGGATTTCCATATAGCTATTGATCACCTTAATATTTTTTCGTAGAGTTGATGCACCCTAGAGCTATTATAGATATGCATCAAACATCCTCAATAACACTATCATTATGTAAACCAAAAATAGGCTCCTCATTCTATATTGCGTCTGGAGTATAACGACATGACTTTTGGGGTTATGTAGGGATATAAGCCTACTATTTTATAGTGTAAATATTTTGTTTATTACCATATAGTTCTATGAGAATATGATCCCAGGACAGAGAAGATACTATATTATGCGAGTGAGCTTCTATATTTCTGGTAGGATTATGAGCATTCCTATGAGTGTTTTCCGCAATATGTAGGTCAACCTAGGTAGAAGTAAGGATATTAACCCTTTCCAAATATTAATCCCCCATTATAATATGCATATAGACATCCAAAATGGTATAAGGAATATAATAATCCTCTAATATAGAATCTATAGGATGTGGGAACCGTTGTTATTCATCAGATGTTGGGGAATGAGGCTATCTTATGTGATCTATTGGAATGTTCCTATTACATTTACTAATAGGAATATGATCTTATCTCATGTGAGGTGCATATCTCACCCAATGATAATGAGGTTTAGTGGGGATATTATCTTGAACTTATGACTTCGTATTAAGTCAGTGGTATTTCTTGATAGGGATATGACAAAGTCTCAAGGAATACGAAACAACCACATGGTGAGCCCAGATTATAAAAATAATATGGGAACATTCTTGTTTTTTTTTATTAGGCGACTAGTCTTTTTTAATAAGAATCTAAACCAGCCCCATGGAATGTTTTGTTCTCACATACTGAGCCCCTATTAGAATAGGTATATGATTTTGGTCTGGTACATCATCCACTAAAATAATATACTAATAATCCTATTGAGTAAGAAAATGATTGTATTCTTTATTAAAAGAATCCACTTGTTCATGCTGACCAGAGTGTTGGGATTCCCCTGATATTGAGATAGGAATATGTTTTGGTCAATTAATCAATACCGTTTATAGATTATACCACCATAGCTTGTCATATATTTCTAGAATGTATTGAAATTATATAAAATTTTTCAATTGATTATCATCATGCACATTTTCTATCTATAATATATACCAACATTTATCATCAATTGGAATGTGGATTAAATACCAATAATTTCTTCTATTTGGAAAAAAAATTATGTTGGACTTAATGAATAGGAGACGTGATATGTGAATCCCCAATGATTTTTGTAGGAATATACCCATAGAGATGATCTAATAGATTAGGGATATGATCCATATCTCTTTCAAATGTTTGAATGTACAAACTGACTTCAATAGTCGAAGTTGGAATATGACCATAATCCCAGTTGCATAAAATGTTTCATTTTCAGTGAGGATTTTGTTGTTAATGTTCATTAATTTCGAATTTTTAAATGTGTCTTATGGGGAACTCAAGAGGCGATTGAGGGGCACTAGATTTATTATGTTGGTGATGATGGTTGATAAAAGCCCAACTCAACAGTTCCTAAACCAGAATTGGTCCATAGTTCTCTTCTTGATCTACCTGTCGTGGAAATATATGTCCCTAAATTTCATGCTATGGATATTTGTTTATTTATTGATTGGTAGTTTCAACGACTGCCACATGTTTCATTGTAATTTAATTTTTGAAGAATTGGACTTGTTAGTTTCATAATCTTTATACAATTTAATGAATACCCATTGGTCAATATAGTACCGTGCTCATGGAAATCCCAAACCACTATTTTTTATACCTGAGGATGATTATTTCTCCTGGGTGAGGTCATTTTGTTACTTATGGGGGTTACAACCATAAAATATTTTCTATAACAGACACATAATAAATCATGATTTTGGGTCATGTTTTATTTCAATAGTAACATATATAGCCATGAATTTAATGAGGAACAAGGTCAATAGTTAGTTCGTCATTGTAGTCATGAAACCTGATGAATCATTTATTCATTATTAACAAAAAAATTCTTCATTATTATATATTCATCAATTTACCTCATGTGTAATTATCATAGAAAAAATGGACATATCTCATACAAACCCGGATTAAAATGGATTTCACATCAGTTGTGAAATACTTATTTTTCTAGAATGTGTAAAACAATGGCCTGATTTATGGTCAACTGATTATTTTTACTACCTGAGAGATTCATATTTGGTTCACAATTGTTTTTGAAAAAAACATACCTTGTTTTTTCTAATGATTGACTATGGAGGATTAATAATTTTTCAATCAAATATGTTTAGTTTAGCACTTTTTCCTTAACATAACTCCTAATGGTTCCAACAACCATAACAGTGTACAATACTTCATTCCATTGGAAGGTTTTCAATTGGGGATTCAAATACATAGTGACAAAAGAATTCAAATTGGTCAAATGTATATGAGGTTAGTCATATCACAATATTTCTTCGGGAAATTATCAAATACTTCAGGACCCTATTAATGATTTATGATGTGTTTGTGAACCTATTTTTTACCTCGATATGATAATGGATACCTTAAAAAAATGACCATGTGATGAATACTTCCTTGTGTAAAGTGGGTTATATTAATTATTCCATTTATATTTATCAAATGTTTTTCATATATTTACAATAATTACACACTAATGGGTAGCTGGTTCTATTTGTAATCCAAATAACCAGGAACTCTACAGTTTAATACCATCTATAGAGTCACATATTATTTTGAGGATGTGATTGAACCTTAATGAAGTTTCTTATATATACTTTATAAAAAAATGGATCAAAACCCAAACAGTTCCTTGAATCGTGTTTTTTAATGTCATCCAAAAGGACATATGTGATGGAACATATGAACAAGGTATCACGATAAGGCCTTAGGAAGGAATCATATCAATCTTGATTATGATAGTAATCAAAATAATCATAGAGAGATCCAGACCCTAGGACATCACCTATGATGAAGCCATGTATGGAGGTAGTCATATAATGTTGCAAATTAAGACTTGAAAACTTTGGTTTCCCTGAATGGGTGGGAGTCCTGATGCAAATAATATTATCGTTGAAAGTTTCTATTACCATGTGATTCATGTTTAGTGTGAGAGTGAAGGGATAAAAAGTTATATGTCTCATAGAATATAGATTCTAGACTTCTTCACAAGGGTGACCATTTTTTGGTGTTTGGTGGGGATATAAATCCTTAGGAAGGTGTCATATGTATCATGTTTATATTAGGTATCAAGGTCATCAAATGACATTCTAGTTCTCAATCCAATTATTGATGATATATGGTGATGAACCCATATAAGAGTTTATGTCCCATTATATTCATTGTCAAAGACATGGAGGGGAATACAAATTGTGGTGGATGTCCATTGGAGTTTGATCCTTAAGAAGGCATTATACATATCCTGTTTGGAATGAATTATAGTTCTCATAGTTTAGTTATGAATATACTAAAATATGTCCATTAAAAATGGATATCATGTCCTCAGAGGTCTACCTTAGTTTTCTATATTGTCGGCTTGAAATTTCCCGGGTGTTTTGATGACATATATGATGATTTATGAACATGTATTTTTTTCCTAGAAGAAATTCATAAAGAAATTGAAATGATCCATTTTAATTTTTTATTATACATTTCATGACATTGTGGTGATTGTCAGTAATGTTTTCATATGATTAAGGCCGATATGTCTAGATGGTATCCAATGATTGAGTTTACAGGTCTAGACATGTCCTAGTAGCCAATGGTATATGCCTAAAGTCTATCATGTGATCCAATTGATTTTTCCAGAATACATTCCATGGACATAATGGAATGCATAGTTGAATATCTCATAATTAATGATAAAATATCTGGTGGGTATCATATAGCCTCAATGATTTGTCTCAAGGCCATCATCATACTTGTATGAAATGTGTAGAGGGACTCATGAGTATTTAATGACAAGAATTGAGTGAATCACAAGAAATGGTCTCTATGTCAAAAGGATTCCATGAAACATGGGATATATGCACTGATGTTGTCACATGACCTGGGAAAAATGTATGGTGGGTGTCTATATTGTTTTTTAATATGTATGAAGGGAATAAAAAGTCATGGATGACAGGTCTAGCAGCTATCACAAGAATTTGGATACATAAATAAATGATTTACAGGTTCATGGGAGACATGAAATAATGCTGACACAGGTTAGAGGATAGAATTCAGGTGGATGTGGTAAGATCTTTCTAGTAATATCAGAGTACATAACAAGACATGGTTGACCTACCACGATGATTCAACAATTCTTTATTAATATGTACGAGGGGAATCACATGATCAAAATTGAATGATAGATTTGCCTTTCCTCATTTGTGGGAAACACAGCATTTCCAGTGCATGATATGTACAAGTCATATAAATAATATTGAATTTGTTGTTTCTATCTTTTAATAATCCTTTTCTCTCATTTAGAAAATTTTCTTTCTCTACGTTTATATGTGCCTCATGAATTGTCAAGAATTACCTTACTTTGGGTTTGGGTGACCCATATGACATGTGTGACCTCCTATACATAATATATCTGACATGATTGAATTCATTACCATGATCTGTAAATTGATCTTGTGAGGAAATTTATCAAACCTGATCCCCTATCCTGTGTACCATATTCTACTTTGCTGATGACCTTTGTTATCTCATGAAATTCCATTCCATGTAGTTTCCCCTTACACTCTAGTGTTACCGTCCTCATCGTTTTAGTCTTTTTAGTAGAGGGGGATTGATTTATAGGCCTCTCCACCATGTTTCTAAACAACCCTTTTTAGATTGAATGTCACAACGTTTAGCTAGAGTCGATGGATATATTTTTTTATAATGGGTTATGCGTGATCCTACCATGGTTCATCCATAATGTCACATGATTATTAGTGACCTCATTAATTATATTCCATATACATGTTTTGTGGACCCTAAATGTTTATTGGGATTTTTTCATACCATGTTGAAATGTCAAAGTGATTTCAAAAGTTGAATCCAAATTTTCTATGAGTCTTTCCATGATTAAAGATGCCTATGGAATATAATTCATGTTATCAAAGGTTAATTATCCAGGATTATTCATGAGTCAAATGTATCATGTCTTGGGGGCCTCCAAAAAATCAAGATAACTTTTCTAGGGGACTTTTGGAGATCATGTTGGCTTTTGAGGGGGATTGAAATGAAAAATTGTTACCAGACAGAGAATATTAATCATTTATTTAATAAGATTAGTGCATCTTCCCTGTATGAGAATCATTGTCCTTTCCCAATATATTTACTTCATTATTTTACGAGAAAATTAGTTGTTATGATGTGATGAGAGAATTGTTGGGGTCAATCACTATCCTTTTATGTGATTCATGTAATTACTTATATTTTCCATGTATTATCATTGTATATATCATGTATTATATTCAACACCAAACACTAAGATTTTCTTTGATTACAATTCCATTTGTTACCATAATTGATGTTTAAAATTTATTATGTATATTAAATAGAACATATTGTATTCTTGAAAACGTGGAATAACATATAGAAAGTGCAACAGATAAGAAATAAAATGAAAAATTGTGTTTAGTGCTTGGGGTTTACCTAATGTATGAGATGCCCTTTTTGGAATGAGATGTTTGTAAAAAGAACATCACAGCCATAAAAATGAATTTAAAAATTAATATAATATTTTATTTTCTAATTGACGTATCGACCATAATTATTATCAAATAATATGGATATGATGAAGTTATGCGGTTATCCACATAGAACTGGAGTCATTGGAGAGAGAATTGGAGGATCTATATCAGGTCAACATTAACGAAATCGAACATCATCGATTGGTGTGCATGATAATTAAATGATCAAATTGATATCATGAAATAGCTCTATTCTTCATTAGTGATCGATCAATTATTGATGTTGGATGTTGTTCTGAATAGATTAATTCAATTTTATCTATTTATATGAATAATGAGAATCAAGAAACTAGCATTTTGTTTAATAGATCAGCCATTTTTTAGTTGGGTTGCCTATGGTATTTTTTTGGTAGATTTGACTATGATTCTTTGATTATTTCTTCATTTATATTTCTATTGGCTCCATATTAAGGTCACCACGAATATCAACTATGGTTGATTAATCATTGATTTTTTTTGTGAATTTGTTACCCTTTATTGTTCATCATGAATATTTTTTATGGACTTTTGTTTGGAAAAATATAAATAATTGAATGGTTCATAGTCATTTTATGGAAAAACAATTCAATATTATAGATCCAAGATCAGTATGATATCATAGTTGTGTGATGAACAACGATTTAGTGGATCAGATGGTGTGAATATTATGTTTTTTTAGGTGTGTGGTGATGAAAAATGCTCGAAGTTGTTTTTGGAATAAGAGGTTGTAAAAATTTTAATGATTTAATAACGGAAAGTCCCATCTAATGATACTCTTTTGTTATACATTACGGTGTGGCTGAATAAATGGAATGTGGTGTCGAGAAGACACTTGACTCCAGATCTGGAATTCTTTATATTGTTGGGTGACATGACTCATGTTCTTGATGAACAAACCATCTGGGAACCTTTCAACAGTGGGTAGGATTTCTAGTGTAAGATAAGTATCACATGAAATATTGTATTGTTATATCTAATAAGAAAAATCCTAGTTGGATCGTTTTGTACCTTAGAGAGAACATTCGCATGGAAATGAATACAGAAAAATAGGCACACTATGTATCCCAACATAAAAATTAAAAGACTAGGAATGCACTGTCTATGCCATGCTCTATGACACAAATAGAACTACAATATGATCATCACACCATTCACATCTACATGTATATGTTCACTATCAATTTTACACGGGCTAGACCTGGGGCTAAAGGGACATGTCATGTACAACTACTAAAGGATGTGTACACATTAAATGTTAGATAATACCCCAATAACCTATAATATTGGGCATGTTTTGTTAGGGTGGGTTCCCTATATCCATTCACTAAGGGTTATTATGTTATAATATCGAACAAATTGGATGGTTATATCTATAGCATATATTATTTTATATACATGTTGGAATCTTCTGTGAGGAGTACAATCAGCTCATACATCATCTAATTTCCCTAGGTCGAGTTCATGTTACCATTTTTACCAATACTACAATGGTTCCAATACTATACATAGATGGTGATTTCTTGTTGTTTTTTTGGTATACACCATGGACTAGAGTGTGATCTTCATATGTGTATCATATCTCTTATAACATTTAGCTTATATTTCTAATACAAATACATGATTAGAACTACCTATTAAACAAACATCATTAGAGTTATCTAAAATGTGGAGTGTGTTCTGCATAATGAGTGCATTGTGGAACATTTGAGCTCGTATCCTAGGCTAGTATTATTGTAGTGACCTTACCTTGAGGTTGTATATAATTTTCATGTATATATGGATATTCTTATTCTATTTTAAGTAGAAATATTGATGTGTAGATATGACTGATATTATTTTTTATATGCTTTTTGGTTTCAGATTTTTCAGTAATGTACTATTATTCTCCCCCCAAACAATGATTTTCCTTCACATTTCGTGTCTTGTACAAATTCAGTAAATTCAGATTAAGTTGTATTGATTCCAGAACTAGGTAGTTCCTAGTGTGTCTGGAAAGATAGAGCTATGTTCTTTTTTAATTTTGACATCATTTCTCATATAACTTTCACGCTATACCTATTTTCAAACTATTTGTGCGAGGATTGTATTTGGCCCTGTTTGCATTTCATTACATGTTGTTTCACTATGGTTGCAGGTTTAATATGTATGCTTCCATAATTTACATGTTTTTTTATAATGCATTACTATATGTCCTTGGTGATTTTTTCATGGGTATAGGTACCAAGGATAAGGCCACCCATGTTAGTGACATGTTGACATTGTGTCAGTCACAAGCTCGTGGATTATTAGAGGATGTTTTGGGTTCTTCTGATGTGGGCCTCATTGGTATGAATCATGATATTGTGGTATTAGAGCAGCTAGTTTTACCTATCAATCAATGTCTATGATATTGGTTTAGGGTTATAGTTTTTATTGTTTCATGTTTTTTTAAGGATTAGGACTCCAGTGTTGGTGAGGTGACAAAAATAACCACACACTCGGCCTTCAATCACCTATAGGGAAGTGCGACAATGGATGAGTATTAATAAGGGTTTAACAACCTATATAAATAGTTAATGGATATGGTTTATGAACAGTTATTTTTGGAACCATCCATATACTGAGGAATACATAAAGGCATCCATTAAAATTAAATATTCTATTTGAATTCATATATATGATGAGGTGATAAATAGATATTTTGTACTTAAATGATTCTTGGATGAGTAGATGCTGAAAATGTTTGCTGGAAATGGGAATATAAGAAAATATACATTAGAATAATGGGGCCAACATCATTATTTGTGTCATGTAAATGAGAGATGTTTTTGGAGGATGTCCCTAGATTGAGTTTATATGATTCAAGGTTCCAAATATGGGTACAATCATCCTAGGGTGATGCATTGATAATAAAAAGATGATTGGAGGCATGTTTCAAGTGACTAATTGACTCACCATATGGCTAAAAGGGAGATAGTGGATATGTCACCAAGGTAGAGGTAGTGAAAAAGTAGTCAGGTCCCCATTTCATAGAATTTTGCAGTGGATCTAGTAGAGTAGATGGAGGTTCATGACACCATGACTTGTTGCCACCACCACACCTAGGTTGTGCTTTCCTGGATCAGAGAGCTGTGTGATAGAGATATGGATAGCTACAGGAAGTTTGGGATTATGTTACTATGCATCCATGGATTATTTGAGGAATAACATATGTCTTTTCAATGTTATATATATTCATGAAATACTGAACATCATGTTATTCCATTATATCCCCATATCTGGTATGAGAGATAGAGACTCCAGTTTAGCCCTTGGCTCGACCCTTACACATGAAGACTTCTACTAGAGAAGAATGAGATATAAAATAGTTGGTCCAACAATGTTACCCATCTATTGGGTGACATGTATTCTATTGGGATATTATTGGGGAAGAGAGAAGGACTTATGATGTCATCAAATGTATGGACTAACTATCAATACTTCACACCTTCATCGACAGTTTTAGGAAAAGGATGGGGTGTGTCAATATAGTTGGGACAAGATTCTCCATTGTGGGTTAAAATGAAATCCCTAAATCAATGGATGGGCTCGTTCATATAAGTGTGTATCCTATTACTCATCAAATGGATTGAATATCCCTTCATTTAGAGGATGTTATGGGTTTTCAGTTCCTTATAGTGGTGTTAGAGTCTAAGGACATCATTAATGATGAAATTTTAGGATCACAACATGTGAAAGAGATTTAATTAATCATTGATCTACCCCAATGAATGGAACTGATATATACACCATCATATCATATTACTCCAATTGATATTTGTGGTATGAGGGTTCTCTTGGAGGTGTTGTAGAGGAAAGTAATTTGTTAGACCCATTTTTTTCACCTTGGGTAGCCCCAGTGTTGTTCTCCATAAAGTATGATAGGTTCATGAGGTATTGTATGGTAAACACAAACATGAACATGGTGATTGTGCAAAAAATGAATAAAGTATCAAGGATAGAGGTCCTCTTTGGCCTATTGATAGGTGGATAATTGTTTTCAAAGAATTACCTCAGATAATTCTATCACCATTTGAGAGTATAAGATGAGGATATACAAAAGATGAAATTTAGTTGTCACAAGGTCATTATTAGTCCTTTTGATGCCACTTGGCATAAATAACTCTCCAAATATGTACTTATGACTCATGAACCAGATCATTTATCCTTTATTAGGCTAGTTTGTGTTAGTCTTCACTACTATTATCTTTATGTACTCATCATCTAAGGAGGAGCATGAAAGATACCATAGGATGGTTTTATAAATTCATTAAGAGTACTAGATTTATGGGAAACTCCAAATGTCCCTATTTTGGATTCATGACGTCCATATTCTGAGGCATGTTATCTCAAAAGATGGAGTTTTAGTGGACCTGGTGGAAGTCGTGGATTTGTTAGCATTGGATCCATCCAAGAGGGTAATAGAGGTTCAATTATTCCTTGGATTAGTAGGATATTATTAGATATCCATAGATTATTTATCAGATATATAATCATATAGGATATCTTTGACCCAAATAGATTTTCCATTCTTATGGATAGATAGGATCCATTAGGATTTTCAGAAGAAGAGTCAATTATTTAAGAATGATCTAATCCTGACATAGTACAGTCGGGTGTTGTGTACATAGTGTTATGTGATGAAATAGGAAATAGAATTGGTAGAGTTATAATGTACTGATATGGGTGATTTCCTATGGTTTATGATAGTTGAGACAACATTAGAATAACAACACAATACATAATTTTCATTTATAAATGGTAATCATCACACTAATTATGTGATGACACAACCTGATAAATAAGTAGTTCATCATCTATTGTGAAAAAATGTCATAATATATTCGCTCATATAGATCTAAGATGACATATTAGAAATGGAAAATTTTATTCATTTATTTTGACATTGATATTGTATATAGTCCTAACAAAGGTAATGTTCTAGAATATTCTATCAATAGGATATATTGTTCTTATTTTTGGTGCGATGTGACAGAGCAGTTGGCCTCATTGAAGTTATCTACTATGGATGTTAACGGAGTTGCATACCGCTAGTAAATGGATGTTATGGCTCAATAATTACAATTAATTTGAGAGTAACAACATGGTTATGCCTACTGTGATACCCTACCTAGATAGATATCCTCTAGACATGATCTTAATGAATTTTCTAAAGGTCAATAACCAGTTATTATTTTTTGAGGTTATTACTATGGTACCAATGATGTTATGGGAGGAGGTTATGAAATATTTTCATATATATCCTTTTTTGTTACATATTGGTGTGGAATGGATGTACCAAGACCACCTACATTAGTAATGGCCAGCATACTTGATGAAGAGAGCTGCATTGTTTGTATCATGATTCCTTACTTTTTAGAAAGTGATGGATTTGAATCAAGTTAGAACAAATTTAACTCCACCCCTTAGAGTTATATATTCTAAGTGTGATAGAATATACATGGACTATAAGATGGGATTATATCATACATAAAATAATAATTTTTTCATTTGTGTTATCATAGTGTAACTCCCCATGTTGACGCACATATTTATATTCATGAATAGAGTTTAGTAGAGAGCTAAGAGGCCATTATGTGCATGAGATTGTAAATTTATGGAGTTACCTAATGATAATCTCGGACCATGATGATCAATACACATATTGGTTATATAAGGTATTGAATGATGATTTCTGGATTTAGTGATACTTAAACATGACATTTTACCCATAAAATGATATCTAGACAGAACTAACAATTCATGTTATAGATGAAAATCCTAAGACATGCATGTTGGTCTCTGTCTATTATTTAGTTTATAAGAAACAATTTGTTGATTTTTAAAAAAATACCAATCCACCATTGGAATGGAGATATTTGTTGACTTATACAAGAAACTCTACATGTCACTAATTTTATGTACCTAAACAGGATAGTCAGTGCGTATGGGCATAGAGTTGGTGTGATCCATTAATGAGAAGGTTAAAATAATCCAAGAGAGTGTGTGGAATGAATAAATCCATCATAACACTTTTGATTACTAATTACAGTGGGCTTTGGATTTTGAGTATGGAGACCATGTTTTCATACAAGTTCCACCTCAATGTGGATTATGGAGATTTTGTTAGGGTGGAAAGCTATCTCTAAGATACATTTTCTATTTCCCAATTATGAATAATGTTTGGTAGGTGAAGTACATCCTAGCTCATCCATTGTACTTAGTTCAAGTACATGATTACTTCCATTTGTCGAATATGAGGAGTTATGTGGATGACATGTGACACATTATTGACTGGGGTGATCTAGACACTAAGGATGAAGATACATTTCTAGAGTACTAATTGGAGATCCATTATTAGAAGGATCATAACATTAATGGGGTATAAATTAAATCGGTGTGAGTCTAGTAGTCGTACATAAATCTTTATGAAATCACTAGGTAGTGGGAGGTTCAAATTCATTTTGAGTATGCACATATTTTTGTATAACCACTTTTATTGACTTTTCAGGGAAATAAATCCTAGTTATGGGGAGAATTTAATTACTCAAATTTTCATTGTATTGTTTTTTGATATTGTATGGATTATTTTAGAGACAAGGCACTAAAACATTGAGCAATATTAAGGCCTAGTTTTCCTTAAATAAATGTTGAAATATACTAAATATATTAAATAGAAATGGAATTATGTTTTCCTAAAAAGGAGTAGTAACTTATAAAATGAGGCACATTTCATAAATACAAGGTCACCATTGAGTTTATATCATGGTTTTTACCCTAGGTTGTAAATTACTATTATTGGAATATAGAATTTGAATGAAAATAATCCCAGATGAAAAATAAATTAAATAATTATATTAATTTTTTTTTGTTGGAATAGAGACTTAAATTATCCTATAAGAATTCGATTATAATTAAATGATAAGGATATATGCATAGACAGGATGTTTTGGGATGGAGAATTATAGGATATCTCTAAGGAAAACACCAACAAAATTAAAGACTTCTGATTGGTGTGATGAAGAATCTAATGATCTCCTCAACGATCATGGAGAATCTACATTCTTCGTTAGTTATCAATATGAAATTAATATAAGAAATTACATTGATTTTATTTTTTTCATGTTATCTATTTCTATCATGAAAAGGTATCAATTGACTAATAGATTGGGTTACAGATTGGTCATTTTGCTGGATGGGTTATATGTAGGTATATTCTTTTGAAAAAAACTTTTCATTATTTGATTATCTCTAAATAAATTATTTAGATGAAAATGAATCGAGGTTAACAAAAACATCATATGAGTTCAATTCTTCATTGATGGTATTTTTGTATTTAATCCCTATTATAGTTTATCTCTACTGATTTCCATTTCCATTAGTTTGAAAAACATTTACAAATCAAAATTTTCACCCCCATTTCATGGTGAATCAATTTGAAGTTGTTGATTTGATCTCAGAATGACATGGATATGGTAGAATGACCTAATAAGAAGAGGGTTATATGATTTGAATACCCGATTTCTTGAAACTCAAAATGTGATAAATAAACACTATAAATGGAATTTTCCCAATTTTATTGATTGATGAATAATAGTTATTTTATTATAGAAAGGATTAGTTAGAGACACTCATTTGTATTACAATAGGGTGAATCCATATTGATGGATAGTGGAACATAGAAGACTTGCGATAACTGATTGGGAGTTTTGGAGATTTCTAGGATACATGACATGTGTTCCATAGGAGTATACCATGTGGGATCCTCACTATAGATACTATGGATTTCATAGGTAGATAAGTATCACCTGGTGTGTGACCATGTCACGTAGTGTGTGTATCTTCCCGGTTTCTTTTACTTGTACCATGGAGTGTACACACACATGACATGGAGTAAATCAGTATGGGAATGCCATATTATCCTAAATGGACACTTCCAGGATAGACATACGTGTACTTATCCATATATTGGCACAATGAATAAGTAAATAGGAATCAACACACCATTCAAATCTACAAAAACATTGTCCTAGTCCATTTTAAACTAGTGGTACTCTCTGCGGAAGGGACACACCATGTTATAATAGTAAACATTTTGTACTCCTTCAATGTTGGCAAGGAGCCCCTGTCTACATTTTTAGGGAGAAATTTCATTAGGGTGAATTTACCATATCCTTTTACCTATGTGTTAGTATGGAATCACATTCTACATATTAGATGGTGATCCCATTAGTAGAAATTCATCAATATAGATTTTTGAATCCTTTGGGGAGTCCCGGAGGGAGATCCATTACCATCTTCTTACTATAGGTGGAGTTCTTGGTATCATCAAGACCAAAAATATGTGGGTAACGATACACTAATTATAATGTTGTTTGAAAATAATTCATTTTCATACTTAATCCCTTTGGAAGTAATCCCTATAGGGGTATCATATCTATTCAGACTTCCAATGTAATCTTCTAATGGCATTACCCAATGATAACAAACTCTCCGATAAACATCATTAGTGTTATTTGACTTGTGGAGTGTGTTCGCTTATATGAGTGATATGAGGACTGTTCTAGTTGGGATCCTAGGCTATAACTACACTTATGAATTTTCCTTAAGACTATGTTTCAATATTTAGTATATCAATATTTCCATGTTATATGTGTGGCATACAATCACCTTTTTGGATTTGACTATTACATTTTTTATATTCTTGTTATTTTTGGGGTGTATTACACGGATTTTTATACTACCCCTAAAATGGGATTTTCTCAAACATTTCATGACATTTGATGACAATCCATCTTTTAACGGAGTCTTAGAGGGACTAGGATGCGGTTGTGTTTAGTGGGACTAGAATGATCTGTGTGACTTTCTAAAGTATCTTCACAACTGTCATAATCTTAGTTTCAGGATGTAATTTTTTTAGAATCCTTAAGGATTAATTGTATTTGAACATGTTTAGTTTCCTTTAATTGAGTTTTTAATACGGTTGTGTGTTTTATATGTATGCTTGCAACGTTTATCAATTGATACAATTTCATCATTGTATGGCCCTAGATATATCTTTATGTGTATTGGTACATATGATAAGGCCACCTATGTTAGTGATATTCCTACTCGATGCTAGTCTCCAGGACCTATCATATTAGCGATGACATTAGAAATTTTTAACTCGGGCCCCATTGGTGCAGTTTGTGACAACATGTTTCATGATCAAGTTTGGATATCCTAATGATGTTCTAGTATTCGAACTAAGAACCCACCATCTAGATTTTAGAGCCATAAGGGTAACATATTATTAAATTCACGTGTTCATTTCCCTTTTCATATTCATGGTTACATGAGAACAAAATCTTTCTTGATAATGATGACATTCCACAAGGGCATCCATGGAATCTTATAAATATCACGATCACGTCGCATGATGATATAATAAAATCTAATTCACATGGGACTTCCTACCTTGTACGAAATTATTTTATATGGTGTTTTTTATAACTATTATGTGTTTGTTAATTGAAAAGTCACCTGATTTAGAGGAAGTCATCCGAAAGCCTCTAAATGATCATAATTTCTTTTGTGTACCCCATATCAAGAATTGGATGGATTTTCAATGATTATTCAAATAATAACAAATAGGCAATCCACTATACATGATCTCTTTATAAGACCTTCCAAAAGACATTTGATCATTGGGTCTTTCTTATGGTCACACAATCCACATAATTCATCTCCAGTCTATTCCATTTTTTTGGCGATAATAACCCACATTTTTATGTATTTCTTCCATTATATTTTTTCTAATTTTCACTTGGCAGACATAAAAAGTGTAGAATACAGAACAAAATATTATTTTGGGAAAATACAATTTTATGGGTAAAACTAAATTTATTCTTATCCAATGCCTAGTAAAATCCATTAAATGAAATTTTAAAAAATTTATTGAAAATTTAATATGAAAATATAATTAAAATCATTCATAAATATAGAATAATTTAATTTATTTAGTTAAAAACAATTTTCAATCATAAAAATAGTTTTTTCATAAAAAACAACTCTTTTTTCTTATAAGATGCATTAATCAATTTAGAAAAAATTAAATTTTTTTATAATTGTGTAAAAAATTATTTTATTATAATTAAGTTAGTTTAATCATACATTCCAATATAATGTCTATGAAATACATATCTCATTAAATAATAAAAATTCAATAATATAAAGTGATTCATTTTATCAAAGAGTTTTGTTTAAATAATGTTATTAATAATATTATGTTTATATAAATTAAAATGAATAAAAAGATATTTTATATTTCAAATGAATTTTGATACAATTTTCCATATTTTTATATTAAATATTAGTGTTCCTTTATAATCATGTCATTCATTCTTGTATTCCTTCTAAGATATTTCATTTTATATTTTATTTATATATTTAATAATGGTTACATAACAAATATTTCCATATTTAATTTAGAATACATTCTTGAGTGCTTCCAATTATATCTCATAATATATATATTTTTAGTTTATCTAATCTAGAAATATAACCTCCTCCTTATTAGAGCCCTTTCATAGTTAAGTCATCTAAATTAATATTTATCCCATATATCAATGGTATTGTTTATATGAAAATTAGATAAGTTGGGGGATATTAAAATAAAAAATACTACTATATATTTGGAAAAAATATCTTTAGAATTTTGTTTTTATTCACAATACACTCACAACTGTATCATTATTATAAAAAAACTAAAATAAAAATTATTCATTATCTATTTTTATATCCCCGACCTGGTTAAGATATATTTGTTACTTAATATTTAGTTTTCAGGAAAATTTACTCTATGTTTCTGTTTTATCACACTGCTCTAATCCCTTATATATATGAATCCAATTATGATGTTTTTTCCATCCAAAAACATTTAAATCCAATGGATTTTTCATGGTACCATATATAATCTTATCTTAGGAAACCTTTAAACAAATATTATCATATTTTATTATCTTCTTCATTGATATTATCATTATAAATCCAATATATATTGAATATTAATCATCCATAATTTATATTTTCCATTAATAGTGTTTTTCTGGAAGAAACAGTAGTTTCTCATGGTTGTTGGACACCTTTGGTGATTTTTCTGAAGTTATGAATATTTTATTTTTTAAAAACATCTATATAAATTGTTTAATTTTCAAATTGAGTATATTTTATTTTTATATTGTGTGTTATTCATGAATTATATCCCCAATGTATTGAGTAATTTTCCATATCTAGAGATACTAAAAATAATATATTAATTATAAAGTTGATACATTTTTTAGTATAATTGCAATTGAATACCATTACGATATCAATAGTTAATGCATATCATTCTTGTATTATTTATTTTACAAAATAATTATGATTTTTAAAAAATTTACATTACATGTATATCATTTAATTGGATGATTTCCCAATGTTTTAGGATTATTTGATGACTTATCATATATGGGATATGGAAAACCTTCAATGACAAACTACCATGAATATATCATAGTAGATTAATATAACCATTTTATTTTTATAAAAAAATCTCCACTGATATATGAATGATACAAAGAGTATAATTTTTAGAGATCAATGATAAATCTATATTTTCATTTTAATTAATTCCAGGACATTTTAATTTTTACATATAGTTCCCAAATATATCAAACATATGATTCAATGAACCATTAAATATAATAAATATCCTTTTTATGCATTAATAATTTAAAATTAAAATAACACATCTGGAAAAACATTGATCATGTTATTATATAATGTATTATAAAAATGTTTTTTCAAGAATCATAATGGAAAAAGTTCTGAGTAAATAATTACAAAAAATTTACAATTTTATATAAAACCTATATGAATTTTTAGGTTTAATGTTCAAAATATATTAACGTTAATTCATATTCTGATCCTAACATTATTATTTTCAATTAATTTCTATAATGTATTGTATAAGGATATATTTAAAAGGTACAATTTCTACTATTTATATAATGGTCAACTTGGAAATTTTACTAATATCTATGCGAGTAACATCATGGATGTAATATAACATACTCTCATGTTCTTATATAAATGTAAAATTTTTGGTTTTATATTTTTAATATTTTTTATCAGTAATTGGGTTGAATGAGAATATTTTTGAGATGCTTTTGGTTATATAATTGTTTATTACATTTATGACTCAGCATGAGGGCACTATGATATTAGTGGGGGAACACCTAAAGTATGGTGTGAAAGGAATAGATACTACCTATATTGGAGAAACACATTTTTGAAGGATAGTTATAGAATAATTGTTTCCTATTGGATACAAGAAATGTTATAGTGATTTATAGTGATTCAATTGGTTTCCCCAACTCATAAAATCTAATTGGTGTGGTGTATGGTAATTTTGATGTTTGAATTTTATCAATTTAGATTCTATTCTCACTATAACATTTTCAAATTTACCAAGGCATTCACTCCGACTTATTATTTATTTAGTAACATTTCTTCTACAATTTGTCATTATTCATCTATTTTTTAATCTATAACTATTCAGTAGAGTGGACTCATGAGACTCAACTGAGACAAATATGCCATTAAATATTTCCATTTATGAGTCTATGTAGTGTGATAAATCTACAAAATATGTTGTTTCTTTCATTTTTTGTAAATTTATTTTGATGGTCATCGACTAATATTATTGTTCTCGGTATAAATAATTTATTAGTATAGTTATCGATGACCCCTAAAATATTTTTTTGTTTTAAATTTAGTTTCATCTATTTAAATTAGTGAAGATATTTGGAGCCAATAATTAGGACCATAAGTAGAATATATGGTGTCAAAACTTTTATTTGATAATTATTATCTCATTACATGGTTGAGAATGACATTTTTCCAAATAATGAATAATTTTAAAATATACATGTGGGATATTTTCTAATTATGCATATAGTTGAGAGGCAAAGGCTATGGACCCAAATGGTTAACACAAGGGTTAACAAAATTAAAATAAATTTTATTCTCCTACTGTTATAGGGGAATTTTTTTTATATGATAAAAGTTGTTTTTATTAGCTCAGTAAAATTTAATATCATTATATCATTAGAAAAATTATTTAATAATTTATAACAAATTCGTATTTTATAGTTGTTAATTGAATTATAAAATTTTATAGTCAATTTATTTGGGATTTATGGACTTCTAAACATATAAATTAATTATGTCCATCTAGTGAGGTTTTCATAAATGGTAATTTAATATAATATATAGATTGGTATCAGGAATATTATCTATTTTAAAGGATAAATATATGGTCCTTATGGATAAAATATTTGTGTTCGTGATTAATCTATATTTATATTTTGTAAAGAGTTTTTCTATTATATTTTATACTAGTTATATTAACACGCAATAGTTTATCCATGTTTATCAAATGAATGTAGTCATTTTCTTGATATTTTATTAAAAGTCACACTTTTAATTCTAATAGTGAAGATGACGTAGAACCTATTTCTTGAATTACTGATTCCATTATAAATGAATTGATTATTTCATATAAAAATAATTATATTTTTGAATCAGGATTTGAAAAGGATTTTTTATTTTTTATATGGTTGAATAATAACACTCTTTAAATATTATTAAATCTCTATGAAAAATAACATTATATATGTTTAAATTATTGTTCATGATAAAATATATTGGTGAGTTCATTGAAAGACCATGAAAATATGTAATACCACTGAGTCATATAACAAACACTAGCATATTCAATTTCTACTATTGATTTATAGAAAGTCATACCATTATGGATTTTGTGAAATATGTGTTTATTTGATAAATATTACTTATATGTCAAAAGATATACCATTTAGGACATTTTAAAAAAGCAGATTATTCCATTTCGGTTATTTTGATATTGTATGTCACTTGAACAAGTGCTATGATTAGGTTTATGTTTTTAGAAATCATGTTGTAGTGGCTATACTCTAAACCCTCATGGCCTATGCAATTGTGAGAGACATTTAGTGTCTCTTATTTGATGATTATGAGTCATAATAGTCTAGTGTATGATTAATAAGCTGTTATTATCTTTTTGTAATGAGATAATATAATTCATACCTACATGGAAAATAGGTATGAGGATGTTATTCTATATTTTTATACCTAAAGTATTTATATTATTTTATTTTGGTCATCATCTAAAAAATAATAACTGTGATGAATATGTTTTTTTGATTTAAACTTCTAATTTCAAAATCAATAATATATAAATATATTCACCATAGAATAAATTTTAATGAGGCAAGATATAAAAAATCATAGTTTTGGGTGAGACTAGAAGAGGCTTCCTACTATGCATTGGAAAAAATAATAGATTCATAGGAAAATCATTCAATGTCTACATAATGTAGTATTTTAAAATGAACAATTAGAAAAGGTAAGAAATGTCTAAAGGCATTAATATGTAAATTTGAAAAATAAAAAAGGGAATTTTATTTGGTATACGTTGAAATCATTATATAAATCGACACAAGTATTAGGGAGATAATAGATACTTGATCTAGATTGGGACAATCATCTTATTGGAAGCACTAGTCTTTGAGATATATGAAATCATACAAAAATGAATTGAAGATATTTGAAAATAATTTAATGTTACGTGGCATAGAAACATATGTATTCTTGTATTCATGGGATAAAGAATGTTATCCAGAACAGAATAATTAAAATTTTGAATAAAAATAATGGATGTTATTTTGAGGTTTTAAATTTTATTCTTCATGGTGCTTTTGTATAATCTTCTATGGAAAATTTAAAATAATTATTAAAATGGTTTTAAATAAGTGAAATGGTGATATTTAGATTCAATATTCTCATTTGGTGAAGTAATAATATTTTACGAACTATTAAATAACAGAAAATTGATGACTAAATTCACAATTTGATGAATTAAAGAATGAATCTAAGTGATTCATATCCATTATAAAAATCAAAAAGTTATTATAATAAAATATAATAGAGCATATTTATAAACCAATCATAAGAGTGTGGGACATTTTGTGTGTATATGAATATAAATTTTGTTTTATTGAACATAATAATAGCATAATAGATATAATATTATGAATATGTATGGACATGTAATGTGAAAAGAATATTCATGTAGATAAGAAAATACATATAGAAGTGTTTGTTAGTTATTTTGTGTCCATATTATTATCATTATAGAACCATCATAACTATTCTATAAATAATTTTTGGATGTATTATGTGGATTTTATGGATGACGGAGTATCCCCTTATATTTCTAGTAAACTACAATATAATATGAAAATAAAATTATTTTTTACTGATTTTGGTACACTAATAAATCAACATATATATATTACATTGGCTCATCCGGTTGATGAACTATTTGAAATATCATAGCCCATAAATATTTCCTATATATTTTTTTGGAAAACATGCATAATTAATATAATGAATTTAATGTTCCATATAAGAATAAATTATTTTCCAAAATAATAATAATTGAATGATGAATAGTTTTTGAGGTGTTGATTCATGTCCAAAATTATTTGATGAGTTGAACTAATACCCCTTACACCATAAAACGAAAGCATTCATTTTAACTAAATAATATAAATAAAGAACACACACCATTTATATAATGATCTCGTATGATCAAGATCCACCATCCATGATTGGTTAATATCATACTGAATTATTTTGTGTACTTCTTCCTCCATGTGTTTAAAACCCGGGTAAATGTAATAAAGAGATTTGCCTTCTACTCCTTGGTTCATTCCGATTTCTTTCACTATCTAGTTGAAGTACCATGTAATAACAAGTAAAAATATTTTACCACCATTGACATCATCCAATTGCATAAAATATCAATTAAAGATTCATCCATATTGAATAAATATTTCTTAGACATTCCAAATTTTTAAAGGAATTGTATTTATTGTCAATTTTATTAAAATGAATATTTATAGTTTAGAATTTTTTTGTATATTCCTAATTAAAATTATTCACCACGTAATTTCTAAATTAAACATGATATATTATAATAGGAGATCATAAATTATTAAAAACATTTCTTTATAATTCATGAATTACCCTACATTACTCTACAACGTAGTGAACCTCACTAATTTTTAATATCTTGAACTTCATTTTTTTATACCCCCATATCAATTTTTAATAATTAATATATATTCAAAACACCCACATGGATGATTTAAATATTCATAGACATAGTGTATATTAAAAGTATTTGAAAAAATATTTTCAATCAATTTAATTCTATGGAATATAGTTCTTATAAAAGAACCATTGGTGGGGGGGGGGGTTATTCATTTTTACCAATTTCATATTAGTAAATTTATTATAAATATTACCATTATGGTAGGTTAATATAATGACCCTTTGGGGAAAACATTTATCCTCAACCATATACATGAATATAAAGGTAAAAACAAAATTAAATTCAATATTTTTCTTTTATGTGAGTTTCCACTCTGATCCATGATCATGTTTTGCAAAAGAGGGCTATTTAATTATCACTTAAAATATATTAATTTAAAAGGAAAAATATTAATTTAAAAAATAAATAAAAAACCACAATAATTCTATTTTTAAATACATACAACACTATTTTCTTCTTATATTACACAAAACCCTGATATCATTATGATTTATATCATGTTTAGCAAGAAACACCAATCTTAAACAACCAATGATATATATTACTATTATTACAATGATGTTAAATTTATGTGTATGAATACTGTATAATACATTTAGAAATATAAAAGGAATCAGATATATATATTTAAATGATTTAATTAATATAATTTATTTACAAATTTACTATAAATAATCATTTAATTTTTAGTAATGTTATTCTCTTCTTAAAAAATATGTTTTCTTCACAAATTTTTAATTTATATTTTTAGGAAAAAATATATTATAAGAAATTATTAAATTTTATATAATTTATTTTAAAATATTTAAATCATATTTTTTATTTTAATACCTAAAATTACATGGGGAGATATTGTGGGACTTTTTATGACATAATTCTTTTTCAGTGGATAATGAAAATTTCTAATTATTATAAGGTCAATTATTTTCAATAAATTACTAAATTAATAATCCCATATATGTTTTTTATTTTATTGCATGTTACCAAATTATTCATATTTATTTTCAATAAACTAAATTAATTTATATTCGTCCCTATATTATTATGAAGTATAATTCTTTTCGGTTTTATAAAATTGTTTTTATAAATTATTCTATAAAATGAAACATGTTTCTCATTTTTAATTATTTAAAATAACACCAACATTAAAATGTTATAAATTAAATGTATAGAATATATATAATTAAATATTATTTTAGTTTAAAGATATTATTATTATAATTTTGTATTTAATTTTTTAATATTATATTTGTGGAAAAACACTATACTTAAAAACCCATTGTCTCTCTTGGTCTACAAGATTATTTTTAATAATATTTTTCCATATATATAAATTATATTTTTAAAAATGAATAACCTATTTGTAATTATATCCATTTATATTATGTAATTTTATAGGCTTAATATTTAATAAGAATGAAAACTGAAAACTATTTTATTTAATTACAGTGATGATGGCAAAAACATGTTTACATAGGGGTTAAGCATATCACAAAATGTGTAAAATTGTACAAAAACATGTCAAAAAATTTTTTGTACAATATATCTACATAGTAATTTATTTTATCTATAATGGTACATTATTAGGTCTTATATGTCCGATACTAACTTTTGTGGAATTCACTCTTTCAAAATAATTACATCTGTGACACTCACCTCCCTTATAAAAGGCCACCTACTCTCCTAGAATCTTCCAAGAATAAATAATAATTATTTTGACCAATATCTATCCAACTTTCATATAAAAATTATTCTTATAATTATATATAAATTATTTTTTCATAAATGCAACTATATATGTCATTTAATGAAAACCAAAAGGATTTACATAAAGAATATGTAATTTTTATCAGCATAAATTTTTTGTATAATTTTTCCACCTCCTAAATAAATTATTCTTATTCCATGATGATATATTATCCATGGTGTCTTACATATAAATATATATATGTTAATTTTATGACATACAATAAAAAACAATTTAATCAAATAGATTATGATTTTATTATTTGTGGGTATGGAAGACTACCACATCACGAATAATTGTCATTCGATTTTCCATTACACTATATTAAATTTGAAAACGATGATGGATATAATGTTTTTATATGTAAATTTAAACATAATTATACCTATTTATTCATTATATCATAAATAAAATTTGACATTCCATTTTATAATGGATATGAGAATGTTTCTCTTGTCTATGGTAGACTACCTCATTTTGAAGAAACGTGATTCGATTTTATATAACACGTTAAATGCAAGGTAATAATGGTAAATATTACCAATATATGTGATATAAATGGCATAATTATTATTTAAATTTCTTATTTTTCATTTTTTAAATAAAATATATCATTTTTTGGTTACATTTTTACTCACAGAAATAGTGAAAATGTCATTCAAGGATGTGTGGACTACCTCCTCCTCGAATAGATTTCATCACTTTTTTTATCACCACATAATAGAAATAGTATTTATAATTACATAAAATTTAATAATATGGTATTTATTATATAATAATCATTCTTTAGTGATTAAGACTTACTTAATTTCATTACATAATGATCATTGAAAAATTGAAACGTTACTAATTTGTATGTACGTTCTATCGTCTCCATTATTGTAACATTAGTTCATTTTTCAAAAACTATAGTAATGAATTGATTTAAAAGTAAAATTTATATATAAATATGAAAATTATATCATGATTACTATTTTAGCTATGAATAATATATATAATATGATTAAAATATATTCATTCTTTTTGAAACATGTATTAGAAAACAAGGAAATTACCAACATAAAACATGATAATAATGAATTATTGTTGACCAATGGGTGATAAGAAGCGGTAAAAAATAATATTTATATATTAAATACTACTATGGTTATGGTTTATGTTAATATATTTTTCAATAATTTATTGGGGAGGATAATCGATGTTAATCCAAATTGAACTGGAAAGTAATAGTGTTACTGACTCACTTTTATTTCAAATAGATATTTTCTATATTCATAATTTATTTTTATATTGTGGGGTATATAAATTCTATGTTTGTATTTTATAATTATTATAATTTAATTTATGGTCATTTTAATATCCATTTCAAGATCTATCCTTCATTGGATTTTTGGATTCCATTTTACCATAGGGGTAAGAGTCCTATGTTATAATATCTGAATTTATCATGATCACATATACTTATGAATCTAATGATTAGATATCACTATCAATATCTCTAATAAATCATAATAATTTTTATCATATTTTTATTAATTATATATATAATAAATATTTCCATTTTACCACTCTTTACCACTTATAATTGTATATAATAAGGTTTTGTAATCATTTGAATTTATTTCTATCTTCCACTGAAAATCTATTTTCATCCATAATAATGATTTTTACAATTTGTTTTAAAATAATTGTGTAAAATATTAAAAAAATTATAAGATTTTTTTTTTTAAAAAGTCCATTTACAAATTTTTATCAAAGGAAACATAATCTATATTTTAAGAACGAAATTTTCTATGCATTTTACCATTATAAAACGAATGTTCTTTATGACATGTCATAAATTACCCATAAAAAATATCATTATTTAATTAATGATTACTTTTCATTAATAAATGGATATTTTTAGTGAAAATATTTCCTTAATATTCTTGAAAGTTGTATTTTTCAAAAAAAAACATATTTAAACCTAATTTATTTTTAAAAATTATTAATTTTTTAAAAGAGGATTTCCGATATTAAAATGATATTGTCCTGAAGAGTGTTTGTAATTTTATTTTGATGGTATTTTCAATAAATAATGTCAATAACTATTTATTATAATTACCCTCCATATTGGAAATTTTTTATGGATTCCATCCACATTCTATCTCTACATGGAAAAATATTTTTACATAAAGATTGTTAAGAATCTAATTTCCTTACCACTGACTAATAATGTTTTGAAGATATTTTTATATAATGATTTATTGTATATGGTTTAATAAATTTATAAGAAGAAAAAATATTTTTTCAATGAGTAGTATTATGAAATATTTGTTTAATTAACTCTTGTTGTGGTTCATGGTCATTACATATATTAAGGTGAAATGCAGATATCATCAGGTGATCTCATTAAAAATTATATAATTCGGTGGCCCAAATTTCAGTGTGTGAGCATGATATATAATATGCACTACGTATTCCTAGATAGCATTGGGTGGTCCCATTATAGCTTATCATATGGGGCAGCCTATATAGCATCTCGCGTACCCATTATATCTTATAGGATGGGTATTCCCAAATTGTACCCCAATGCATTGGGTAATTATTATTTCGGAAGTTAGCAGTATGGTTATTAAAATAAATATGGTTTTGAAATGTTTTTAGGAATATGATTATCCATGATACTAAAATTTTTGTAATTTCCTTCCATGGGATTATAATTTGTTTTATCATGGTTGATATCATGCTTCTCATATACCTTGATTATGGCATCATACTATTATGGAGTTCACTACTAATTGTTGGAATTCAATTACGAATTCTTATGACTACCCTTATGTTGGCGCCAAAATATTGGACGAAAAGAAAAAAGAAAAGAAGGCCCTGCGACCTACCCCACACGGCCCTGATACGGAGCCCCCTAGGCAATGCGGCCGCCGTGAAGCAATATAGCCGGGACGCTCCACAAACACCCCTGACATTCGCGAGCCTGCCGTGAAGCACCGGAGGTGGTAACTCTCCTCAAACGCCCCTGACGTTCGTGAGCTTGCTGCGAAGCAAAGGAGGTTGTACCTCTCTGCGAACCAGGTTGAAGTTCGCGACCCACCATGAAGTAACCGAAGCACCCATCATGCCGTGTAAGATCTGCTTCGTGGCACCTCTTGCCTATAAATACCTAGCTCACCCTGAGCCCTGGGATAGACAATCCGACCATTCAGCTTATCAACTCCCAAATCGTGAAGCACTCTTTGCTATGGGAATCATGAGCTATGTGAGGTATTTTTTCTTCGTGAGAGGCATCCGCCTTGTCTCAATTTGAGCCCCTATTGTGTGAGGGATTCCCTTCACGAATCCTAAGGGAAATCACGAAGGAATGGGATCCCCAAGGTGACCCGGGCAGTCATGAAGCATTTATGAATCACAAAACACCCCTCCTGTACACGTGATCCACATGCCATGGCAGGATCACTGTACTTTGTGAAGCACACTGCTTCCCGACACATCTCTTTGTGAGGCACCTATGCATTTCCAGGCAATGCACCACGAACACCATTCCACTTCACGAAGCACCTCCCATTCGCACCTCTGCCCCATGCTAAGGTTATGGCACCCCACCTCGTGATGCACCCCTCTTCTCAAGTGCATTCTACTACGCAGATTAACCGAGCATCACATGACCATTGCTTGTAGACCCCATTATTTGGAAATTTCTTTTCCCATGAAACCCTCTAGGTTTGCACGATGTGATTTCAAAGCCCCTGGCTCATATCACCCGTAGCACTGCTTTGCCTAATGCTTCTTCGCATAGTCATGCTAATGGCTATTGCTTCTTCTCATAGACACGCTAATGTGGACACCTTGATGGTTCTCTATACGACCCCCCTTCACCATGGCATTTCTGATACATTCCATCCCACAAGGAGCATAGGGTAACTGTCATGTAATTCCTAGGGGTGCGGAGTAAACGCACCTCATCCGAGCTGTAGGATGTTAAACATCCAAGCGCTTCTTCCTCAACACATGATGTTAAACTGTGATTTGGTCCCATGCCTTGCACGTAGGGTCCCCCCGGCTCGAATATTCTTTTTGCCGCTCATCTCCACGGGGATGGGATTACACCCCCCCCCCCACACACATGGGATGATATCCTCCCCTTCGAAGTGGCGTTTGTAAGCGGGGGAAGGAAAACCTCCATGGTGTAAGACCCTAGCCCCTCTTGCAGAAGGTAGCACCCATGAACCTCCGTACTTCCCCACTGCCAAGGCTAGTGGAGGGCGTGATAGGGAATGAGTCATCTCCTTTATTCGGTCTCAAATCCCTCTCCCTCTGCACTTTTTCACCCTCGGGCCTCCATCTTGGAGTAAGTCCAAACAACATGGTCAATACAACGCGTAAGCCCCTCTTCGATTCTCACGAATGCACCCTTCACAACGTGATTGTCAGGTCTCTGTTGTCACTTTTTTCTCACACCGAGCACGTCTCACGTGGGCATAGAGTAAGTATTGACCATGACAATGCCCCCATCCAGCATGACATTAAACTGCATGCCCCCATCCAGAAACACGTTAATCTATATTCCCACATCCATCAGGATGTTAAACTATTCCCCCCCCCATCCAGCTGGATGTTAAACTATATGTTGTCCCGCATGACATTAAACTACACACCATCACCCATCCATTATTCACTTTAGGTTCCACCCTCATCCCGCATGACATTACATTGCATTCTAATCTATCGGCAAGCCATTGTGATACCTCCCGAACTACGAGGACTTTGATCCATGTCCAGGAATAGTACATAGGTAGCCTTATGTGGTTCAATCCCACAACTCGTTGGTCGTCCCGACCTCCTTCACATATGTTCACCAAACTCCACCATGGGCCGCCTCAGAGCGTAATCCCCAAATGCCTCGTCTCGCACAATGTAAAACTGCACACCCGAACTATGAGTACATTGATCCATGTCAAGTCATGGTACGTAGGAAACATCCACGAGGTTCAAACCCACCATCAGTGGACCACATGGTTCACTTTCACATCGGTTTCCTGACGAAACACCAACCAAACTATGAGGTCTTTGATACATGTCAAGGCATGGTACGTAGGAAGCCTCCCTGAGGATCAAACCCATCACCCAATAGACCAAGGTCCTTCTTCATGTCGGTTCACTGACATGCACTCATCCCACATGAGGTTATACTACATCTCAATACAGTGGTAAGCCATTGTGATCCCGCCACATAGTTGTTCCAACATCCCTTCATGTCAGTTCAACAGCCCCATTTCAACCCAAACTATGAGGACATTGATCCATGTAAAGGCATGGTACATTGGAAGCGTCTTTGAGGCTGGATCCCATTATTACCATCATCTCCATGATGGTCCTAGATAATCCCTCCACTCCATTCATTTTTCCATCACCCATCCTGATTCATACCCGGGCCACCACATCTCGGTAAGATCATGTCACCACGTTTCTCCTCCCAGAGTATTCAGGAACCCACCCACGTACTAGCCCCAATATAGGTGATCCCTCAAGGGGTTATTCAATATGATCCACTCTATCTAGTGTTCTGATCATCCCGAACCATCTCCGTTGGACATTAAACATACGTCATACCCCGTGCTAAACACAGGAAGTTGAGAAAAACCTCAGATACATGCCAATGGCATGTGATTCCCTGTGCTCGAAGTGGGATTCCTCAGGCTTCTACACCCTTGATAATCCCTTTAAAAAGCTACAAAGTATAGATACACCAATTCCCCATCTCCCAGACACACCAGTCATGTCTCAACGTGACTACTCCCCCAACTGAAGGTTGCGGCCCTGACCGGACCCCTTGGAATGTATTGACAGAAGAAGTCTAATTAACCGGCGACCATGGAAACATGGCACTGGGAAGAGTTTCATGAACAATGTATTAAATCTATGAGGGGGACCCAAACTAGGTGATTAGTTCCGAGAAGGTATACATGGAAAGAAGAACTGATATCCCATCATCCCGGTTTCGATCAAGTAGTAGACATCCTTAAATAAGGAGCGAATGCCGCCCGCCATTGGAAAGCGGGAATGCGGGGAAACAAAAAAGTCGTACCTATCGTGCCCAAGTGGATGGACGCACGCACCCTGGAAAAAGCATCGGAAACAGAAATGGTGAACCTGACGTGAATCTATTCTCCTCAAAATGGAGATTAATAGCACTTGAGTCATCAGTACATTGACATGTCACTATATCCAGATATCTGGTGCCAGGTCCCACCAAGAAAATAGCGGGCCTGGAGTGAAACTCACTAGTGTTTGGGGAAGTAGAATGTGGGTCATTCCGTTCTGCAATGTTGTTGTCGTGGATCCCTCTTACTGGCCACAGAAGACGAAATGGTGCTGGGGCACTGGTTTTCATTTTATTTTCCTCACAGTACTGATGAGTTAATATACCTACTTCTCATGAATCAGGTTGCTGCTACAGGGACACATTCACCGCCCACCCGCCTACGTAGTGGCAGGGGCAACACAAGTACAACCACTCCGTGTAACTCCACTATTGCCACAATGGAATCTTCATCCATGAAGGTGGGGAGCCCACAACTCATATCCCCATCAGAAATCATCCAACGAATGGTGATTAATGACCTCGTATTCCATTACGAGGAGGAGGGTAGAATCCCAACATCAGATATGGACCGCCAGGACCTAGAGGCATACATGCCCCACAATCAATGCTGCCCTCGATGGCTGCGCAGGGAGCCCATGTTCCCCACCCCAACATTCAATCGTTTCGAGAGCCTATTCTAGGAACACCTTGATGACTCCCTACCTTACACTGATGAGGTGGGTGACATCTGGCTCAGCCCAGTCAGAGTCTCGATTCAAGGGCTCCATGAAAGGGCCCCCACCCTGCCGCGTCAGCACTGCAGTTAGGATTTTCTAGAGGAACAGTTAGGCTATACGCCTGCAACACCCGGACCAACTCTCATAATCTGACGCTAGCATAGGGACTGAGCTAAGGATGCCCACCAAGGGGTGTTAATGTCGACAACTACTTTTTCCCAATCCACCACAAACATATATCATGAGGTCCATGCACACACCGAGCAGGGGTGCTCCTTTTCCCACCAAGGAATGAGGCCCGAACTGCCACATGTGAAGGCTGTGTCAACTCCCCGGGTCCCAGGAATGAGTGGTTCTTGCTGCAAACCAGTCCGTGGTGATCTCACCCCATACGAAGGCCCTCCCCATACAATTACTCCACAAAGAATGGTTTTTCCCCGCTCCGAAGCTCATCATGGTGGTTTTACCCATGCTACCCCCAAACCGAATGAAGACATGCCCCGCGGTAGTGACACTCGACACAAAAACCATTCATGTGACCACCACTCCTGGAAGGAAATTCCTCCTGCCCCTGACCATTGATGTGAATACATTTCCCATCCAGTCCCTCTCCAACGTTGGGATCCTCCCAAAATTCTCTCTGCAGATGGAGAAGGTCCTCCTCGCCATGGAAACCAAAGGGGTGGAGGTCATCCTCCCACCACCTGCAACAATCATGGAGGTCCTCCCCATGATCTTTCCGGTCGTAATGGGGGTTTCTCTTTCTCAGGTGCTAATAATGGAGGTCCTCCCCATGTCCACTATGACATTTTTTCCAGTGCTCCTCACACCCCGGCTGTCTCAAGTGGAATTCCTCCCCCCCCCCCTCACACCAGTTCGGCCCCAAGACTACATGTCAGGAATCATCATTGTCTTGAGGATCCACCTAGGGGCAGGAAGGAGGGTTGTTTACACCATAAAAATAATCTGGGGAAGGCCCGGACGGAGATCAAATAGGCCCGTTTCTCAGATTCTAAAGCCGAATATGACTCAGCAGGGGAACCCTCCCCTCGGTCCTCTATGTCAAAGACCGGTGCAAGAAAAATGAGTTTTAGCCACCTCCTTCTAGAATATGATGTCCACAAGATTCTTGCCTCTCTTCGTAGGTACATCCTGGTGGAGGAAATTTTGGGAGTCCCACAGGTTTCAACAGTGCAGTCACCACCATCGTCACCAGAAGCACCCTCAACCTCAACTAGAGATCACGAAGAGCTATTTTGGGGACCGATTGTGGTTGAGCAATAGTGTGAACCATTTATGGTAACCATGATCCCTACACCAGATGTTGTGGATGTTATCCTGTCATATTGTGACATTGTGGTCAGGTCACCGCACTCTTCGGAGGATGGCCCGAAATTCAGCGGTCAATCGGCTCATTCGCCGTATTCTCCACCGCCCAGTTTAATTTCCCAGCGGTCCACCTCAGTACCGCTACTGGTTCCACAGCCACCTACGGTTAAATGTGTGGAAATAAATGGCCAAACCCTGAATTGAGCCCTGGAGGTTTTGGAACATTCTCGCAGAAGACCACTTCCCAGAGAAGTTCAGGCTGTCGGCAGCATCGAACATTCATGCGCCAGAATCCCTCACCCCGGAGGAAGTCGAGTGCTTCTGTCAAACCCTATGGGAGAAACACTTCAGTATTCATTATCATCGGGTGGTGTACACCAATATCCAAGTTCACTTTGAGTAAATTGGTGAGAAATGCCATCTGGTCGATTTGGGCTCACTCTCTGTGGCCCAGTGCCATGAGTCACCAGGTCGCCAGAGCGCCCTCCAACAAAAAACCATTCAGAGTTTCATGGTACTACGAAAAATAATCAGGGAAGCAACCCCCCATGTGCATGTCTATGGTTGGGGACAGTATTCCTCCCTCCTCTTCAGTCCTACCCAACAGTAGCATGATTCATTTTGTGACATTGAGGACATGCCCCTAAGAAGGGTTGCAGTTCACATGGCTGACATAGTGGACAAAGAGGACGAGATGGAGTTTCTTGATGGAGACATAACCCCTGATGGTGTACCACCACTGTTGGACCCATCAAGGAGGATCACCCGTCAGCAGAAGAACCTCCAAGGTCTCCTTACGCCCACCAGGTTGCTGTTACTCGGCCAGAATGCCGGTAAGGGTAAAGAACATTTCGGGACTGTCAATCACTCCGACCCATCCTCCTTAGTGTAGAAGACTGATGAAAACCCCAATAAGGCCGCATTGCGTCAACAACTTGCTGATCAGAAGAGGCAGGTCGATGAAATCCTAGCCGAATGCACTATAGAGTAGCGACCCGACTATGGTGACCCTTGGTCGGGGCCGCCGGGGCAGGAACAGTTTCCCCCGGTGAGGTGCATCTAGGAAACCCTGATCATTCTACTCCCAAATATAAGGCAGAAGACGAAACTCATGGCAAGAGGGCTTGATACATCATGCCAAACCCTCCTGAATGGTGAGGCAATCCGAGGAATCCAGCTCGGGCTCCCCCTACTGCCCCGCGGGCTGTTCCGCCTGTCAATCCACGAGCCGTTGAAGCCGTTTACCATGTCGAAGAGCCTAACAACTCAATCTTGGATAGGGATCCCCATCAAGATAGGGAACCCCAACTGGATGATCCTATAGCAGCACACATCACCTGCCTCGAGGCATTGGAAACATGGTAGGTGGCAGTCCCACCAGATGGTAGGCCATACCCTGTGTGGGTAGATGATATGCATTCACCTATGGGTTTTGGGAATCCCATATTCTCACCCTTTAATAGTACAGGGGACCCGCCATAGCACTTGGCTCACTTTTCCTCCAGGTGTGGTCCCATGTTGGGGACCCTATCATAGTAGGAAACTGACAAGCTCTGATGTTTCGTGCAGACGTTGGAGGGTCCTGCATTAGTCTGGTGTTGCCAGCTCCCTATCGGATCAGTGACCAGCTGGGAGGATATTCGTAGGAAATTCCTTTATCAGTTCAGCTCCACCATGTGAAAGAACAGCATCACAGACCTCTTAAAGTTCAAACAAAGGCCTGATGAGAGTGTCACGGACTTCAGTGCCCGGTGGAAAGGGCTCACATACTCCCTCGATATGCCACTAAATCAAGAGAAATTAATGAAAATGTGTATAAGTAATGTTAAAGAAGAACTGGTTCCTTCCCTGGTCACTCAGAACTACCCTAGAGGGTTCTGAGATTACTCAGATATGGATCAGCGCGTCGAGGAAGCTCTGCAACAGGCTGGTCAAGTCCATCTGCTGCCCCCTGTGATCCAAGCAAGGAGAGCTTCCATAGCTAAACCCACTGCAGTGGCCCAAATAGAATCCCCCAGATTGCTAGAATTATTTCTAATAGGACCATATCAACAACCTCGCAGAGGGCTGACACCTCAGGCACAACCTCCTGCCTAGCAGCGACTTCCTTAGAATCGACATGTTCCCCCACACAATGCGCCACCACCGCCTAGGCAGGACAATCAGGCTCCGCCTCCTCGGAAAGCCCCTCCGGCACCACATTAGAGCCAGGATCCCAGACCCCCGCATCTAGAATGAAGGCACCAAAATTACTAGTTCAATGAGAAAAAGTTCCCCAGTTAAAACTGATGTGCCCTAGAGCAGGGGATTGTGCACTTACGCAAGTGCAGAAGGCCGGCAGAGGAAAATCTCACCGATCACCCCAACTAATTCCCCTATCACCGGATCCTAGGACACACCCTCAAGCAATTATATTTGTTTGAATACAGGATCCAATACCAGGTCGACAACAAAATAGTCATGTTGGGCCCGGCCCTGGAACAAGTGGTTGGTGTCTTTGTATGGTCAGAGAGCGTTAGCGACGATGAAGGCGAGTTGCAATAGGTTTCATGCCGCTGATCCCAGAAGTATGATGAATGGATGGATTGAAAAATAGTTTCTCATTCCCATGGTATTATTTGGGAACACCTATATCAACCGAAAAATTATGAGGATGTGACCAGCACTTCTGCATTGTCATCTCAGCCAGCCTATTCCCAAAAGAGCAAGCAGTAGCGGCATAAGAAATAACAGCGCGCTCCACCACCACCGTCATCATCTCACACTCTCAATGACTTTATGCCCCCTGAGATGGGAATTCATCCTAAAATCCACCATGTGGTGGATGATTTATCAAGAGAATGTTAGGAGTATGATTCGGTTAATACCGTGGAGTTTTTAAATCCCTATATGACTCCGGATGAGGGGGAATGCCAGACGAACCTCCCCAATGTACCCGGTCAACGTCAATGTTTGCGGAGCCGTGACTACGTGGGTCATCGGAGTGCATCAAGTAGAACCTCCAGTTGGGCCGTGCACATCACTGAAACTAGACAGCAGGCCCTGCACAGAGCTTAGCATGCAAGACCTCCTCATATGGTGCCTCAAATCTACCTCCACCACCGTTTGTGCTACTAGATTAGGCAGATCATCCCCGTCCGTACTGAGGCCAGTATTTCCCTACTACAGGCCAATCTCAGTTGTCTGGCCCTCAGCCGGAAGCTACTCTACAAGTTGTGACTAGTGTGGAACATGATTTACCTAGTACCAGTCAGTGGTCAGTCCAGCCGGCAGGGCCCAACGCCTCTGAAATTACAGAGAGGCCTCCTGTAAGTGGAGGCTCGTGTCTGGCCCGAAAGTATGATGTTCTGAAGAACCTTTTTGGCATTCCAGTGAGGCTTTATATCCTTGAGTCTCCTCTCATGTCATCTAAAATGTGTGAGGTGCTCACTGAGCCCCTAAGGATCCCCCTACAGTTCGAGACAGAGGTTGCAGCTGCAGAAGCCTTCCACACTGAGGCAATTGAGAACACCGAATGTCAGAAAGTTACCTCATTCTCCGTTAAAGACGAAGACCCTTCCATATAGGGGCACATTTTCCCACTGTACATTACTGGTCTGTTCAATGGAAAGAAAGTCTGCCTCTATCTCATTGAAAAGGGTTATGGGATTAACATAATCCCAACTCGAACACTTCAGAAGCTGGGATTGTCTGAGGATTATTTAACTCCCTACAACCACAGAATCCAGGGATACGATAGGACCGAGCAGACTCTGGTTGGTATGATCTGTTTGAAGACCCCATTCAGTGGCCTAGTTTTCGTTACCGAATTCATGGTCATCCCCCAGGACACCGCATACAAAGCATTGATGGGTAGGCCATGGATCCATCTACACGCAGCGAGTGAGGTTGAACCCGCCCAAGACACAATTAATCCCTAGACAGGTATGGATGACGCCTAAATCTTCCCAATCCTTCAGTTCGAGGTTACAACCCCCGACATGGGACAATGTTTTTTCGTTTTAGGTATAAGAGGAAGGCATATTCCCATGTCCAAGTGACGATGGAAAATCACCACGTACTCCTACACCAACCAGGCTAAGGTGATCTCAAAACCTCCTACCCCTGTATGATATCTAAATTTCTGGCTCATGGCAATGGAGGTACGTCACACGTGTCTCTTCCATTGGTCTGGAATCAACCAGCTCAATCCAATGCATCGCTGCTGCTTTTATGTCATCTAGTATGGACCCATGGGAGGAAGACCAGATGGGATTGGATCACCCACCTTCATCGCTATGGTCTTAGTAGTGCATGAGTCTCCTGAAATGATGGTCACTACCACTCAGGCCGGCACCAACCTCCCATTAGTGTCTGGTGGCTCGGTAATGACTCCCCCCGTGGAAGATCCCTCCACAAGTGGAGAAGTGGATCTAGACGATGGTCCCCCCGTCTTTGAAGAAGGCGTCTCTACCACACTCATTGAACTAGTACAACTGAACCTTGGTAGCAAGGAAGATCCGAGACCCACATTGATCAGTGCAACCATATCTCTCGAGAAGCAGCAATGGTACGTAGACATTCTTAAGCAGCACCGAGATGTGTTCTCTAGGAGTTATAGTGAGATGCCAGGACTAGATCCCAAGGTTTTCATCCACCGCCTTGGCCTCCCGGAAAACCATCGTGGGATCAAGCAGCCTCCCAGAAATATGCACCATTCTCATGGTGCCATGGTTGTGGCCGAAGTTGGAAAGCATATCAGAGCCAACATCATCAAGGAAGTCCAGTACCCCAGGTATCTATCCAACATTGTGCCAGTCATGAAGTAGAACTGGAAGATCAGAGTCTGTATCGACTTCTGAGATCTCAACTGCCACTGTTCGAAGGATGATTTTACTCTCCTAGTGATAGAATTGTTGATTGATTCTACGGCCGAATTCCAATCCCTCTTCTTCATGGATGGGTATTATGGGTACAACTAGATCAAGATTCCCCCCAAAGATGAGGATTCCACCACTTTTAGGGCCCCCCATGGTACTTTTTGTTACCAGTTTATGCCCTTCATCCTGAAAAATACAGTTTCCACCTATCAGTGGGCCATACACATCATATTCAGGCCAATTCTTGAGATGTTGGTGGAGTTCTATGTAGATGATCTAGTTGTCCAATATTGTCAACGCCAGGTCCATCTCAAGGACCTTGATAAACTATCCGGTTTCCTCTGCTCCCACAAACTGATGACAAACCCGCCTAAATGTGCCTTGGGGGTCACCTCTGGTAAGTTTCTTGGCTTCTTTTTCAGGTACCGAGGCATCGAGATCGACCGAGAGAAGATCAAAGACATCAGACAGATGCCACCCCCGAGCAACATTCGGGAGCTTCAAGGTCTCCAAGGCCAATTATCCTACCTACTTCGATTCATCGCGAATCTGGCTGGAATGTGTATGCCCTTTTCCAGGCTCATGAAGAAAGGCTCTTCCTATGAATGGGATGAAGGGTGTCAGGCCGCCTTTGAGGAAATAAACAAATATCTACTCCAGCCTCCGGTCCTGATGCCACCCATTGCAGGAAATCCACTGGTCCTTTATGTGACTGCTCTGGAACAGTCTCTCGGTGCCCTGCTTTCCCAGAAGAACAATGAGGGGACTGAGAATAGCCTCTACTACCTCAGCAGCATGCTAATCGATACAGAGACTAGATACTCCCCTATATAAAAGAGCTACCTTGCACTCCTGTTTTCCGTACATAAATTACAACACTACCTGCAGCTCCATGAGGAAAAATTGGTCTCTCGGGTGGACCCACTAATGTACATTCTGAACCACCCCATGTTGACTGGACGACTTTCACGTTGGGTGGTAACTCTCTAGCAGTTAGTCATTTGGATCATGCCTCAGAAGGCCATCAAGGGGCCTGCATTTGGAGACTTTTTAGCTGCCCATCCATCTTCTATGGATCAATCCCTGGACTTTCATTTTCCTGATGAGGCAATCCTCTCAATCGATCGTGCCATATCATGTTGGAATATTCACTAAGATGGTTCCTCCTGGATCCCCACCTGTATGTGGCTCAATGATCCTAAGCCCAATAGAGTGGGTCTGGGTATCGTCTTCATCACCCTGGAGCAAGCTGTCTGCCATACTCATTCATGTTGTCAGAAGGATGCACCAATAACGAGGAAGAGTACCAGTCTCTCATCACTGGCCTCGAGATGGCCCTTGAGATCGATCTACCCCATTTTCACATGAAATGGGATTCCGAACTAGTCATCAAGAAGGCCAATGGAATATATATCATCAGAAATACCGAGATCGTGCCATTGTTGGAGTGAACCCTTTTTCTAATGGACCAGTTCCCTTCTCAACCAGAGGTTACTCATGTCCCTCAGTCACAAAATGGTAGAGCGGATGCTTTGGTCATTTTTGATGCATCACTTTCCAAACCTAAGCAGAATGATCTTATTATACAAGTGGCACACATGAGATTCATCTCCCACGTCACCCTAGAGGATAATGACGGAAAGCGGGTATGCCATTTCAAGGCCGGATCCTCCATGCCGGTAGCCCCACGTTCATTAGATGTAGTGGTTGGGTCCACTCATGGCTGTAGGGAACCTTTTGTCAAGTATCTCCAAAATGAATGCCTCCCATATGATTGGGCCGAGCACGAGCGAATCCGACGTCGTGCACTACATTTTACCCTCCATAGTGATCAGAGTTTTGTGCAGATCCTCTATAAGAAGATCTTCGATGGTATTATCCTCCGTTCTATTCAATGAGTCATGATTTCTCAGGTTATGCAAGAGGTTCATGCCGGTCCTTGTGGTGCCCACCATGTTTGGCCAATGCCGTCCCTTCAGATCTAGAGACTGGAGTACATCTGGCCCACTATGATCCATGATAGTATTGAGTTTTCCAAGAGATGCCACGTGTGCCATGTTCATGCTAATTTCATGAATCCGCCTCTAGAGCCACTTCACTCCACCAAGTAATCTTGGCCCTCTGCGATGTAGGCACTCGATGTCATGGGACCATATCTGTAGGCGACAGCTCGCCAGTGTTGGTTCATTCTGACAACTACATATTTCTTCTCTAAGTGGGTAGAGGTAGTTCCACTCAAAGAGGTCAAGGCCCATTCCATCGTTGACTTCATGAGCTCCAATATCATCCACTGGTTTGGAGTACCTCACGATGTCCTCACCGATAATGACACCAACTTACGAGTAGCCGAGCTAAAGAAATTGTAATCTATGTATAGTATATGTTCAAACCATACCTCTCGCTATCTCACACAGGAAAATGGACAGATCGAGGCATTCAACAAATCCCTCTCTAACATTTTTCATAAAATGGTTGGTCAAAACTAGAAGAGTTTGTCGGGAAAGCTCCCCAACGCCATCTGGGTGTATCATACGACGACTCGCAATTACAAAAAGGTCACTCCATATTCGCTGGTGTATGGGGATGAGGCCGTTCTGCTCATCGAGATCCAGCTACCATCACTACGCACTACAGTATATGTTCAGCAGGCCCCAGATATAGTGGCCGAAATCGTTCTAGCTGAATTGGAAGCACTGGATGAGAATAGGCTCCGTGACCTTCACAATATGGAAACTCATCAGAACAAGATATCCAGAGCCTTCAACAAGAAGTTTCGCCTTCACTCCTTTCTATAAGGCGACCTGGTCTTGGCCCTTTGAGTGCCAATGATCCCCGACAGGAAACCACCCAAGCTGGAGCACAAATGGGAAGGACCTTACTTCATTCATAAGGTATACCCCAATGGAGAATACTACATGATAACCGTGGATGGTGAGCACATAACTCCTCCCACCAATTCCAAGTTCCTCATGTATTATATTTCCTGAGCCTCTAGGTCGTACACGACCGTAAACTGCACCCCTATCCCACACGACCTTAAACGGTATAGTACCACATGACCATAAACCTGATAGTCCCGCCTGACCCTAAGCTGTATGATGGTCCTGCATGCCCCTAAACTACGTGATGGTCCTACAGGACCTCAAAATATCATGTCATACATGACTTTAAACTGGAACATCATCCTGCGGAACGTTAAATACATCATCGTCCATCATGACATTAAACTATTCATCTTCATCTGTCATGACGTCAAACTGATCCTTATCGTCCCGCAGTACAATGTACTACAAAATGGTCTTATCTCTATGAACCAAAACTAATATCTCCCTCATCATCATTGCAAGACAATAAACTGCAAGCTGGTTCGGCCTTCCTGACCAAGGCCCAGCCTCAAGCCACATGACCTTCCCTGATCTAGGCTCTCTTGTGGGAGTGTACAGTGTGGTGTGGGATTATGTCCTCATTCATGTCGGTTTATTCACCGTACCATACACATCTCCAGATGAGATGAGGGTCATCGTCCTACATGACGTTAAACTGTGCTTCTAGAACTATGTATGGCTAGATTCTCATCCTCATGTGATACATAGGAACACTTAGATGCTTCGTTTTCTGCCCATCCCCAAACTCTTCTATTTGACTATCCCCATGCGTATATCTTCCTCGGAGGGTCCTCGCACGAGGTAGAGAAGGCTTCCTTAGTCCCACTCATATGAGGATTATAATGGTCTCACCATGTGCCCACTCCCGTTTTTCTATCCTCCCTTGTATTCACTGCACGACGTTAAACTGCATGACCTTCAAGAACTACATATGGATTGATTCTCATCCTGCTGAGATTTGTAAGAACGCCTAGAAATTTTTTATGTTGGCCTAGCCCAAAAGCCAGAATCGTCACCTTGGGTCAAGACGTATGGAAGGTTGCATACTTTTTCCCGCAATTCACGTCGAGCTTGCCTCAATCCTATTGTACGTCCCCCCTCCTTGGAGATGTTAGCCTCTTTCATAGATGGTTAATGTTATGCTCCACCCATTCGATGTCTAGGATTCCAACACCTTCCCTGCCATGGAGGCACCCTAAACGGTATGTATACTAGGCCCAAGGTCTCTTCTTACCATTTCAGGCCAACACCATCGGAGATGAAAAGAAATAAGTCGATAAAAGTCTCGTGTTTCGAATGTGGTCAGCGATTGATGCTCATTTGTTGCTCCCATCTCTGGTCACCATAGGGACACTGTGTTTCTAACAAGGTCAATAGCCAACCTGGATCTTCGGGTCTACCCCAAGTTGTCCAAAACATTGAGTGTAGTGATTCGTTCTGCACCGTACCGAAGGGATGAACTCTTTTTGGGTAGGGCAAACTGTCGGGCCCCTGGCCTAGGTTCTCTATGAGGGGATAGTGCAGTTTGGCGTGGGATTATGTCCTCATTCATGTTGGGTTACTTTACATGCCCCAAAAATCCCTGGACGAGACACCTTATCCCCCCTTCATACTTACTAAAAGACGATAAACGACAAGCATGACAGGCTTTCTTGACCGAGGCCCAGCCTCAGGCCCCTTGGCCATTCTGGGCCCCCTTCCCCTTTTCCTTACTACATGATGATAAACTTCAAGCTGGTTAGGCCTTCCTAACATAGGCATAGAATTAGGCCCCTTGGCCTTTCCGGGGACCTGGACCCTCGTCCTCACTGCATGATGATAAACTGCAAGTTGGTGAGGCCTTCTTGACTGAGGCCCAGCCTCAGGCCTCATGGCCTTTCCGGGCCCCCGACCCTCATCCTCACTACATGATGATAAACTGCAAGCTGGTCAGGCCTTCCTAACCAATGCCCAGCCTCATGCCCCTTGGCCTTTCAGGGCCCCCATCCCATCGTCCTTACTATAAGACAATAAACTGCATGATGGTCAGGCCTTCCTTACCGAGGACCATCCTTAGGCCTGATGGCCTATCCAGGGACCCAAACCATCGTCTTCACTACAAGGCAATAAACTGAAATTTTTTATGCCTTCCTGAAAGAGGAACAACCTTATTCCCATTGGCCTTCTCGGGAACCTTAGCCCAAATTCATACCTGGAGTGTACGGTGTGGTCTGGGATTATATCCTCATTGATGTCAGGTTAATCGACATTCCCTACACCTCCCCTATATAGGAAATCCTATTTTTAGACCCTCGTCCTCACTAAATGACTTTAAACAGCGAGTAGGGAAGGCCTTCCTGACCAATGCCCATGTATATGGCCCCTTATCCTTTTTCGGCCCCTGGCCCAGGTTCTCTCTTATGAGACTGTGCAGTGTGGTATGGGATTATGTCCTCATTCACGTCGGGTTACTCACCATGCCATACACGTCCTCGTTAAGGTATCCTGCCCCTGGGTGTCTTCGAGATCTATGTGTGGCTTTATTCCCATCATTATGTGATGCGTAATGCCACCCAAAAGTTTAGACTTTGGGCCCATCCCCACCTCTTAACGATCTCCTGATCTTCCGGTTACCTAGGCCCCTTGGCCTGTTCCTCTTCACAAGAGGGGTATATAGGTGTCGTACAAGGTTCTTGGCACCATTCCCCCCTCTCTCGAGAATCCACCATCTCTTGGCCGCCCTAAAGTTGAGTCCATCGACCCCTTTCAGTTGTTCTCCCATGTGTTAAGAGTACTATGGTCTAGGACCAAGAATGTCATATTCAACATATGTATGTTCCTTCCACTTGTCAGTCTTCGTGTTCCCCTTCATTAGGGAATCGATAATCTTTCACGGCTGGAGGAACCCCCAAGAACTGCCTGGATACCATGCATAAGTGTTGTCCTACCATTACGGGCCAATGCCCCAGAGGGTTTTGGACAAAAAATTGATACAAAACCCACGTTGCGAACATGGTCAATGGTTGATGCTCATTGGTTTGTCCCCATTTCAGGATAACGCAACCGGATGCTGTGTTGCAAACATGGTCAGCAGTAATCCTCTGTCGTCATGATAGCCCTTTCAGACATTGAATGTCGGTGGAGTGATTCGCATTATGTTCCACCCCACCTTGTCCAGTTGGAATATCGACACTCTTGGTGATATCCCTTAGTGAACCTCTGCATGTCATGGGGACAAAGCTACCATACGGCGTCCTTCGGAGCTCCCATGGTCTGAGCTCTAAGACCATAAACTAAGATACTCATTAAGGGATATGTGCGACTCGATACTCATCCCCATGGGATGCGATGTGTCTACCAGACATCTTGTTTATGAGTCCAGCTCAGCTGGGAGCTAGTAACTCATGACCCTTTCACTATCACCCCTTTTTGGGCCCCTTGGCCCAAGGTTCCTATCTCAGAATTGTGTACGGTGTGATGTGGGATCTTGTCCCCATCCACATCGGTTATTTTTCATGGCACTGTACACATTCCCCTCCTAGCATCATCTCTGTTACGTCTATGTTGCATGACATTTAAATTCATGCTTGTTCTTATCACATGACCCTAAACTGTGCCATTATCGTCCTTGGCCGCACAATGAAAAACGAAACTGCATTTTGTTGACCTCGCTATTGAGGACATCACATTGGGTATTGGTCACGTGCCATACCAGTTTTCAACATCTACTATGACTTGATTCTGGTGGCGACACCAGAGATTTCTCCCCTAAGCGTATCACATCACAAAAAAAAACCCACACAACTTCAAGTACAAACAAGATTTATCAAATTTCGATTCTTTTGGTGCAAGGGACACGCCCGAACTCCCCTTTTTCCCTGGAACTGGTACCTTACAGTGACACCCTCTAGAACTATGTATGGATTGAATATCATCCCCATTAAATACATAGGAATGCTTTTGAACTTTTCTTCATGCCCAGCTCAACTCTCATTTTTGGTCCCTCTACCTAAATCTTTCCAAGAAGCACGTGGCGGTCAGAACCCCCGGTTCACATTATTGTAAGGTGTTTGAGTTACCCAACAATATGCCTCTTATGCTTCCTACCACCCATGGTCCGAAGTCTATGACACTAAACTAAGATCTCCCTATGGGAAGAGAATCGAATCCCTTATCTAATACATCTCTTTGTCATATTCAGATGCATTTTGGCAAATAGCCCTAAGTGTATGATTTTCATCGGGACATTCCCCTCGTCCCATGTCCAAGCTTCGTGAGCTCGCTATTTGGATCCTCATCAACTTCCACATCAAAAAGGATGCTCGAACGACATGGATTCTAGGCTTAAGGGCTCTCCATGGATGCTAGGCCTAAGGGCTCTCTAATCATTTCGGTCCAATGTCCCTACAAATCTCTGACAATATTTGCGACATGGTCCCGTGTTTCGAACATGGTCAACGATCGAACCCCATTTGTTTGTCCCAATTATAGGCTAATGCGATATGGATGCAGTGTTTCTGCCATGGTCAACAGTTATACTCTATCGTGATGCCGCCATCATTGTGATCCAAATCTCGAGCATCATGATTCACGCATTTCCATATCTTCATGTTCAAGTGGAATTCCGACATACTCAGCTCTATATATTCGTGTGTCTCGGTGCGCAACATGGAAGGTTTAGCATCATTGGGATGGTATTTACCAAGCATCCCTTCTCCAAAACTGGCCCCTTCTTGTGTCGGGAATTTCCCCCATTACATCTTGTTTCCTACATCGAGCACGACTCACGTGGGCTTAGTAGTTTTGGGTAGGATGTGTACCGGCACAACCGTGCTTCTTCTCATCCTACATGACATTAAACTTTACTTCAAGAACTATGTGTGGATTGATTCCCATCCTCATGGGATACATAGGGACACCCTGTTATTTTTCCTAGGGTCCAGCCCATTGGAATCATAAGTCCTATTCCTCCCCAACTTCTGGCCCATGGCATGACCCCTCGTAGGGGACTATAAAACTATAACTCTTCCCTGAACAAGTTCATGATTCCTCAAGATGAAATTGGGAAGCAAAATACCCCCCTCACTAGTGATGACCTATCTAGAAGACGGAATGATCCAAGATCAAACCGATGAGCCCACCTAGCGTATTCCCACCACGGTGGCATAATTTAAGGAGTGTTGAATTCTGTTCGAACAAACTCTCTCTCTACATTCTACACACTGGGTGCCCCATTTATTTGGACCCTCATCCTCTTTCATGTCTGGAGGAACCCCCTACCAGTATGGATGTTTGAACTATGGTCTGCCTACTATCCTGGGCCAATGTTCCAGAAGACTGGTCATATCTGGAGGAATCGCCTAACAACATGGATGTTCGACCTATGGTCTACCTGTTGTCCGGGGCCAACATCCCAAATGACCGATCAATGATATTTGAGTTAGGCTTCGTGTTGTGATCATGGTCAGTGGTCAGCCCTCATTTTTTGTCCCCATATCAGGCTAATTCTATTTGGATGCTGTGTTTCCACCACGGTCCACAGCTATCCTACATTTTCACGCCACCCCATAATGTTCTGAATCATGTGTATTGTGATTCACACTTTCCATTCCCATCTGTTTGGACCGACTTTAGCGCCCCTGGTATTGCACCATTCGTGCACAAGATAACACTAGAAAAATGGTAATTCTGCTGTTCTGAGGACTCCATTCTCCAGCCAGGTCCCTCCAATTTCCCAGAAATCTAGACCTATTATCCAATCCTCGGATTCCCAAAGATTGGTTTTCACTCCTATGTTTGGATAGGGCGATGAGGAGACTATCCCTTGTTTCTCACATCAGGCCCAACCAACATGATCTTATGGAATTGTCACTGGATTTTCCAAAAATGTTGTAAAAATGCAATGAACCAGTGAAAACAACTGAACTCGTGCATGCTAGGACATCCAAACAAAAAAAGAGTCAAAGTACGAATATACTTTTAAGGTTTTGTAATCATTACAGTACCTATGGTTCAACTCCCCCCATAGACGGATTTACCCTATCAAAAGAGAATTACAGCTCTACCACCCTTCTACACATGGCGTCCAGGAATTGCTGTTGCCGACTCTGCTCCCGCTCCTCCTCAGCAGCGTTGTGGATCACTTCATCATCCTTAGCTCGGGCCTACTCTACGTCATCCTGAATGACGACCATATCTTTGGAAGCCTGCCTCTTATAATCTTCTGCCTCTATCAGCTGGGCCTTCAATCGCAAGATCAGCTCAGATCATGCATTCAGAGAGGATGACTGCTCATCCACCTAGATCTATAGGTGTTGGACTTCGTTTTCTTCCTCCTGGAGCATCTTGATGTTCACCGCTTCCTTCGCTACCATCCCACACTGAGCCCACGATCATACTACTGGATCTTCTCTGCCATAAGATCCTGAATGAGCATATGAGGGCACTGGGCATCCACTCCACCAGCACATAGTTCGCGCAACTGTGAGCGATGTCTATCCATCTCATCCATCTATATCTCTTGGGGAACATCATTGATGAAGCGTGTGATCATCTTCCACGATCGGCGACAGACTATTTTTCTATCCTCTTCATCGGAGGCCGTCTCATTCTAGTATGCACGATTAGTAGGCATGTACGTGGGTCATGCCTGTAAGAAGCCTTCAGCAGGATCTGCATCTGGTGTGGGATCAGGCACGACATCCGGCGTTGGATCACAAGCAGTTGGACTTGGGTTGACCGACAAATGCTCATCTTCGGACCCTAAATCTATGAACTCGGTCATGACCCTGCTGGTGGTCCTGCTGAGGACAGTGGACACATCTGCTCGGGTGGATTGGGTAACGATCTCCATGATCACCAGCATACCCTTAGGAGGTATGCAGCCAAAAATCCCGACATGCCTCACTGCAGCAGCCCATGCAAGCCGAAGAACTGTACGTAACCGAGAAGGGTGTGGACGTCAGTTGGCATGACAGGCATGTGACAGTAATGAGTTTAGCTGAGAGGACTTATAGAGATTGAACTCCTGGTACTGCTCCGGAGTCGATGATGACGGGACCCCGAGGCATGGCCCGCCGTGTATGGTCGGAGGGTCAGGAGAATCTGGAGGAGACACCTCAGGTTCCTTAGCCTCACCATACACCGAACTAGATGTTGCCACAGGCGTAGGTTCTGATGGTCCTGCATCATCACCCACGGTGTGGTGAGAGTGAGGTCTGCATACAATCTCCTCCTGCATGGTTCAAATGTTGGTAAGAAGCCCATAATGACTTGAGATCAGACCCCAGGGGAAGAAACTTGGAATGTTACCTCGAAAACCTATGTGAAACCATCGAGATCCGAGTCTTGATCACCGAAATCACATTTCTCCATTGATTCTCTTCATCAGCCTTGTTGCCACAATAGGATTAATCTGAATCTTTCGATAGGTGGAAGTGCTCCCTCAATTCGGTGGCCGATAGTTGGGGGGGAACTGTCCGATCTAGGAGTACCCTCACCTAGTCTGTCATTGGATGCGGGTCATCGTTTGAATGTACGTTGTCCTCCAGCTCATCCAGATATCGCTCCACCTTTGTGGGACACATCGCGAAACCGGCCCGGACAGGGCCTATACTTTGTAAATCCATCATTAGACAGTTCATGTGTTCCCACATCTTGGGCGGACTGAGGTGTTGTTTGTTGACATCCCAAATGTCTCAGGCCTATGGGAAAACAACATTCTCTGGCATGTCGATATGGCATTACCGCTTCCCTAGAGCCTGAGTGGATATCCTGTGGAATTCCCTCAGTGGACGGCCCTACGGATGGATTTGCTCTTCCGGGACCATCGGGTCCACTTCCACTGATGGACCCACCGCCACTGCCTCACCATCAGTTGGTGCGGGTCTCACCGCCACGGCAGCCCTGCCACCGCAAGAGGCTCGTTCGTCCCTCTGACCCCAACCTTGGGATAGGGGAGGCCCGCAGTCACCAACTCGAACAGTTGGCTGCATTATCATTTCTCCTCGATAAGATTCCTCCCACGTGATGGCATACTCCTTCACCAGTACAAAGGCAACAGTGAGTAGAGGCACTGCATTTCACATTTTCCATTCTTCATGTGTTAACATAAGCCACAATTACCACATTACACATGGGTTCTCATCATGGCACACCTCCCAAACGACCTGCGGTGTTAGCCGCTGCAGACACCGGAATCGCCTCATGAACCAGTGCAGGGTGTAAGGCTCGCAAATCGGCTCACAGTCCACACTCACCACCAAAACTTGACCTCGAAAGGCCAAGAGATAGGACCGGTTCTCTTCCATTCCCTCACTATCGTCGGTGAGTAACCCTGTCGGCAATGGAAATGGGTGGAAGCTCAACTCGTCCACCTTCCACACCCGGTTTAGCACCATTGATACAGTTAGTTATACTAGGAAGCACCCGAAAGCATTCAGGATGGAGGGGTGGAAGATTGAACCTGGTGGTGAGATGGGGTTTCGATACTCGTAAACCCCCCTGACAGGCGCCGCGTTGCACCCATATAGAAGGTGGAAGGGCCCGCATATCCTTGGTGGCTTATTTCCCTTGCTAAAGTGCCACAACATCTTCTACAATCTGGCGAGCATCGGAATCCCCAGATTGAACCACCTTATAGTGGCCAACATGCATACCATGATAAAAGAGCTAGGCCACACCCCCAAGATGGTGTCCCTCACCGGTTGGATCCAACAACAGATAAGGGCTGCAATGAATGCTGCCAGCCTGACTATCGGCAGCTGTTTAGTGCTGACGCTGAAACCCCTGGTCTTCCAGTGGTTGTCCTCCAAGAGCCTCCAATATGTCTTCTCCTTGCCCCGTTGAGCAACCTTCAGAAAAATTTGATGCCTCAGGGGAAACTATCGATCCTCCGGGAAGTTCAGGAATAGCTTGAACCACCACTTAAGGTGGACATCTCTTACTACTTCTTTGTCCTCTCTGGGGACCAGTCCAATCAGTGCCAGTGCCAGCCGCGACATCTGTTCTGGATCCTCCCACAAGCTCATGAGGTGGAGGAACTCATCATACATGGCCACCAAGATCAGGACCCACGAAATATGATGGAAATATCACAGACTAATGCCAACCTCCCCGTGGTGTAGGTGAAAAGTGTTGGTCCTGGAAGACCATCTGCTCAACAACTCCGGAATCAGTTGTTTCAGTTGATAAATGTGGAATTGGGAGGCCCACGCCGCCTAATACAAGACAACTCTCCTCATCTCGGCCCAAAACTCCATGCATGAGGCACCTACCCAGTAGGCCCATGCCTAATCATTGTTGATGCTTCCGCAATGGAACATGTTTCACTCATCGGACCACCCCTTCTTCAAATCACCCAAAGCTGCCTTCAGTATGGTGCGGTATAGAGGAGGGGACGTCTCTGATTGCCATGGATCCATTTCAATGTTGTTCAGATGGTTGTACAGACAGTTAGTGGTGACAGGCGTGAAGTCCTCTTATGCATGACCATTAGCCACCCTGAACCATTTACACTAGAAGGGCGGGGTCCTGAACTAGCAAACTATTTCATCCCTACTCGCCTTGGGAATGAAGATGTCATCCCTCATCCCAAAGCCATAAAACAGTACCTTATTGCATAGGAGATTGTTCTTTTGGCTCTCTGACAAGAGTTCTATCAGAGAATTATAGTCAGAGTGGATTTGGACAAGCTCCCCCTGGCCGAGACAGTTGGCCATCTCATCCCTCTGGGTGGCATTTTCATGTACCCCCAGCACACCTTCTTGAAGGGCCATCAGGTTTTAGAACTTAGAAAAATTTCAGGTGTGGCCGCAAAGCTCGTTCGTGGAGCCCGTTCGCGGAGCTCGGTCGCAATGCCAAGATGTGGAGCCTAGACTCGGCATGTAAGAATTCGTTCTCTTGGTGCAGTCACGAAGTCAGAGACTCGTAGTTCGCCACAAAGCTCGATAAGCGGTGAGCAGACGTGGAGTGCGCAGATCTTCGCGAATCAAGAGCACAAAAAGAGAATGTCACAAATAATGTACATGAAAAAAGAGAGGTCAGCCCCCCTATTTATAGGCGGCGGCCCCTGGAGCTTCGCAGCGCTTCTTGCCTACACGGAGCTTCGCGACACGTCCAAACCGCCCAACCCTTGTTCGCCTCATTTACCCGCTTAGCGAGACAACACCATGAACTGCAGATAATTTTGGTGATTTCCCTTAGACTTCGACCCTTGATCCCTCTGAGGCTCCAATTCTGAGGGGACCATTTTTTGGGGGAAAAATATTGGATGAAAAGAACGAAGAAAAGAAGACCTCCCGGCCCGCCCTGACGTGGGGCCCCCCCAAGAAACGCGACCGCCACAAAGCAACAGAGGAAGGACCCTCCACAAACTCCTAGGACGTAACGAGACCGCCGCAATGCACCGGAGGCGGTAACTCTCCACGAACGTCCCTGACGTTCACGAGCCTGCCGCGAAGCAAAGGAGGAGGTACCTCCCCGCGAACCCAGTTGACATTAGCGACCCGCTGTGAACCAACTGAAGCCCCCTTCGCGCCGCGTGATCACTACTTCGCGGTGCCTCTTTCATATAAATTCCTGGCTCACCCTGAACCCTAGGATGGAAAATCCAACATTTCGGCTTCTCAACTCCTAGATTGCGAATCACTCTTTGCTCTGGGAATCATAAGCTCAGCATGGAATTTTTTCATCTTGAGAGGCCTCCACCTTGTCTCGTTTTGATCACCTCTTCCAAGAGGGATTCCCTTCGCGAAGCCTTAGGGAATTAGCGAAGGAACGGGACCCCAAGGGCACCCGGTCTGTCGGGGAGCGTTTATGCTTTGCGAAACAACCCTCCTGTACACGTGATCCACATTCCAAGGTAGGATCACTATACTTTGGGGATCACACTTCTTAACGGAACTTCGCTTCGCGATGCACCTATGCTTCGCAAGGAAGTGCTCTGTGAACACCCGTCCACTTCACGAAGCACCTCCCATTCGCACCTCCACCCCATGCTAAGGCTAAGTCACCCCACTTCATGAAGCACCCCTCTTCGAAAGTTCCCTCTACTACGCAGAGTATCTGAGATCCACAAGGACCTTTCCTCTATACTCTTCTATTTGGAAATTCCTTTTCCTGTGCGAGAATCCATGTTTGCATGATGTGATTTAAATATCCCCTAGACAATACCACCCAAAGCACTGCTTCGCCAAATGATTCTTCGCATAGGAATGCTAATGGCTATTTCTTCTTCATACAGCCACGCTAACGTGGACCCCTGAATGGTTCGCTCTGCGACCCCCTTCACCATGACATTGCCGATACCTTCCCTCCTATAAGGAGCAGAGGGTATCAGTCATGTATGTCCTAGGGGTGCGGATTAAACCCACCTCGTCTGAGCTGGAGGACGTTAAAATACCAAGAGATTCATCCTCAACCCATGATGTTAAACTGTGATCTGGCCCTGTGCCTCGCACGCAGGGTCCCCCCGCCTAAGACATTCTTTACACTGCTCGAATCCATGGGGATGGGATCACCTCCCCCCCCACATGGGATGATATCCTGCCTCTCGGAGTGTCATTTTTCTGCGGGGGAAGGGAAACCTATTTGTTGTAATCCCCTAGCCCCTATTGCAGAAGGTAGAACCCATGCACCTCCGTACTTCCCCACCGCCAAGGCCAGTGGAGGGCGTGATAGGGAACGAGTCATCTCCTTTGTTCGGTCCCAAATCCATCTCCCTCTATGCTTTGTCTCCCTTGGGAATCCATCTTGGATTAAGTCCCAACACCATGGGCCACTCAACGGGTAAGCCCCTCTTCGCTTCTCACAGACGAACCCTTGCGACGTGATCGTCAAGTCTCTACTACCTCTTGTTTCTCACTCCGAGGATGACTCACGTGGTCTTAGAGTAATCATTGACCATGAAAATTCCCCCGTCCAGCATGACGTTAAACTGCATGCCCCCGTCCAGCATGACGTTAAACTGTATGCCCATGTTCATCATGACATTAAACTGTATACCCCCTATTCAGCATAACATTAAACTGTATGCTATCACACACAACATTAAACTACACACCATTTCTCATTGTTTATTCATGTCATGTTCCACCCTCGTCCCGCATTAAGTTACACTACATTCCAATACAGCTTCTAGCTATTGTGATACCTCCCGAACTACGAGGACTTTGATCCATGTCACGGCATGGTACGTAGGAAGCCTCAAGAGTTTCAAGCCCACCATTCGTTGGTCATCCCTACCTCCTTCACGTCGGTTCACAAAACTCCACCATGGGCCACCTCAGAGCGTAAGCCCCAAATGCCCCTTCTCGCACGATGTTAAACTGCACACCTGAACTCAAGGACATTGATCCATATAAAGGCATGGTACATTGGAAACCTCCACAAGGTTCAATCCCACCATCAGTGGACCCCCGAGATCAATTTCATGTCGGTTTGCTGACGAAACACCACCCAATCTATGAGGACATTGATCCATGTTAAGGCATGGCACGTAGGAAGCCTCACTGAGGTTCAAGCCCATCTCCCATCGGACCAAGGTCCTTCTTCATATCGGTTCTCCAACACACCCTCATCCCACTTTACGTTAAACTGCATCGCAATCTAGCAGCAAGCCGTTGTGATCCCGCCACCCAGTTGTTCCGACATTCCCTCATGTTAGTTCAACAGCCCCTTTTCATCCCGAACTATGAGGACTTTGATCTATGTCAAGGCATGGTACGTAGGAAGTCTCTTCGAGGCTCAAGCCCATTTTTATCATCATCTATATGATGGTCCCAGCTCATCCCTCCACTCCATTCAATTTTCCATCATCCATCCTGATTCTTACCCTAGCCACCACATCGTAGTAAGATCATGTCACATCATTTCCCCTCCCACAGTAATCGAGAAGCCACCCACGTGCTAGCCCCAATATCGGTGATCCCTCAAGGGTGTTCTCCAATATGATCCACTACAGCTAGTGTTCTGATCTGCCCGACCCATCTCTGTTGGACGTTAAACATACAACATACCCCGTGTTAAGCATAAGAAGCTAGGGAAAACCTCAGATAAATTCCAATGGCATATGATTCCATGCTCTCGATGTGGGATGCCTCGGGCTTACACACCCTTGAGAAGACCTATAATAAGGGACAAATGACAGACACCAATTCCCTAGTGCCCAGACATGCCAGTGACGTCTCAACATGACTACTCCCCCAACTGAAGGTTGATTCCCTCACTAGACCCATTTGAATGTCCTGAAAGAAGCATTGTAATTAACCGGCGACCATGGAAACATGGCACTGGGAAGAGTTTCACAAAAAAAGTATTAAATCTATGAGGGAGACCCAGACTAGGTGACGTGTTCCGAGGAGGAATCAATGGAAGGAAAACCTGACATCCCATCATCCCAGTTTTGATCATGGAGAAGACATCCCTGAATAAGGAGCAAATGCCGCCCACCTTTGGAAAGTGGGAATGTGGGGCGACAAAAAAGTTGTGCCTGTCGCGCCCATGCGGAAGGACGCACGCGCCTCTAAGAAAGCGTCAGGATCACCTTATATATTATTTTGATTAACCATTATTATGTTACCTTTCGCCATTTAAAAAAGAATGGGGTTGAGCATGTTATGTCTAGAAGGGATTTCAATGATATGATGTTGATAAAAAATTCTAAAAATGAAAAGGTTGTTATAATGAGGGATGTTTTTCATATTTAATAACTAGTTGGTAATGAAACAATGTCCATATGATTTGGTATACATTATATGGAAATCATAACATAAAACTCCATTTTGTATTTAAGATATTCAATATTTTATTATCATGTAGTATTTCATGATTAGTAAAAAAAAATTAAATTTATTAATATCGATTTGGAAAATCTGAATTTATTGAATTTTAAACATGATCCATGATTAAGTGTTTTGGACCATAGGGTTTCTATCAGATCGAAGGAATATATAACTTTTTAGATTATTATGTTTTCATGTGAGGTTATCATAGATTATATGGATTCAATTATAAAAATATAAGCTTGAGGATGATCATATAGTTAACGTCATATACACCCCATTGAGGTTTTTATGTGTTGATATCATAATGTAATTGATGAAAAATTTGGTGATGTTTCTTTAGGTTTAATTATATGTTAACATTTAATTTAATGTGAATTAAGAATTTACATTTTACAAAAATTATATAGAACGTTTTGAAAACCATTATAGTTTATATGATTGAGAATTTTCTAATACTTATTAAAAGATATGTTTTATCAAATAGATAACCTTGAGACTAAAAATTTTCTTGGTGACTTTGTTACTAATGATTCATCAAAACCAGATCACTAGTTTTTGGATTTAAATATAAAAGTAATGAGATTATATTTATATTCAATCAACCATAAATTTCTAGGATATTAATATTAAATGGGATAAAAAGTTATGGAATAATTTTTTTTCATCATTGGGTATTAGTATTGGATTTGAATATTAATTTCTCATATGAAGGTTTAATCATTTTTGGGAATTAACTTACTATATCCGAACCAATTTTGGTTTTGGTAAATGTTTACTAAAAGAATGAATAGCTAGTTATAACTTTTATAGTTATGTGGTAATTAAAATGTTAATTTTTTTCTTCTATAATGAAAAATTCATCCTAAATACAAATCGTTGGAGAAAAATATGAGATTTTGGAGGAACCTAATTAATAGGTGAAATTATCCTTATCATGTAAGTATATTTCCACATTCCATTAGTCTAAATTATAGGATAATTTATCAACTCTATGAATATTATATTAAAACAAAAATTATATCCTATTACCATCATTTGTTTGAACCAATTGTATTTTAGATCATCAAAATATTATCTTTTTAAGGATATTAACATATCATTAATCCTTCGCCTATGTGTGATCAATATCCTAAATCACTATCAATAATTATTTTATCTTTTCCTCCATTTTCTACTATAGTCTCTTATTTAGAGACCCATTTATGTATCATTTTATATAGCCTATTCAATTTTATTTTTCTTTTATTGATAGGATGTTATATTAAGTATTTCAATGATCTGGGTTTATAATAAGTTTATTTTTAAATTTATAACTTTTTATTATAGAGATAATAAATAAATTTTGAGGATGAAACTTATTAAAGGGGGGATATAACACCCCAAGATTTGAAAAGAAGAAAATTATATTTACAATCGTAACGTACATAAAACATACTATATATTTTTTTGTTATGTGTATTACAATGTTCATATTACATTACACACAACCATATGATTTTTATGTTCGATAGCTTATTCAATAAGAAACACTGAACTTAAACGACCAATGATATATATTATCGTTATAAAATAGTTATTATATTTATTTAAATGAATTATTTTAAAATTTTTATAATATATATATTAATAAGTATAAATTATCGATAAATGTTTGTTATATAATCAATCGATTTTTAATAACGTGATTTTATTCTTGAAAAAAAAATGTTTTCTTAAAAAAAATATTTTTTTCTTTTAATGAAAATATATATTATAGTAAATTTTTAAATCATTGAAAATATTTATTTTACTAAAATAACTAAATTTTTATAGGAATAAAAAAAAATTCCATTCGCTTATATTTTGAGGCAATATGAAAAATGTTGATTTTCCAATGAATAGTTAAAAATAATGTTTTTTGTAAATAAGGTTTTATTTCAAATAATTTTTGTAATTTAAGAAACTGAATATGAATTTAATATATATGAAACTAACATGAGTATTATTTATTTATGTTTATTACACTAAACAACTTTTGAATAAATTTTATATTTGTTTTTAGTATATGTTTTTTTGGATTAAAAATGAGTTTGTATAACAAATGTTTTAAAATGAATAATATATCTTATATTTAAATAATATAAATAATCCCTACATGTTAATTTTATAAATAATAATTTTTTATTATATATAATTTAATTATAATCCAGTTTTAGGAATTTAATTTAATATCAATATTGTTTTTTTAGAATAATGTTTTTTTTTCAAAAAATACTCTTCTTGAAAACCTATTGTCTCGCTTCTTCTGTGAGATTAATTCTAAATTGAAATATTAAAATTAATAACTATAAATATGTACAAATGGATTAAATATCTTTCAGTATACTAATTTTTATTATATAATTTGAAAAAAACTAATTTTTGACAGGAATTATTCAAATGAAAATAAAAAATTATTACTACGACAAAGTTAAAAATGAGTTTTCATAGTCGTTAAACAAAGAATGTGAAGTGTAAAAATGGAAAAAACCTTTAAAAACAATTATATATGAATATTTAAACCTCATAAATTCTATTATATATAATATAACGTTATTTTTACGTGGTTTTATGAATAATATGCTTGGGTAAATCATAATTTTAGAAAAACTACAAGTATCTCACCCATTCACTTATAAATGACAACTATCTCTCCTCCATTATTCACACTATAATAATAACGATTTTATATAGTCTACAAACATATATATTATAAAATTCCGTCATATAATCATATAATCCCTATTTTGGTTGGGAATCTAACTATGTATAGCCTATGATGAAATTCAAATGGAGTTACCCAAAGAAAAGATAACATTCATAAATGGTGATTTTTTGTATTCTTCCATTCCCCCACTAATTAAATTATTATTGTAACATGATGATATAATATACTAGGTTTAATAAATATGCTGATATATTTCTCGGTAAATTTTTTGACATACAAGAACACAAATAACTATCATATTCTGTATGAAATCATCATTCGTGGGTACTGCAGACTATATCCTCCCGAAGTGATGTCCATAATCATTCCATTAACACCTCAAATAGTTGGGTATTAGGACGTATATAATGTTTATATATGAAATTAATAAAAAAATTATAACTATGGGGTAATTATTTTATATATACCATTTTTACTTTTCATATGGGATATGATAAAGTCGCATGTGTGTATGACTGACAACCACGTCCTGAAGACATGCAATTTTATCACTAATGTCTTTCATTGAAGGTTATAATTATATATATGATACATATTTGACACCTTTATTTTATATTTATGATATTAATGATATATTTATCAATATTTTAATTTAATATATATTTTTATTTTTAATTTTTTCACTCACTGAAATAGTGATAATGTCATTCGTGGACGTTTGAACTACTGTTATCTCGAAGCAGTGTGATTCCTTTTTTTCATCACAAACTCTGATGAATTGGTATATATATGTTTATATAATTACACATTATGGAAGTTAAGAAATTATTTTCATTTTATAATGAAAAAATATTACATGACAACTGTCTATAATGGTCATTTAAATATGAAAATTTGACTAAGGTGTATATATATCCTATTATCTCTATGATCATAAAATTACTTAATTTTTCAAAACCATATTATATGATTTTATTTAATTTATATAACATAAATATGAAATATATCATTCAGCATGTAATACAAATAAGGGAAAAAATAAATTAACACCTAAAACAATTAAAATAACGAAGGATTATTACCCAGAATGTAATAAGATGATATAAAATGACAATATATATTATTTTAAATATTAATGGGGAGATATATAATATAATTACATGTTTAAAACCACTATACATGAGGCCAAATTAAATTCACCAAAAAGGAAGTATATTGTAAATGTTTTCTCATCTAACGTTTATTTTTGTGTGATGTATGCCATATTCACCACATAAATTTCTTATGTGGTGTATATATTTCACTTGATTAAATTTTATAATTATAATGAAGAAATTTATCTTGATTTAAATATACATTTCATGATATCTCGTTAATGTTTTTCTAGGATTCAGTGTTACCATAGTGGTGAGAGTATAATGATACAATCTCATCATTTATTAAGATTGATTATGATTATCCTTAAATTTATGAGATATCATGATCCGTATCTCATGAAACTAATTAATTTTATATTTCTATGTTTATTAATTATATTTACATGTAATAATACCATTTTCTACTCTATGTTAATTTTTTTTCAAAATATTTTTTTTATGAAAATCTATCATTATTTCACCTTTCAGTCTAGATTATTATTTCTTCCAAGATAATTTTTTCTAAAAATGTGTCCCAAAATTTATTTATCCATTTGATAAATATTTATTAAGGAATATTTAACCATTTTTTTTAAAATATATTTTCGATGAATATTTATGTTTCTTTCCAAAATATTTAATTTTTAACAATTTTTACCATGAAAAACAAATGATACATATGAAATGAATGATATTACCCCTGATAAGGCCATCATTTCTTTAAAAAGTACATTGTGACCCTAAAATGTTATTTTAAATTTTTTTATTTTTTTTCAAAAAATCTTGGTGGTGATGGTATGATGGATGACATTTCAAGGGGTTCGACATTACATCCATTGCACTCAGAATTTTACTATATATGGTATCCCATTAATCTTTTGTAATATCATATCTCTATAATCTTGGATAGAGAACAATTCTTTGTCTGGCATGATGGGGCACAGTATGTTGGTGGTTGCACATACCTGCTGAATCTACCAGTGGTTCATAGTGTTGTCGTGGTGGAACAATTAGCTCCAATTTTAGATCATGATGATCCAATTGCGCATGTTACTCTTGATAGTGGATTTATGTAGGATTATGTAACTATCGTTATGGAATATCAATTACTTTCACATGATGGTTTTAGAACAATGTTTTTAGTCTCTGCGACATTAGATCTAGTTTCTCTATTTTATGGTTTTTATCTTACAAATGGAAGTATAAGGGATTGTTCTGATAGGTATGATCCACAAACATTGGTGAATTTGAAGCCTTTTTTGGGTTGTGATGCCTTAGAGAAATTTACCCCATGGTAACAGGTTTCCCTTGAAAACTCTTCATTCATGGAATATGAAGAATAATGATGGTTGAAGGAAAAAAAATACTATTTGAATGCGATAGAATGACATGCTCAGGCATCACTTTTTTCATATTTCATTGATATTGGTTCTGGAATAATTCTTCGAAAGGGGTCTTCATCTCATGTTGCGGCCAAACATGATGTTTTTTCTCATAGAATGTAAATTTGAAAAAATTCTCTGATTACTCACCTTGTTTTAACAAAGGGTGTCAAATTGATGAAGTTTTATTATTTGTTCTAGGGAATTTCGTTTTGTGGGGTTTCTCTAATTAGAGATGTGAATATCTTGGACATGGTTTTCTTCCATTGCATTTTTCCTTTGGATGCATCAAAAAAATCATTAATGTAGCATTGGATCTTTCTCCCTAAAAACTGGACTGATTGAAATTTAGGAATGATCTCTAGACATTAATACATCTTGTTCAAGGAATTCTATTTCTCAGGTTTGGGTTTTTTACATGGACATAATTTGGTTCTTTTTAATCTAAAATATTTTTCATGATTAATCATTTTAATTTTGAATCCCATATGTCCTGACAAAGAAACTAAGGTTGTTCAGTTTGCAAAAATCACCAAAATTTTTGTTTAGATTGATCTTTGGTATACTATGACTGATAAGGTAACTCTCTCCACTTCCACATATAATATTCATATAGATGTTGAGTATTAAAGAAATGACATTTTCAAAAACGAATTTCTGGTTGTTGGGTATTCTCTAGAGAAATGCCAGAAAAAGAGATCATGTGAGAGGTGTGGGATGAAGGGACCTTAATCTAATCTCTATATAAGGAAACCAGAAAGGAAGGATGCATCATCGTTAAATCCACTATTACCCCCCAAGGGGTATGCTTTTTCTTCTTAAGCTTTTTATTCTCAAGAGTCTAATATAAACATTAAGACACCAGTGATAGTGAATTGTGGCCATTTTAATAATCAGGTTGGATCATCTAAGAAGAATTTGAATGATGTTCTCATCCATCTTGGATTAGTTGATATAGGAATGGTGACTATAGGATTCACCATTTTTTCGTCTCCTATTATCATTAATCCTCCAAATCTACACATGAATGCTTTCATTCCTAGAGGCTCACAATATGAGATTACTATTTACTAGACAACAAAATTAGAGTGCCATAATGAGGATCCTCCTCATATTGATTATCATCAAATGATTTAGAAACTGTTGAGCTCCTATAGATTATCAGAGAAGTGGGGTAATGTCTCCGAAAAGGATGGGATGAATGATTGTACCCCCTGAAGGTAATAAGAAGTGGCGTGTATTCTTCTTTTAAGGATACTCTCTTAACTGGGAATGGGAAAGAAATTTACAGTGAGGGTTTCACTCATTCTCCATTAAAAAGAAGGACAAGGAAGGATTACTCCAACACTCATAAGACTATATCTACCTAGTCCACTACTATGTTAATGGGTATGTTCAATACACATGTACTTAAAATCATCAAATATGGAAAGTCCAAATCTAAGTAGCTAACCGCTGATGACTATGATTAAGAAAATGACATTTATTATTATGATTTGTATCTTATTTCTTGGTAGATAAGGGAAATTTCTAATGTTTTACCTTGTTTATATCTCCCTATCATTTTATTTCACTACTAATAAATGGTACGAATATTTTCTTCTTTCTAGACTTGTCTGGAAGAAATTCATGGTTTTAAATGATTGACTTTCAATAAAAATTAATTGAAATTTTTTTATGTTTTTATTTGATATTTTAAATATTAAATTCTTATTTTACATAGGAATGTTTATAATGAATTTTAAGGGTATTTCCTTTTATAAAATTCTTAATCCCTTATTATTTCATTTTCTATACTGGGAATATTCTCTATTGATAAAGTACACATTATTTATATGGACGGTATAATATTTTGTCAAAAAAATGTAATGATTCTTATTTCCTTATTATGAATTAATCATGCTTCCAAGAGATTATTCTGGAAGTAGTTTATTTGGTTCTGTATAATCATGTTATAAAAGGAAGAATTATTATTTAAATGTGTTTCATGATAAATGATCTATGTACATTGTTAATTTTTTGTATTTTAGACATTACCTACATATTGTGGAGGCCTAGATAACACCAAGTTAGCCAGTTACAACATACATGATGGGGCTGAATAGATAGTGACAAGTGATCATATTATAGCTTATAAGATTTTGAGGCCTATAAACATTTGGGATACCTCATAATATAATATATTATGGGTGTCCCTATATAGCGATCAAATGAATTGGGTAATGATTATATGAGAATCCTAACATATGGTTTTTCTTATTAAACGGGTTTTGAAAGGGGATTAGAAAATATAATATAACATATTACCAAAAATGAATATGATTTTTTCATATAGTTATCAAATTTTTCTTATGATAAATATTGAAATCAAATGGATAATGGTTATTCATTATAATGAATTGCTTATTTTTATATATTTTATGACCTATGTATTGACGGGTATGTGTTCTTTAATGATTCCCTTATACACTTTGATTATGACCACAAAACGGTACAAAATTCTTATACTGAATGATATAATTCAATTACTAATGACTATGTCTACCCTTACTGATATTTGGTGCTAACCATTATTATATTTTATTTTACCTAGCTTTTAAATAATGACAATGAATGAATTCTATCTAAAAGGGATCTAATATAGAAAATATTGATGACCTAATATGAAATAAGATGAGATGGTTATTAGTGGAGAATGTGATCATCATAATGAATATGTTTTTAATGAATCCAATTTAATATAAGTTGGTCATAAATATATAAAATGTTAAAACAAAAATGCCTTTGGGAATTTATGTGATCAAATGATTATTCTTGAGGTAGTATTTTTAAATAGGTAATAAATTGTTCACATTATTTTGTATCAAATCCAAAAAAATAAAATGTATATGAATTTATCACCAGATCCATGAGTGTTGGATCCTGGCTATTATAATCACATTATATTTACAAGAATTATTTTTTTGAAACTATCACATAATGATTCGACAAGAATAATACATAAATATTTTTGGAAAGGTATCATCTAATTATTAATATAATGGTGTAAAATTTTTAAACTAGTACCACTAATTTTTCAAGAAACTCCATCATTAACTTTTCTAGGTCATAAATCATCATTAAATCCTATTTTTTCTATAAATCAAGAGATAGGTCTACATGTTAATCGACTTCAACTGGTTAGATGGTTTGACATTACAACATGCACATCATCCTCTCCTCAAATATTCTTTATGATGATCTGTTCTACCTTGATTGCATTCATTCAGAATTATGTACACCTTCCTTTTCAAATGTAAGTTTAGTGATGATCAATAGTTTTAATGCGTCTTCCATTAAACCCTTGATTTTAAAGTGTAAAATTATATATCATATTATTTTTAATATTAGTTCGACATAATAAAGTAACAAAACCATATTATAATTCTTTTTAAAAATCATGCTAATCATTTCAACATAATAATTATTATCAATATGTATAATTTCTTTTCCAAATAATATTATATTTTCCATATTCAACCATTCAATAACATAAAGTATTATAACATATTTAGAATTTAAACTATTTTTAAAAAATTAAAAAATAATTCATTTTAATATGTAGAATTGTTTTTTATTTTATTGATAGATGATTTTAAATTAAATATTGTCAACAAAATAAAAGAAAGAAAATTTAGTTCTCTCTTTTAGATAAAAACATCAATCAATGAGTTATTCACATATAACTCTTACTTTGATTGTCATAAACCCCTCCCTCTAAAATACCATCACCTGGGATTATAGAAAATTATGCTGAACCACTTTCCAAATGGTGAGTCTCTCTCACACCACAATATATTAGGTCTTACAACTCTTACATATTCAATACAATCCTATATATAAACACCTTGTCCATCAAATCACAGCTTTCCAATAGAATTTCGAGCCATGGAATCACATCTCATGAGAAGATACCAGGGCCATCACATCAAATCTCAACCGAAGACACCTAGTCCATCGTGTAACATACCAATTGAAAACACTAGGTCCATCACATCACATCTAACCCGAAAACATATTTAAAATAATAAGGTATCACAAGCATAAAATAAATCAACATTGTATATCATCATTCCATATATAACCCAACATTGAGATTACTCGTAAATATCATCAGTCATCATCACTAAAAAAATGTTGAATTCTATCTAGCACATCCCATGAATATCAAAAACTCAAATCTGGGATATTGGGGAAGATGGGGTAGTATTCAATTAGTTATCACTATTTGGATGTATGGAAGAACTCTCAAAACGATTTGGGTGTTGGGAAAAGTGCATGACCAAGGATTGGTGTATATTGAAATCAAATTGAAAATATCATATATTGTCGTTATGAAGAAGACCAACCTATGTGTCCCAAAATAAAAAAACAACACAAAATTAAAATCCTCAACATATCCGCAATATAATTTCATTGTGAATAACAAAAATATTACATCACAAAAAATATGAATCTTGGGAAATATGATCATGTGTTATATGTTGTTGATAATTCCTAAGGAGAAAGATATATATAGTTTTTAAAATAATTTGAATTGTTTAGAGTCTAAATTTTCCTGAAAAAATTTAAAATTATTCACTTAAATATTTAATTAGAATAAAAATTAACCTATTTGTTTTTATATGATGATTTATGAGCATAATGATCATTCTTATAATTCTATGATCAATTCATGAAAAACAGTATGTAAAGAAAGAAAATGTCGGAATTGTTGTGACAATAAATGAGAGGTATAATTGAGTATTGGTAATAAAAAATATCTTTTGAAACATCACTCCATTAATTTAGATAAATATAAAGTTATATGTTGTAAGGTAATAATTAGATTAAAGATAAGGGGAAAGAAAAAATTATCCCAGTCAGGTGAGAATTTGAAATACAAAAAAGAATTCGAGATGGAACATGATAATAAAATATAATAAAAATGTAATTCCAAAAATAATAAATAAAAATTGTAAAAATAATGAAAATAACTTATCGAAACAAAAAATATATATTTGTTTATTAATATTAGTTAATTTATTTGGTTTGAGTAGTATGAAAATAGAAGCATAAAATTCCACATAATGAGTATTTCACTCTTGAATTTTATGTGTTTTTGTCTACTATTTGTGGTTTGGTGGCTATAGACATTTGTAAAGACATTACAGTTTCATATTAAATTATAATTGTAAAATGTTTTCAATGGAAAAAGTTTACGGGGATCCATCCCTCTCAAAGATGAATATTTTGAAAGGAATCATAGAATTATGTGGTTTAATTGATGAGTCTATTTAGTATTTTTATTGAAGTCTTGGAGAAATGATATCATCATGGATACATTATAAATATAGTTAGTACTATTTTTCTATACTAGATAAGTATAAAAAATTATATAATATTTTCAATAAAGAATGTGTACATAATTGACAAAAATTTCAAATATGAAATTTCTTTAAAGGAATCCAAAAAATAATCTGCGATTTTTTTATAATGGTTATATTAATATATTAAAGTTGAAAATATATTTATTAAAGTATTTAATATTTATAAATAAGGATCATTCACATTTTTATATAATGAAATACTAATATTCCATGGTGATCAATGGATATTTTTAGGATAAGTTGATGTTCAATGGTGATTACATTTTTTATGTATTTTAATTCAACATCATATATATCACCAATATATGAGATGTATTGAATGAGGTGATATTTTAAAATGATTTATATACAGTGGGGATATTTATGTATGGATTTTTTGTGACTTGATAAAATCTAAAAAATTGAATCATATTTGATGTAGCTAATGCTAAATTTTTTTCGCATAGGAATACATAATAAGAAATTGGTTATTACTAATGTGAGGATATTTCATTTTTAAATTAATATGTTTTATTAAATTGATAAATAAACACATTGGTGTTTTTTAAACTGATTATGTATTCCAAAAATAATATAAAGAGATATATAATAAATACACAAAAGGAGGCAATTCAAAATCTGCTTTCATCTCAAAATTAAAAACAAAAAAACTCTATTATTTCATGTGTAGAAGTGTACAAGAATAAAACTATGATTGTGAGTAATATATGTAGGGAATATTTATTATTTAATTCCAAAAATGGACGTTAAAAAATAAATTTAAATAAATAATTTCATAAGATCATTTATTTCTTATAAAATGGTCATTCGATATGATGATTGGACATTTATATGAATCACATTTATTTTGAATGCTATTCAAAAATAATAATAATTTTTTCTTTATAGGATTTATATTTATTCCTATGATATTAATTTAAGATATTTTTTTGAATAATAGTATTACTGAAATTTAGTGTTCTGTAGAATGTTTTCCGACATAGGGCTATCATGGTGATGAATAATTTTAATCGATTGAAGTATATAATATAATGATGTCACCTAGAGGGTAATGTTTTTGAGTATATTCTCATGAAATTTATTGATGAATATTTCAAAAATATTGAGGTATGGGAATTTTAGAATGGTTCTATGAGATGAATTTATGTGATTAACGAAGATCCTCATTGGAATACGATGTCGCTCAATGTTATTTTTTTCGGATTACTCACATAAAATTGGATATATAATGTATTTTATTCATAAATACGGATTAGAGTGTTTCTCCACTTGAACAGAATTAAAAAATTATGTTTTACGAACGAGTTAATAGAAAATATGTAGTTTTAAAACATCAATTTAATTATTCAAAAAAATAAATTAAATGATGTATAATGAGATGTAAGAGTATGAATATTGTTACAATAATTAAGATAAATAAAATAAAAATTGTCCTAGAGTGAAATTGGTGTTAAATAATATATTTTATTATAAAATATATTTTAAATAAAAGGGTGAGTTTCCCACTTATCCATGTAGTTTAATTAATAATATTAATTGTAACAACCTAAAAGTTTATATGTAATTCCTATTAAATTAAACACGACTTACATGATTTCAAGACTTGTATACAACCATGAGTCTATATGAACTATGATATACTGAACTATTATAACATAGATTTTAAATTGGTAGGTATAAATTGTAAATGAATAATTATTAAAATAATTTATAATGTTTTAATATATTTTAAATTTATTGATTTATGAATAATAAATAAGCACTCAATTTTCATTAATGTGATTTATTCTGAAAATAAATCATCGTCAAAAAATGGAAAATATAAAATTTTCCATGTGGTAATTAACAAAAAATTCACCATTAAATATATATACAATTTGAGATATTTAATAAAAATTTTACAAAATTTCTTTCAATATATTATTATGATGATTTTGTAGTATGTTTTGAAAAATGATAATTTATTAATTAATATTGAGAAATAAGAATATTTATAAAAAATGTCATTTATTTTCAAGTATGTCTCCCATTATTCACACGACAAGTTCATATTAAAATAAATATTTTTATACACACAATGAGTTTCTATTAAAATATATGAATGTAATATATTTTTTTAATTTTTTTAATAAATTTATAGATTATTTACAAAATATAATTATTTTTTAATTAATTTTATTTTTTTATGGAAATTAATGTAACTAAATTATTTTCAATGCATAAAAAATCAGTTTTTTGATAACTGTGTTTCATTACAGTTCATGATTAATTAAAGTTAAATTAAGCAAATTTTAGAATTTAAGTATTTTTCAATGTATTATCATTTCTTATAACAATCATTTAAATAATTTTGGCGGTCAATATTAAGTTTCTTATAGTTTATATTAAAAATAATAAAATTTTATTTCCCCATTCAAGGACAAAACTATTTATCAGGAGTAAACCTTAAAATGATTGTAGGATTTAGATACAGAATAATAAAATTATAATTTATTTAATTTTTTAATTCCATATATTATTTTATCTTCAAATACATATCAATTTGGTGCCACATTCCCATGGAGGATTCCTTAAATAGTGGATTTCTTTACAAAATTCGGCGTGTCCCTCCACTCATCTATAAAATTGAAGAATTCTACATCCATTATTACCACCATTGGAGAATTATATATCATCAAATACTTGAGAAATAAGCCTCTGAGTATCAATCCATTAATTCTAGATCTTATAGTATTATCAAATATTAAATCCATTTCGGTATAAGGTAAATTTCAAATAGGAATTTTCAAACTTGAGATATAAATAATTAACATGATCATTCATTTATATTTTTTTATACATCCAAAAAATGAGGTTAATTAGTAAAAAACCGATTAATCTAGTATCATATATATTTTTAATACATTGTGATGATTGAACTACCACTAATCACTTATATTGAATCAAATGGTGGAAGAAAATATCACATTTTTATTGGTGTGGACTACCACCATTACATAGTGAAATGTCTAATTTTATCCATCATCAATCATTATATGTTTTAAGTTTCGATTTAATTTTTATAAATTATATTTTTGTTTTTATAACTAACATGTACATCAAAATTAATTTTTAACTAACTTTTCTTCCATCCATCACGAAATGGAAATGTCACACATTTGTACGTATGGACAATTGTGGCCACATAGCAATGTAGTACATTTTACTAACTCATTTAAATGAATGATGATAAATATGAATTTATTTAATATATATGATTATTATATTGCTATTAAAATTATTTATATAATGGTTACATGATCAATGTGCAAGGTCCATGACCCCAGATTCAAAACATATTAGAAAAATTGATAATTTACCAATCGAAATGATTATGATAATGAATGATTGTTAATCCACAAGTCTTATGATGTTAAAGGTAAATAATTAATGGTAAAATATGTTTTAATTTGAAATATTATTTAAATATAACAAATTTAACTCTTTTATAGATACTTTTACTGTTACTAGAATGCGAGAAGAACATTATGTTATGGGTTTTCATCTCAATTTCACTTCTATGAGACATGTTTTGATATTATGAATCATTTTCTAACATAATTGGTTTGTATTCTACCCAATAATTAATATTTTATTAATTAATGATATTATTAATGATATTTATAGATACATAATATTATCATGAATCTAATGAATATTAATTCAAATATTACTAAATCCATAAGTGTTTTTGTTATAATTTTATATTTACATTATTTATTTATTATTTTGTTTATAATGATTAATTTAGATAATCTATCACTCAATAATATTATTTATTATATTATAAAATTGATAGTGGTGTAGATTACATATTTTATTTTTATTATTACACTCATTAAGTACACATACTTTTCAAAGATGTTCACAAGGAAAATAAACATCATTTCTCTCTTCGGTCGAGAATATATTAATTAATATATAAATAACATTAAAAATAATTCAACAACGGTTTTAGTAAAAACCATATATTATTTAAGGTCTATTTTAACAAAATTTTACTTTATTTACCATGCTATAAGTTATATATATTATCATTTTCTACAAATTATCTTTTTATTTTTTAGTGAAAATGTTGAAAGAATTTTTTCATCATACACCACATGAACAAATTTGTCTACCATAAAGATTACTATTTCATTTAAATATTACATTATTAGTGTAATTATTTAATATTAAATAATATTTATTCCATAGATGGTTTTTTATATTATGTGTGATTTCAAAGTGAAAATGGTATTTTCCTAATGAAATATTATAGTGATATTTTAAATTCTTTTTCATCTAAAAAAACATATTTTGATATTTCATTGCATTGAATAGGGATATAATCTAATGTTACAATATTTATTACTTCTATGAATGTTTAATGATTATTTTTATGATACATTTATGAAACTTTTATCCCCTCCAAAAGCTATGATATGATGATACGATATTTTTCTTTTGATTGTATGTGACGTATATATATGGTTATTATTCCTTGTTGGTTCATTAAATAATAAAACAAGTAAATAAAGTTACATTATAAACCATTGTTCGGTGGGCCTTTTATAGAAATCCTGTGAAAAGGGTAATGTAATAAAAATCAAAACCTATTGAGAACTATAATGGTGATTAAACCCAGTTCAGTAATCTACATTGGTCAATATTACATTTATTGGAGTAATCATCATCTAATGTAATGATGGAATGGGAGTTGACCCAATCCACTATATAGTCATATATATTATAATTAACTAATGATATGACAATATGATTTTGTTTATAACAAATACATATGTATTATGATTATGATATGTTATCATTTCGCTTGATTGATTAGTGATTATTCCTCAATTTTATTCCATATATATTTCTTTTGATAAAAATTTATTCCATGTCTCATGATTATGATATATCCATTAATGTGTATGATATTAAATTTTTTATATCATCTTACTAAACCCTTATTCATATTTGATGATCAATTATGATCATTTATAAATAAATATTATTTTTCCCATTCTAAGAATAGGAGATCACCCTTTCTTTTCATTCCCCTCTATGGGTTATAGAGAAATGTATTAAGTTTGTTTATGTAGAAAAAGGGTAACAATTGTGATGAGTAAATTGGAGTACATATAAATCTTTTATGTACCTTTTTTTTAATATAGCCACTTTTCAAAATAAAGCAATACACTATAGTCCTCAAAAATTTATTATAGCAAATTTTGTTGAATATTCATCTATAATGAGAAAATATTTTCTATATAAACATTATTGGTCACTATATTCATCCTTATCCATTCAATAGTTATTTTATAGTTCCTAATCCCCATTCTTATTTTATATTGAATACAGTTTTGAAATGGGGAGAACATAATTCAAATAAAAACTGTATATTTTTTGTAATTTGGTATATATATTTAATTGTATTTTTGATATATGAAACGATATGTATTTAATAAGGGGATCCATATTAGTGCATGTTTGAATGTTTATTATGTTTTTGTTGGGTATATTTATTGAAATTTTAATTACAAATTATATCATAATTTATTAAGTAGATGAGTTTATAAGTAAAGTGGATTGATGGGTTTAATTATATATGTGTTACCCAAAATTATAACATCGTTGTATTTATTTTTAGATCTTATTTCTGAAAAAATGTTTTTTAACATACTAGAAGAATGATTTAATGGTGATTACATATTATGATGGAAGATTGAATTATTCTTTATGGATCATAAAACATATATAAAGTCGGTTATTATTGTCATGACAAAATAAATAATGTTTAGAGAGAACATTGAATGGTCTTGTGTCAAAGGGGGAAATTATTAAAATTTGGTGTTTATGTGTATATGGTATTGGAAATTGATGTTTTCATTCATTATAAACATATCACCACAAGTTTTGTTACATGAATCATGTTCCAACACATATGAATTTGGATGATACAAATGAATTGATGAATATTTAGATTCATAGAAGTGATTGGAAGTGGTTGTAAGACAAATATAGGGTGTTACATGAGAGTTAATATTGACGATAAAGTCACACCATAGGGGAATCACAAATTAATGGTTTCCATATATTGGAATTAACTCATAGTAAGTATAAATTACACAATAATGACACAATTCATTCTGTTATTTGGTTTGGAAATCTAATGATTTTTGAGGTGATATCTAATAGCATGATATTTAGACCATAATTATTATACTAATTTGTTTTCACAATTTAATCTATTTTATGATTTTAATAAGGCCACATACTAAGGGAATATTTTCTGTCCTAAAGACTCAAGGTCATGGAACAATATAGGTGGATGTGACAATTAGGGCTTCAATAGATTAACCGATTATGATATCACATCATAATTGTTATTGATCATGCCACACATCCTTTGAGACTCATTCAATTTGATGATAACTAATTCAAAAAATTATATACTATTCATGGAAACATATTTTCCCAGTATTATAACCATGTTCTAACTGTCAAATAAAAATACAATCAATGACTTTTAGAAGTATTTTTTGAGTGTTTTGATTAAGTGGATACTAGGATAAATTATCAGACAATCCAACTATGTATTTATATTACATTAAATATATCATGGGATAATAGAAGTTCTTTACTGATCTAATTTTTTTAATGGATGTGGGTGATCTTTCAGAGGAAGTGATGTTTTGAAATTTTATTTTAAATTTCAGTTTGAATAAAGGAGGTGTTCACAATTTTAGAAAAGAATAAAATAAGAAGTTTTTACTAATATATTAATCATGAATTGTAGAAGGAAATTTGAGAGATAAAAATCTACAGGATATATATTTTTATATTGGCCACAAATTTTAAAAATTCACTGAATATGAATCCATGGATGTTGAAGAAATTAGTTGTGATTCTTTGGAGGATTTAAAACAATCATTTTCACTGAATTCATAATTTATATTATTTTGTACGGTGAACAATTTATCATCTATATTTAGAGATATATTAGTTACATAAGTAATAAGATGTTTTATGGTTTATTATAATTGTTTAATATTAGGTTCTTAGAGATCCAATGATGGATAAGGAGGAGTAGAGGGGATACATTGTGGAAAGTAGATTTGGTGAATTATATTGAATTGGGGAAAGACATTACACTATTTTATTGTATACAAATCACAATTTTTTCATAATATAATTTTAATTATTATATGAAATTAGAATACTCATTATTTAATACATATACTCTCTCTATTAGAGTCTAATTTGTGATTCTAGTGGATCAAATGCCAATAGATAACATCACATAATATAAACAATATAACCATTAATTTTTAATGTGGAACCATATATATATCACAATATTGTTCAATGAAATTAGTGATATGTTGATGAAATCACTATACTATGCTAAAGAACACATAATTCATTATGGTGATGAAGAATTATTAGTGAAAACATGACTGTTTACATCCCAACTAGTTGAAAACTTTTATTCGGTGATGAATAATAAGTGATTTATATTAACAGAATGAAACTCCCTCCCCATGAATAACATATATGGTAAAATACAAAATTTATTGTAGTGTTTACCACATAAACTTCATAGTAGAGGAAAATATATATTTTTTAAATATGAAACAATGACATAATAAGAAACATACCAAAGAACAACCTGACTAGCAAAAAAACAAGGTTACCATAATAACAATATATATGTATTAAGGTTCACATTAACCATATACTATCCACTTAATATATAAGAATTCAACAAAAAATACACTAGTGTTATACTAATAAAATTGTATACGAAATCTCATGATGTATGTGGTGTAAGAAATCCAATAGAAAAAACCATTTTTTATCATCATTTAAATCCATAGATGTATATAAAACTTATCCCTTTATAATATTTACATGTTAATAATAAATATAAATAAAAAATATGAAAAATGATTAAGTAATGTTTAATTTTATACTCTTAGAGTCAAATTATTATTTAACATGTTGAAAATAGGAAACCAATATGAAATAATGGTAATATGGAGACCGACTTCTGCTAAGAAATTTTAATTTTAATTTCTCCAACATCATTGAAAATTTTATAAATATGAATCCTAATTTCATGTCTAATTACTTCGTAGATTATAGATCTCTATATTGGATTTTTTTACATATACGGTATTGATATACTTATTATACAGGGATTCAATTCCTCTCACTTCTCTTTTTGTCCATATTAGAAAACACTACATTAATCTTTTTTATGAGTATCATATATACTTTTTTTTAAAAAAGGGTGATATTGGATTTATAATCCTCATATTGAACTCTTTGAACATAGTATACCAATATATTAAATTCACATAAACCAATGTTATGATGTTAATAAATTATATTATATACTTATAACTATTATAATGTTTATCATCATTATCAAAGATAATTTCCTTTCAATCAAATATCCTTTTATATCACATGGTTACAAAATCAAATGTGACATTATATATATTATATTAATGATTTCTATAATAACCTGATATTATTTATATATATTATGAATTACCTTCTCTATAGAGTAGAATAATACATTGTTTATTACATATTTAACTTTTCTAATTCAAAACAGAATCCCATTATCTTCTTGAAAACTACATTTTCACCAATATAAATTTAAAAGTAAGAAAATTGTTTTTTTATAAAATGAAATATATTTTAGTTAGTGGATATTTTTTGAAATAATATTAACATCTATATATTATGTGGTATTCATTATACTTAGAAACATATTTTGAAAATAAACTTTTATTTAGAAAATTATTTCAGTATTGAGTGGACAGAATTCCTTCCCTTATATTTTATTTCATATATTGGATAAACTCTTTTATCATTTATAAGTCACTATATTTCCTTTTATTCTCTTAGAATATGTTATATATTTCGACCAAATTTCACAATGTGTAAAAAGATAAACATTTGTAATTAAACATATATATTTTTTGGGAAATATGTCTTATTATAGTAAATGAAATAAAAAAGATGTAATGGAATAATATTTACTCAAATAGAATAGATCATCAAATTAGTCCACCACACGAAACTTCATGATGGATTAACCCCTTGATCTATCACATTAATGAAGACTTGAACCTCTATCTATCAATCCCAAATAATTTTTCAAAATTTTAATCACAGTAAAAACCTTGTGATAATTTAAATATGATATCATATACCATTAAAAATATATGAATAATATTATATTGATTGAATGCCTACCAAGAAAATTATTCAATACTTCTTGAAAAATGTTTATAATTATGGGTAATTACCAATCTAATGACTAGAATTACCAAAATAGGTACACTATAAATTGATTTTGATATATATAATTGAATTTAATAATATAGTCTTGTTATTGAACCATAAAATCATCTTTTTAAATCATAAACCATTACCTATATGTAACATAATCACAAATGTTATCCTAATTATCTAGTGTTCCAATCATGCATCCTTTACACAAGGATTATATTTGGTTAATTCTTATTTAATTGTGACATGTTATAGATTAGAGGAAACAACTCGAAGCATTTTTTATTTTATTTTGTAAATATTTTGTTTTTAGAAAACTTCATAATGGAGACCTAACCACCTATAATCCATGTTGGATGTTTAATATTTCTTATTTTTAAATAAATTTTTTTAGAGGAATTTATTTTTTAAATTGTGTATCATTGACATTTATTAAATGTTATCCTACTAAAATGATGAAATCAATTATGAAAATCCCAACTAGTAGACAGAAACGTCTATATTTCTATATATAATGAGTCAACATTTTATTATATCTTCCCACAATGAAATTTATTGTATACATCCTATCAAATATATAATTCTGAATCATTGGTATTTGTGTGGGAATATCCATTCCAATTTAATCACGGGTATGATGTCAAATCTATTCTTATGGTAACCAAACCAACAAGATTTTTTCTAAGACATAATCAAATAACGTTCATGCATAACATTTTTATTATATAAAATAATAAAAAAAACATTTTTCATTAGGAACAATAATGATTGATTACTGAGGTGACGATAAGGGAAACATTTAGGTGTAATGTAGTAATTATTATTTTAATGATATATTCATCTTAGTATTTAATAGATATAATCTCGTTAATATTTTCATTGCATCAATTATTTCATTTTTATATCATTTACTATAAAATATCATAATATATTTGAAACATATTAACGTAATATCCCTTCTAAGACTCAGTATTTCTATTTTTTATACAACAGTATATGACATTATAATGACATGTACCAAAATATATCAAATTATAATTTCCATTAAATTGTTTTTTTGAAAAATTTGATTCAAGATAACCCAAAATAGCCATTTGATAAAGAATTATGTGACTTCAAGGGAACTATTAATAATATTAAAAATATTATAAGATGAAAAATTAGTGAGATATCAAATTCATAGTACCACTATATATTGGTGTCTAATCATGAGAATCCATAATCCCAATCAAATTATTACAACCTATTTTTAAAAATAATATTGAAAAAATATTTCGAAATATATAAAATATAAAAAATTAGTTTCATGGTTTAGAATAACATAATCTTATGTAAAAACTATCATATTAACCATTTTAATCGTGGTATAACACTAATTTGAATAGGTTTAAAATATTAAAGTAATCAATACATATATTAATAATATAGCTATTACATTTAGGATTAAAAAATTGATGATAAACTAAATATATGAAAAATTCATAAATTTATACATGAGATGTGTATTTATGAAAATTCCATAAATAATGGAAATTATTTTTACATTAAAATTCATAACTAATCAGATTTCCATTTCATAATAAAAATAAACATTAAAATTTTATATTTATTTCAATATAGACTATTTTATATTATAAAATTACATGCTTTTTAAATATGATTTCACTTATGTTTTTGATGATGAAATATTTATGAAATCATTTATAATAATATAAAAATTTTATAGATACTAAATATATTGTATTTTATATTATTTTATTCCTTTGAATAAATCATCAAAGAACCCCATTTTAGTATAGTTTATACAAATTTTAAATAATTCCCTCATATAAACAATTCAGTTTAACTTTTTTTGAATATGTTATAAATAAATAATAAACCATTAATATCTTACCTTATTTTATAATTTATAAATATTTTGAGAAATAATATTTCGATAAAATTTGAAAAAAATTATTATTTAAAATTGATTAATCTATTCAAATATTGTTATAAACCATGGAACAACATCCTATTTTGAAAACTCGTTCTAGTTGGTAAACCAATAAATTCAATTTTCACCATGTCATTAAATGTAGAAAATAATGAATTTATAATTTTTAAGGCCTATATTTTATTTATCCCCACAATGTTATTGTTATCTTATTGAAATCAAATTTTTACACTATGTACAATCATTTAATAGCCAAACCGTGACATATTGTTCAACATACAAATGATGTTATATTTTTGAAAACCATTTCCTTTCATATTTTTCATTAAACAATATGTGATTTCCAATAAATCAAATACCTATGATCATTTTCACCTTAAAACATATCATACTATAATGAAGATCATGAAAATTATTATTTTTAACAAAATATTTCTTGGATTGAGACCATAAATTTTTTTTAAAAAAATAAATATATTCTAACAATCAATCAAAATTAAATGGATATATAAATAACCACACTAAATATTTTTATATTGGAATATTAATTTCTATATATATTGTAAATGATTATCCAAAATATATTAATCTATATTATACATTTTTTGGTACTAAATAAATGTAATTATGAACCTCATATTCCTCATATAATTCAATTCATTCAAGTTGTACCACATGAGTTTGAAACCCATTAGAAATATGTCTCCAATTAACACTATATGTATTAGGAAACTATTGTTTATTTGTATCTACAACATCATTTATAGGATCTCCACTAATACACGTTATGATATATCCTTTTTTGAAGACATTAGTAATGAAAGGCCTTTAGTGTTGATTATTTTATGGAATTTTCACACAATATCTAATAAAAGTAAAATTAAATATATTAAATAATGTATAAGAATCGTTTTATAGTAATAGAGGATTTTACTTCGATGTTTTTTATTTTATTATATTGATGAAATTTTTCAGAAACATTTGAAATATATGAATTTATTGTTACTCTCAATATAATTCCTCATATTGATAATTTAATAATTAAAAATCATTTTTGATGTTTGAAATCCAAAAGTCACTATCATATAATGATTAACAAAAGTAGGTTATGTAGTTATAGGATAAAGAGTCTATGAATAACATTATATCATAATGAATTAACTACTATACAGTAATAAATGATATAACGACCACCATTACGAAATGATATGATATTTCTCTATTTTTTCATTTAATAAATATTATGTGTGATAATTTGATCCACACAGAAAAAAATTTAAACCACCACATATATATAAAAAATATAAATAATAAATATGAATATAAAAACCTATACTTCATTTAATTGGTATGAATATGAGTAACTAAACTATGAAATATTTTTATAACGATAGTAAAGAATATTTTAATTTTTTACTTGAATGTAATTTCTACAACTAAAATATCAAATAAAATTATTTTATTCGAAAAAGGTATTCTCCTTAAATTGGTGTTTCCTTATATATATATATATGTATTTTATCACTGAGTAAAGGAAATATATATATATATTATTATAAATATATCAACATAATAGTAATTATAATTTTAGATGGAAAATGTATTATAAAAATACAAAAATTTGAAAAAATATAAAATACTATTTGAAATATTACATGATTTTAATTAAAAATAAAAACGAAAATTTCTTATATGTAAATTTGGAAAAATACACCTCAGTTTATTATTTAACAATAAAAAATTAACATTATACTAATTGTTTATATTTTTCTAATAAAAAATAATATTAAGGTGATTAGTTCGAGATTCTAATTTAAAAATTTTAGCCCATTTTTACAATATAAATATGACATAGAAATTTAGGATAAATTTTTATAAAAATAAGTATTTTATTTTTAATATATTAAATTTTAAAATAATAAATATAGTTTATAATTATATATGTCATATTTAATAGTTTACATATTTTACTATACGAAATTATTCGAAAAAATTATATATTCAATGTATTAAAATAATTTTTAACACTTAACGAAACTGATTTATTTAAATTGATTTTAATATATTTAATCACAGTTTATAATTTATTCAGTGTAGTTAATTTAATTTTTTGTCATAAAATTAACATTCAAATTTAAATATTATTTAACATAATAAAACAGGTATTTATCAATGAATAATACTTTTATAAATGTTTTGTATTTTTTATATTACGTTTATATATTTTAAATTAAGATAATAGTAAATAATTTAAATATATATATAATTAAATAAAAATTAATTGAATGGGTAGTTTAAAATATTTAGAATACATTATATTTAAAACATCATATTTAATTTTTTTTAAAAAAAATTAATTTTTTTGAAAAAAATATAAATTAGAAATATTTATAAAAATTATTGGATTAATTAGATCTAGAATTTTGAATAATCTTGTTGAAATTGAGTAATAAGGTCCATATCATATTTTTATTTGTATAATAATTATCATGATTAATTTTTAAAGAAAATTTATAATGGTAAAAATACGTGGACAAATTATCATTAATTCATATTATTTTAAAGGACATGTACATCTACAATAAATATCAATTAGACATTAATGACATAAAAACATGTCCAGCTAATATTATATCCACCTAACTCATTTAATATACTAATAACCCATATGATTCCATTCTCACCCCTTATATATAATTAGTTTCCCTAAAGAATCACCTCTTTTTCACAAATAAATGAAGCCTACTATTACCCAATTTTTCATCCCACTCCACCCAAAGATATTGGTAAATTTTTTCTATCCCTATTTATCTATTAATCCCTCCCATATATTTCATAATATTCATGCGAGTCCTCCAATTGTTATGAATCTACGTAGATAGGTATATGTTCTCTTCATCTTCTTTTTGATTCAAGTACTTATTTTCTAAAAATAACTGTTAAATTTTATTGTATTCACCATACATGTTATAAAAATCAATAACTATACAAATAATTAACTATTTATGCGATACTACCCTTATCCACCTTTATGATCATTTTATAGTTCATTTTATATAGACATCATGATTCCAAATTCACTATTGGATTCTCTATTACCATTTTTTAATTCATGATAATACTTTCTCTAATGACTTATTATATATATGTTATTAAGGTTTCAAATTATTTTAATCAATCAAATAATACCCAATATATTTTAATTTTTAAATTCCTACAAATTCTATGTAATTTTTTTAATTATTTGTGATTATTATGGGTGAACTAAAATTGACGCTGCATAATTCAGAGGCCCGGTGTGCACGGAATAGATTTTTGATCATTTTTTACGGTACATTTAGTTAAAGTGTAGGTGGTGTTTTCTATATATTGAACTGATTCCCTGATTAATGATACGAGGGCGCCATTGAATCCACAACACTGAGATTTTCTTATGAGAGGATTAACATCAAGCATAGTAGGTCAAGTGAAAAGGTTAGTTTTTGTGACATTAAAATAAATTATAAAACAACATAAGAAATTATTATTTTATTATCTTACCACCTGTTGAGTGGATGAGGTGGGACAAATGGGTTTTCAATAAATTTAATGGATTTATTTTTCAGTTTCATAACCACACCATTGGGAATTAAGAGGTTCATTAATTAATGAACTTCATTAATTCTTTTGATGCACTACCCACCGTCCCCCTATATTTAAATGGAGCTCGGGTTTTAATTTTTGACATGGCTTCATCAATCGAGGAACCTATAGCATTGTACCACTCTATCTTCCATCGACATTGAATGGATGCTTGGGAGGCAACGTTCCAGGGTCAATGAATGCTATCGACTTCATCCCATGAGGACTCTTCTTCCACCACAATGGCGCAACCTGCAATGATTCTTGAGGTAGGGTGTTTTGTATTTATTAATTATGTGGTGATTTTCCTAATTAATTCATTCTAATTGAAGATGAGATAATCTCACCCATGTTATGATGCTAACATGGAAGGTGTGGTAAAAATGAACAAGTCCTAGACCCTACGCCACATTATTTTCATTGCATTTTTCCGAGGCATATTTTTCAACTCGATAGAACCTTCAAACTGGGAGGCACATAGCAACAAAAACATCCTAGGTGGCCTTTGGGAACATTTAGATGGAAAAAATGG